>CM032452.1:49021693-49382256 GCA_019049505.1 Pachyrhynchus sulphureomaculatus
AACCTTCAATATTTGGATCTCCAACCATAGTCTGCCACTGTTTTGGGTTCTGTGTATGCTCTGTTGCTTCATGCAATGACCTCCCGGTTAACTGTCTCATCTGATCCACCTAACCTGAAGCCCCTGCAGCGCTTGCCTTCAAACTTTCCCTGTATAACCAGGGATTCCGGCTCATGTCTGACGTGGCCGAAATACTTCAAATATGTCTGGTTTATAAGTGAGTTCAGTCTTTTAGTAATTTTTAGTTCTTGCAAAATAGACTGGTTAGTTTCATGTTCCACCCACGATATCCTGAGAATTCGACGATACACCCACATCTCAAATGCAGCAATTTTATTTATATCAGCTTTCTTTATCGTTCATGTTTCCGATGCAAATGTTACAATTGGAAATATAAGCGTTCTTGCGAGTTTTAACTTAGTCGATCACGAGATGCTCGAGTCTTTCCATATTTTGATTAATTTTGTGGTTGCAGAGCAAGCAATTGAGAGTCTCCTACGTATTTCTGAGTGACACTGGCCGGTATTGGTAATTAGGGACCCAAGGAATCTACGAATTCATGCCCTAGCAGATGTTGGATTGATTATCATTCGTTCGACTAATGATCATTATTTTTATTTTGTTGTTGTTTTCTTCCAACCGTAGCTTTTACTGATCCTTGATGCAAAATCAACCTCTAATTCATTTTCATTTCCGGCTAATATCAAGGTGTCATCTACATAGCGCAAGTTCTGTATCCGATTTCCTCCAACGGCGATACTACCATTTTAGTTATTGAAAACTTTGTGCATTGTGTACTCCGTATAAACAGTAATGGCGAAAGAATATATCCTTGCCGGACAGCAGTTCTCGTGGTGACGCTTTCTGTATACGAGGGCTAACTTTTAAGTTTTTACAAAAAAAATGAAAGAAAAAAATTTTTGGTACAAATCGTTTTATTGTTTCTCAAAATATTCCATATTTCAGCAGTTTATCACTGTTCTCCTATTCGTCAAATCCATCCTGAGACGCGTTTCGCCGTATTGCGACTCGTCAGTCAGGCTAGGATTGACAAACAAGAGAAAAGAATTTACTGGTACTTATCCCAGAAGTTACGGAATACGATCGTAGGATACAACGAATTGTATTAAGTACGCATACCTATTACTTCATCGAAAGCTGATAAAAGCAGCTTTCAAGCTGAAAAAGGGGTTGACATAGTCAATGCTAAAAAGCAGGTAGCGCTTTTAAGAGATCCCCCTCGGGCATATAAATGTAAAATAACTGAAACCGGATGAATTACATCGTCTTTTTGATGGAGTAATAGGTATGCGTACTTAATACAATTCGTTGTATCCTACCGTCGCATTCCATAACTTCTGGGATAAGTACCAGTAAATTCTGTTTTCTTGGAATGGATTTGACGAATAGGAGAACAGTGATAAACTGCTGAAATATGACCTTCGACCATTTTCAGTTATTTTACATTCAAGATCCCTCAAAAGCGCTACCTGCTTTTAAGCGTTGATTGTGTCAACCACTCTGTCCGTTTGAAAGCTGCTGTGTCAGCTCTCGATGGAGTAATAGGTATGCGCACTTAATATAATCCGTTGCATCCTACCAAATAATCAATTGTTTGATTTGCTGTGTGTACAAATATATCCAAGGTTCGTCTCCTGTTAGGATGTTGAATACGGATTTTGTATGTCCTCGGTCGAATCTTTTGAGCATTTCCTTTCACCAACTGACTCGAGCCTGTTTTTGAGTGTCGGTCAAATTATGCGGAATCCGTCGGGAACAGATCTTTTTTCACAGTTAAAGGTTGATGCAAAATCGAATGTACTGCAGTCTTCGATATGCCTATTTAACGTGAAGTCACATGCTGATACTCTTCAATCATTTTGCGCACAGCATTGATGTTTTTTGGAACAACAACCGATTTTGACCGACCTTCACGAAATTCATCGCTGACGGAAGCATGACCATGACGAAATTCTGCAAACTAATAGTCTTTTCTGATGGTGATTCATTACTAAAAGTTGAACGAAGCGATTCGAGGCATTGTGGTTGAGTTAGGCCTTTACTAAAATCGCAAAAATTCATCCAACGAAAACCTTCACGTGAAATACCATTTGTTCACAAAACTGTTTTTTTTTAACAATAATATATGTAATAACAATAACAAATGTCAAATTTTACAACAATGATACTACTCAGTATATATCACCACTACACCAAACACTTTATTTTTGCACTCGACGCGCGTTTCGCTAACCATGTTAGCTTCATCAGGAGCGATGATTGACTTGAGTCAATCATCGCTCCTGATGAAGCTAACATGGTTAGCGAAACGCGCGTCGAGTGCAAAAATAAAGTGTTTGGTGTAGTGGTGATATATACTGAGTAGTATCATTGTGCCAAAGATTCCACATTCCCAACTTAGTTTACAACAATGGTAATGTCATATGTCAAGAGCGCCATCTAGTGGTCGTTTATACAAACTTAAAAGGCGATCCTCGTACATGTTATTAACATGCATTTAGCAACTACTAGTTTGCACTGACATTTCGAGTTTCTGCAAATACAAAAACGTTGTGGATGTTTTGTGGTGTTTGTGTGCCTAAATAATGTTTTTAAATGGTGCAATATTGGCACTATATTTGGCGAAGTGACTGAATATAGTGAGCACTATAGGGCACTAGTGCGTAAAAACAATGCGCCGACTTAAAAAAAAACCATGTATACAAGCATCTGCCTTAATATTCAGCAATAACTTGTATACACGATGAATCTATTCATCCTTCGTCTTCTTTCTCTCTCTTTTGGTAATTTTATTCGTATTTTTTATGAAAGGAATATTGTTTATTTCTCTTTGTTCGGGGGCTGGTTTCGCAGTTGAACCTGTGATCACAGTATACCAAGCAAAAAGACTCTAGCATAGGCGGAGGTTAATGGTTAAATTTCTGATTGTATATTTTACTAAATACCTTTGTGAATTAACAATCTGAGGACTTTTAGTAGGCGATGGAATGGAATGTCCTGATATGCTTATGTCGGCGATTATGGCTTTTAAACGGAAATAATTTTCGAGATTGGTTTCTTCCATAATTTTGAGGGCACAGCACCCGCGCTGCAGTGAATCCCTATATCACTACAAGAGTGGTGCGGGCGGGGTCTATTTACATTGGTCTTAAACAGCTTGTAGGTTGTACTCGGTGGGAAATATAGTCCTGGGTAGTTCATTTTAAAAGGATAAGGTTCATACATACATACATACATATATATATATATATATATATATATATATATATATATATATATATATATATATATGTATATATATACATATACAGTAGATGCTCGATTATGTGAACCAATAAATACCAGGGGTTTTCATAAAATCAAATTGTTCATTTAATCAAAAATATATTTTTATTGAAAGAACAGTTACATTTTAAGGAAATATTGTGTGATTTGTTTTTGAATTTTTTTTGCAGCCAAACTTTTCTGCAAAGTCTTATTCCTGCATTCTCGCAATACCAATAAATCATTGGTATTAAAAATATTATTTTCACTCCAAATAATTGCCTTATTAAATGCGTCCAAAGCTTCCGACGAATTAATTTCCAACTTTTCATTATTTTCATTTTCATAGTCAGAGTCGTCATTGATTAAATTATCTTCGTCTTCATCATTTTCCTCATCTAAATCATCTTCATTCCACTTCCCAATATCCTCTCAACTTGAAAAATATTTTTTTTAATAAATACATAAATGTTAAACAGATTTATGCAGTTAACAAAATCAACAAATTCTGAACTTCTTTGAGCGATTCCTCCATTTTATTTTTGTATTTTTCCTTCAAAATGCTGAGTGGAATGTTTGCTTCCGGATCAGAGTCATTTGGTTTCAGTGAAATCCAAAATATTTTTCCAACATTTTTTTATCGTGTCAACCTTAAGCTTAGTACAGGCTAATGACAGCATTTTTATTGTTAAAAGCTTTAAAGGTTTTGAGAGATCTTCAGATTCTGAAGATAAAATTGACGACAACGAGCTTGACCTGTAGTTTTGTGATTCGAAGAATATTTTGATCCATTGGCTGAATCAAGGGTGTTACATTTGGTAGCATGTAAATAACAAAGATTTTTCCATCGTCGATTTGTAGATATTTTGCAGGCGGATGGCTTGGGGCATTATCCAATAACAGAATGACAGTTTCGGGTAAATATTTTTGTTTTAAAAATGTTTTCACTTGAAAATGTATATACGCGATTTATTTAGTTAATTCGAACATTTTCATATTGCATATTCGCTGACTTACATGAGGAACAAAGCATCTATAAAACCAATTCTTAAAAATGTCCACAGTCATCCAAGCATTTTTTGAATAATCGTAATCCAGAGGGAGAGTAAAGTTCTTAAATCACCTAGGGTTTTTTGCTTTGCCTAATATGAGAGGTCTAACCTTATGTTCTCCAGACGCATTTGTGCAAGCGAGAAAAGTAAGTCCTTCCTGGAGCGGTTTTTTCATCATTCATTACCAATGTTTTCTCAGGTAGCAGTCTCCAAAACAAGCCAGTTTCATCTGCGTTATAAATTTGATAATTTGTTAAATTCAGTCTACATATGGCTGAACAAAGATCTTGTTTAAATAGTTCTACTAGCTCAGGGTTTGTAGATAATGTTTCACCAGATATCTTTAAAAACCTAATGCCAAATCGGCGTTTAAAATTTTGCAACTAACCATTGCTTGCAGAAAATGTTGGTGTTTCCTTTAGAATTTCATTTAAGGATTTTGCTTTTACCTTATAAGTTTACTAGTCACTGGAAGATTCCTTAACCTTTGTTTACAAAACCATTCATACAATTTTTTCTCCATCCTAGGGTTTTCTCCCGACTTTAACGTTTTTCTTTTAATAATACCAACGTATTTTGTTGTTACGCTTAGAATACTCGCTTTATTTTTTTTAATTGCACAAACAGTAGATTTAGCTATATCATATCTTTTTGCAAGGTGTGTAACACTAACTCCATTTTCCATATATATATATATATATATATATATATATATATATATATATAATTCACAAGTATATCATTGAAACTAGGAATTTCCTTAAACAACACCCTGAAATCTTAGTTACATTGAGTGACAAGGGCGGCGTTTCTGTGATCATGAACTCTGTTGATTACAACACACTCAGCCTGTCTCTTTTGGATGGTGACAAATACTACATACTTCTCCAAGGAGATCCCACTAGTTCGTTCGAACAAAAAGCGAATAAACTTGTCACCCAACTCAAGAATTCTAAGAAAATAGAAGACAACTTAGCTAAAACATTACACGCATAGCACCACGGTTTTATGCTCTACCCAAGATTCATAAACCTAACTTAGCTCTTAGACCAATTATATCCTCTCTGCGAGCACCTAATGGGAATATAGAAAAATACCTTACCAGTGTTCTAACCAAATCCTACAATAAAACCAACGAACATTATATCAGTGACTCTTTCGCCTTCAGCTCATTTATTAATGAATTCCAACTACCTCAGAACTACATCCTCATCATCTTTTCACCAACCTCCCTCTTAACTTGGCAAAGTCTAGCGTTATGGATAATTGGAACTACATTGAACAACATACAACTTTAGATCGACCATCCTTTATGAAATTACTTGAGTTCACCTTCGACTCAACTTTCTTTGTGTTCAACGATAGGTTTTATAAGCAAGTGTTTGGTACACCCATGGGTGCCAGTATATCTCCGATCATCGGTAGTTTTGTCTTGGATAACTTAATCTCGAGCTGCATAACGAAACTTCCCTTTTCCCTACCTTTCTTAAAACGATACGTGGACGATCTCATACTTTCTGTTCCCCGTAACATGATCCAAGACACTTTTAATCAAGGCAATGAGTACTTACAAAGTTTACTGTCGAAGTAGAAGTGAACAGGTCGATTCCATTCTTAGACATGGTTTTAACTCGTAACGACGACAATAGATTCTTTCCAGATGGTATAGGAAACCTGTTAGTAGCGGCAGATATGTAAATTTTAATTCAAACCATCCAACTAAAATGAAACTGAATATTTTGTCAGCAATGGGATCCAGAGTTCGAAGACTAACACACCCGTATTTTCTAAAAGATAGTTTAAATGAACTCAAAACCCTCTTCATCGAAAATTCATACCCTCCTAAGTTGGTTCACAGACTTCTTTTTTCTACTCCTCTTCCATTTAATGAAAATAACCCATCTCCATCTAATAACGAACTTGTCAATAATCATGAGATCATTTTTAGAACCCTTCCGTATTATAAAGACCTTACTCCACGTTTGGTTAATGTTTTCAAAGATCACAATATAAAATTTGCAAAGAAACTTCACAACAATTTTAGTTTCCTTTATTCCAAACTAAAAACTCCTGTTAGAACTGAACGGAAATGCAACGTTGTTTAAAACCTTCCCTGTTCAGATTGGACAGGACGTATTATTTCACATAAAAGTGATTGTAGAAGAGGCATATCTGCATGCTCTCTTGCAGAGCATGTAATGAAAAAAGGATCACAGAATGAATTACGGAGAGGCTTCAATTTTGTATATTGAACCGAATTACCAAAAAAGAAAATTCCTTGAAATGGTAGCAATCAACAACAATCCGAACAACATGAATAAAAGATCTGACACTGAAGATCTCTCCACGATTTATTGTTATATTTTAAATTTGACAAAAAACTCCTTGCCAAACAACTCATTAGACTCCCTTTGAATACCCCTAATTCGCTTATATTCGATCGTAATCTTCAAGTTTTTGCAATTTCCATCCTTCAAACATTTTCCACCCTCGCAGTTCCTCGTCTTGATTCAGTGGGTCATAATTTCCTGGTATTCTCTTATTTGTTTACGATTCCATTACCTTCAGCCGCATTGCCGTTAAACGCGTTTTAGGAACTGATTAAAAGAAAAACCTCTTCAATCCTGACGCTTGACATTTCTCACATATAACCCTTTTCTTCCGTTCAATACTATAGATTTCCCGCCATAATACAGAAACAAAATATGATTCTTTCCAGTGGGATTTTTCCTCTTAGTGAACAGGGAAAATAAAGAATAGAAAACAACTTTATATTTTCTTTTCTTTAGTCAGTTAATTAATCAGAAACTAAATAACAAAATGCTATGCAGTTTTTAGTTTTAAGATTCGAAACCATTGTTTAGGACGACATGTATTACACGATTGAACTCATCGTTTTGTAAGTTTTGTTTACTTTTTTGATTGTAAAATTATACTTATAGGGACAATGTGATTTCAATATCTTGAGGAAGAATAAAATCCATATTCGAAAGCTTGATATTAAACAAAAGTAGTTAATTTTTTGGCCAATCTTCCGCGACTGCAACCTCAAAACTCTCCTTTCTTCTATATATATATATATATATATATATATATATATATATATATATATATATATATATATATATATATATATATATATATATATATAAATATATATATATATATATATATATATATACATATATATATATATATATATATATATATATATATATATATATATATATATATATATATATATAAATATATATATGTACATGTATACCGGTTTTAAAATGTTCTTCTACGTTTTCCGACCCCCCGACTCTTTCGGTCGTTCCATTCTGGTTCTTGTTTCCTGTCTAACCCCTCTCCGCAACTTGTTCTCGGTTTACCTAGCATTTTGCTGCCTTCTGATAGTCATTTTAATATTTGTTTTGGGATTCAGTCTTCGTCCATTTTCTGGATGTGCCCAAACCATATAAGTTGTTTGGTTAGAATGTCATTTGTAATACTGTGTTTGATTCCCATGATTTCTTTAGTACGTTCGTTGGTGACTCTCTCTTGGATACTTCTGCTGCTCTTCTCCAGAAGTTCATTTTCATTGCTCTCAGCGAGGCTAATGCTCTTTTCTTCAGAGCATACTTCACAGGTATATAATTAATATAATAAATAAATTCCACTATGGTTTCATATATCCTCTTTTTGTTGGTTTTATTTACAGGTTTATCCCATAGAATGCTGTTTAGCAGTTTAAACGGCTTTTCTTCCTGCCATATTACTCTCTCTTATTGCCCTGTCGAGTTACCCAGAACTTCTGGGTATTTCTATAGACAGGAATAGACAGGCTTCTGGCGGAAGCCTGTCTGCTCCTGTTGTATTTGATTTTACTACTCTTTTATTTTCTACATTCAACTAATCGAAATATATTCTTGTGGGTTGTGTTTATTTTTTGCGCTCTAGTAGTTCAGACGGTTTTGTCGCCCCTAAATTTTGCCGCCGTAAGCAGTTGCCTACCTTGCCTACCGCCTAGAGCCGGCCCTGCCTGCCGGGACTGAACCGAATACCATGAATACCGAATTCCTGTCCGATAACCACAGAGCTAGAACCGCCGCAACCTAAAGTTTATTTTTTCAGCGTTACATTCTACTTGGTTACTGTCAATTTAAAACAAAACTTCCATGACTGTTAAGTTGCACAAGTTTCTGCAGTCTTTAGATATTTACATAATCAGCTTGTTTCCGAGCTTTTATGGCAAATGAAAAAAATAATAATAATAATTGGCCAAGTGTAAGTCGGACTTGCACAATTAGTGTTCCGTACGTAGATTGCTTTTAAAATAAAAAATGTTGTTATGGAGGTATAAAATCATTAGTGACTTCACAAAACACACCCCAAATGAGTTTTCAACAAAGTTTGTTTCCGATCTTTGTTGAAAACTGATGACCCTGAATTTTTTTTTATATTTCAGATAAATTATTAAAGATAATGCACTCGTGATAATTTTCGTTCAATCTACGTCATGTGGAGAATATTTTAGAATTTTTTGATTAGTACTTTTCGAGCTAAGGGGGGGACAGTGATTTTTCGCAATTTTTTGAAAATAATAATAAAGAAAAATGTGCGCAAGTATTACATTATATATATTTTTGAAATCGTGTTTTTACAAGCTTTCACCACTCGATGACCTGGTAAATTTTGTTTTTCACTTCCGATTTCATCGCCCCAAGCTAACTTTCAAAACTATACGGCTCTGATGAGGCCATCAATTCCTATATTAGTGCCCAATTTCGACTTACTATGTCAAATAATTTCGGAGAAAATTAGGTACGACAGACGGACAGATAGACAGACAGACAGACGGACGGACAAACAGACAGACGGACAGACAGACGGACAGACACTGAAGTGATCTTATAAGTGTTCCAAACGGAACACTAACAAGCGTGCTGTCATGAGCGAAGTTCTAGAGTGGATTTATGGTATTTTCCAGCAGATATACTATAATATATATGAAGAAGAAAAATAATAGCATTGGACCTCGTTAAAGCATCTTCAATTGCTCAAATTTAGTGTTGTGTTAAGACTCAAGATTCATATAGATGTCATGCAACCGTGGGCTAAACGTCAGTAAACAATCTTAATTCGACGAGATAATCCCAAGATCGACGACTTCTCAATAATATTATTTATTAATTAAAACAGAAATAAATCTACAATAGTGATCAAAAGCAGCCAACTTAAATGACGCGTTCAGAGTCATTAAATTAAATTCTATATTTAAATGAAATTCGCCGCTTCTGGAAGCGAAAATAACCGTGCAAGTTGCGCGTGTAATAATTCGAAAACTTGTTTAAGTTCACGCCAACATTTGGAACTGCGTTGCCAACTCGACAATAATATGTACATAGGAAAAATCAAATTGTATACCTTCTGTTCAAAAAAGAAACCCAACTTTTAATAGGAAATAAAATACAGGTCGATTAAAACTGTTGCTGAATTTTTACGATCCTGTTGAGTGTATTGGATATTACCTCTTGATCATTTTCGGTGGAGTCGTATTACTTTCCTTTCATCCACAAGTTGATAAATCAGATCAATACGCCGAGTGATCCCATACAACTCTAATATTCCATTTATTTTTAAAATTCTTAATTACAGTCACTCAAGCCTATAACTTCTTCTTCCGACTTATAGCTACGCACTATTGCCTGTTTTCTTTGTTCCCTGCTCTATAGATCGTCGTTCCATCCCTTTCTTGGACGTCCCATTGAAGTTTTTCCATTCGATGACTTGTCTCTTGCTATCCGTACTATCCTGTTGTTTGCCATTCTTTCTATGTGTTGATTCCATTCCATTTTTCTTCCTCTTATCCACTGATTCATATTTTCTATATTAAATGTGCATCCTATGTCTTCACTTCTTTCTCTATCCCTCAGTGTCTTGTTTGTACATCTAAGTATTCTGATTTCGGTTGATTCCAGCATCCTCTGTGTTATACTTGTATCAGATCTTGTTTCAGATGTATAAGTCATTACTGGTCGTATTACGTTCTTGTATATTCTTGTTTTGGCCTCAACGGAGAGGAATTTATTTGTAAATATGGTATCATTAAGGCATCCTGCTATCCTATTAGCTTTATTAACTTGATGTTTTACTTCTTCCTCGATTTTTCCGATACTAGATATTTTGATGCCCAGGTAATCGACCTCCATCACCTGTTCTATTGGTTTATGTTCCACCACCAGGTTGCCCCTAATCGGCTCTTTTGCAGTTACTGTTGTTTTTTTTTTTTTTCAGTTGAGATTGACATATTATATTGTTTCGCTGCTATGTAGAATTCGTATAGCAGCCTTTGCAGATCGTTCTCGGGTCTCAGCCATTATTATCGCGTCATCTGCATAACATATAATTTTAAGTTCTCTGTTACCCATTCTATATCTCTTCTTTCTTTTAACATTCTTTATAATTTCACTGACACAAATCCTAGAAAAGAAAACCGCATTTGATCAGGAAGTCCATGTCTTGTTTGTTGATCTAAAAAAGGCCTACGACAGCGTGCCCCTAATGAGATTGTGGGAAACACTACAACAGAGTAATGTAAGCACCGAAATAATTAAAGCCGTAAAATCCTTATACCAAGACGCAAGAAGTAGTGTGAAAACCAAATATGGTATAACAACAGGGTTCCCGGTCACAAAGGGTCTCAAACAGGGCTGCTGTATATCCCCAACGCTATTTAAAATCTATTTGGAGAGTGCACTGAAGAACTGGAAAAGGAAATGTAGCAGTATGGGATTACCACTGGATGACGATACTACATTGTAATCGCTATCATTCGCAGATGACCAGGTAGTAGTCGCTCAGGACATCGATGATATGGAATACATGACACGAAAACTTATGGATGAATATGAAAAATGGGGCCTAGAAGTCAATAGTAAAAAGACCGAGTACATGTGCGTCGGAGGACAATAGCAGGACTTGAAACTGGCCAGAGGACACACCATCAAACACTGTGCCAGTTATAAGTATTTGGGAACGAGAATATCTAGGGACGGAACACTGGAAGAAGCAATATTCGAGAGGAATATCCAAGGAAGAAAAGCGATTGCAATGCTTAATAGTATACTATGGGACAAAAACATAACCATTGAAAATAAGAAGAGAATTTACAACTCAATAGTGAAAAGTATAATAACTTACAGCTCCCAGGTGTGGCCATTAAAGGAAAGAACAGAAAAAATACTAAAAGCTATAGAAATGGATTTCTGGAGACGAGCAGCCAGAAAATCCAGAAAAGACCGCATACCAAATGACACGATAAGGCGAGCTTTAGAAATAAAGCACGATATAGTGGACGAAATCAGAACCCAACAGTTGGTATGGTACGGACATGTACAGAGAATGTCACAAGACCGACTGCCTAAAAAGATTTTAAATTGGAACCCTCATGGAAAAAGAAAGCGAGGAAGACCACGCCAAAGCTGGAGAGCAGGAATCAACAAGGAAGTACTAGAGAGAGATCTGGAGGAGGAGGGATGGAGAAACCGGGAGGAGTGGAAATTAGGCATCGGAAGACGGAAGACGGAAGACGTTATAAAACCGATTGATATATATATATATATATATATATATATATATATATATATATATATATAATTTCATCCATGAAAATATTAAATAGAAGAGGACTTAAATAGTCTACCTGTCTGAATCCAGATTAGTAGTTGATTGATTCTCTCATTCCTTCTGCTAATCTTGCGACTACTTTATTGTCTTTATATATATTCTCGATAGTTTTAGCTAGTTCTAATGTTCCTGTTATATAATACATGAATAACATCTTCTATTTGCACATTGTCGAAAGCTCTATCAGGCACAAATATGCTGGAATGTTGTATTCTACGGATTTTTCTTTTTACCTGTCTCACAATGAATACGGCATCGGTGCATGATCGCCCACTTCTGAATCCTTGCTATTCTTCTTCCAGTTGTATTTTCGCGTTTATTTTTGTTGTAATAATCTTTGTTGTTAATTTCAGTGTACTGTTTAGTAGATTTATGTCTCTATATTTATTTGGATCTTCTTTTCTCTCCCTTCTGGTGCATTAATATAACCGTCGCTGTTCTCCATTCATCTGGGATTCTATTTGATCTTATAATACTCTGTATAAGTGTATGGAGTTGCTTAACTAGAGAGTGTCCCCCATATTTTAGTAGTTCATTAGCTATTTGATCTTCGTCGGGAGATTTACTGTTTTTTAAATTTTTCCAGTGCTTCTATTACGTCTTCTTCTGTTATATATGTTTCTTCGATTATCGTTATCTCTGGTATTTTTGGCAGTGTGATACTCTGTTCCCTATTATATAACTGTGTACGATATATTACTCCAAGTTCCTTTCTTCACGTGTGTATATTTTATTAGTTCTTTCATCTCAGTTCTTTGCTCTTTTATGAATCTCCAAATTTGTTTTTGTTGTCCATATAAGTCTGATTCTAATTTTCTTGTGCATCTTTCTCAGTATTCCGTTTTTGCCCTTCTTATCAATTCGTGGGTTTCTGTTCATATTCTTTTATATCTTTGGTAGGCTTCATTTGACCTCCCTATAACTTGTAGTCGGTAAAAGAAATTCCTTTTTTTTTTTTGAGGTTATTGTTGGCACTTTTGCAAACAACGCTTTGTGAAAAGAGATTCATTTCTAATCTTATTTATGGCCAAATAGTACACTATCAAAGATCAGTGTTGCATATGCTTGGCGCTTCGAGGTTGTGTACCTATGAAATCATCCAACAGGTTCGAAAATGACGCCCACAGCGGCTGCTAAGTATATGGGCAAGTCGAGGGCATTCGTTAGCAAGTGGCTGAAACGAAACTCTCAGTTAAAAGGTATTGATGATCTATTAGAATGTGGATCGAGAGGAAAAGTGTCAGACAAGGTCGAAACAATGAATACACAGGACCGAAATTGTTTTTTTTTACTCAAACAAGACAAGGTGTCCTATACGTAATACGTAGGCTGAAAAGTTTTTGGTCTGACACACAGATGTCGTCCTTTTCAAAAAATTCATATGATTTTTAGGAAGTACCAACCTTCAGACGATACGTGTCACAATTTCATGACATTTCAACGATTAGCTTATAAGTTATAATGGTTTTAGTGACGCTACATTTGATATTTTCAAAACAAAGGAAAAAATTGAATTGCGTGTGTTGATTAAACACTGTTTTTTGATGGGAAAAATACCGTTCAAGCTAAGCAATGGGTTGATAAGGGTTATGGGGACTCTGCCCCTGGAAAATCGTTCATCATTTACTAAATGCTGAATAGATAGTATAGAAATAGATACAAATAATGCTGAACGTTCTGGACGCACAAATGAGGTGGTTACACCGGAAAATATAAAAAAAAATCCACAAAATTGTTTTGGATGACCGTAAAGTGAAATTGCGTGAGATAGCTGACACCCTAAAGATATCGAAAGAACGTGTTGGTCATATTTTACATGAACATTTGGGCATGAGAAAGCTTTGTTCGAAATGGGTACCGCGTTTGCTCACAGTGGACCAAAAACAACAAAGTGTTGATGATTCTGAGCACTATTTGGACCTGTTTAAGCCCAATAAAAAAGATTTTTTCATGCGATATGTGACAATGGAAGAAACATGGATCCAGCACTACATACCGGAATCAAATCGGCAGCCAGCTGAGTGGACAGCAGCCGGTGAAAGCCGCCCGAAGCGACCAAAGACACAGCAGTCGGCTGGGAAGGTTTTGACCTCTGTATTTTGGTATACGTATGGAATAACTTCTATTGACTATGCTGAGAAGGGAAAAACCATCAATAGCGAATATTATATAAAGTTATTGGTGCGTTTTAAGGCAGAAATCGCAAAGAAACAGCCCCAAATGAACAAGAAAAAAGTGCTCGTTCATCAAGACAATGCACCGTGTCAGAAGTCAGTGGTTACGATGTCCAAATTGCATGAATTGAAGTTCGAATTGCTTTCTCATCCACCGTAATCTCCAGATTTGGCCCCCAGCGACTATTATCTATTCTCAGACCTCAAAAAAATGCTTGCGGGAAAGAGATTTGGTTCAAATAAAGAAGTTGTCGCCGAAAGTGAGGCCTATTTTGAAGGCAAAGACAAATCCTTCTACAAGAAAGGTATAGAAATGTTAGAAAAGCGTTGGACTGATTGTATTGCTCTTGAAGGAGGCTATGTTGAATAACGTCGATTTTGAAAAAAAATGTGTTAAGTAGCTAGACCAAAACTTTTCAGTCTACGTGCTTTTTTGGGTAGCTGAAAATGAATCCGTTGTTCGTTTCGACCCAGCACGTCTAGTTTTTGCATAAATCAAAAAAATATAATTTCAAAACTATATAAGTAGAATCACCAAAATAAATATCAAGATTCAAAACCTACGATAATTTAATTAATAAAAAATATGCAAGCCTAGAGCTTATAGATTAAATTCCGTATATAAACTATAAACTGGCCTAACTTATAACAAAACCTAACTTAACCTTTTGATTACCCTCTCTGCTCGATTATTCAAAAGCATTTGACATGCTCGACCACTCACTTTTAATTCATATCTTGAAGTTTGTAGGTCTGGACAAAGACACTGTTAAGTTTATTGGAGAATATCTCAAAGATCGTCATCAGAGAGTTGTCTTGAGTGGATCTTTCTTGGACCTCCAAAGGGTGACCAGAGGCGTCCCGCAAGGATCAATTTTGGGTCCTATTCTATTCTGCATTTATACCCATTTATTTCCGTCATTTCTCAAAGTCTGTAACTGTCATATGTACGCTGACGATACTCAGTTGTTTTACTCTTTTTCTGAGAATGCAGTGCTTGACGGTTGTCCACTGATAAATGGTGATTTGGAGGTTATACAGAGAGTTCGGAGGAACATCATTTGAAACTTAATCACAATAAATGTGTCGCAATGTTGTTCGGTAGACCAATTGTTGTAAAGAGGCTCATTTCACTAGTTGAAGTTAATATTTCTAATGAGAGGATACCTGTTAAATCTGAGGCTAGTTTTTGCATAAATCAAAAAAATATAATTTCAAAACTACATAAGTAGAATCACCAAAATAAATATCAAGATTCAAAACCTAAGGTAATTTAATTAATAAAAAATATGCAAGCCTAGAGCTTACAGATTAAATTCCGTATATAAACTATAAACTGGCCTAACTTATAACAAAACCTAACTTAACCTTTTGATTACCCTCTCTGGAAAAAATTCCCACCTTGGATCTTCCCAACCCCAAAGGTAGACTTTCATCTCCATTCCAACAATATAAAAGATAATAACCCAACAGAAACTAAGTCAGCATTTCTTGAAAGAATTTATTCTAAATACCCGGATCACTCTATAATATTCACCGATGGTTCTAAATCAGATCAGGGAGTGGGTGCAGCTTACATCCATGCCAGAATCATTAAACGCCTTAAACTACACCCATACAATTCCATCTTCACAACAGAATTACCTGCCATCAAGGAAGCTCTCAAGTCTTCAATTACCTCAACCCAAGGGACAAAAAAGCTTCTCATAGCTTCTGATTCCTTGAGTTCGCTAAAATACATTATCTCTAACAAAGACAACAATATTTACTTAAGTTATATCAGCAATCTCTTATATATAGCAAAATTGAGAGGAACTGAAATTTCATTCATGTGGATCCCTGGTCACATGAACATTAAAGGTAATGACAAAGCTGACAAAGAGGCTAAACGAGCGGTAGTAAACGGAACACTCTTCACGGGAGAAAACAACAGTCATGATTATATTAAAATGATAAGCTCAATAAAAAGAGACTTATTCCAGCTGGAGTTGGACCTGGAGAATAATGAAAATAAACTATGGTCAATAAAACCTCAAGTACTTCCGCCTCTTCATAACCCAAGTGATAAAAGATCAGAAAATGTTTTGCTGAGAAGATTGGCCATAGGCCATACTTACCACACTCACTCGCATCTCCTAAAAAAATGAAACAGCACCGAAGTGTGTGGTATGCAATTCGTCCTTGACGGTAAAACACATCTTTGAGGCAAATCACTCCTCTCACCTGAGAAATAAACACATCCCTCATTCTCTCAAACAGAATATTGATCAATTCTCATCAATTAAGGAAAAAATCCACAAATACTTAAAAGACCAAAAAATATCTATATAACAGTTAAACACATTCAATAAGGGGCGTTAAATGACCACAGACGTCGATGCGCTCTGACCAACAAAAACAAACAAACAAAAACAAAACTAACTTAACCTAATCAAATGCCTACAATTTTTTTTGTTAAATGCATGGGAAGTAACATACTATGAATCTGTATTGTGTATTTAATTTCGGTGGCTAAAAACAAGCCGTTGTTTGTTTTACTCCATCACGTCAGGATTTTTTCTGACTTCAAAAAATGGCTCGAAATGAGTGAATATCTTCATTCTTATGACAGAAATACTGAAAACTGGTCAAAGATGTCTAAAACAATATATTTCTTTCTATTTTGAGATATTGAATCTGAATCTAAGGTCGCAGTTCGTCTACTACGTTACCATTTTTTCTTAACTTCAAAAAAATAGCACAAAATCAGAAAATATTTTCATTGTTATAACGGGAATACTGAGAAACTGATAAAAGATGTCTGAAACGATATATGTTTTTGTATTTTAAGATGCTCAATTTGAATCTGACGTGGGAATTACCCTACTATGTCAGAATTTTTTTTAAACCTGAAGGAAGCTCAAAATCAGTGAATATCTTCATTCTTATGGCGGGAATACTTCCAAACCTAATCATAAAAGCTTTACACCAAGAATGTCAAACTTAATGAAAGAACTTTATACCGAGAACTTCAAACCGAAATGAGAGACCGAAGGATCACTATTGTGAGAGGCAAGGGGACTTACCGAAAAAAAGCACAAGCGGAATAAAAATTTAGCAATTTACCAGCAGCACTATATTTTCATTAATATGAACAATTTTTAAGGTTTAAGGCAGAATACAACAAAATATTTTGAAATAAGAAAGTGAGTTAGACAGGATTGTGTTTTGTCACCCACGCTGTTCAATTTATAAGTCGAAAGAGCCTTCGTTGAGATAGTGTCGGAGAGTGATCTGGGTATCAGAGTAAACGGTGTTCCGATAAACAACATCAGATATGCAGATGACACTACCATTCTGGCAGATAGTGCAGATGCTCTTCAAGCTTTATTGAAGGCTATACACAAGGCAAGAGAAAACACTGGATTAAGCATCAACATAAACAAAACAAAATTCATGATCATCAGTAAAAATTCAATTCAAGACGTCCGAATTCATATAAATGGCGAGAATATAGAAGGGGTTAACAAGTTCAAATACCTGGGATGTCTTGTGAAGGACAAATGGGATCCAGACATGGAAATTAAAGTCAGAGTTGTGCAGACAAGAGCAACTTTCATCAAGTTACGCAAATTCCTTTGTAATAAAAACCTTAACCTACAACTCAGGTACCGGATGGTTAAGTGCTATGTTTGGTCCTTTTTTGCTGTACGCTGTTGAAACATCGATATTGGAAGTGCCATCTATTAAGAAACTTTTGAAATGTGGATTCTGAGAAGAATGCTGAGAGTATCTTGGGTTGATAGAGTGAGGAATGAGGAGGTGATCGAGAGAGCTAACCTGGAAGATCGCGAATTATTCGAAAATATAAAAAGGAGAAAGATTTCATACTTGGGTTATATTATTCGTTATAGCTTTCAACGCCTGATACTGCAGGATAAAATTTAAGGCAAAAGGAGAATGGAGCGAAAAAGACTATTATGGCTGCGCAATATTCGTTCCTGGACAGGAATAAGTGATTTTCGGTCTCTCCAAAATGCAGATTTAAACAGACTCATTTGATGAGAGAAGTTTGGTAGAGACGCCTACGCAGGAATCTGCACAGCACCTTAAGAAGAGTCAGAATGAAGGTATTCACTTACATAGAGCTATTTTTTACGGTTAGAAAAAAAATGGTGACGGAGTTAACTTAGTTTCGGAGTTCTTGGTGTAGAAACGAAAGAAAAACATGAGTTTATGACACACTTTAATGATGAGGCCTGGATCCAAAGAGTAGCTTATTTATCTGATATCTTAGATCAGTTAAACAAGCTAAATTTGAAACCGCAGGGTAAGGAAACGCACATTATTTACTTTAAAGATAGTATCCAGGCGTTCGTATTAAAGCTGCAAAACTGTAAAGTAAATCTTGGAAACGTTACCATGTTTGATCACCTTTGCACCAAGACTGAAGAATCGGGAGACGGGAATTGTAGATACTCCAAGAGAGGAAATTAATAACCACCTTCAAGCCCTTAAATATGAAATACAACGTTATTTCGCGGAGTTCTCTGAACAAGAAGCTGCAGTAATACGAAACCCCTTCGATGTATCTTTGGATGTTACCGACATTCTCGATGACGTGCAGGATGATTTTTTCGAGCTACGAAATGACACCTCAGCGCGTGATTTATTTCAGAAAAATATGTTACCTCAGTTTTGGTGTGCTATGTGTCATTCATATCTTAAAGTTTCCATGCTTGCTTTTCGAATATTAGTGCCATTTGCTTCTACTTACCTGCAAACTCAGTCATCACATTAATCATTAATACTTAGTAACACTAGTTTACAAGGTTTTAGCTCTTTTTTTGTAAATACTTGTTTCTGTATCTCTTACAACAGCCCAACAGTAGTCTCCTAGCATGTTCTGGTTCCAAAAACCTTGATAATTTTGCTCGAATAATTTTAGATCCTGATGAAACCGCTCGCCATGCATATCACTCATACTTCCAGGGTTTTCTGGAAAACAATCCAGATGGGAATACAAAAAATGAATTTTGAGGGACATGTTCACACCCATTAGTTCGTAATTCTGCAATAAATTTGTAACGATCTCTTGATAATTGTCATTTTTTCTATTACCTAAAAAATCTCGAACAAGTTTGAAAGAATTCCAGGCAGCCCTTTCAACGTCCGTCAAATGGCTCTCAAATGTTTTATCATCCAAAATTTTCCTGATTTGGGGGCCTATAAATATTCCTTCTTTTAGTTTAGCCTCAGAAAGATTCGTAAATACACTGCATGAGTACAGAAACGCTGGCCCTGTCTTATTCAAAGCTTTGCCAAAAATTTTCATTAGCCCTAACTTAATATAAAGCGGTGGTAATATAATTTTTTTGGGTTAACCAAACATGTCTTTATAATGTTCATTTTACCTGAGATATAATCGGTTCTAATAGGCCAAAATTTCTTTTTATAGTGATCCTTCTTTGCCCTCGAGTCCCATAAGCACAAGAAGCAACACTACTTTGTGTAGTTGCCTTGAAAACCCAATGACTTTTAGGTCACCACAGATATACTAATTGTGACATTCATATATAATCAATTTAATTAATATGGACATTGTTTCATAGGTTTCTTTAAAATTCACTGCGTGACCTATTGGGATAGAAGGCTTTTTATTTCCGTTGTGCAAAAGAACAATTTTGAGGCTTATCTTTGAGGAATCGATAAAAAGGCGCTATTCTTCTGGGTTGTATGGTTGTTTCATTTCTTCGAACTGTCCATTAACATCATGACAATAAAAAAATTCATTTTCTTTTGTAAAAAAAGCATCGAAAAGTTGTCCGAGCTGGACTACTCACTGTCACTACTCTGGTGCAGTGGAATACTGCTCGATGTAGCTGTGACATTTCGGGCTTGGTCACTTCTGCCGGGTGGTGTAGGAACTGGTAAATCCTTTGAATGAGGCATAGGCTTAGACACTGATGAAACATCTGCATATTCTATTTCTTTCTTCTTTGTTTTTCAAGTTGAAGCCAAAAGTTTTAGTCAAGCAAAAGTAAGAGTTGGTTGCGTGGTTAGTTGGCTCTCTCCAGATCATTGGTTTACCAAAGTTCAAAGTTCTGTTTTTACCTGAATACCACTAGTTGAGGACCAATCTGCAGTTTGTGCAAACCACATGAGGAACTCAGTATTTACTTTGATGTGGCACCGGAAATCCAAAATAATGTAAATAGGCCTTTTGTAGTAAGTTTGTTATAGGATAGTCTCGACTTAACTGAACAATTTTGCCACAAACGTGGCAAAAACGGTTTTGATTAATTTTACTCATTCTAGATGACATTTTAGAAAAATATTTCGTATTTACTTCATTTCGTTGTTTACAGAATCAGACAAAGAAATCATTAAAACTACTGCGGGTAGATGAGAAACAGAAACGATTTTATGTGAGAATTATGACGTGCTAGTGGAAAACAAAAATACTTTATTAACTAGCCTACTTAGCTTATTTAAAAAATATGTGTTTCGTTTGATGAACAAAAATAAGTATTTGTTTGTAAACTAGTGTCATTAATACTTTATAAAAAATTTTGAGAGCTGAGTTTCGGATCGCGAAGTGTCTACATGTGAATCGAATGCCCGGCAATAGTCAACTCGTTCAACGAGCATTATTATGGTAGTGCTTCGATCTATTTAATTATTTTGTCGATTGCAAATGAGAGGATTAGAAATAAAGCAGAGTGTAGTGTTAGAATGAAGATAATAAGTAGAAAATTTGGAGGTTTATGAGAATAATTCTGTGAAATTATATGAAGCTAACGAAACGATAAGCGACGACCTTGATCGTTTTACTGTTTACGGTGATAAGAAATATAAACAACAGTTTTTTTTCTCCCGTGTTTGAAAATGGAATATACGAGGAACACATGTAAAGTTTTTATAACAGAAAGAACAATGGATAGCGATGATTATACCTCAGGAGACTCGAAAAGAGGAAGAGTCGAAGAAAAAGAAGAACCGTTGGGATTATTTAAGAAGAGTAAAAAGCTGATAAGAACACCACAGAAAGAGAAAAACGAAAGAGTAGATAAGATAGACAGTTTGATAGAAATGATCAGAGAGCTAATGTCAGATATAAAGGATATAAAACAAGATCAGAAGAGATACCAACAAGAGTTGAAGGAGCTAAGAAAGGAGAATGAAGTATTGAAAGAGAAAAATAAGATAATTAGAGAAAACATGAGAAGTGTGGATTTGAAGATGAGTAGACTGGAAAAAGATAACGTAAGGAATAATACTGTAATATCGGGAATGAAATTTGATGCGAATAGCCAACCAGATCTGAAAATGGGTGTAGAACATTTTATGGAGAGGAGTATGGACACAAAAGTATAGATTAAAGATGTGATAAAAATGGGAGCGACTATGTACAATATAGAACTTGGAAACACGGGAGATAAAGAAGCTGTAATGAAAAATAAAAACAAAGTGAGAAACCTAAGAGAGAGTTTACATAAACAACGATTTAACAAAAGATGAACGGGAAATTCAAAAGAAATTGAAACATATAGCAGAGAACGAGAGAAAGAATGGAAAAAGGGTAAAAATCGGATATCAAAAAATCGTAATCGAAGGAAGAGAATATAAATGGGACATTGAGGAAGAACAACTGAGAGAACAAACAAAGAATACTACGACCATCAAATCAAAAAACTGAGAAAAAGGAGAGAGATAGGTAGATTGACGACGACCCCGGCAAAGATAAAAGATACGGAAGAGAAGACTAGTAATATGAATACAAATAAGAAGATAATCAAAGAAATAGATAGGAAGAAAGAAATGGGAAATAATTATCGAGTTTTGAGATTGAAAACACGGAATAATAGGAGTATAAACGAAAAAGAGGATGAACTGACTGAAGAACAACAAATGCACTATGTAGGAATCACTGAAACAGAATTGATGCAAAAAATTAGAAGGAAAAGCATACAAAAATCAACATAGAGACATAATACCGGAATAAGATGCAGAACTCACACAAACAGAAGAAACTAATACAGAAGAAACAAAAGAGACAATCGGTAATTTAAACAGGATGGAAGGATATAGAAGGAAATATGGAAAAGACAGATATAGAATAATTCAACACCACGAGCCTTACACACCTAACAAATGGGGTAGAAAGGCATAAGGATTACGTAAGTAAGTAAGTAAGTAAAAAATTTTAATGTTAAGTCCTAAAATATATTTTCTCAAACCCTTCATTTTTGTTTTATTGATCCAATATGGTGGGTGGAAAAGGGGGTCGCGAAAATTTTTAAAAAATCACAAAAGAGTCGCGATTAAAAAGGTTGGAAATCACGGACCCAGCCTATACAGTAAGTCCGCTGTTACTTTGGAGTACAGAAGTCTAAAAATTTCAAGAGCATTTTAAACATATTTCCAAGCAATATCCATATTTTGTTTACTTCATTTACAACTTGCGCGTAACACTCATTTATTTAAAGCGTGTTTAGTCTTATATTAAATCTAAATCTTAAAATAACTCAATATTATTTTGATACTTTCGCTCCCGTCAATTCTGATGTTATAGATAGCTCAATATAAATAGCTAAGCTATGCATGAAACCTATTAGATCGGTGTAAATTCTATGGAGTTAAGATTTGTTCCTCCTATTTGAGTGCTTATTAAGGCTGGTTGTTTGGGCGAGACACCTTATCGTTGGAACAAAACGCAGAGTAAGGCTGTTCGCTGATTTGTCAGTGCGGTATCGTTTTTCTCGGTGTGTCTGAATTGCGCGGGATGCGCGGGCGCGGAGCAAGTCAGGTGGGTTTCATTGAAATATAGGCGTTCGGCATGTTTTTGTTACCAATCGGTACCGAGCACACCGAGAAAAACGATACCGCACCGACAAAACAGGGAGCGACCTAAAATAAAGAGAGTCACATAAATAAATTTCGCTTATTGCGCAAGCGCAATAGGCAGGAAGGAAACGCTGGAGGCATAGAGCGTAATCCGGATCCTTGGAAACTAAGTTGCTATAAGGCTTTTCTCTTAAGCGGAAAGTGCCTTTCTGTACTATAATTTACAAAAACAATAATTTTGCGACAATAATGCAGAAATTTACATCGCGTAAATATAGTTTCGAGTGCTTAACTGATTTGTAAACGTATGCAAAGGTTCGTAGAAACTGGTTCGATTTAAATAAAGTTGAGGTATAAGTGGCAGCAGATGCTTCTCGTTTTGTACACTACAGTAAGACAAATGCGATTACTTGTAACAAAATTAAAAAGACATTAAGGCTCTTGTTACTTGGTGAAATACGCTGTAGATAAAGTTATCAACGCTATCACTAAATACACAAGTCCCAAATAAGTTGTTATTGAAAGTTATTTAAAGGAAAATAAAAAAATTCTTTTGTTAGTCGCGATATTTTTAAGAAAATGAAATAGATTACCAAAATTTTTACTTATTTTAATTACTAGTAGTATCACAATTAGCTAGAGTAACTTTTATGTGTGAGAGTTTTACAAAAACATTTAAAAATTAGGTGCGTAAGTTGACCTCCACGTAGCCTAATTAAACTATAAATAAAATTATAAAAAAATATACTATATTTCCATTTGTTATAAATTTATAATCCTACTACGGCACAAGATTAGTCGTTTCGTTTGACATATTAAGCTGACTGAATGCTTATCAGGAGGTAATATGTACCACTCGTGTTTAACAGAGGATAAAATGACATCAAGAACTGTTTTCAATCATAACGTGTATGACAGTTTTGATAGAGAACCTCCACAGGCTCCAGAGCTTATAGATACAATTCTTCTAAATTTCTTCAGTGTCGATTGAAAAAGAAATGCTTCTGAACTCATTCAGAGCATGAAACTGATTTAATTCCGTTTGCATACGCAGGTTATATTAATGAACCGGGGGGAGGGGGCGGAGCTCCATAAATAACCTGGTTTTAGATTAGTGAGAGATAAAGACCAGCGTTAAGTTCTTTGAGATGTTTAGATACACTCATGGGTTCTCGAATATTTTTAGGATAGAAAAAGAAATTTGTTGCAAAGATCTTTGATTGGGCAACGAGAATCTGATGTCTTGTTACATCACATACATTTGTGATGTTCTGCAAGTTCTGAAGTGAGAATCTCACGAAGACGTACTTTAATTCTAGTACATATTTTTCTGCTCTTTCGCTGATATAGATGTTATCACAGCTATATGTGATAATGAAGACTCCTAGATATGCAAGAGGAATCTTATCTTTGGCGAGTCCTAGATCTTTTGAAAGTTTAGAGCATGTAAAGACTCGTATTATTATTATTATTATAAGTTTCCATAGGAATTTCGGAATGTGATTTGTGACATTTTTAATGTATGGAAAGACCACATTCCCAAGAGACTGATCTGCTTCTAGTCTTCTGAGACACTGGAAGAGATGTATTTTTTAGAATGAAGTTGAAACAGTCCACTGAAACATCACTTTCGCAATTGACACAGGAGAAATCGAGAAGAATTCCACCTATAAGTGTATGTTAATATTTTTAAACAATATTTTGCATTAAATAAAACGTCACATGAATATGATATATGTGGAAACTGTCACCACGGTAACTGTTGTCAGGGCAACCGACCTACTGAAGAGATACTGCACAGAATCACACCTGTTGTGTGCCTATTTTTGACATTTTCATGGTATTCAAGTACTGTAAAATTTTAATTGTTAGTAACACAGCCCCACAAAAAAAAAGAAGTGGGGTATACTTTTGATGCGATATATCAGATCCGTAGTATTTTTGCCCGCTGATCACGAATCTGACGTCAGAATATCGCCATCACATTTCAATTTTTTTCTAACCTCAAAAAATAGGTAAAAATTAGTAAAAATTAAGAAAAATATACTCCTAAAAAATTGATTCAAGCTTTTTCATGAATCCAAAGATGTATTAATATGTATTCGGACACGCTAAGCTAATATTCATCGGTTGGATTAAGCCATACAGTTCTGTTTTCTTTCTAACCTCAATAAATAAGACAGATATAGTGCTTCTCGAATGCAAAAACGAATTCAAATTAAAATTCAACTGATTCTTACCAAATTTGGTACACGGGGGTTTTTTGGGTTGCTGATCATGAATCTGAGGTGGGAGTTGCAAAATTCAAAAATGGCGGATCCAAGATGGCGGACAAAATTTTTGAAAACCAACCGATTCCTACCAAATTTGGTATACAGTTGGGGAATCCTCAAACCTGATACTCTTAAACCCTAAACCCCCTGAAACCTTAGACTCCCACACCCTGTAACCTCAAAAAATAGACCTCAATAAACTCAAAACCAGGACTTTTAAACCATATACTCTCAAATAGTAGACCCTTAAGCCCTAGAATTGCGAAGGTTAGACCCGCGCCTAACTTTCCTTTTTTTTGGCTGTATCTTGTTCTTTTTTCCGCGAATGACCTATTCAAAGGCTTTCTGCCCAAACGCTTTTGAGGACTTGTTTCTCTTTTTAGCGACCAGCAATAGTCCGCTAGCATATGGTCATCCCATCGTCCTTGATACCGATTTTCTATGATTTTCAGATCTTGGTGAAAACGTTCCCCTTGCTCCTCACTGTAGTCACCAAGATTATCTGGGAAATCATCGATGTGGGAGTCCAGGAAATGTAATTTTAGATTCATTAAGCAACCTAATGTTTGAAAATTTTGTACCATTTTCTCGACTATTTCTTCGTACTTAGGACTTTTATTATTTCCCAAAAAGTTTGTTGCGACTTCTTTAAAACTAAGCCAAGCAGCTTTTTCAACTTTATTCATTTTAGTAACAAATAATGAATCTTGAAACAATTTTCTTATTTGTGGCCCGTCAAATATGCCTGCCTTAATTTTAGCTTCAGAAAATTTCGGAAATTTTTTATGCAAATATTTGAAACATGGGCCGTTTGTATCTAATGCTCTCGTGAATTGCTTCATAAGTCCAAGCTTAATGTGAAGCGGGGGAATAAAAACTTTTCCTGGATCTACCAATGGTGGAAACAATACATTATTTTCACCAGGAGTGAACGATTCTCTTGTTGGCCAATTTTTTTTCTTATATTGACGTTCCCTGCCTCTGCTATTCCACAGACATTTATAACAGGGATAAAGTGTAAACCCTGACTGTTGGCCAAGCAATATTGTTACAATTTTCAGATCTCCACAAATTTTCCAGTTATGATCAGCATATTTTATTTTTATCAAAAGCTGCTTCATTTTTTCATATGGCTCTTCCATAACTGTGGAATGAGCAATCGGAATGGGAGCGTAAACGTTGGTATTATGCAGCAAAACTGCCTTAATGCTCCGTTTAGAAGAATCAATGAACAGTCTCCATTCTTCAGGATCGTATGAGTTATTTTGAAATTCATCCATTAGACCTTTTACATCGGTACAATATGAAAGTGACAATTTCTCGTCCATTGTGAAATATTTTCGAAATTCTTCATCTCTGTTTCTATAATAAGAAATCGTAGCTTCTGGCTTAAGTAAATGTCTTTTCTTTAAAAAGGAAGCAAGATGCTCTGAACCATCTTTGGATAAGCCTAAATCTCTGACTAGATCACTAAGTTCTGACTGTGATACGAGTATTGGTTCTGGTTTACGGTTGTGTGGTAGAAATTCTTTATCTGTGTCACTAGTATATGATAGGTTGTCAATAGAACATACATTAGTAACAGTGTTTGAATCTTTTTCGACAGTCTCAATGTTTTCGGCATGAACTGATAAGGTGAAATCATTTGTTTCCATAACATCAGCATCAAGTGGTTCAGGAGGCGGAATTAATTTAGTTGGTCTTGTTACTGTCGAAACATCGTTATAAGTAATAGTGCTTTTATTTTTTCGGTTATGCCTAGATACAACATTCATACAAGAGTAGCAATCATTTTCACTGTATGGTCTATTCCATATTGCTGGTCTGGAATATTTAATCGCCTTCTTATTGATGTACAACATTATTTTGCAAGAACTGCAAATGATGTGGGGAACCCAATCTGTATCCTGGTGCTGTATTTCAATGTTAAAACAATCCTTATATAAGGTTTTAATCTTATCCGTTATCGGTGACCCCATTTTACTCAATACGTGTTGACAGCAAATATAACAAAATGAATCACTGTTTTTATCGCACTTATGAAAAGTCCTTGTACCGTGAGACCGTTTTCTTGTAGCATTATACTCTACATGAGCCAAGTCACCCACACATGAAGAGCTACGGTCGCTGGATGACGACGGCTGCGGGCCCGCTTTCCCACCCTGACCAACCGCGGATACTGGGTTTCCGAGTCCCTGCATCGTAATTCTCTTTCTTCTACCTGCCATGACGGCATCTAAGCCGTTATCCAGGGACTCTGCCGGCTAGTGGAGTAACACCGTTGCCCACCGTCACCACGTGGAGCTGCCCTGGATGCAGGTAGAAGAATAAAAATCGACCGATGAATTTTCTCGGAGTTCAAAATGGCGCGAAAACATCTGCCATCTTGAATTTTGCAAATCCGACCTCATATTCGTGATCAGCGACCCAAAAAATCCCCGTGTACCAAATTTGGTAAGGATCGGTTGAATTTTAATTTGAATTCGTTTTTTGCACTATATCTGTCTGATTTATTGAAGTTAGAAAGAAAACAGAACTGTATGGCTCAATCCAACCGATGAATATTAGCTTAGCGTGTCCGAATACATATTAATACATCTTTGGATTCATGAAAAAGCTAGAATCAATTTTTTAGGAGTATATTTTTCTTAATTTTTACTAATTTTTACCTATTTTTTGAGGTTAGAAAAAAATTGAGATGTGATGGCGATATTCTGACGTCAGATTCGTGATCAGCGGGCAAAAATACTACGGATCTGATATATCGCATCAAAAGTATACCCCACTTTTTTTTTGTGGGGCTGTGTAATTTAGAACGAATTAAAAATGAGTTAATTTTAATCCATGTGATTCTGATCTGTTCGTCTATTATATGGAAAAATGTGTTTGTTTTACGTGGAAAACAGCATTAATAGTGTGTTAAATTTACAATTTCTATACCGCGCAATTTAATAATAGATGTTCTAATTTTAGTTGTAATTTTAATAGTACGAGAGGTAATTTTGAATTCTGCATCGATTAGTCATGATAATCCTTAATCTATCGTCGTAAAAAATGAAAAATCATTCACATACAGGGTGTTAATACATGGTCAATCTGTAGGGCGTGATTTCTTATTGAATTTTAAGACAAGAATTTCATATAAATATAGATTTGGAAATGCTTATTTTTCGAGATAAGGTGTGCCCCTTATTAATATTTTCATTTCGCTCGTTTAAAGGAAGTATTGAATTAGTGAAAAAATCATACTCTGAGATGTTTACCCCGTCTGCATGTTTTAGGGTGCCTACATCACGAGACCTTTGGCTGGATCTCGAAAGAGATTCAGCACAATAGATCACATACATACACTAACTTAGATAACGCTAGGGCGGACACCAGATATTCGGCTCATATTAAATATATCTATGACAATGTGTACATCCAAATACTACTAAATGAAGACCCCAAAAATACTGATACAAAGAGGAGTATGCCAAGGATCTCGCCAAAATTGTTCACATTGGCTTTGGAGGACATTTTTAAGAAAATAAGGGGATTAACATAGATGGAACACGACAGCATCGTCTACGATTTGCAGACGATATCGTTCTAATCGGTACTACATCTAAGGAATTAACAACTATGTTGGAAGAACTGCATTACGAGTCGGACTAGAAATGAACCTTCTTCTTCTTTTTTCGACTTATAGCTAGGCACTATTGCGTGTTTTCTTTATTCCCTGCCCTATAGATAGTCGCTCTATCTCTTTCTTGGACGTCCCATTGATCTTCTTCCATTCGGCGACTTGTCTCTTGCTATCCGTACTATCCTGTTGTTTGCTATTCTTCCTATGTGTTGATCCCATTCAACTTTTGTTCCTCTTATACACTGGTTGATATTTTCTATATTACATGTGCGTCTAATGTCTTCACTCCTTTTTCTATCTCTCGGTGTCTTGTTTGTGCATCTCCTAAGTATTCTGATTTCGGTTGATTCCAACATCTTCTGTGTTATTGTATCGAGTCTTGTGTATCTCTCCCAGTATTCCGTTTTTGTTCTTCTTACTAATTCGTGGGTTTCTGTTCGTATTCTTTTATATCTTTGGTACGCTTCATCTGTCCTAATTGACCTGTACTTTAATAGTTTTCTTTCTTCTCACAGCATTTCTCTTTGATTTCTGTACTGAACCATGGTGCTTTTGTACTCCATTTTTTATTTTTCTCAACAGTTTTAGTCCCTAATGCAATGAATCTGAGAAAGACAAAGATAATGAACCCAGAGCAAATAACGATTACCATCAGAGAATATATTCAAATATATATACCTCTGACAAAAATACTACTAGAAAAGGAAAACCAAACAGTAGATTCTGGAAGAGGGTCGTGATTGGGTAGCTTTTGGTAAACTGGGGTTTATTTTCAGATCACGAGATATCCCTATAAACCTTAAAAGGAAAACATACGAGTCGTGTGTACTGTCAGTTCTCACGTACGGCCTTGAAATGATGTCGCTAACACGTAAGTCGATGAATAGACTTCGAATGGCGCAGCGTGCAATGGAGACAGATATGCTTGGAGTGAATTTGTGAGATAGAATGCCAAATGAGGAAGTCCAGAGAAGAATACGGCTGACGAATGCTCTGCAAAGAACGGCTCAACTAAAGTGGATATGGGCTGGCTACGTAGCGAGAGAGAATAACGATAGATGGGCCTACAAGTTTACAGTAAGGCGTCCAAGGGAAAGTAAGAGGCATATAGGAAGACCTCAAGGAAGGTGGCGAAACGACATCCAGAATATCGTAGGAAAAAATTAAAATAGAACGACTCAGGACAGGGTAAGATGGAAAGATCTGGAAGAGATCTACATCCAAGAATGGATGAGAGCAGACTGAAAAGAAGAAGAAAATGACGAAAAACGAGGTCACTCATTTCCATCAGTCTGTCGGTCCGCCTATTAGTCTGGTGGCATGATAACTACTGAATGTAACGAAATATCGATTTAAAATTTGGTACTCATATAACACAGGCCATCAAACATTTTTTTAACGTTAATAGCTCATTCTTACTGATTTCAGTTTTTTCTACCACCCACAGTGACCAACAGTAGCCTCCCATCATATTGGTATTTTCCCGGCCCTGATACCGTTTTTCCATCACTTTGATATCTTGATGAATTTTCATCAAGGTGAGGAGCAAGGTATTTATCTTGCTCCTCACCGACACTGAAGAAATCAAGGTCACTGTTCAGGCTCATCAAACATAATAACTTTTTAAACTGTTCCAGCATGGTTGCTACAATAAAAATATAATGTGGATCCTTTCTGTTTCCCAAGAACTTGGTAATAACCTGCTTGAATGATATCCAAGCCTCCTTTCATTTAAGGTCATTTTTGATTCAAAGTTGGAATCGAACATGACTTTTCGGATGTCGGGCCCAACAAACAGGCCTTTTTTCAATTTTGCTTCTGATGGATGAGGAAACTTCTCGCAAAGATACTTGAAACATTGTCCATCTTAGGGTAAGGCTTTCACAAACTATTTCCTTAGGCCTAATTTTATGTGTAGAGGTGACAGCAGAATGTTTTCCGGATTCACGAGGTTTTTACGCAGATTGTTCTTCTTTCCCGGCTTTAAAGATTTTCTTGCAGGCCAGTTGTTTCTGGACCAATTTTGATCCCTTGCCCTACTGTCCTATTTACATAAGAAACATGGACGTTTGGTAAAGGTAAAGTAGCTGTCCATCATAAGCACAAAATGGGAAACATGTAATGATGCATAACTGTTACCCTTGTGAAATACGACAGCCTTTAAACTAGTTTTAGAAGAATATATAAACAACTTCCATTTTTTCTTTTTATCCATCAAGCCGGTAATATCTGAACGGGTTGCTAAATCACCTTCTTGTTTGAAAAATTGAGAAAATATCTGTTCTCTTCTCCTATATACATAAATGTGTGTTTCTGCTATCAATAAGTTCTTTTCTTTGAGTCTGAAGCCAAGCAGTTCGGCTTATGTTTGTTTCTGCTGCCAACAAGTTTTGTTTTTTGAGTCTGGACCAAGCAGTTCAGCTTTCTTTTACGCTATGCCCAAATCCTTAACTAAAACATTTAGCACAGTTTGTGTAAACAACTTTAAATTTTCTGGTGTACATTAAAACTTATCATCAGCTTGTTCATCTGCATTAGATTGGGTATTCCTACACATACCCAGGATAACATCATCAGAAACCTCCGGTGGCGTAAGGAGAGGAAGGTCTGGATCATGGCCTATTGGCAGACGGAACGCTATTCTTTAGTGTTCCGTACGGAACACTTATAAGATCACTTCGGTGTCTGTCCGTCTGTCATAATCGATTTTCTCCGAAACTATTTGACATAGAAAATTGAACTTTGACACTAATAAAGGAACTGATAGTGGGGCTATCAGTTAGAGCCGTGTAGTTTTGAAAGTTAAATTTTGACATAAAGGGTTAGTTTTGGGGGGTGAAATCGAAAGTGAATTTTTTTTACCAGGTCATCGAGTGGGGTGTCAAATGAAAGCTTGTGAAGACACAAGTTCAAAAATATTTATAATGTATTACTTGCGCATACTTTTCTGTGTATTATTTTTAAAAAATTGCCAAAAATTGCTGTCCTTAACCTTATCTCGAAAAGTACAGATTGAAAAAATTCTGAAATATTCTCCACAGGATGTAGATTGAATGAACATTATCACGAGTGCATTACCTTTAATAATTTATCTGGTATATAAAAAACAAAAATTTCAAGGTCATCAATTTTCAACAAAGGTCGGAAACAAACTTTCTTAAAAACTCATTCGGTGTGTGTTTTCGTGAAGTCATTGATCATTTTATACTTCCATAACAAAAATTTTTATTTTAAAAGCAATCAACGTACAGAACACTAATTGCGCAAGTTCGACTTGCGCTTAACCGGTTTTTATTTATTTTTTGAGTTGTAACCAGTAACATCAACGCTACAAAAGTAACAATTATGAGAATGGTTCTTGGGTTCCCTCCATATCATTGGGACAGCAAATCTGAAGGCTTGTTTCTCCTTTTTTGACAATTTTCTAAAATCTTCAACACACATATTGCATACCATGACCAAGTTTACTTCCAAAGTATGAGAGGCATACTTTTTTAACGAACTCTGTAATGTTCCTTTGATAGTTTTTGATCACAAACTCACCTTAAATATACTAAAAACTGCCAGGAAAGTTTTTACAATTACGACTAGCCATTGTACCAAATACATGTACTAACAGATAGAAAAATGAGGTTAGGTTGACTGTAACTACTTCTTGTAGTAGTGATGAATTTATCACATCAATATAACCAGTGATACTACTGCCATATGAATTTAAATCTACTTTTACCATTTTAAATAGTATATAAAATACCGTAGAATTCTCAAAAAAATTACGTAATGCGCCTTTTTTAATGTCATATCTGAATCGAAATATGCTTTACACTCCACAACAACTGTTAATTCTGTACAAAGCTCAAATTCGTCCAACGATGGAATACTGCTCCCATGTTTGGGGCTCTGCACCCAAACATACACTACATTTCATCATTATCATTAGCTTATTCCATCCATAGTCGGATGTAAGCCTCCCCAAGTGGTCTCCAATGAGCTTTGTTCTTTGCTTCAATCATGTCTTGCTAATCTTTTTATGTCGTCCGTCCATCTTGTCTGTATCTTTTATGTTCTTTAGGCCTCCATTCAACTATACGGCGTGTCGATCTGTCTGTTGTGCCTTGCGATATGCCCCGCCCAATTTCACCTTAATATACATATTCTTTGTATTACATCTGTCACTTTTGATCTTCTTCGAATCTCATTGTTAAGAATACGATCTTGGAATCTAATATTTAGCATTGTCCTCTCCATGGCTCTTTGGGTTATCTGAAGTTTATTTATTATACTTTTATTTAAAGCCAACGATATGTTGATATCGGCAGTACATATTGATCGAATACGATACGAATGACTTTTATTGTGTTTGGGATGTCCAAATTAAATGTAGATTGTAACCTTCCGAACGCAGACCAAGCTAACGAAACTCTTCTATCCAAGTCATCCTTTCAATTATTTTTTGATATTTCGATTTTTTGTCCTAAATATATGAATGTTTGCACCTTTCCTATTGTTTCACCTTCTATTAATAGTTCCTGGCTATTATCTTCACTTTCGTTGTTCAAATATTTGGTTTTGGTGAAGTTTATTTTTAGACCTATTTCTCGAAACAGCATTTCTTGTAATTCTTCTTTTGTGTTGGCGATCAGAGTGATATCATCTGCGAACCTTAAGTGATTTAATCGTTTACCGTCTATTAGTATTCCTTTATTTTCCCACTTTAGTGATTTGAATATGTCTTCTAGAGTCAAAGTGAACAGCTTTGGGGATATCGAGTCGCCTTGTCTAATTCCTCTTTTAATTTTGATTTTATTTGTTTTTTCTTCAAGCATTATTTGTGATGTGACATTTTTATATACGTATGTATTCAAGAAGAGTTGTGTACCTTTCATCGACTCTAGTGTTACTTAAGGCGTTAAGGACTGCCGATATATCTACCGAATCAAATGCTTTTTCGTAGTCAACCATTGCACAAGGTGACCTTATATTCATTTGCTTTTTCCACTAGGAATCTAATTGTTTGAAGATCGTCTAGCAGAGGTGTCAAACTCAATTTTGCAGAGGGCCATATATTAGATTTAGAATGTGTAGGCGGGCCAGATTCAAATAAAAAAATGTACTGAATTATTATAACATTTTATTTATTTAATTATATAGAATATAATATACGGTTGTTAAAAATTATGATTCTTCATTGCGATCGCGGGCCTTATTGATACGTCCCGGGGGCCGGATGCGGCCCGCGGGTCGTATCTTTGACATCCCTGGCTAAAGTGCTGTATCCCCGTCTAAATCCCGATTGTTCATGTGGTTGATAACTGTATAATTTGTTCGTTAATCTATATGTTATGATTCTAGTGAGGATTTTGTACAGTACCGATAACAGGCTGATGGGTCTGTATTTCTCCAATTTAAATTTGTTTCTCTTTTTAAACATAAGCACAATCAAGGCGTTTACCCAAGGTGTTGGTATTTTACTTTCTATGAAGCATCTGTTAAATAATGCTTGAAGAAATTGTATTATCGATGCCCCTCAATAGTTTATCATACCTATAGTCATTTTATCGTCCCCTGGTTCTTTGTTGTTGTGCATAAGACGTTCATTATTTCATCCATTGTTACATTGGGAATTTCTTCACATCCTACATTTCTTACTATCACTTGATTTCCTTCTTCTTTCCCTGGTGATGGCGATATAGTGTTTGGTAATATTTCTCTGTAGCTTTATTTATCTCTTTGATTTGTGCGATCCCTTGGTTATCGTTATTTATAAATTTTATTATTTGATGTCTCTCTTCAGTCATTTGTTTATTTAGGTGCCGCCTCTTTCAAAGTTTCTTCTATTTTCGAGTTTCTTTACTGTTTGACGTCTTCTCTCATCTTTTTCTTTATTTTGTTGTCTGTTTCTGCTAATTCTAATCTGCAATTTGTAGGAACATTTCTTAATAGTCGTCTCTGTTTTATGAGATTTTGTGTCTATTTACTTAATTTTTGTTTTTTTTTTTCTTTTTTTGATGTTGCTATTTGTTTTGTAGTCATGAGCAGGCTGTTGGTTATTTGTGCGTTTAGTTCATCAAGGTCTGTTTGGTAGTTTATGTGTTTTATATGATTTTCTAGTGCAGGTATGCTCAAACGGTCGATCACGATCGACAAGTCGATCGCGAGTGCTTTTTGAGTCCATCTCGAGAAAAAAATTCCGATATAGAACTATTCACAGATTTTGTTTTAGGTAACTAAAACAAAATGTAATGAATAAACTACTAAAATTTATTCGATCCACAATTAGGCCAGAATAACACCCTCATCACTTTATTTTATCGTAATAACCCCCCTGCTAGCGGCAAAAGGCGGCTTTATCAAAGGAACGCGCGGTACTTGTCAAAGAAAGACGCGTTTTTGATTCCCGCCGATTTTTCTAGAAACTTCGGGCGGCGTGTTTGACGGGAACATTCGAGACTTCGTTCGCGCCGATATGAATGTTGCGCCTGCAGGAATAGGAGTCAGTCTGAGTTGTAACTTGAAGGCGATACATCGATACAAAGTTTATTCATAAATAGTCCAAAATGAGTGCGGCGAAGAAAGGTAAAACTTAACATTTTAATAACGATTCGGAGGAAGAATTTTTCTTTTGTATGGTGCATTTATCTCATTTGCCGTGCGTCAGTTGCAATACCTAAGCGTTGGAACTTAGAGAGGCATCATAAAACGGTTCATAAAAACTATGAAAAGGATTTTCCGTTACAGAGTGAATTAAGAAAACGAAGAGTACGTGATTTGATAACTTGTTTGAAAAAAGAACAAACCATGTTCACAAGACCAGCCAAACAATCAAAAGCTGCAACGATCGCGTCATTTAAAATATCTCATATATATTGGCGAAACACAAGAAACCATTTGATGATGGATTGGTTGTGAAGGAAGCATTTATTGAAGCGGGTGAGACTTTATTTGGAGATTTTAAAAATAAAACAGAGATTATGTCTGCTATTAGAGAATAATGGCAGATAAACTAAAACATGATATCATGGAATGTACATACTTTTCTTTACAGTTCGACGAATCCACCGATATGACAGATACTGCCCAGCTGTGTATTTTTATTCGAATGATATTCAATGATATGTCGGCTAAGGAAGAGTTTTTGACAATGATTCCTCTGAAAGGAAAGACCCGTGGCGAAGATATATATGACGTTTTCTTCAATTTTGTAACAAACTACAAGCTATCAATATATAAACTAGTGTGCATTACAACCGATGGAGCACCAGCAATGACTGGAAACAAAAACGGTTTTGTGGCATTGTGTCGAGCTAATGATGATTTCCCTTCATTTTTCTCCTTCCATTGCATTATACATCAACAAGTTTTGTGTTCAAAAGTTCTAAACATGGAGGAGATTATGGGCATTGCAATAAAAATTGTGAATTCTATCCGTGCACGTAGCTTGCAACGACGGCTCTTTAAATTGCAGTTGGAAGATAGTGAGTCAGCTGAACACACTGATTTAGTTCTTCACACGGACGTCAGGTGGTTGAGTCGCGGAAAATTTCTAGAAAGGTTTCAAGAATTATTGCCCGAAATAACAGCTTTTCTGGACGAAAGAGGTGATGACACTCAGATGCTGAAAAACGGAAAATGGCTGACTGATTTGGCATTCTTGACAGACATCACAATGCATTTAAACACCATTAATTTGGAGCTTCAAGGTAAAGGAAAAACTATTATTGAGATGATTAGATAACTGAAAAGAAAGGATCTGAAAAATTTTCCGTCTTTGAAAGCAAGGATTCCTCAGTTGAATTATGATATTTATTAGGCAGAATTATCAAATATTTTGGGCCAATTCGAAATACGTTTTTATGATTTCAGTAAATTGGCAAATATCGCATCATTTATGAGTTATCCTTTTTCGTGTAAAAACATTGAGGAATTAGCTACTGAAATAGCAATTCAGTTTAACATGGACTCATGTTCTGTTGAAAATGAGTTAGTACAGATTATATCAGATATACATCTCAAAGCCACAACATCTGATACAAAATTCTGGTGTTTTATATCTGAAGATAAATATCCGAATCTAAGGCAAATCGCCCTTCAACTGACGGCAATGTTTGGGTCAACTTACTTGTGCGAGTCTGCATTTTCTGAAATGAAGATAATTAAGTCAAAATATCGCAATCGTCTAACTGATGAACATATGTCATCATGCTTGCGATTAGCACTCGGTAATTACGTACCATCTTATGAAAAGTATGCTGAGGATATGCAGTGCCACGCTTCAACATCCAAAGTCACTCTTTAGTTAAGTTTAGACACTAGAACTCGTTTGTTTTGTAAGAACCAATAAACTCGCAATTTTGAATAATTATGAGTTTTTTCATTGACATTTTAGAGCAAACCTACACTTACCTTGACTAAAAAAATGCATATTGTGCGGAAAACTAATATCTATGCCACGATACACCCTACCTAGACGACAATCCTGCATCACACTTACTTGCAGCCTCTCAGAGTCGATCGATCGTAGTCTAACAATATTGAGGTAGATCACCAGCAGTTCAAGTTTGAGCACCCCTGTTCTAGTGCTTGTCGATATTTGTCTGTGTTTTGCTTTATTATTTCTATTGGTGTTTTTGTCTTTGTATGCGTTATCAATTTACGTTTCTCTTACTTCAGATTTTGCTCTGAGCATCCGATGGTCACTGCCAATGCTTATCGTGTTCAGGACTGTCGTGCCAAATACAATTTGATAACTCATGATCAATTTTGTTTCGTCTATGTTCTGGTTTTTGGAAAAATGTGTTAATAACGTACAAGTTATTTTCTTTTACAAAATTTCATAATATTTTTCCTCTTCTGTCTGCTCATACCCAAACCAAACTGCATTTGTTGGATTCTATTCAGAAGAGAGCTGCTCGCCTCACTGGAGACCCGGAACCGGCCAGCAACCTTGACCGAAGAAGGGTTGACGACTTAAGTCTATTCTACAAGTATTTTTATGGAAATTGTTCGATGAATGTAGCCCGCTTAATTCCTCCCAGAACGGTGCGTGCTAGAAATACACGTTGCGCTAATAGTTCACACCCGTATGAGTTTCAGCCCGTTACTCCTCGTACAACCCTATTCAAGCTATCTTTTATATGGAAAATCTTATATTTTCTTAGGTCTATGTTTCACACTGAGTACAACTTACAGTGATTCAAGACCAACGTGATTCGCTTTTTCTTCCCACGCGTCGCTCCTGTAGAGATTTGCCTGCATCACATGTGCTACGCCTATAAAAAAATATTCTGCAATCGCAACTAGTGAGAGCGCCGTAATAGGGGTATAGAGCCTAAAACCGGTTCCTGGCAATGTAGTGCTAGGGAGTGTTTCAACGTAGCCGAGTCATACACAAACAATAATTTTGCGTATCTCGAGTGCGTTTATTATTAACTAGCCGGGCCCGCGGCTCCGCTCGCGTGGACTTGATTCACTACTATCGTCACTGCTTATTCCTTCTGTTACCCAACGTAATAAAATATCTCCCATTATTTCTCCTTATCTCCCAATATTTCTCCTTATTTCCCATTATCTCTACATAATTTCCATTATCTAGGCTTATCTCTGCTCATCTCCCATTATTTCTCCTTATCTCCCATTATTTCTCCTTATCTCCCATTATTTCTCCTTATCTCCCATTATCTCGCCTTATTTTCCATTATCTAGGCTTATCTCGACTTATCTCCCATTATTTCTCCTTATCTCCTATTATCTTACCATTACTCCCATTATCTAGACTTATCTCTGCTTATCTCCAATTATCTCTCCTTATCTCCCATTATTTATACTTATCTCCCATTATCTCACTTTATCTCCCATTATCGAGGCTTATCTCGACTTATCTCCCATTATTTCTCATTATCTCCCATTATCTCACCTTATCTCCCATTATCTAGGCTTATATCGAATTATATAGAACATATGTATAAATTTATAAAAACACGTAAATCGGATAAGTGGTTCTCGAGTGATAAGCGCACTAACGGACAGACAGACAGAGAGACGTTGCATTTATATATATATATTGTATTCTTTGCTACATGATATTGTTCCATATTTAATGCTTTAGGGAGTGTATTGCAAGAGAACGTGCTAGCGGCAAACTTTTCTCCGACTTAATTCACTATTATCGTCACTGCTTATTCCTTATGTCACCTAATAAAATATATCCTATAACCTGGCCAGAGAACATATGTATGTTTAAAAAAAAAACACACGTAAATCGGATAAGTAGTTCTCCAGTGATAAGCACACTAACGGACGGACAGACAGACAGACTGGCAGACTGACAGAGAGACATTGCATTTTATATATATTATAGATATTCTCTGCTACATAATATTGTTCCATATTTAATGGTTTGGACTGTGTATTGCAAGAGAACGCGCTAGCGGCAAACTTTGTCCGACTTCATTTACTATTATTGTCACTGCTCATTCCTTATGCTACCTATCGTAATAAAATATAGCCTATAACCTGGCCAGAGAATATATGTATGTTTTAAAAAAAAAGTAAAAAGTACGTAAATCGGATTAGTGGTTTTTCAGTGATAGGCGCACTAACGGACAGACAGACAGAGAGACGTTGCATTTTATATATATAATAGATTAGAAAGGCGCGAGTATTCAGCTGATTTAAAAATTAGAGCAGAATTTTGATACAATTGGTTCGATTATAAATAAACATTGGACCAAGGATATCAAAACAATGCAAACGTAATATGCGGTTCAACTTCTCAATGTGTAAATAATCATATGCCGTAAAAACACACGCCGAACAACTCATTTTATTGTTGTTTTGACGCCTACGTAGGGCAGGGTGTAATATGTCTTCCTAATCAATTCATTTTATGGCACAGTTTTTGCTTAATTTAACAACTGTTGAAGCTAAAGCTATTAAACCTCATGCCACAAAGGGGAGCTCTATCATTAAAATAAATATACAGTGATGGTTTAGAAATTTCAAAGATATAGTTTACGATAGAACAGCGTAACAAAAGCAGGGTCCAAAATATAAAAAATAAATTCTATAAACTAAATAAATGAGACAAATTTTAAAAACCGGTCAAGTGCAAGTGGGACTTGCGTAATTAGTGGTCTGTATCGTGAAAGCTTTTAAATAAAATAAAATCTTTACCTAGGCTAAGTTAATTCGGTCCCTGACATCTTAAGATCCAATAAGTATTTTCACGTTTTTCCTTAATCAATAATGTATAATAGTTATAGTATCTTAATTATCTAATACCTAATAAATTAATCTAGCTCAATCTAGAATCTAGTAATAAAAGTGTAAAATAAATATTTACTACCTTAATTATAAACAAATAAAATAAAATTATATATCGGACAAGAGTGACTCGGTTACAGTAATGTAATGTAGACTTAAATCTCACAAAAACCTTTACCATACGTCAAGAAACATAGTTTTCATATCTATTTTTTTTTCATACCAGATAAACTATCAAACGTAATACACTCATGATAATTTTAACTCAATCGACACTTTATGGAGAATAGACATAAGGGGGAGGGGATATCCTTTTTGGCAATTTTTTTAAAGTAATACAAAGGAAAGTGTGCGCAAGTATTACATTATATATATTTTTAAACTCGTGTTTTCCCAAGCTTTCGTTTGATACCCCACTCGATGACCTAGTAAAAAATATTTTTTTTCACTTACGGTTTCACCCCCTAAAACTAATCTCTTAAGTAAATATTTATCTATACGGCTCTGATTGGACCATCAATTCCTACATTTGTGCTATATTTTATCTTTCTATGCCAAATAGTTTCGGAGAAAATCGGGTGTGACAGATGGACAGGCAGACGAACATACGGACACCGAAGTAATCTCATAAGTGTTCATCAAAGGGAACATAAAAAGTTGCTTTTAAAGTAAAGTAAAAAAATCAATTGATAGGTGAAAGAATAAATTTCATTGTACAGGGTGAGTCAACGATTGCGGTAGTTAAGGTGCACAGTTTAAAATTATTTTTGAGTATACAGGGTACTTCAAAACGCGTGGCCGATACAACATATGTTTTTTTTAAATAGAACATCCTATTTTCTAGTTTATTTTTAAATTCTGTGTAAAATTTTATAACTTTTTTATTGATAACGTTATATACCTAAACCTAGTAGTTTTTCTAATATTTCATTTTTTTTTTTTTAAATACTAGTTTTCAGTTTTGTAAAAAATTGCCAGTAGCACCATTGTTTCTGAAGGTGGAATATTCATAATTGGTACGAGCGTTTAATAAAGATGAAAAAAAAGATATATGTAAAGAAATTTGAGTTAGATGCTACAGGGTGTTCAAAATAAATTTATGCATTTCGACTATTTTAAATTGAAAAATCTCAAATTTTTTAATGGCACACCCTATATATTATTATTTTTTCTGATAAATTTTACAAAACCCTTCAACTTTTATTAAGTATGTCATATACCTATTTCTAATAGTTTTCGATTTATTTTGAATTTTTCAATTTTTACCCTTGCTTTTAATACACTTACGCTATTGTGAAAATATAAACAAATATTAATAATAATTTTAACATAGTTTAACTTATCTAATGATTAATTATTATGACATAATAAATGATCAAAACTATGCCCGTCTACTTGAATACACATGTTCAGTCGTTTTACTATATTTTCCGTCACTTTCCTTAGCATAATGGGCGTTATTGTCCTGCACGCATCCCGTATTCTATTTTGGATATCTACTGGTGTTGTACGAGGATTCACATAAATACGATCTTTAATGCAGCTCCACAAAAAGAAGTCTAAAGGTGTTAAGTCACATGATCGAGGGGGCCATTCCCGAACTTCCCCGTGGTAATGAGCAGGAGCTCCGTCTTGTTGAACCACATTTGTTCCCTTTCAAAGTTATCAACTTCTTCAGGAAGCTGGGGTAATTCGTTTTGCAAAAAATTTAGATATCTACGCCCGTTAAGCGGTTCGCGGATAAAATATGGACCAATAATTCGAAAATTTAATATTCCACACCATACATTAAGCGATCAATGGTTTTGGTTTTGAACTTCCCGGACCCAAAATTGATTAGCTGTTGAATAATAATGCATGTTATGGCTGTTAACTGCTCCATTACTGCGAAAAGTCTTCATCAGAAAACATTATTTTGGATAAAAAATTTGGTTCGGCCTCTATTGCTCCATTCATGGTGGTACAAAAGTTTACTCGTCGTTCAAAAGCACGGTCTTGAAGTTCTTGGTGTAGTTCTATAAGAAAGGGATGATACTTTTATTTTCTCGTGGTGCAATTAGCCGTGGATTGGGATGTGTCAGATAAGTCAGCTAGTTGACGGCTGCTGACCTGGAGATTATCTTCAACATGAAGTCAAATCTCCATTTCTTTTTCCTCATTGCTAGCATTCTGGTTTACTACTTTTCGTTTCGTATACTCAACGCTACCACTAACATTCCCTAAAACTATTGTATTTAACATTTTTTCGTCATTCCCGAAACAAATGAGATAATGAACTTTACTCTATCGTTGACTCACCCTGTATATTGAACTACAGTCTATGGACAATTTCTTGAAAGTAATGTCCTCCAGATATGAGCTGTTACATTCTCGGCACTCTTCTAAGCGAGCAGATATTATGCCATTAAGTGCTGGACATTTTCTTTTAATTGCTTAGGAAGTGAAAGTTGTTACTGTAAATTTTAATTTTAAGGTATCACCCCAAGAAAAAATCATCAGCATCAAATCAGGGTCACGCGGAGACCAACTTACGTTTCGCCCTTCAATTATTTTCTGTCTTCATATTCATTGGAGATTTTGTGAGGGATGCTCTCTCTATTTTTGGGTCTATACCTGGGGATACCTTTAACTCCCCTGACTGTCTGACCAAGCTTATCTGGTTGTATCATTAAAATTGTGACCACTTTAAATTTATAGTTATTGTGCGGCCTCTGTCATCTTCAAATATGTACCGGCCGACTATTACATGTGTCGGCATTACTGTGTAAGTCGTTGCTTCAAGAAAATGTAAAGGCTTTTGATGGCTCCAATATTGGCAATGCTGTTTAAGAACGTGATCATTGATGTGAAAATGTACCATATATGAGAAGAAAATGTTGATAAGTGTTTAAACATTAATTTTGTTTAACCAAAATTAAGACAAAGCAATAAGGTATGGTACTTACTTTATTGCAGCCTAAGCCTATTTTCGTAGAAATAAATTAAACATCTCAACTGGTCCACTTTATTTTATTGAAACAAGATTTTCACAATGTATATGAATCCGTCATATTTTAATATGATTCACAAAAAATTCTTGACATTTTAAGTTTCAAAATTTTTAAACGACTTTCTGACTTGCCTGCACTAGAGTTCGAGTGATACCCAAAAAAGGCAAAAAAATCTTCAACTAAACAATTACGGACCAGTTGTATTACTTTTAATAATATGAAAAGTTATGTAGGAAGCTATCAGTTACCATCTTTTCCAAGAATTAGGTCATATGTTTAATATTAAATTTGATAAAACTTCGTTACGCGGGCTTTTCAGAAAAGTTTTTTTTTTGGAATAGGCTTAAAATGGTCTAATTTTGAAAGATTTACGAGAAAATATAGGGGGGGGGGCGTTTTTGCAAGTTTTTTTTGCACATAAACATTGAAACGTAAGCGTACGAAAGTCTACTAGGCTATTGACAACCACTGATCGAAACTGCTCGGGAGAACTCAGTTCGTTTATGCGTATACGCCGAGATGGTTATGCTACATTTACAGTCAGAGTAAAGTTTCAACCAATAAGGAACTTTGCTGTGAAAACAGCACGAAAGAACAAATCATAAGGTTTTTTTTGGAATAGGCCTAAAATGGTCTAATTTTGAAAGATTGGCGACAAAAAATTGGTCTCCAGTCACTAATATAGCACATATATCATTTTTTCACATTAAGGTAGGACTTTTTTTTTCATTATTTAATGTATTTTGTAATTGTTGATTATTCAATTCAGGTTAGTTTCAGTTAGTTCAGGTTAACAAAAACGGTTACCTCCAGATTTTTTCTCAAAAATTTTTCAAATTTAGGTCATTTTACACCTATTTAAAAAAAAATCTTCCTTTTTCCGAAAATCCCGCCTACCGAAATTTTACCAAAAAAAATTACAATAAACAATTTTGTGATAATTGTGTGTGATTAGATTATAACTGAACAAAATTTAATAATTTTTTGAAAATATTAGCCTGACCTCTACATTTCACCCATTAGTGTGAACGGAGCCTATTCTTCCGAAAATAACTGACAGTTTCGATCAGTGGTTATCAACAGTTGTCAGTGATATAGTAGATATATTTTTTATGTACCAAAAAAAAGTGCATATTTTCTCGTAAGTCTTAAGTAATTACACCATTTTTAAGCTTATTCCAAAAAAAAACGCTTTATCTGAAACGCCCACTTAACGAAGTTTTAAATTTATGTTAAAATATTTAATAAAACTAATTTAATTTTAAAGTCGCCAAAACTGTTTTGACTTTCTTAAATTCCTAAAAACGTCAAACTGTCATAATATAAAGTTACAAAACAGACGGTATACGTCTATTAGGATACTTCGCTCCGTAAAGCCTTACTGCCAAAAGACAATTTTTTTTTCCCGCCTCACTGAGTACATAAACCACATCAATTAATTCATTTTTAGGAAAATTTATGATTCTTCCCTTTATTCGTCACTAACTACAACAAATTAAACTATTTTTACTTGCTTAATAAACATGTCAAAATTTGACAATGCACAATACATTTTTATTTTGTCTTGGTAACTATGATGTTATAGCGTAAGTGTATTAAAAATTGAAAAATTCAAAATAAATCGAAAACTATTAGAAATAGGTATATGACATACTTAATAAAAGTTGGAGGGTTTTATAAAATCTATCGGAAAAAATAATAATCTACAGGGTGTGCCATTTAAAAAATTGAGATTTTTCAATTTAAAATAGTCGAAATATATAAATTTATTTTGAACACCCTGTAGCATCTAACTCAAATTTCTTTACATATATCTTTTTCATCTCGATAGAATGCCAATAGGTTAGGTATATAAACATTAATAATAAAAAAGGTATAAAATTTTACACAGAATTTAAAAATAAATTAGAAAATATAGGATGTTCCATTTAAAAAAACATATGTTATATCGGCCACACTTTTTTGAAGTACCCTGCGTACTCAAAAATAATTTTAAACTGTGCACTTTAACATTCCCTAAAACTAACGTATTTAACATTTTTTCGTCATTCCCGAAACAAATGAGATAATGAACTTTATTATATCGTTGACTCTCCCTGTACACTCAACAAAGCTGTTAGGTAGTCTGGGCGTAGATAATTATGCAAATGAAGGCAAAACAAAATAGACAATAGTTCTTTACTTTTATAACAGCAACAATCACTCTGGACTATGATTGGTTGCCTTAAATCCACTGAGCCCCACGCCTCACTGCGTACTGCGTAATGCTCGGTATCCTGCTTGCCCGCATCGCGTTTTTTCTAGTGGCGACAGTTGAATTTTGTCAAAACGGAACATTTCAGCGTCCCGACAACTTCGTTGGGGACACCAGGACACATTGCCTAAAAACGGGATTATCCCGTTCAAAACGTGACGTATGGTCACGTTAGTTATGACCACAATCAAACATAATACTACATTCAGACACTCTCAAAAGCCTTAATATGCTATTGAGCTTGGAGAACCCTGTATGTAAAATGTAAAATCAAAAACATGCTGTCTTCCGTAACTCAAAACGATACGGAGTATTAAATTTTGAAAACATGCGGGACGAACAAAAACAAGTAGTTAGAAGTTGTTGCATGTTGTAATGATTCATTTACACTTAATTTTACTTTTATTAATATGACTACGATATAATTCATGCAGTGTAAGCTGCGTATAACGAGACCTTGATTTATTTTTTGTCGGTATTATGGTTTTAATTTTATATCTAAAACTGTCAGATAAAGTGGGAGTTAAGCGCCGTTGACACATTGTTGATTCGAGGAATTCGTTTTGCTTTAACGAAAAATTTGTTGGTTGCAATTTTTTAAATACAAGCCAATTAACACAAGAAAACAAAATACTGCGTTCATTAAATAAAAAAAACCTGACTGACAAGTGCAAGTGGGACTTGCGCAATTAGCGTTCAATGCGGTGCACAGTGGGCCAGGAATCTAATTTATCGTTCAAAATTGTCTAAAGCCCTCAATTATTGACGAAACCATTTTTTTAAATACTCGTAAGCGAATTCCCGACAAACATAAGGAAGCCGATTTGTAAAATATAACCTCAAAATTTTTTAAAATTGTAAAGAGCTGCACGGAATCTGGAGGTGAAATTTCGAAGTTCAGGTGATTTCAAGTTTACGCGTTCAAAATTGATTCATCGCGGGTTTTGGGGGTCGTTGAATCTATTTTCGGGATCATTATGATCATATGCACCCTTTTAAAGGGTGAAAATGGGGGTTGGAGGGGAAGAAATTACAATATTCACCTGAATTAGAGTTTCGCGTTCAAAACTGGTTCCTGGGATGTTTCTGGGGTCGCTGAATCTATTTTCAGGGTCATTTTGATCATATGCACCATTTTGAGTGGCGTAAATGGGGTTTGGAGGGGGAGAAATTACGATATTCACCTGAATTAGAGTTTCGCATTCAAAACTGGTTCCTCGGAGGTTTCTGGGGTCGCTGAATCTATTTTCAGGGTCATTTTGATCATATGCACCATTTTGAGTGGCGAAAATGGGGTTTGGAGGGGGAGAAATTACGATATTCTCCTGAAATAGAGTTTCGCGTTCAAAACTGGTTCCTCGGGGTTTTCTGGGGGCGCTGAGTCTATTTTCTAACCGCTATTTTCACCCCTCAAAAGGGTGCATATGATCAAAATGGCCTCGAAAATAGATTGAGCAACCCCAGAAACCCCCAAGAAACTAATGCAAAATTTAGGTAAATATCATAATTTCTCCCCCTCCAACCTCCATTTTCATATCTCAAAAGGGTGTATATAATAAAAATAACCCCGAAAATATATTCAGCGACCCTAGAAACCCCCGATGAACCAATTTTGAACGCGTAAACTTGAAATCACGTGAACTTCGAAATTTCACCTCCCGGTTCCGTGCTACTTTTTTCCAACTTTAAAAAATTTTGAGTATATATTTTGCAAATCGGCTTTCATCCGTTTGTCCGGAATTCGCTAACGAGTATTTTAAAAAAATTGTCTGATTTCGTTAATAATGGAGGGTTCTAGACAATTTTGAATAAAAAACAGATTCCTGGCCCACAGTGCGGGGATTGCTTTTCAAATAAAATAAAATTATTACCTAGGCTAAGTTAGTTAGGTTTCTGACATGTATATATCTTAAAATCCAATATGTATTTTCATGTTCTTTTTTAGTCAATAAGGTATAATAACTAAAATAAAATAATTTTGTCTCGGTACAGAAGTGAGGCGCGACTCAGTAGCAGTAATGTACTGAAAAGTATAATAAAAAACTTCCACCATATTGTCAACGCATATAGTTTTTTTTTTATTCCAGATAAATTATCAAACTTAATGCACTCAAGATAATTTTCGCCCAATCTACATTTTACGGAGAATATTCCAGAATTTTTTCAAAATCTTTTGATCAATACTTTTCGAGATAGGGTGGGAGCATATAAATTTTTGGCTATTTTTTGTAAATAATAGAAAGAAAAGTGTGTGCAAGTATGGCATCATATATATTTTTGAACTCGCGTTTTCGCAAGCTCTCATTTGACACCCCACTTGATGACCTAGCAAAAAATTTTCTTATTCGCTTCCGATTTCACTCCCCAAAACTTACCCCTTAAGTTAAAATTTAACTTTTAAAACTGTGCGGCTCTGATTGGGTCATCAATTCCTATATTCGTGTCAAATATCCACTTTCTATGCCAAAAAGTTTCGGAGAAAATCTCGTGTGACAGACTGAGAGACGGACAGACGGACACCGAAGTGATCCCATAAGTGTTCTGTACGGAACACTAAAAATACAGCAGTAAGATACAACAATTAGTATCTCTGGCTGATGTGAGTACAATACTGAAAGCATACCGACCCTCTGTCGAGGACCGCCTGTCGAACACATACCATAAAAGTGTCAATGGTGTGAATAGACTCAAGACAGTAACGGTTCTTCGACGTTCCAACGAATCACAAAAACTGCTGCCTGGGTTTCTGTATTATTAAATTCTACTGGGTTGCGGTTACCCTTAGACAGAGTTTCCTCTAAGCCTTTATTATGTTATAGAGAATCTGTAAGGAAACTTAAGAGTTATAAACAAAACATATCATAAGAGCTTAGCTTAGCCAACAATCAGTCATGCCAAATACATAATATGCCATATATATAAAGACTAGACCCCCTTCACGTAGATAGGAATACGGGACCGGCCATCATTGAGGAGGCGGTCAGAAGTGCAACAAGAACAATAAAAGAAGGTAAAGTACCAGGTCCAGATAATACAGAAACAGCTAAAGCTTCTAAATGAAGAAAACATAAAATGGCTGACTTCATTATTCAACCATATTTCATCATCATCATCATCATCATCATCATCATCATTAGCTTATTCGACCCATAGTCGGATGTAAGCCTCCCCAAGTTGTCTCCAATAAGCTTTGTTATTTGCCTTTTGTATCCAATCGTGTCCTGCTAATCTTTTTATGTCTCTGTCTGTGGTCTACCTGTGCATCTTTTGTGTTCTCTAGGCCTCCACTTAACTATACGGCATGTCCATCTATTATAATTCAGTCTTGCAATATGCCCCGCCCAATTCTACCTTAATATACATATTCGTTGTATTACATCTGTCATTTTTGATCCTCTTCGTATCTCGATGTTAGGAATACTCTCTTGGAGTCTAATATTTAGCATTCTCCTCTCCATTTCTCTTTGGGTTGCCTGGAGTTTATTTATTATACTTTTTTTTAAAGTTTCCGTTTTAGTGCCGTATGTTAATACCGGCAGTACATATTGATCGAACACTCTGGCTTTTATTGTATTAGGGATGTCTAATTTAAATGTAGATCATATTTACAATTCTGAAATTATTCCCCTTCAATGGCTAAAGGCTGAATTCATAACTCTATCAGGAGCTAAATCATGTGAAGAGTATAGAACAATCAGTTTGATGAGCCACCTTTTGAAAATATTTCTTAAAATAATCCATAGAATATACAAACTCTGTGAAGAACTGATATCTCCAATGCAGTTCGGTTTTAGTAACGCTATTGGTACACGTGAAGCCTTATTTAGTGTCCAAGTATATTTTTAGCGCTGTAGAGATGTGAACGTTGACATCTATGCATGCTTTGTGGATTACCAAAAAGCATTTGACAGAGTACAACCCCAAGATAATAGATATTCTAAAGAATATAGGACTAGAGGACAAAGATCTGAGGATTATTAAGAACCTTTACTATTGGAATCAGTCTGCTCTTGTGAGATTAGGAGGAGAACATACGGATGATATAAAAATCCTTCGAGGTGTTAGACAAGGATGCACATTATCTCCCAACAAATATTCGAAGAGGCTCTGGCAGATCTGGATGTCGGGATTCTACTGAATGGATAGAGAATGAATACTATTCGATGTGCTGATGACACACACATTAGTAAGAACAAGTTGCCTAACTGTCATTTAGAATCAAAAAAATATTGAACGAGTAAATAAGTACGCAAACTTAGACACTAACATCAATAACCAATGGGACCACTCGCAAGAAATAAAGAGCCGTATTGAAAAGGCTAGAGTAGTATTCATGAGCCCTAGTTTCAAAAGCCATATCTTGACACTGGACACGAAAGTCAGGTTTCTGCGTTGCTACGTATACTCCATTTTGTTGGCCAAAGCCTTCCCAGCTGACTGTTGTGTCTTTGGTCGCTTCGGGCGGCTTTCACCGGCTGCTGTCTACTCAGCTGACTGCCGATTTGATTCCGGTGTGTAATGGTGGATCCATGTTCCATCCATTGTCACATATCGCATGAAAAAATCCTTTTTATTGCGCTTAAACAAATCCAAACAGCGCTTAGAATCATCAACACGTTGTTGTTTTTGGTCCACTGTGAGCAAATGCCGTACTCATTTCGAACAGAGCTTTCTCATCCTCAAAGGTTCATGCAAAATATAATCAATACGTTCTTTTGATATCTTTAGGGTGTCAACTATCTCACGCAATTTCACTTTACCGTCATCCAAAACAATGTTTTCCGGTGTAACCACCTCAATTGGGCGTCCAGAGCGTACAGCATCATTTGTGTCTGTACGACTGCGTTTAAATTCAGCATACCAGTAAACGACTTTCGAGGGGCAAAGTCCCCGTAACACTTACCAAGCTTGCTTTGCTTGAACGGTATTTTTTCCCATCAAAAAACAGTGTTTAATCAACACACGAAATTCGATTTTTTCCATTGTTTTGAAAATATCAAAAGTAGCGTCACTAAAACCATTGTAATTAATAACCTAACCGTTGAAATGTGATGAAATTTTGACACGTATCGTTTAAAGGTTGGTACTTATTAAAAATATATGGATTTTTTGAAAAGGGCGATATCTATGACCAAAAACTTTTTAGCCTACGTGTTAGCAAGATCTTTTCTTACCAGTAATTTTTAGATCTTCCCCGTAATAAAAACTCAATTAATATTTTAATTATAATATCGCCCATTAATTATGATTACCACGTCCACTGTATATTAACCAATTGCGAGCTAATACTCGGCATATTTCAGGTAGCAAATGTATTCGCCTATCGAGCTGCAAATTTCCAATTAATTAGTCGGAGTTACATAGCGCTAATTATGCAGCTGATAAACAATAGAACATCGCCAGTGTATCGGACATCGGCTAATGTATGTCCCTCTGTCCATGCGTGATTCCATATTGGAATAATTGGAATTGAATTTCTGTACCGGGTAATTTGCAAGGTATCTTGTAATTCTCGTATTGCAATCTGTTTCTTTTCACAAAATTAGTAAATTTTAAGATTGCTTGGGCGTAATTCTTCGTCTATGGGGAATGGATTTTTTGTTTTCTTATAGCTACCCTTACTTATGTCTTTGCTATTGGATCAAAATACCTTTGGGGTATTTGGAACATATATTTTAACATGTTTTTAAAAATCCACGAAAATACAGCAGCGTTTTTAATTTTAAGAGCTTATATATATATATATATATATATATATATATATATATATATATATATATATATATATATATATAAAATCCTAAGTTATGAAACTAGTTGGGGAACTCGGCAAAAAGGGCATCAATAGATGTTCATACTATATTCATTTAGCCAATATTTCGGTCCTAGGTTGGGACCTTCATCAGGGCACAAACGAGATAACGGAGCAACCAATAAAGAAAATCAGGCATGAAGAATTGGTATTGTTGAGTCCAATTTTTAATTATTAATTTCCAATTTGTATCTTTAATTTCAATCTTATAATTATTGATAAAAATTGATAAAAACTATTGCAATTTAAAAGCATTACTGTTCTAAAAAATCATAAATTATTATTATTATTATTATGGAGAAATGTCAAAAACAAAATGCAAGTGACTCACATGTAGCATGCAATTTAATCTAACAAGAATGACCATAAATAACAATTGCCATAACAACGACCAACACTGAAATAAAACAGCCACTATTCACTAACATATTAATATAAAAGCATGGCATTTACAGCAAGGATGCCATTAAAAACATTGGATGCTGAAAAATCAAAATTAATTAACCACCTGCCATCTAAAAGAAAAGTGACAATTTTGTCAGGGCGCTGACAAAGGACGACCACCTGACAGATGTAAGGGATCACTCAAAATGAATAAAAGGAAAAGGTTAAACAACCAGGAAAGAACCGGTTTAGTACAAATTAGGTACTACGTCATATAGTGAAATTTTGGTATGAAGGGAAAAGGTATCCAATGGGAACGCAAATTTTCGCCGGTATGGAAATTAAGTGACATAGGGAGGAAATGATTGTTCTTCATCTAGGGGGAGAATAAAAATACAGGAAAAGGAGGTGGCAAGTGGAAAGGGTTTTTCATTAATTGGGAACATACTAAGCAATTTTATTATTATTATTAATGTTATTACAAATGGGAGTGTAATTGTCAAGAATTTCACGGGAAATCAAGAAAAACATGTACTTAAACAAGGTGGTACCCAGAGAACAAAACATGCAGCAAGACAGAGCTGTAAACTACCAAAGCGAAAAAATTATTATGACGAGAGTGACGACCCAGAGACATTATGTGAGGAATGCAAATCGCAAGAAAGGAGAAAGCTATATATGTTGCTCAAGTCGTCAAGATCAGTTCTTTTATTGATATTCTGGGGATTTTCGTTGAGTTGCCGAGTTCCCCAACTAGTTTCATAACTTAGGATTTTGTTAGATACGGCAAGTTTTGCTTTCTCTCTCTTTATTATATATATATATATATATATATATATATATATATATATATATATATATATATATATATATATATATAACACATGGGCTGAAAAGTCCCGGGCCTAACACATAGATGGCGCTAGTTTTATTGCAGTCACCTTTTTTTCAGTTAATACTAACCTTCAAAAGACAGCTGTTAAAATTTCATGATATTCTATTCATTAGTTTGTGAGTTATTGTGCTAAGAGTGACGCTACTTTTGTTATTTTCAAAACAATGGATCAAAAACAATTTCGTGTTTTAATTTTACACTGCTTCTTCATGGGAAAAAAAATACCGTTCAAGCGAAGCAATGGCTTTAAAAGTGTTATGGGGACTCCGCTCCACCAGAAACAACAATAAAACGTTGGTTTGCTGACTTCAAACGTGGTCGTAGAGACACCGATGATGCAGAACGCAGTGGACGTCCAAATGAGGCGGTAACACCAGAAAACTTAAAAAAAATCCATAAAATCGTTTTGAATGATCGAAAAGTGAAGTTGCGTGAGTTAGTTGACATCGTAAAGATATCAAAAGAACGTGTTGGCTTTATATTACATGAGCATTTGACTATGAGAAAGCTCTGTTCAAAGTGGGTGCCGCGTTTGCTCACTGTTGATCAAAAACAAGAACGTGTTGATGATTGTGAGCAGTGTTTTGGCCATGTTTAAACGTAACAAACCGGAATTTTTGCGTCGATATGTGACAATGGATGAAACATGGATCCATCACTTCACTCCGGAATCAAAACGATCGTCATCTGAGTTTACAGCAACTGGTGAACCTTGTCCAAAGCGCCCGAAAGCACAACAATCGGCTGGAAAGGTTATGGCCTCGGTATTTTGGGATGTGCGTGGTGTAATATTCATCGACTATCTTGAGAAAGGAAATACCATCAACAGTGAATATTATATAGCGTTATTGGAGCGTTTGAAGGCCGAAATTGCAAAGAAACGACCGCATATGGCAAAGAAAAAAATTTTGTTTCATCAAGACAACGCACCGTGTCACAAGTCAATCAAAACAATGGCAAAACTACATGAATTGAACTTCGAATTGCTCCCACATCCACCGTATTTGCCAGATTTGGCTCCCAGCGACTACTGGCTGTTCGCAGACCTGAAAAAAATGCTCGCCGGTAAGAAATTTCGCACGAATGAAGAGGTTATCGCTGAAACTGAGGCCTATTTTGAGGCAAAAGATAAATCGTTCTACAAAAGTGGTATTGAAATGTTAGAGCGGCGCTGGAATGATTGCGTTGCTCTTGATAGAGATTACGTTGATGAATAAAGCTAATTTTGAACCAAAAAAAAAAAAACCGTGTTTTCTTTGTTAGGCCCGGGACTTTTCAGCCCATGTGTTATATATATATATATATATATATATATATATATTTTTTTTTTTTTTTTTTTCTTAAGGTGCCGTGCAGATTCCTGCGTAGGTGTCTGTACCAAACTTCTTTCATCAGATGAGTCTGCTTAAAGTCGCATTTTGGAGAGACCGAAAATCACTCATTCCTGTCCAGTGACGAATATTGTGCAGCTATAATAATCTTTTTCATCCCATTCCCCTTTTGCCTTGAATCTTACCTTCCCCACAAATAATATGACTCAAATATGAAATCCTTCTCTTTTCTATGTTTTCGAATAATTTGCAATATTCCAGGTTGGCTCTCGCGATCACCTCCTCATTCTTCTGAATATCCACATGTCAAATGCCTCCCGTTGTTAATAGATGACACTTTCAATGTTTCAATACCGTACAGCAAAACGGACCAAACATAGCACTTAACCATCCGGTACCTGTGTTCTAGGTTAAGGTTTTTATTACAAAGAAATTTGCGTAACTTGATGAAAGTTGCTCTTGTCTTCTCAACTCTGGCTTTAATTTTCATGTCCGGACCCCATTTGTCATTCAGAAGGCATCCCAGGTATTTGAACTTGTTAACTCGTTCTATATTCTCGCCATTTATACGAATTCAGACGTCTTGAATTGGATTCTACTGATGATCATGAATTTTGTTTTGTTTATGTTGATGCTTCTTTCTGAAATCAATGTCAACCCAATAATAAAACAAGACATCTTAAATTGCTTAAAGGTTTGCTTAGAACAAAATTATTTTGAATTTAGTAACGACCTATACAGCAGCCTAGACGGTCTCATAATGGGCAATCCACTTAGTTCTTTTTTGGCGGAAATATTTATGAATAACCTAGAAAATTAAATAAGCAAACACCTACTGTTTAAAAAATTTGTATACTGGCATAGATATGTTGATGATATCTTATGTTGTTTTTACAGGAAGTGAGAGCCACATTTCAAAATTTTTTGAATAATACACACAAAATATAAAAATTCACCAGTGAAGTTGAAATCAACAGTAGCTTAAACTTCCTTGACCTAACAATAAAAAGACATAATAACAAACATATTTTTTCTATTTACCATAAACCGTCATATACTGACATAATTATTCATAATACCTCATGTCATCCACCAAGTCACAAACTTGCAGTTTTCCATAATATGATTCACAGACTAATAAATATTCCTCTGAACCAAGACGATTTTCAAAAAGAACTTAATATTATAAAACAATTAGCAGTAAATAATGACTATTCACCATTCATAATAGATAATATTCTCAAGAAAAAACTTTACAAAAAAGCCATTAGTACAGTTTTTTTCCGAGTAATAAAGAACCTTATAAAAACGTAAAGTCAATAACATACTATGGTAGATGCAGCACTAAATTAAATAGGTTCTTGAGAAAATTAAATATTAACACAGCATTTAAAACATCCAACACACTTGACAAATTTATAAAAAAATAACAAAACTAAAACAGATAGAGACAATAGATCCGGAATATACAAATTAAATTGTGGAAATTGCTCAAAAACATATATAGGTCAAACAGGACGAAGTTTTTCAAGAAGAATAAAAGATCATGCTTCATCATACATCAATAGAAAAAATAACTCAAATTACGAAAATCATTTAATTGAAAATAACCACCAATTCAACCCAAACTTTGAAATATTACATACTTGCACAAAGAGCCTGAAACTTAATTACCTATAATCTTTAGAAATAAACAAATCGAAAAATTCAGATTCCTTAATAAATGAACAATTAGACTTAAATAATTCACCATTATTAAATCTGTTTTAATTAAATTATTTTATAACCTGCCATAAATTGTGAACCAACCATTTATTATAATAATTTTACTCTCATTTTGTAACAAACCATCTGAAGAAGCTGTCGTACAGCGAAACATGTCATGGTGTTAAAAATATAAAATTTAGTGGAAATTTAAGTAGTGTTTTACTTCTTGCAAAACTTCTAGCTTAATCCCAAGTTTTCTCCTGCTTTGTGTATAGCTCTCAATAATGCTTGAACAGCATCTAGGCTATCTGCCAGAATGGCAGTGTCATCTGCATATCTGATGTTGTTTATCGGAACACCGTTTATTTTGATAGCCAGATCATTCTGTGACACTGCCTCAACGAAGGCTCTTTCGACATATAAATTAAACAGCATGGGTGACAAAACGCAACCCTGTCTAACTCCCTTTCTTATTTCAAAATTTTCCATTGTATAACCATTCTGAAGTCTTACGTCTGCTGATTGATTCCAATATACGTTGGCAATGGTTTTTATATCTTTAGAATCCAGCCCTAGTTTTTGTAGATAATTCATGTTTAACGTTGTTTTCATAGTCTATGAAGCACATAAATATATCCTGTCTCTGATCCAGACAATTCTGAACCAGCATTTGGAGACTGAAGATGGCTTCTCTAATCCCAAAACCTCTTTTAAATCCGAACTGACTATCTCCACTAACTTCTTCGCATTTCTTGTATAGTCTCGTATGAATGATGCGCAAGAAGAGTTTGAGAAAATGGCTCATAAGACTAATTAAGCGATAGTCTTTACATTGTTTAGAGCTGGCTGTTTTTGGCAGGATAATAAATGTACAACGCTGCAAATCCTTCGGTATTTTCCCAGTATCATAAATATTGTTAAAGAGTGTTACAAATTCATCGTTACTAAGTTTACAGAATATCTCTGAGAACATATTATCTGGACCAAGGACTTTATCATTTTTTTATTAGTGAAACAGCATTAACCACCTCACTCTTCAACATTTGAGGTGTAAATTTTCCATGTATTAAACTGTTCTTCTGGGTCAAAGATCGCCATTTGTCTCATTTCGGGTATGAGAGGAGAGATTCTTCTTATAAGTTCCAGCTATTTCTTTTATTTTCTTATGAAGGTGGAAGGTGTCACCAAGACGCTGCAAGTTTTCGGCCGCTATACATCTTTGTTCCAGCGACTGTTGTTTAGCAATCCTTATTTCTTTACGGACCTCTTTTTAAAGACGGGCATAACCAATCTGATCTTGTTGGTTTTTGCATTGTCTGCGCTTTTCCATAAGATTTAATATATGTTGGGTCATCCATTCGTTTTCCGTTTTTATGGCTGACTGTTGAAGATAAGTGTTTTTCGCAATTTCAAATGACTCCTTAACTTTGACCCAGGCCTGTTCAGTATCATTAGAGATAGATATTCTATCTAGTTGTTCACTTAAACAGTCAGTGTATTTCATATTTATTTTAGTATTTTTAAGTAGTTTAAGATTGGGTCGTTTGTTTTTCTTTCTTGTCTTAGTCTTTGCCAAATACATCCGTATGTTAGCTTCAAGTAATGTATGGTCAGATTCAATATCGGCTCCTGGTAGTGTGGTCACCTTTGTTATGGCGTTTCTGGAACTTTTATTAATCATGATGAAGTCAATTGGATTTAGGACAAGATATTCTTCATTGTGTGCGTAAACTGATAGAAACGTACGAAAGCTGGGGGCTAGATATAAATACAGAGAAAACGAAATATCTTTGTATCGGAGACAAGATTGGTAACCTAGAGATTGACGATACAGACGATATAAATGCATGTGTAGAACATAAGTATTTAGGTTCGACATAAGTGATACAGACGAAAAAGAAAAAAGAATAAGAGTAACAGAAGCAAGGAAAATAATAGGATGTTTGAATGGGATTCTATGGAGTAAACACAAAAACGAAAATTTAATATCTACAACACAATGATAAAGAGCAATTTGATATATGGATCTAAAACCTGGAGAATTTTTGGAAAAAAAAAAACAAGAAAAGAATGGATGCTACCGAAATTAATGCTTTTAGAAGATCAACCAGAATATCGAGAATGCAAAGAATAAGAAACGAAGAGATTCGCCAGCAAATGGGACTTGTAGACACAGTTATGAAGGATATTGAAAGGCAGCAATTAACCTGGTATGGCCATGATCAACGAATGGAACAAACATGACTACCAAAAGTAACAATGGAATGGGTATCGACTTTGAGAAGGAAAATAGGAAGAGCGAAGAAAAATTGGATAGAAGGAATTAGAAAAGCTATGGGCGATCGAAATCTAAAAAAAAGGATAATGGGAAGACTGAAGACAATGGAATCTAGACATCGGACAACATTGTCGGACGTTTTAAACCGATTTATATATATACATGTTGTTATAACCAATTGTTTTTCTTCACAGTATTGAATTAAGCGTTTACCTCTTTCGTTCCGTTCGCCTAAGCCGTATTTGCCTGTTATGTGTTCCATATCTCCTTTACCATTCTTAGCATTGAAGTCGTCCATTAATATATTGAGCTCATTGCTTTTTGTGAGTTTTAGAGCCTGGTCTAGGTGTTTATATAGAGTCTCTATTTCTTCGTCTGACTTGTCTTATGTAGAGGCATAAACTTCAATAATGTTAATGTTGACTGGTTTTCCCAGTAGTTGAAGTAGGATCATTCGTTCCGAGATCAGCACAAAGTTTCGAACTGAGGGAAGTATAATTTTATCGATAAGAATACCCACATCAGGTCTGTGGTCACGGTCACTGCTGTCGCTGCCAGAATAGTAAAATCTTTTTCCATCAGTGTTATTTCAGAGTTAGGCCACCGAACCTCACTTACCCCTATAATGTTGATTTTCAGTCTCTTCATTTCCTGGGCAAGGCCGTGTAGCTAAACAACACAAGCATGGCATCAACAAAATGTGCCTTCATTTATTACTACCGAAGATTGGGCTTCCACCAGTCCTGATCTAAATCTCTTAGTTTATAAACTATGGTCCTTCTTAGAGGGTATAGTTTGCTCTAAAAAACTAGTGCCTGCTGCCATAGACGAATGAGCTAATCGTTTGAGGGCTTGTGTAACAGCAAGAGTGCAGCATTTTGAGTAAATGTTAAATTAATTTTGTGATTATGAATTTATGAATTAATTCCATAATAATTTGTTTTCATTTTAATAGAAATCAAATGTATAGGCAATGTTTTCATTGTAACAGTATTTATGGGAGTAATAGGTATTACAAAACGCAACGTCTTTGTGTCTGTCTGTTAGTTAGTGCGCTTATCACTCGAGAACCACTTATACGATTTACGTGTTTTTTTTTTATTTCATACATTTGTTCATTGGCCAGGTTTTAGTATGTATTTTGTTACGTTAGGTAACATAAGGAATAAGTAGTGACGATAATAGTGAATCAAGTCGGAAAAGAGTTTATCGCCAGCGCGCTCTTTTTCAACAAACTCAAGCAATAATTCTGTGGTCCACGCGATCGCAGCCGCGGGCACAGCTAGTGTATATATATATATATATATATATATATATATATATATATATATATATATATATGTATATGTGTGTGTGTGTATATCATCATCATTATTAGCTTATATCATCCATAGTCGGATGTAAGCCTCCCCAAGTTGTCTCCAATGAGCTTTGTTGTTTGCTTTTTGCTTCCAATCGTGTCCTGTTAAACTTCTTATGTCGTCCAAGCCCCCATTCAGTTAAATGGCCATTTGTCCATCTGTTATCATTCATTCTTACGGCATGCCCTGCCTAATTCCACCTTAATATATTCGTTGTATTATATCTGTCACTTTTGATCTTCTTCGTATCTCAATGTTGGAAATACGATCTTGGAGTTTAATATTTAGCATTCTCCTCTCCATTGCTCTTTGGGTTACCTGGAGTTTCTTTATTATCCTTTTATTTAAAGCCCACGTTTCAGTCACATATGTTAATACCGGCAGTACATATTAATCGAATACTCTGGCTTTTATTGTATTTGAGATGTCTAATTTAAATGTAGATTGTAACCTTCCGAACGCAGATCAAGCTAACGAAACTCTTCTATCCAAGTCATTAAATTACTTTTGGGTATTTCGATTTCTTGTCCTAAATATATGAATGTTTGTACCTTTCCTATTCTTTCACTTTCCTGGCTGTTGTCTTTACTTTCGTTGTTCAAATATTTGGTTTTGGTGAAGTTTATTTTTAGACCTTTTTCTCAAGACTTGTTTTTTAATTCCATCAGCATTTCTTTTTTTGTGTTGGTGATCAGAGTGACATCATCTGCGAACCTTAAGTGATTTAATCGTTCACCGTCTATTAGTATTCTTTTATTTTCCCACTTCGGTGATTTGAACATGTCTTCTAGAGTCAACTTGAATAGCTTTGGGGATATCGAGTCGCCTTGTCTAATTCCTCTTTTAATTTTGATTTTGTTTGTTTTTTCTTCTAGCATTATTTGTGATGTCGCATTTTTATGTATGTATTCAATTAGGTTGCTATATTCCTGAATTCGTAAGATTTTGATGTTTCGCGCTATGTTTTCCATATTAATTTTGGCAAAGAGTAGACTTCTAGCGTCTTGTAGTCTTATTCCGAATTGTTTTATAGTTTCATTTTTTTCCATTTTAAACGTTATCACGTCTTGAACTATACAATCTATTGATCTTCGATCTGCAAACGTTTCGATAATAGCGTTTTTCACTAAGTCCCATGTATTTAATTCTACGCGTGAGGCTATTAAGTCAGCTGCACGTCCCGTTAGTTTGGATAAAATTGTATCGAATAAACATACATTTATAGCTGCATTAGGGTCTTCGCGATTGATATGATTTGTTAAGAAATTATCGCATGAATTTATAAATCTTGTTATTAGTTTCGTATTTCCGTCGAATGAGGGAATATTGTCTGCTTGGTATCTGATCAAGTTATAATTTGGATTTGCCATTCTTTATAAAATAGTTTTTCAAAAATTCACGAAAAATATTCAAAAATATTTATGAAAAATTCAAGAATTGTGTATCTTTCATCGACTCTGCTGTTATTTAAGGTGTTAAGGACTGCCCATATCTCTACCGAATCAAACGCTGTTTCGTAGTCAACCATTGGTATCCATAAGGTGGCCTTATATTCATTTTTTTTTTCCACTAGTAATCTAATTGTTTGAAGATGGTTCAAAGTGCTGTATCCCCGTCTAAATCTCTCTTATTCACGTGGTTGATAACTGTTTAGTTTGTTCGTTATATGTTATAATTCTAGTGAGGATTTTGTATAGTATCGATAACAGGCCTGGGTCAGTAGTTTTCCAATTTAAATTGCCCAAGATGTTGGTATTTTACTTTCTATTAGGTACCTGTTGAATAGAGCTTGAAGATATTGTATTATCGATGCCCCTTCATACTTTATCATTTCTATAATTATTTCGTCGTCACCGTTTTTTGTTCTTGTGCATATGTTGTAGAGTGTTCATTAATTTATGCGTTGTTACATCGGGAATTTCTTCAGATTTCACATTTCTTACTATCACTTTATTTTGTTCTTCTTTCCCAGGCGGTGGCGATATTCTCGTGTCATATAGTGTTTGATAATAGTTCTCTGTAGCTTTCTTCATCTCTTTGATTTGTGGGATCTCTTGGGTATCGTTATTTATAAGTTTTATTATTTAATGTCTCCCTTCATTCATTTGTTTGTTTAGATGTTTCAAACTTTTTCCCTCTTTCAAAGTTTCTTCTATTTTCGAGTTTCTGACGTCTTCTCTGATCTTTTTTTTTTATTTTGTTGTCTGTTTCCGCCAATTCTAAGCTGCTAGGATTATTTCTTAATAGTCTTCCCTGTTTCATAAGATTTTGTGTCTCTCTACTTAATTTTTATGTTTTTTCTTTTTTCGATGTTGCTATTTGTTTTGTACTCATGAGTAGGCTGTTGGTTATGTGTGCGTTTAGTTCATCAAGTTTTGTTTGGTTGTTTATGTGTTTCTACGTCTCTCCTGCTTCAGATTTATTCTTATTTTTGCCAATGCTTATCGTGTTCAGGACTGTCGTGTCGATTACAGTATTCTTGTCTTTTGATAAAACATAATCAATTTCGTTTCTTGTTATACCATCTGGGCTTTGCCATGTCCATCGTCTATGTTCTGGCTTTTGGAAAAATGTGCTCATAACGTACAAGTTATTTTCGTTTACAAAATTTGATAACATTTCTCCTCCGCTGTTCCCTTGTACCCCAACCAAACTTCCCGACACTTCTCTCGTTGGTATTCGCTGGTTTCCTTATTTAGGCATTAAAGTCGCCGATTATTGTTTTATGGTGTAGCCGTGCTTTGTTTATACTTTTGTAGAATTGGTTAATTCCTTCTTCCTCGCTGTCTGAAGTCGGTGCATATACCTGTAATACATTTGCATCATATATATAAATATATATATATATATATATATATATATATATATATATATAACTATATATATATATATATATATATATATATATATATATATATATATATAACTATATATATATATATATATATATATATATATATATATATGTATGGTGGTTGTTAAGTAGTTCTAAATTCACACAATAGAGGCTTATCTCAATCATTTTATATAATAACATTTACAAAAATAAATATGAAAAAAATAATCTGCCTAATCTAAAGTTCTAGCGGCACGGGCATATGTATTAACATGGGCGTAAGTATTGCTCGTACAAGAGAAAATTGGGAAAGTAATTTACTCAGTACGTCCCTCGCAAATAATCAGTTCTAAAATCATGAATTTGACTTTCTCACACCAAAAAATAACTGTCATTTTAATGGTATTTTTTTTATTTTTTATGGGCCTAGCACATGTGCTGCAGGGAAACCTGGGCGCTACAGGAGCAACACGTGTGCGGAAAAAGCGATTCACGTTGGTTTTGAATCGCTGTAAATTGTACTCAGTCGAAAACACAGTCCTGGGCAAATTATTTAAAATGGATGAAGTTCTCCATTTAAAAGACAGCCTGAAAAGGGTTGTAAGAGGAGTGACAAGCTTTACCTCGTATGGATGGGAAATATTAGTGCGACGTGTATTCCTAGCTCCGCTCTGGGAGGAATTAAGCCGGCTACATCAAGCGGACACTTTCCATGAAAATACTTGTAGAATAGACTCAAGTCGCCAACCGTTCTTCGATGTTCCAACGAATTAAGGTTACTGGCCAGTTCCGGGTCTCCAATTCTGTATAGAATCCAACAAATGCAGTGTATATTTAGGAGTAGACTTCCAAACATGGGTGCAGTATTTCATCATTGTTCGAATTTGAGCTTTGTATAAAATTAGCAGTTGTGGAGTGTAAAGCTTTCTAGTTCGAAATAATGCTCTCAGCTTTTGAGAAGCTCTCTTTGCTATGTTTGTAACATGTTCAAGCCAATATATATTTGTTCCCAAATGAACACCCAGCAAATTGACTGACGATGCTAGAGGAATGGCGTGCCCCGACACAACTATGTCGGGTTCAGCAGCGATAACTTTTTTAGACAAAACTGCTGCCTTGGTTTTTGTAGCGTTAAATTTTACTTGGTTACTGTCACCCCAGAATAGAATTTTTTCCAGGTCTTTCTTATGTTGAAGGACCTTATGCTGTCTGGGGATATTTGCATGAGTAGTCGATGTTCGAGCATTCAAAGTGAATGATAAGATAAGCGTAGTGTCATCTGCAAAGCTGTAGATTGGATTCCTGTTTTTTTTCCCCAGCAGATTACGAGATATTAACCACAAAAAAGGTTGATCAGACGAAAGGCTCTGTTAAAATTGAAAATAATAAAAGACTTCCAGATATTTCCACTCCAAGAAAAACCTCCTTTGCTCCCTATAATACCTTATATATTTGACTATAAATAATTAGGTTTAAAATTTAGTTGCTATTCAACCAAAAGTCAGGAAAAATTCTGAAATACTATTGAAACGCTATAAATTTGCCCCTCCCTTATTTTGAAGCGATATCGCTTAAATACTATATGTTATTTTCTTACTTCAAGTACACAGTTTGTCTACACAATTTGAAATTGATATCTCATTTCATTCCTGGGTTATCGTACCACGAGGTTGACAGGCGGATAGATCGACAAACAGACAGATGATCGAAACTGGGTATCAATATTTTTCGTGATATAGAGATCCCGAAACGTAAATTTCTTTTAGCAAGGCAAGTAAAAAAATCGGCCAAGTGTAAGTCAGACTTGCACAATTAGTGTTCCGTACGCCGAATGATTTTAAAATAAAAAATGTTGTTACCCTAAATGAGTTTTCAACAAAGCTTGTTTCCGATCTTTGTTGAAAACTTATGACCTTGAAATTTTTATTTATTTTTTTGTATACCAGATGAATTATCAAAGGTAACGCACTCGTGATAGTATTTGCTCAATCTACACCTTGTGGAGAATATTCCAGAATTTTTTCAAAATTTTTTGGTCAGTACTTTTCGATATAAGGGAGGGACAGCGATTCTTGGCTATTTTTTAAAAATAATACAAAGAAAAGTGTGTGCAAGTATTACATCATATATTTTTAAACTCCTGCTTTCATTTGATACCCCACTCGATAATCTGGTAAAATAATTTTTTTTCATTTCCGATTTTACCCCCAAAACTAACCTCTTAAGTCAAAATTTAACTTCAAAAACTACACGGCTTTGATGGGGCCATCATTTCCTATATTTGTTTCAAATTTCAACTTTCTATGTGAAAATTGGGTGTGATAGACGGACGGACAGACCGAAGTGATCTTATAAGTGTTCCGTACGGAACACTAAAGACAAATAACGATGAATTTCACCGAAATGGGGCCGAATCTGTTGTCTTACCTGGTATGCCATCTTGCTTTGCTTTCCGGTAAGTTACTCTTGTTATATAAATGTTATGTTATCTCTTATTTAATTAAGTCTTTAGAGCCACATATTTAAAAATATTCATTACCGTTTTATACCTGCCCATACCATATATTTTCCTGAAAGTTTTTATCTTAAAATCTATCCGTATACTACATTTTCCTTTAAAGTAAATCCTAAACCAATCTCACAAGTAAATTTGAAGTTTCTACCGGTTTTCTTGGTTTATTGCTCCGCGCGAATCCCTATCGTTCCGAAGCAACTTCATTCAATAACTCTTAGAACTTCGGGTGTTCTAGAATACACTACGTTCTAGGATTCATAGGTCATTTCTACAGTCTGTCAAATAAGAACGTGACCGCTTGTATTCTTGTAAAAATGTGTTTTTTGATAACCTTTTTAGACATCAAAGTATTCTTTGGTGTGCTAACAACAGCGCAATTACCTTAGTAAGTTGTCCAATCGCCTCCTGCATCAATAATCGCCTGGAATCTTCGAAACATGCAGTCGACGAGATTTGCTTCATATTCTGCAAATTTTTCGAATTTCGCGAGACAACTGAGTCAAAGTCCTCAGAGTCTTTCCTCTGAGCTTTACAAGGGACCAAACATTTTCAATAGGTTTGTCGTCTGGCGATTGTGCGGGCCACTCTAATAACTTGTCGTGGGCCCAAGCGAGCTGCTTGTGTGTGTCTGTGTGTGTGTGTGTGTGTGTGTTTCATGGCATTGGTGTATACCAATTAGCCAGCATCTGTCTTTATCATTTTACAAACAGATTTACATTTATTTTGTCTTAAAACTACTTTATTTTCTGACTATTTATTTTTTTCATTTCTTTTCCTCTTTTCTATATATGTATATATTTTTTTCTTTCCTTTTCTCTTTTTATTTTTTCTCTCTCTTTTTTTTAATTTTTTTTATTATTATTTTTTATTTTTTTATATTTTTTTTTAAACTTTTTTTTAACTAGTTATTTAGCTTAAGACTAGGTAAACTGGGTAAAAGTTCCGTTAAAGTTTTAATTTTGATTGGATTACAAATTCATAGAGCAAATAATATACTCCAGAATCATTAAGTGCAATTAGATCATTTAGATTAATTGGGTGTTCAACTAACTCCTTCAAGTTCTTAAAGCAACTTTCCCTTATATTTATTAGATATGGGCAGACTAGAATATAATGTTGTAAATCCCCTATTTCCCCACATTCGCATCTGTCGTGATCTTGAAGCCCAATATGTTTCTTATGCTCTGGGTACATTGCATGAAAGCTTCTCCTATGAGATACTATCCTTAAGCGAGCTGCTTCGCGACGTGACTTTCGCCCAGCAAAGGTTTCTTCAACATGCTTCGGAATTTGACATCATGAGCACGAAGATGTTGTTGAATGGTCGCATGGGACACATTCAAACCACATTTTCTTAATTTTGCCCCTCCTTGACGCAGCGTCAATTTCGGGTCCCGTGAAAACAAAGACACGATTCGTCTTTCGACTTTCGGAGTGACTTTGCCTACCGAACCACGTTCTCACAAGTCATCGACATTTTTCGTCTCTTTAAAATGATTTACTCGCCTCTTCACAAACGACACCGACTTTTTAATATATTTAGCGGCCGCTTATGTGTCATTTTAAGCCCGTTTGAATGGGAACAAAGAAGGGCTTCCTCGAACCGACGCGCAAATAAGTGATTAATTTTGGATTTTACGTGATTTCGACAAAAGTTCGGAATTGACTAATACTTTTATTAAAATGCGTCATAGACAGTCATCTCTACCGATCGTTAGAATCGCATCTACCAAAAATGAATTATCGCGGGCATATTCTTACTTGACAGACTGTATGTATTTGTGTAGTGAGGAAGTTTCACAAATATCATAATTTGTGTTCAATATTACACGGGGTGAAAAGTACCGAAACTTTCGACGAAAAAACAATGTTTCTGTTAAAAATCGTTTTTATTCTTTAATGCAGTTTCCTTCAAGGGCGGTATACTTATTCCAGAGGTCTTCCAATATTTGAGTACCTTTCATATAGTACGATTTGTTGAGCTCTCTAAAAGACGCCTGCTTCCCATTAGACTTCTTCATTTGAGAAACCTCTTTCCCTGGAGCCACCTTTTCAAACTTAGAAAGAGGTAATAATCACAGGGGGGGACAGATCTGATGACTATGGAAGATGAAGAAGCAATTCAAAACCCAATTGATCCAGTTTCACCATCGATTTTATAAAGTTGTGAGCTAGTGAATAATGTTGGTCAAACACCACTTGTTACTTCGCTAAATGTGTTCCTTGATTTCATCATTCAAATAGTCTAATAAACCAATGTAATACTCTCTGCTGATTGTTCGCAGCTTCTCAAAATAGTCGATCCAAAATAGTCGATCGCATTTCATGCTTATACCAAAAAATACTTGCCAAAATATTTTCAGCCAACGTTTGTATTTTTGGAAGCATCGGTCGGTTTTTACGCAGCTCCAGTCACTCTGCTGACTGCCTGTTGGACTCAGGCGTGTAATTCTCAATCCACGTTTCGTTAATTGTTACGAATCGATGCAAAAAATCCTTTGTATTACTCCGAAACAGTGCCAAACAGCGGTCTAAATCTTCGACACCCATCGGGTACATAGCTTTTTCATATGCAAATATTCGTGCAAGTTATGCCTCTTTCGCTTTGCGGTCATTCAGAACAATATGGTAAAATTTTTGTGTATTTTTTGGAGTACCTGCCTCTTTGGACGTTCAGAACGTGGTGCAGCATCGGTGCTTGTACGACCGCATTCAAGTTCACTTAATCATCGACATATAGTTGCTTCCGACGGAGCAGATGTTCCATAACACTTCTCAAGCTATTCTTGGATTTTGGCTGCATTTTTAAGTATCAAAAAGCAATGTTTGATCTACACACGAAATTCTTTTTATTCCATCGTTTTGCAACAATCAAAAGTAGCGTCATGCAAAAAGCAGATTAGTAGACCAAATGCCATGAAAATTTTATACGAATCTAACTGGAAATCATATGGTTTTTGGTTTGTGCTACTATCTCTCGGCAAGTGTTGGGACTTTTCTATAAAAGAGATTACAGTGGAAATAATATTGAAACTTTTAGAATGCATTTAAACGAGGAAACCTGGCAGGATGTGTTCCAGGCACACGACGTTGAACATGGATTTAGTTCATTTCTAAACTGCATACTTTACTACATCAATATTTCCTTCCCTTTAAGGGAAGTTAACTTTTGCAGGAAAACTAAACGGAATCTTTGGATGACGGTGGGTATCAGGAAATCCTCCAAAACACTAAAAGACTTGTTTAAGAAAAAAACCTAGTCAGAGTGAACCTGACATAATTCATTATAAAATGTATCAAAAAATATATAGAAGAGTGACTCGACAAGCAAGAATAACACAGGGCAACAAAAAAATATTTTTGTTTTGGTGCCTGGGATTTTAGAGCTAATTTTAATTATATTTGGGACGCTAAATCTATACATGCAATCCGTTTTTCTCTATCAGCTCTACTTTTTTAGATACATCAACTTATCTACCAATGTGGTTTTTATTCAGTATATTTATTTATGAGAGTTCTAAAATTATTATATATTCATTAATGTAGGTACAATGGTTTTATTGTCAGTCTGTAATTGAGTAAATTTCAGGTAAATCTATAAATAGTGGAACCATTGCCTATCAGGTACCTGAACTGACCCTTTTAATCACCTAACTCGGGTAAGTCTCGTCAGTTTGTGCGTTCTTACTAATAAGAGTAGATCGAATTCAGCGTGTTATTTTATGTTAAGAAAAGAGTGTTTTTGTGTTATTGAACAGAATTAAAATAAGTTCAGGTTCCAGTTTAAGAAGAAGTTGTGTAAATCAACCTGATGTGTTTTGCTATATATGCGGAGAATACATGTTTCAACAAAACAGACAAACTATTACTGAGTTTGTAAAGCGAGCGTATCTTGGATACTTTGGAGTTAAGCTTGGTGATCAGGACAAAACGTGGGCCCCGCATCTCGTATGTAAAACTTGTACAGAGCATTTACGGCAGTGGACTACCGGGAAAAGAAAAATGTCTAAAATTCGGCGTACCAATGGTTTGGAGAGAACCAAAAAACCACTTCAATGATTGTTATTTCTGTTTAGTAAATACTAATGGAATCAATCGAAATAACCGCAGTAAGTGGACTTATCCCAATTTAGACTCGGCAATACGCCCTATCCCGCACTCAGATGAAATACCGATTCCAACATTTCATCAGCTACCACATATCTCTGATGACGAATATTTTCCCTCTGATCGCTCTTCTGATGCTAATAAAAGTTCTGATGCTAATGAAACTAACAGTGACTATGAGGGGACGTCATCAGTTCCTCAACGCTTCAATCAAAATGAATTAAATGATCTCACCAGGGATCTCAATTTATCGAAAAAAGCTTCTGAAGTACTGGCTTCTAGGTTGAACGACAAAAATTTACTGGAACAAGGAACCAAAATTACCTTTTACCGTACAAGAGAAAAAGATCTGCTACCATTCTTTTCTCAAGAAGACAATCTTGTATTTTGTCACGAAATTAGGGGACTCATGAAAGAAATGGGACTTTCTGAATATATTCCAGATGATTGGCGCCTATTTATTGATAGTTCAAAGCGAAGTTTAAAATGTGTCCTTCTACATAATGGGAATAAATATGGTTCAATACCACTAGCTCACTCAACGAAACTGAAAGAAGAATATAATACCATAGCTTTGGTCTTGCAGAAGATAAAGTATTACGAACATCAATGGATGATTTGTGTAGACTTAAAAATGGTAAACTTTCTTCTTGGGCAGCAAAGTGGTTACACGAAATATCCGTGTTTCTTGTGCCTCTGGGATAGTAGGGACAAAACACACCCACTGGCTTAGAAAAGATTGGCCTCAGAGAGAAAACATGGACGTTGGGGAAAAGAATGTCATTAACGACGCTTTGGTTGAAAGAGAAAAAATCATACTTCCTCCGTTACATATTGTTTTGCATATATAGGGGTAAAAATTCATCAGTTGAGCACAGAAAAACTCAAAGCAGGGATATTTGACGGCCCACAAATAAGACAATTAATTAAGGATCCTGCCTTCATAAATTCAATGAATCAAGTTGAACGAGAAGCTTGGACATCATTTGTTGCAGTTGTAGAAAATTTTCTAGGCAAACATAAAGCTCAAAACTATGTTGAAATGGTTAACAAGATGCTTAATAGTTTCAAATCCTTAGGGTGCAATATGAGTATTAAAATACACTATTTACACAGCCACTTAGACCGTTTTTCCAGAAAATTTAGGAGACATGAGTGAGGAACAAGGTGAAAGATTTTACCAAGATATTAAAGTTATGGAGGACCGCTACCAAGGAAGATGGGACATGCACATGATGGCAGATTACTGCTGGAGTCTAAAAAGGGACTGTTTAAAAAAACATTCAAGAATGTCGCGGAAAAGAAGCTTTCCAAGTGTTGAGTGACTATTTCATTTCTTCAATGTTTTTTTTTGTTTGTAAGTACGACATAATATTGTATTTTGTATAACTAAAATAAAAAATTTCGTATCTACTTTTGTTTACTACACTTACGGATTTGAGTTACAATAATGTAACTTATATTTCTCTAAAATTGTATATCTTAAAAATTTGAGCTCCTAGGTACAAATGAATACGTTATTTGAATTCAGGACATCAAATTGATATAGGATCGAAACCATAAGGAATGAAGAGGGAAAAATTATAAGAAACAAAAATGACATTGCAAATTGTTTCAATCAATATTTTATCAATCTTAATACGAAATATCCTTTAGCTAGCATAACTTCACCTGTAGTTTATAAACAAGCTGTACTTTCAAATACGATGATCTTGACACCGGTGGCAAATACGAAATTATGGAAACGATTTCTAAGTTGAAAAAATCTAAAGCAACAGGAATTGATAAGATACCTTCATTTCTAATAAAAAAAAACAGCTGGCTTATTGTTGCTTCCACTAACATATTTGGTGAACTGGTCTCGGGAAAGTGGCATCTTTCCGAAAGTTTTGAAACATGCAAAAATTGTTCCGCTTTGTAAGAGAGCAGATTCACTTCTTATGGAGAATTACAGACGTATAGCCTTATTACTTGCTGTATCTAAAATACTTGAGAGAATTGTTTATGATCAAATTGTCTCTTTCCTGCAATGTTTTGACATCCAAAAACCTTCCCAACATGGTTTTTGTCGTGGGCGATCTACTCATTCTGCAATCTGTCAATTTTTAAACAATGTTTATGAATCACTCAATGAACGGTCTAAATGTTTCGGCATTTTCATGGAGTTAAGTAAAGCGTTTGATTTGGTGGATCATGCGTTGTTAATAAGGAAACTTGAAAATAATGGTGAATGAATAGGATCTTATCTGGCTAATAGATATCAATCTGTAGAGATCGACGACGTAAGATCGGAAAAATTGTCAATTTCTTGTGGGGTGCTTCAGGGTTTCATCCTGGGTCCTCTTTTATTCCTATTATTTATAAACGATTTACCAGATATTTGTAATAACCGAAATATAGCAATGTTTGCTGATGATAGCAGTTACCTATTCACGTCTGATAATGTTCAAGGCGCAACTCATTTAGCCCAAGTAATGGTCAATAAATTCTGTGATTGGTTTCTAGGTAATAAACTATATTTAAATGTGGATAAAACTGTTTTCATAAATTTTACATCTAGAATTCATAATTTGGATAAATCCTATCTTCTTAAGATTAAAAATCGTTCAATATGACAAGCATCAAGTACGAAATTTGGGTATCTATATTGATAAACGGTTTAGTTGGGACATACATGTTGATGAACTATGCAAAAAGCTTGCAGTCACTACATATGCTTTATTCAGGTTAAAACAAGTAAGCAATATTGAAGTTCTGTTTTCGTACTACTACGCTAATTTTTTTTAGTCGTGTAAAATATGGATTGTTTTCTGGGGCAATACAAGATATTTAAATAGAGTATTTCAAAAGTGTATAATTAGAATGGTTTCTGGGGCACATAAGTTGGCTTCATGCCGACCTATTTTCAAAAAATGGGGAATCATGACATTACCCTCGCTGTATATATTTGAAGTAATCCTATTTGTAACAAAGAATATTCATAAGTTTAAGCAACATTCTTAATATCATAATTACAATACTAGGGGCTATAACAATATGGTGTATCAGATTCATTCACTTAGCATTACTGAAAAAAATGTATATTACGTGTATGTTGGTGTCAAGATTTACAGTAAGTTGTCGGATAGATTTAAATATATCTCCAATGAGAAAGAATTTAAAAACATCATTAGGACATTTCTAATATATAACAGTTTTTATAGCCTGGATGAATATTCGAACTGTTTAATTGATTCAACATCTTCAAACTTTACCTTTTCACATATTATAATTCATTATTTTACGCTTGTAAAAAATGTGTGTCTTCTTTTGTTTTCTTTTCTATTTTATAGTTGCTTTAAGTTTACTTTTATAATTTAATTTATAATTAGGGTAGAAATATATGTATTTAATTACAGTATTATAAAAGTTTTGGACACTGACTTGATCAATACAGATTTTGTACTATCCAACGGATTTAATAAAATGTATTTATTTATTTATTTATTTTCACTCTATGTATCATTTACAGAGCCTAAATAAGGTTTCGAGTATTTAAAATACGCGCCCAGGATGAGTATGTCAACATCTTCACTATCAACGCCGGTGTACCCCAAGGCTCCATACTGTTTCCTAGTCTCTTTCTCATTTATATTAACGATCTGCTGGAAAAGACCGAGAATCCAATCTACAGCTTTGCAGATGACATTACACTTATCTCTTCATTCACTTTGAACGCTCGGACATCGACTACTCAGACGAATATCCGCAGACAGCAGGAAGTCATTCAACTTAACAAAGACCTGGAAGAAATTCTATCTTGGGGTGACAGTAACCAAGTGGAATTTAAAGGTACAAAAACCCAGGCTGCAGTTTTTTCTAAAAAAGTTAACGTTGCTGAACCCGACATAGTTATGTCGGGGCACTCCATTCCCCTAGCATAGTTGCTCAATTTGTTGGGTGTTAATTTGGGAGCGAATATGTCCTGGCATGAACATGTCGCAGGTATTGCAAGGAGAGCTTCTCAAAAGTTGGGAATATTGTTTCGAACCAGAAAGCTTTACACTCTACAACAACTGTTAATTCTTTACAAAGTTTAAATTCGATCAACTATGGAATACTGCTCCCATATTTGGAGCTCCGCACCCAAACATACACTGCATTTGTTGGATTCTATTCAGAGAAGAGCTGTTCGTCTGATTGGAGACCCGGAACTGACCGGCGGCCTTGATTCGCTGGAATATCAAAGAACGGTTGGTGACTTGAGCCTATTCTACAAGTATTTTCATGGAAAGTGTTCGAAGGATGTGGCCCTCTTAATTCCTCCCAGAGCGGTGCATATTAGAAGTACACGCGCTTTCTCCGCTCACGTGTCGCTCCTGTAGCGCTTTAGGGACTTCCCTGTAGTACGTGTGCTAGAGCCATAAAAAAAAACTGTTAACTTGAAGCAATATAGGGAGATGATTGAGAAGTACTTTATACTCGCCTTATAAAATTTTGATGATTGATTTTGAAGTTGTTTAGAACAGGTAGAAATTAATCAGAAAAAATCCTCAGTTCGGTTACTCTACGATCAATTAGATCGGGGTTTTACATACTTCTTTAACTTCTGATGTTGTTATCCTTATTGGGGATCCTCGTATAACTATATTTGGGTTTCCATGTTGGGTACTTTTGAATTCTGGTCTATCTTCTGTTAGCATATTTGTAAAATATTGGTTCCATTTTTTCTGGTGTTATTGGTGAGAAGATTTCTCTTTTCCGTTCTGCTCTCATATTTTTAAGAAGTCTCCAGCTTTCTGTGCTTTTTTCTTCCTCCTATGTAAGTGTTGAGCATGTCTTTTCCCATTGGTTGTTCTTTTTGTCACTAATCATTTTGCGTACTCTAGCTTGGGATTCTTTGTATTTTACTTTGTCGTTTGTGCTCTTTGAATTTAAGTATTTGTGATAGCTTTTTCCATTTTTCTTCAATTTCGTATTTAATTTCTTCATCCCACCAATATGGTTTTTGCTGTTTTTCCCTTTTCTCTTGGTACCCTAATGCTTCCAGTGCGGCTGCGTGTAGGCATTCCTTTATATCCTTATATTCTTCTTCTATATTAACACATCCCGTCCGTTGTATCTTTTGATCCAGTCTACTCTTGTATAGATTTCTGATACTTATTTTGTAAGCTGTCTGTATTATATCTTATTGTTGTTTCACTTGTTGTGTGCTGTGTACTTGTATCTTCCAGTTTGCTAGTTAAACATAACTTTGCATAATATTTCAGATCTTTTCTCGTATAAATTGATTTTCAAAAGAGGTGACGTAAGTTGACCTCCTCGTAGTCTTGATTTGATTCCGATGAATTTTCACTTATGGCGATATCTATACTAAAGTACAATCAATGCTTTCTGGAACAATTAAAAGGAACTCTCCAGTAAAAAATAGCAGAGGACATGGAAACGACGTGTGGAACAGTGATTCATAATTTCGACATTCGTTTAGTAGTGTGCTAAGAACGTAACTCATTTTATAAATCTTTATACGGTTACAGAAGCAATAAACTGCTTACTTCAGCTGAAAAACGGACTTTTTTCTCTGTAAATGGCATTCAAGCCTAATAGTTTCGTTATTAGAGCTCTAACAAACCCAGCGAGGCAATGATGCAAACCACAGACAATACTGCCACTATATAAAATACCCTTTTATCAAAACACTATTACTAAATGAGCATTCATTATGTTTTCTGTTGTTACGGCCCTGTGGAAAATCGACGTCTAATATTTATTTTGTGTATAATATACTTAACAACGAACACGCACACACCCATGCTTTTTAATTATTCAGATAAATCTATATCATAGGTTGGCTGAGTTTTGCTCTGTTTAAATATTACAATAATAGGACCTTATGAAAACTTATCTACACTATATAATCAAGTTTCAGTCGGATTAGTTTATATTTTAATCAGAAGAACAATGAGTTCTCCGAGAGAGACAGACACAGAAAGAGAGAGAGGGATCTTTGTTGCCAGTCACTGTCCCGAATCACATGATTGACAGATGGTACTCTCAGCCTACTGTTTTATTGCGATCGTGTTCTAAACTTTGCCACGAACCTTGACCAAGGGACCTATAAGGCTCGATTCGCACTATGAGGCCGCTCTCGATATGTTCTCGGTTCGCTTTCGGTTCGATAAAATATGTTTACAGAAGAAGTGTATTCACACTATCACTATCGCTCAGATTTCGATCTCATCACGCTCCAATATCGATACATCTCAAAGAATATTTTGCCGAAGCGAGATCGGACTTGTCATGACTGGTCATGGTAGTATGAATATGTTTTCGATCCCGCTCCAGCATATTTCACTGTACCTATCTCGTATGGCACAATAATATCAAGCAGCAAGTTTCAACGAGGAGTATCCATCAGATATATTTAAACTTGGATGTACCCATATCCTTCTTCCCGGTTTCCTTCGTTTTTCGATGATTTTTGAATCATCATCTAAAAGAATAGCTATAATTGCTTATTCTTCAATTGAAAAGTTAAATATTATATATGTACAGGATGGTCCAAATTACTTTTAAAGGTGTACCCTTTATCTAAAGGAGACGAAAACTGATGTGGGTATCTCAGGCTCAATTTTTATGATAAACTCAATGGTGAAAACCGCATATCCATGTTTAGTACCGTTTCAGATATACAGGGTGTTTTTCAAAAATCTGTAATTTGGAAAAATGTTTGTAATTCTTTTCCTATTGAAAATTTTTGATTTCTGTAAAAAACATTCTCAAAGTAGAGCTTTAAATTACCATTTCAAAAATATAGCACACTTTATATTTCGCTTAAATCTACTTCAAAATATAAAGATTTTCAGTTTTTACGCGAGTTTTAAATGCACATTTTGTGAAGTAGGCTATGGACGGAGCGGCCATATGGTCTAATTCAATTGTTTACTCGTAGTTGTCAAATTTTACTTTAGGATCAGTTATTGAATTATCAAATAAATCGCAATGAAGTCTGAAAATTACGAAAAATGGAATATGATAGTGTGTTTCATACAAACCGGAGAAAATTCGGAAGCGACAAGTAATTTGTACCACGGACGGTATCCACAGAGGCGTCAACCCTTCAAGGATATATTCGCTCGATTGCGACATAACCTAGTTAATAGTGACCAGTTTGAAAAGAAACGACCCGAAAATTATGCATCAAACAGAGATAAGGAGTTAGAAGAAATAGTAGTTTTAGGAACTATCGCAAAATAATTCCAAAACTTCAACCCGACAGTCAAAAAAATCCACTGGACTACCAAGAACTAACGTACGTCCTACTTTGAAGAAGCACAAATTTAAGCCATATAGAACAAGAAAAGTTTATCACCTTAGAGACGGAGATTTTCAACGGCGTATAGTTTTTTTCCAATGGTTTTTGGAGAATTGCAACCATGTTCCGAATTTTTCATTAAATTGTATTTGGACAGACGAAGCTTATGTAAGCAATGCAGGTATTTTTAACCGTTACAATTCTTATACGTGGGCACAAGAAAATCCTTATTTAGTTGTGGAGCAAAGAAATCAAGGCAGATTTGGATTTAATGTGTGGACAGGAATTTTTAGAGGCATGGTTATAGGTCCATTTATTTACGAAGGAACACTCACCTCTCAGAGATATTTAGAAATTTTAAGGCAGCAAATAGAACCTCTTGTTGATGAACTGCCGTTAATGGACCTTAGAAATATATTTTTGCAACACGACGGGGCATCCCATCATAACGCTGCAGTTATCAGTAATTTTTTATCGGCCAATTTCGACAATAACTGGATAGCCAACCAAGGTCCGAACCGTTGGCCGGCAAGGCCACCGGATTTAACACCCATAGACTTCTATCTCTGGGGAAGATTGAAAAACCTAATTTTTAAATTGCTGACAAACACAAGGCAAGAGTTAGAAGTCGCAGTGATACAAAATTTTGCAGCTCTCCCTCCTCTTGAACTAATCAACTCGGTAAGAAGTGTCCAGAAAAGGTGCCGCCTATGTGTAAATGAAACTGGTCGACATCTCTTATAGAAAATTGTTTTGTTTTAGTTTGCTCTACTTGGAATAAATTGTTTTATTGTTGTTTTGTTTTATTTTCTACATAGTTTAAAGTACTATAGCATTTAGTAAATTTCATTGTAGTTATGACTATGAAAATTTTTGTTACGATTTGACTGCTATCGGTAAACAATTGATATTGCCGCTCCGTCAAAAGCCTACTTCACAAAATGTGCATTTAAAACTCGAGTAAAAACTGAAAACCTTTATATTTTGAAGTAGATTTTAGTAAAATATAAAGTGGGCTAAATTTTAGAATGGTAATTTACAGCTCTATTTGGATAAGGAAAAATAAACAGGGTATCCTATTTAAAAAATATATTTTTGCGTTAATAACTATTAAAATATTAGTTGTAAAAAAATGTAACTTACACTGTTGAAATCCACGTAAAAAAGTGCTTTGAGAACGTTTTTACAGAAATCCCAAATTTTCAATAGGAAAAGAATTACAAACATTTTTCCAAAATGCAGATTTTTGAAAAATACCCCGTATATCTGAAACGGTACTAGATGTCGATATGCGGTTTTCACCATTGAGTTTATCATTAAAATTGACACCGACCTCAGCTTTCGTCTACCTCCTTTAGATAAAGGGGTTTACCTTTAAAAGTGTCCAATTTGGACCACCCTGTACTTTTCTCAACTACTCCGATCTAACTTGATTCGTTGATGATGAAAAACTGAAGCAAGATCTAAATTGAAACAGCAATGTGGATATGAGAAAATTTTATCGAACCGTTACGTGGCACTGCAGCGAAGTATGTAATTCCGTTAAGGTCGGCTCTCAGACTTCCAAGTCCGAGTTCATATATGCGTCCGATCTTAGTGCGGACGAAAAAAGATGCAGTCTTCTTCAGTATTTTTTCTTCTGAGCTAACGGTTTTTGGAAGTTTACTAGTGTCAGCTGCATAGCAGCAGTACTTTGTATACGACCTAACCGCGAACTCGAAATCCTGCTGCCACATGAGGTGTATCGAAATGCTCGACTGTGTTCCAGCCAAGTTCTCTGTCAAGCTACATAGCAGGGAACTACCCACATGGATCTAGTTAAGAACACTTTTCACTTCGACAACTTGATTTTTTACGAAACTAGCATTATAAAAAAAAACATATACTGTGTGCCTCGTTTTGGTGGTGCCAATGTTGAGATTTTAGAAAATAAGAGGCATAAAAACTGTTATGTATAGGTACGGTTGGGACACAGTAAACATAAAACACAGTAGCGACGCTTAAGAAAATTTTTAGCTCCTGTTTTTTATCACGCATGTGTCCCCTATCACACCAACATGGCTGCCAGCGCGGTTGCGAGTTGTATTTACATCTGGATTTCAAGGAGAATCTTTTGATAACGTGCTTCGAAATTCATTACTAATAATTTTCCAATAAGTAAATGACCCATTTGACTTTATAATTGAAAATAATTATAAAAAAGATGTCAAGAAAAAGTTTTTGTTGAGGGGTTAAGGCTTGTAAAAATAACACGTACGCTAAAAAGTTTTTGGTCTGGTACTAACCTTCAAACGATACGTGTCAAAATTTCATGATATTTCGACAATTAGTTTACAAGTTATAGTGGTTTTAGTGACGCTACTTTTGATATTTTCAAAACAATGGAAAAAATCGAATTTCGTATGTTGATTAAACACTGTTTATTGATGGGAAAAAATACCGTTCAAGCAAAGCAATGGCTTGATAAGTGTTACGGGGACTCTGCCCTTGGAAAATCACTCATCATTTACTGGTATGCTGAATTTAAACACGATCATACAGATACAAACGATGCTGAAAGCTGTAGACGCCTAAATGAGGTGGTTACACCGGAAAACAAAAAAAATCCACAAGGTTGTTTTGGATGACCGTAAAGTGAAATTGTGTGAGATAGCTGACACCCTAAAGATATCAAAAGAACGTGTTGGTCATATTTAGCATAAACATTTGGAATAAACAAATGGATACCACGTTTGCTCATAGTGGACCAAAAACAACAATGTGTTGATGATTCTGAGCGCTGTTTGGACCTGTTTAGGCGCAATAAAAAGAATTTTTTCATACGATATGTGAAAATGGATGAAACATGGATCTACCACTATTCGAAATGAGTACAGCGTTTGCTTACAGTGGACCAAAAACAACAACGTGTTGATGATTTAGAGAGCTGTTTGGACCGCAATAAAAAGGATTTTTTCATGCGGTATGTTATAATGGATGAAACATAGATCCACCACTACACACCGGAATTAAATCGGCAGTCAGCTGAGTGGATAGCAGCCGGTGAAAGCCGCCCGAAGCTACCAAAGATACAACAGTCTTCTAGGAAGATCTTGGCCTCTGTATTTTTGGCTGCGCATGGAATAATTTTCATCGACTATGTTGATAAGGGAAAAACCATCAATAGCGAATATTATATAAAGTTACTGGTGCGTTTGAAGCCAGAAATCGCAAGGAACCGGCCCCAAATGAACAAGAAAAAAGTGCTCTTTCATTAAGACAATGTACCGTGTCACAAGTCAATGGTTACGATGGCAAACTTGCATGAATTGAAGTTCGAATTGCTTCCTCATCCACCGTATTCTCCAGATTTGGTCCCCAGTGACTATTATTTATTCGCAGACCTCAAAAAAATGCTCGCGGGAAAGAGATTTGCCTCCAATGATGAAGTTATCTCCGAAACTGAGGCCTACTTTGTAGGCAAATAGAAATCCTTCTACAAGAAAAGTATATAAATGTTAGAAAAGCTCTTAGAGGAGACTATATTGATGAATAAAGTCGAATTTTGCAAAAAAAAAATGTTTTAAATAGCTAGACCAAAAACGTTTCAGCCTACGTGTCATATGTGGCATTTCCAAAGGAGTTAGTTTTTTTTAGATTCCCAAAGATCCTAAAAGGTAATTTATTCATAGTCTTTATTTCTATTATACAATATATTATATAAAGATTGTGATAATTGAGTTTTCATATTAGAGATACATTTTATTTGTAAAACAGTTGATGTTTTATTATTGTTAAGTATTGGTTTATGTTATTCCATTTGTACTTTTTTTTCCAAATTCAGGGCAGAATTATGGTTTTCAGCATGTGACCGATCAGATGTCAGTTTGGATATTGAAAAACTATAGAACACATATATAGTATAAATGTAATAAATAATAAAAAAATGTTTCTAAAAAAATTATTCTCGTTTTTTTATTAATTTTAATCAGCAAAATTCATTTTTATTCTACAGAATAGAATTTTTTTTGAAAGAAGGAATTTGAATATTTCAAAAACTCGCAGGCATCATAATAGCAATATGGCGACAGTTCATGTGATCATTACGAACTTGAACCTCTTGAGATCAAAGGTGCCCAGTAGGACTGTCGCTACTGTGTTTTATGTTTACTGTGGTTGTGATATGGTACTTGTTATTTTCATACTAAGAGAAGTAGAAACCGAAAAAATATTTATAGGGAAGGTTGCTACGTCTACAACATTGTATAGGATCTTTTCAGGGTTCTTGGAGTCAAGGAACCTAAAAATTTTATGTTATTTTTTTTATTATTTTCATTTTATTTCTAATACTTTCCCCCGTTTAACTTCTTTTTTTAATAATATCTCCAGATAAATACCAGCTCTATATTTAGTTTCCAAATTCCAAAAAATTATTCGATACTATCCAAAATCAGGCCCTCTGCCTATCATAAGGTGCTTTTCGCACTTCACTTATCTCTAGCCTATAATGCATTACCTCCACCCCACCCCTACAACTCATCATACACCACTCTCTCCTGAAGTATTACATCACGGCACTATACCGCCCTCATACAAAGGAATCTCTGAATCTCTTCAACGTCCACCGTCCAAATCAGCTCTCTTCACCTAACTTTATACAAAAGAGGATATCCTCCCTACTCTCCCTATATAACCTCTCCCCTCCCAAATTCAATTACCCACTATACTCCACATTCCCCCCTTGGCTCGCATACTGTCCTCATATTGACTTCTCCATGCAAACCTACCACACGGACTTGGTCAACAACAAATACCTAAACCTTTTTCCCCTTTACACAGATGGATCAAAGACAGATCAAGGAGTGGGAGCAGCATTCTACTCCACTACCACCACGAGAATGTTCAAACTCCCCAATCATTCAACCATTTTCTCTACGGAACTTCTAGCCATCAAAGAAGCTATCCGCATTGCTCTGTCAGCCACCCCTACCAACAAATTCTCTATCATCTCTGACTCATGTAGTGCACTGTTGTCCACAAGAACAAAGAACATGTCATACAACTACATCCGGCAAATAGATGACCTTCTATATATAGCTAAACTAAGGCAAAAACGAGTTGCTCTATGCTGGATACTGAGTCACATAAACAATTACGGCAATGACAGAGCAGACTATTAAGCTAGATTGGACAGAGGAATTTGCACCCTGGATGAGAATCACCCGTCAGATTGTAACAAACTACTCCAGACGCTACTTACAAATCTATTTCAACTCAATTGGGATCTGGAGAACCCCCATAACAAATTGTGGCACCTCAAATCACGGGTAACTCCCCCACTATATTCAACAAACTAGACCAGAACAGAGAATGTTATCATGCGCAGACTGGCAATAGGACATACTTACAGCACTCATTCGCACCTCCTGAAGAGAGAACAAGCTGCACAACTTGTGAGGTCCCTCTAACGGTCAAACACATACTTGAGAGCACACACTATAAAACTCTTAGAGAATAATATGGCATACCATCCAGTCTACGACAAGTCATTACTTCATTCGAGACTTACAAAACAAACGTAAAGAATTTCCTACGAGAATTAGATTCATTTTTAAAACAAACATAGGAGCGCTAAATAACCCAGCAGTCGATGCGCCCAGCACACATAACATGCACCCATCCATCTATATTCCATTTCGTAAATCGTAACACCTTTGTTCGTGCTAGGAACAGATGCAAAGAAATTATCGACGAAACCAAGGAGGTATACAATCAACGGATTAGAAACAAACTTCTCGCTTGTCCCAACAATCACAGGTCCTTTTGGTCAGTCGCTAAGGCAGTTAGTCAAAATTTCACCAAATCCACCATACCACCACTCACATGGCCAGATGCCCGATATTGTCTTCAGACAGCGTATCATAAAACGTATTTTGATGAAGCTGGGCACCAAGAAGGCTTCTGGCGCTGACGAAATACCTGCCATAGTTCTCAAAAACTGTGCGAGGGAACTAACACCTGTTTTCAGTAGACTTTTCAACCTATCTTACAGAAAGGGAATATTTCCTTCCTGCTGGAAATGTGGCTCAGTTCAGCCGATACCTAAAAAAGGCAAGAAGACCTTGCTAAATAACTACCGATCAAACGCACTGCTTTCAATATCGAAAGTCATGGAAAAGGCTATCAATCAGCATCTTCTAAAATATCTTGAAGGATTCAACATTATTAGCGATCACCAATATGGCTTTCGTAAAAATAGATCAAGAGATCTTCGGACTTATGTAACACATGTTTGGAACAAAGCAATTGAACACTTGGGAGAATCTCGAGCGGTTGCTCTTGACATATCCAAGGCATTCGACCGTGTTTGGTACGATGGGCTGTTGGCTAAGCTACGTTCTTATGGTATGTCTGAAAAGTTCTGTTTGTGGCTTTCATGTTTTTTCAGAGAGCGTTCTTTACGAGTGGCAGTCGACGGATTTCTTTCTAACACCTTCACTATCAACGCCGGTGTACCCCAAGGCTCCATACTGTCTCCTACTCTCTTTCTCATTTATATTAACGATCTGCTGGAAAAGACCGAGAATCCAATCTACAACTTAGCAGATGACAGTACACTTATCTCTTCATTCACTTTGAACGCTCAGACATCAGCTACTCAGACGAATATCCGCAGACAGCAGAGTCATTCAAGTATACGTCACGCTAATACTTCACATCCGTATGAGGTTCAGCTTGTCACTCCTCGTACAACGTTTTTCAAGCAGTCATTTATATGGAGAACATCATCCCTTTGGAATAATTTGCCCAGGACTGTGTTTCCCACCGAGTACAATTTACAGCGATTCAAGAACAACGTGAATCGCTGTCTCCACACACGTGTCGCTCCTGTAGCGCTTTAGGGACTTCCCTGTAGCACGTATGCTAGACCCATAAAAAAAATTTAGTTATTTTTTAGTGTGTAAAAGTCAAATTCAGTATTTATTTTAGAATTGCGTGAGGTATCAGACAAATCATATCAGTTTTTTGTCCTCGAGAGTAGGCTAATAAAGACAAAATATGTACACCAGATTCTGAATAAGGTCAACTAAGAATGTGTCGCTTGTTACTTGTACTCAGTAAAAGAAATTCAATTTTTTTTTTAGGTTATTGTTGGCACCCTTGTCAACAATGCTTCGTGGAAATAGATTCATTTCTAACTTTATTATTTATAAATTTTTCCTATCCCCCATTGTGCGTTTGCATCATTGTTGAGAAATTTAAAATGATTCTCATAGAACTTGAGATATTACGTGTTCTCGAGGCCTCTAAAGTGCGATTATAATTTTATATTTTTAAAATATATTTAACTTTTGAATGATACGACCTCATCTCAAGTCTGATCCAATATGGCGAAGATATTTCTATAAAATTAATTTCAGGATTTATTGTTTTAGCTGCTATGACTAAGAGGGCTCAAATTCCATTTTCATCATGATTTCCTGCTGCTATAGCAGCTTCTACTTCTGTCTCATCGTTGGTTGATTCTTCTACTGCATACGCCTCGAGCTTCGAGGCTGTGTTCCTATGCAATCATTCAAAAGCCCCGAAAATGACGCCTGCAGCGACTGCTGAGTGAATGGGCAAGTGGAGAGCATTCGATAGCCAGACTTTTCATCTTTACCTACAATTTGAACGCTGAATAATGCTCCAGATTTACAAGAATACATTAGTACGTACTGTCAAACGGTTGTCTGTCGATAAAAATGAAGAGTGGATTCTTCAAGATGATAACGACCCCAAACATTGGAGTAAAATGTGTAGCTAGTTGAAAGGGAAATTCGATATCGCCACACTAGATTGGCCGTCCCAGTCGTCCGATGCAAAGCCAATCGAGAACGTGTGGTCATACATCGAGCAGAAGCTTCTTAGTAAAAAGATGTACATAGCGAAGCAGCTGTCACGGTAAATTCGGGCAATCTGGAAAGCATTGCTCCAAGAATACGCGGAAAACTTTGTGGAAAATATGCCCCGAAGCTGCCAGGCGATCATCGACGCTGATGAGGAGTGGACGAACTAAGAAGTCATTAGCATTTTAATGGCTATCTTTTCCTGTCGAATGATGCAAAAAACGTTTAAATAAATACATTCTTTAATGAACAGTGCGCGACACTTCTCAGTTGACAGACTGTAATATGATCGGTCTGATTGTTCCGATTGTATTTTTATAAATATTCTTATGGATTTTGTTTCCGTTCGTAATACTTTTTGTACTTACTTATTTTAGTATGTATATGTTGACATTTTCATTTTATGGCTGTTTTCGTGGAAAATTTCGAGGAAAATGAAAAAGTGACGCTGTGGCAATAATTTGACCTACATATCATGAGAAAAATACGTTTTATTTTATTGACCATTTAAGAAATAATAATTTCCATGCTTTTACGTATTTCCAAGTTCGAGGCTTACCAATGGATTGAGTGACGAGTAGAATTAGAGAAATCATTAATTTAGGAAAGTTTTATATTATCTATAATATATATAAAATGCAACGTCTCTCTGTCTGTCTGTCCGTTAGTGCGTTTATCACTGGAGAACCACTTATCCGATTTACGTACTTTTTTTTTTAAAACATACATATGCTCTCTGGCCAGGTTATAGGCTATATTTTATTACGATAGGTAGCATAAGGAATGAGCAGTGACGTAAAATAGCGAACGAAGTCGGAAAAAAGTTTGCCGCTAGCGCGTTCCTGTGCAATACACAGCCTAAACCATTAAATATGGAACAATATTATGTAGCAGAGAATATCTATAATCTATAATCTATAATATATCTAAAATGCAATGTCTCTCTGTCTGTCTGTCTGTCTGTCCATTAGTGCGTTTATCACGCGAGAATCACTTATCCGATTTACGTGTATTTTTTTAAATTCATACATATATTCTTTGGCCAGGTTATATAATAATAATAATAATCTATATCTATAATATATATAAAATGCAACGTCTCTCTGTCTGTCTGTTTGGCCGTTAGTGCGCTTATCCCTCGAGAACCACTTATCCGATTTACGTGATTTTTTAAATTCATACATATGTTCTCTGACCAGGTTATAGATATATATTTTATTACATCTATAATATATATAAAATGCAACGTATCTCTGTCTGTCTGTCTGTCCGTTAGGGCGCTTATCCCTCGAGAACCACTTATCCGATTTACGTGATTTTTTAAATTCATACATATGTTCTCTGGCCAGGTTATAGATATATATTTTATTACATTCTGTAATATATATAAAATGCAACGTATCTCTGTCTGTCTGTCTGTCTGTTCGTTAGTGCGCTTATCACTGGAGAACCACTTATCCGATTTTCGTACTTTTTTTTTTAAAACATACATATGTACTCCGGCCAGGTTATAGGCTATATTTTATTACGATAGGTAGCATAAGGAATGAGCAGTGACGATAATAGTGAATGAAATCGGTAAAAAGTTTGCCGCTAGCGCGTTCTCTTGCAATATGCAGTCTAAACCATTAAATATGGAACAATATTAGGTAGCAGAGAATATCTATAATCTATAATATATATAAAGTGCAATGTCTCCCTGTCTGTTAGTCTCTCCATTAGTGCGTTTATCACGCGAGAACCACTTATCCAATTTACGTGTCTTTTTTTAAATTCATACATATACTCTTTGGCCGGGTTATATAATAATAATAATAATCTATATCTATAATATATACAAAATACAACGTCTCTCTGTCCATCTGTCTGTCTGTCTGTCTGTCCGTCCGTTAGTGCACTGAGGACTGGAGAACCACTTATCCGATTTACGTGCTTTTTTTTTAAACATACGTATGTTCTCTGGCCAGGTTATAGGATATATTTTATTACGTTAGGTGACATAAGGAATAAGCAGTGACGATAATAGTGAATCAAGTCGGAGAAAAGTTTGCCGCTAGAGCGTTCTCTTGCAATACACTGCCTAACGTATTAAATATGGAACAATATCATGTAGCAAAGAATATAATATAGATAAAATGTAACGTCTCTCTGTCTGTCTGTCCGTTAGTGCGCTTATCACTCGAGAACCACTTATCTGATTTACGTGTTTTTATAAATTTATACATATGTTCTATATAATTCGATATAAGCCTAGATAATGGGAGATAAGGTGAGGTAATGGGAGATAAGGAGAAATAATGGGAGATAATGGGAAATAAGTATAAATAATGGGAGGTAAGGAGAAATAATGGGAGATAAGCAGAAATAAGTCTAGATAATGGGAGTTATGGTGAGATAATGGGAGATAAGGAGAAATAATGGGAGATAAGGAGAAATAATGGGAGATAAGGGGAAATAATGGAAGATATTTTATTACGTTGGGTAATATAAGGAATAAGCAGTGACGATAGTAGTGAATCAAGATCCACGCGAGCGGAGCTGCGGGCCCGGCTAGTATACTTATATTTTGGGGTAGGCTTTAGTAGTACATATGTTCGAGAAATATTTTCAAGAAAGCGCGACCAAGGCTGGAAATGAAATATCTTCACTGTTTAAAATAATTAAAGGCGTGGAACAGAGATGTTGCCTATCACCTATCCTTTTTAAGACGTATTACAGGAAGCACTAGAAGTGTAGAAGAATAGAGATGGAGATTAGTAGCCCCTTCCTAGCAATTCTATTCTTCGCAGCATATCAGGTGCTCGTAGCGAATTGCGAAGAAGACCTAGACTATCTGACGAGAAAGCTGAAACAAGAATGTGCGGTTTAAACATAAACATGAAGAAGCAGAGTATCTTAGGATGGGTGAGGATGGGGAAGAAGAACCAGATTTGAAATTAAGGGAAATAACAATATGCGAGGGGTTTAAGTACTTGGGAAGTCTAATTTTCAACAAAAGATCATCACAGAGAGATATAAAGTACAGAACTCAACAGGGTAAAAAATGAAAGGATTCTAAGCTCTTTATTTTGATCAAACGGGATAAAAATAAAAACAAATCTGACAAGCTACAGGGCAATTGTAGGGCCGATATTGACGTATGGATCAGAAAGCTAGCAAATGACAAAAAAAGCAAAGGATAGACGCGATACAAATGTGTTGTTTAAGAAGATCACGTAGAATGTCTAGACAGGAGCACATCCAGAATGAAGAAACCAGACAGTTAATTTGGTCCGGCACGTGAAAAGAATGCCCGATACTAAATGGCCAATTGAATATATTCCGTCAAATAGAAGAAAGAAAGGAAGCCCAGCACAAACATGAATCAATGGACATAATGAGAGACAGAGAGACGAGAATGACTGGAAACACAGAAAAACATGGCGGTCGAACTGCGAGATGCGGCAGACGCAGTAGGATCCTCGTTATGATGATGGTGATGATATATTGGGGTGGTGTTTGACAGAAATTTGAGATTTAGTCAACATATCTCTAATTTGAGTAAAAAGTAGATTAAAGCTGTAAATGTGGTGTATATAGACAAACACATTGTCAATTTTAAAAGTCGAAAAAACTCTGTGAACTACATATAATCCCGCCGCTTAATGTAGCTAATAAACAACGTCTGCAAAGAATTTACAATTATGTTGTCTCCTCATTTTTGAAATTCACAAGTACGATTATATCTCTGAAAAAATAATGCAATTCCACTGGTTAATAGCGTAATTGCGTTATTATTTATTGCTCTTTTTATTCTATAAATTCGTAAAAATATTAACTTCACTGTAACAAGAAATAAGGTAATTCTCTGGAACGAAATTCACTATGTTTCCATTAGACCAAATACTTTAACTATGCCCAGCATAATAAGTTTATTTTTCAGCGTTGCTTTAGCGATAACGATGTTAACTGCTACAATAATTTTGCATGTACTTCCCTTGCACTTTTCCCAAGGAAATATTGTTGGTGGAGAAACAATGCGAGGATGCTGGAAATTAGAAATGGCTTGAGCTGTATCATTTTTCTATTTTAGGCATCAATTTACTGTTATGATGTATATCTGACCATTTTCTTTTGCCTTTATTAGCTTTTATTAGTTTTATTGTGACATGTATAGCATTGGTGCTTCTCTGGTATGGGGTTACTGCATGTGTATTAGCAATTGGGACTGTATAAACTGGCTTCAGTTTGTAAATCATGTATAAAAATGACCTAGTTAAGAAGCTGACACTAGCCAGCTATACTTCACGTTTATCTATTGCATTCGAACAAGTTTAAGTTTATTTCTGCGTGTTTAAAATGCCATATACATACCAATATCATAAAATATGATGGTGATGATATATTGGGGTGGTATTTGACAGATGGATTGTAAAGTACTCGCTGTAATTCGTTTCTTAAATACAAGAGACAGACAAGTGAAGAAAATGGGTTAGATCAGTTAAAGATGGCCCTACAAACGTGCAAGATGAGCGACAAAGCGGGCGACCGTCCGTTATTTCTAATAACCTAATGCGGAAAGTTGATGAAAAAGTTCGAGAAAACTGACGTTTTAGCATTTCATCATCTAATGCGTTTCCTCCAGTTTCAAGAAGTGTTATCTATGAAATTGTGACAGAACGCAGAAGCTGTGCTCATGCTTGGTATCAAAAATGCTGTCTGAGGTGCACAAAACCAATTGTTGAGCCAGTGCTTTGACTTTCCTCGAGAAGTACAGTGCGGAAAGGGATTAGTTTTTAAGCCATTGTCACTGGTGATGAAACTTGGGTTGCTCACGTTACAAACGGAATCAAAACAACAGTCCACGGAATGGAAAGTGAAGTGCAAGCGAACAACATCAGCCTGAAAAATGATGTATCCTGTGTTTTGAGATAAGGCAGAGGTGGTTGGTTGTGGATTTTTTGCTTTGAGAGGGCACAGTAAAGGCTGAGACATATTATGAGACATATATGAAAAGTTTTTTAGTCTAGTTACTTAAAACATTTTTTTTTGCAAAATTCGACTCAATTCATCAACATAGTCTCCTTCACGAGCGATACAATCAGTCCAACGTTTTTCTAACATTTCTATATCTTTCTTGTAGAAGGCCTTCAAATACGTCTCAGTTTCGGCGACAACTTCTTCATTGGAGCCAAATCTCTTTCCCGCATGCATTTTTCTGAAGTCTGCGTTTAGGCAATAGTCGCTGGGGGCCAAATCTAGAGAATACAGTGGATGAGGAAGCAATTCGAACTTCAATTCATGCAATTTTGCCATCGAAACCATTGGTTTGTGACGCGGTGCATTATCTTGATGCACGAGAACTTTTTTCTTGTTCATTTGGTGCCGTTTCTTTGCGATTTCTGCCTTCAAACGCATCAATAACTTTATACAATATTCGCTATTGATGGTTTTTCTCTTCTCAGCATAGTCGATGGAAATTATTCCATGCGCATCTTAAAATACAGAGGTCAAAACCTTCCTAGCCGACTGTTGTGTCTTTGGTCGCTTCGGGCGGCTTTCACCGGCTGCTGTCCACTCAGCTGACTGTTGATTTGATTCCGGTGTGTAGTGGTGGATCCATGTTTCATCCATTGTCACATATCGCATGAAAAAATCCTTTTTATTGCGCTTAAACAGGTCCAAATAGTTCTCAAAATCATCAACACGTTCTTGTTTTTGGTCCATTGTGAGCAAACGCGGTACCTATTTCTAACAGAGCTTTCTCATGCTCAAATGTTCATGCAAAATATGACCAACACGTTCTTTTGATATCCTTAGGGTGTCAGCTATCTCACGCAATTTCACTTTACGGTTATCCAAAACAATTAGATTCAGCATACCAGTAAATGATATGCCGAGTTCCCGTAACACTTATCAAGCCATTGCTTTGCTTGAACGGTATTCTTTCCCATCAAAAACATTGTTTAATCAAAACATGAAATTAGATTTTTTCCATTGTTTTGAAAATATCAAAAGTAGCATCACTAAAACCACTGTAACTTGTAAACTAATCGTCGAAATATCATGAAATTTTGACACGTATCGTTTGAAGGCTGGTACTTCCTAAAAATCATGTGTATTTTTTGAAAAGAGTATCTATGTGTCAGACCGAAACCTTTTCAGCCTACGTGTTATATATATATATATATATATATATATATATATATATATATATATATATATATATATATATATATATATATATATATATATATATATATATATATATATATATATATATATATATATATATAATGATAAAAATTGAATTAAACTTTTATTTTAGGAAGATCTTATGATATTGCAAACAGTACTCAGTGTTCTTTAGACCACCCATGTGATTTATATTAAATGAAACCTTATTATTAAAGAAACTAGTGCGATAAATATATATAATTAATATAATTATTTAATTATTATTTTTTAATCAAGAATTGTAGGTGGTCGGAACGCCCACGGACTTGGGTCACCAGTATTAAAGATAATGTTCACACTCTGATATATAATTTTTAGTTCAACATTCCAAACAATACATTCGACAATCAATTTTGTAATATGGCAATAAGCCGTTATAACTGCTCTTAATCCTATAGAAAATGAATTTTTTATTCCTGCTGAATGTTGCGCTCATACTCCGTTAATGCTTAAAAAGCAAAACGATCATGTCGAACAATTACCGACCTATCGCTTTCCGTCCGATGGTTGTGAAAAAGGCTTTCAATCAGTCTTTTTTTTAAATAATTTGAAGAGTCTAATACTATTTGCAACTCCCTATACGGCTTTCGTAGGTAAAGATCAACAGGAGATCTCCTAATGTTAGGAATGTTTGGAACAACCTGATTAAACATTGTGGAAAGTTTCAAGACATACATTTCCATATCTTTATTACAGTCTGTCAAGTAAGAAGGTGTCCGAGATAATTCATTTTTGGTAGATGTGATTTTAGCGATTCAACAAAAAATCGGTAAAGGGAACCTTTATTTAAGACTTATTTTAATAAAAGTATCAGTCGATTCCGAACTCCCGTCGAAATCACGTAAAATTTAAAATGAGTTACTTGTCTGCGCGTCGGTTCGAGACTGTCTTTCTTTGTTCCCGTCCAAAGGGGTTTAAAATGACACATTCCGTGGCCGCTAAATATATTAAAAAGTCGGTATCGTTTGTGAAGGATTACCCACTTCGTTCATTTTAACGAGAAGAAAAATGTTGACGACTTGTCAAAACGTGGCTCGGTAGGCAAAGTCACTCCGAAAGTCGAAAAACCATTCATGTCTTTGTTTTCACGGGACCCGAAATTGACGCTGCTTCAAGGAACGGCAAAATTAAGAAAATTAGGTTTGAATGTGTCCCATGGTACCATTCGATAGAATCTTCGTGCTTATGATGTCAAATTCCGAGGTATGTTGAAGAAACCTTTGCTGGCCGAAAATAATGTCGGGAAGCGGCTTGCTTGAGCCAAAGATAAGATACTAGAGTAGCCCTCATAATCGCCGGATGCCAACCCTATTGAACACGTTTGGTCCCTTGTAAAGAGAAAGCTCAGAGAAAAGAGAGAGGAGTTTGACTCAGTTGTCTCGCGAGATTCGAAAAAATTGTAGAGTATGCAGAAAATCTCGTCGATAGCATGCCTCGAAGGCGATTATTGATATAGGAGGCGATAATTTACTATGGCAATTGCGCCGTTGGTAGCACACCAAAGAATACGCTTAATAAGCTTAATTCTATCCAAGGCTGGATGTAGGCCTTCCGCCTGAATTTCCATCTCAATCTACTTGAAGCTGTTGTCATCCATCCAATGCCCGCAACCCTCTGTATATCATCCCGCTATTTTGTTTTGGGACTTCCTACGCTCCTTTTCTATTCTCGTGGTCTCCATTCTAATGTTCGCTTGGTTCATTGATCATGGGTCGTACGTGCTACATGTCCAGCCTATTGCCACTTTCTTTCTGCTACGTGCTCTATAATATTCTTTAATTTCGTTTGTTCACGTATCCACTTGTTCTTTTTCTATCTTTAAGTTTTATCCCGATCATCTCTCTCTCGTGTGCTCTCTGGGTTCGAGCTAGTAATTGTATATCGGCTTTATTCAGTGTCCAAGTTTCAGCGCCATATGTAAGTAAGGGTAGGATGCACTGATCGTAAACTTTGGCCCCTTTAACTTATTTGGGATGGCTTTACCTTTAAATATATAACTTAATTTGCCGAATGTGCACCATCCAAGCCTGATTCTTCTTGAAATTTCATTCTGCACACTGCCTCTCGTCGTAGTAATTTTTTGCTTCAGATACACATAATCCTTAATAATCTGCAGAGATGTTCTTTCCAAATTTATAACTATGTTGTTATTAGTGTTGGTTAATACTTTTATCTATCTTTTATTCATCTTATGACCAATTGTGTTTGAGTGCTAATTTAACTCATTTATCATTTCTTGTAACTCATGTGAATTACTACTGATGACTACAATATCGTCGGCGAACCTTAAATGAGTCAAATATTTTTTTTTTTTATGGGTCTAGCACACGTGCTACAGGGAAGTCCCTAAAGCGCTACAGGAGCGACACGTGTGCGGAGAAAGCGATTCACGTTGTTCTTAAATCGCTGTAAATTGTACTCGGTGGGAAACACAGTCCTGGGCAAATTATTCCAAAGGGATGATGTTCTCCATATAAATGACTGCTTCTGGTTCGAAATAATATTCCCAACTTCTGAGAAGCTCTTCTTGCTATGCCTGCAACATGTTCATGCCAGGACATATTTGCTCCCAAATTAACGCCCAACAAATTGAGTGACGATGTTAGAGGAATGGAGTGCCCCGACATAACTATGTCGGGTTCAGCAACGTTAGCTTTTTTAGAAAAAACTGCCGCGTGGGTTTTTGTAGCGTTAAATTCCACTTGGTTACTGTCACCCCAAGATAGAATTTCTTCCAGGTCTTTGTTGAGTTGAACGACCTCCTACTGTCTGCGGATATTCGCCTGAGCAGCCGATGTCCGAGCGTTCAAAGTGAATGAAGAGATAAGTGTACTGTCATCTGCAAAGCTGTAGATTGGATTCTCGGTCTTTTCCAGCAGATCGTTAATATAAATGAGAAAGAGAGTAGGAGACAGTATGGAGCCTTGGGGTACACCGGCGTTGATAGTGAAGGTGTTAGAAAGAAATCCGTCGACTGCCACTCGCAAAGAATACTCTCTAAGGAAACATGAGAGCCACAAACAGAACTTTTCAGACATACCATAAGAACGTAGCTTAGCCAACAGCCCATGGTGCCAAACACGGTCGAATGCTTTAGATATGTCAAGAGCAACCGCCGGAGATTCTCCAAAGTGTTCAATTGCGTTGTTCCAAACATGTGTTACATAAGTCAGGAGATCTCCTGTTGATCTATTTTTACGAAAGCCATATTGGTGATCGCTAATAATGTTGAATCTTTCAAGATATTTTAGAAAATGCTGATTGATAGCCTTTTCCATGACTTTCGATATTATTGAAAGCAGTGCGATTGGTCGGTAGTTATTTGGCAAGGTCTTCCTGCCTTTCTTAGGTATCGGCTGAACTGTGGCACATTTCCAGCAGGAAGGAAATATTCCACCATGGATCTATAAATATACATCTCCAAAAACACTTATAATTTTATTTATTTGCATTAATGAATAAAAATTCTTAAGACCATCTCTGCAACCTATCATAAACAAAAGGTCAGAATTTTTATATTGCCCACTTAAAATGGCAAAAAATCAGGATCTTATATTTTGGGACAGGCTATACCACCGAAAAAGAGACTCTAGGATCACTCAGTTTCTTAGACTTAAAAATTACAAGGATATCCAACAAACATACTTTCTCCATATATCTCACACAGACACAACAATTCATAATACATCAACACGCCCCCCAACAAAATAGGTTAGCAGTTTACCATAGTTTTACCCATAGATTTTCTACAGTCATAAACTGATTTTAATAACGAACTAAATATTATCAAACAAATAGCCGTCAATAATGGATATTCACCGCTACTCATATATAACATGGTAAATAGAAAACTCAAAGATCGAGCTATTTCAGAAATTTTCCCAATAACAAAAGAAAAGTTGCCTTATAAAATTTTAACAGTAACAATAAGAAAAATACTTAATCATCAAAATATCAGCATAGCATTCAAAACAGAACACTCAATAGGAAGTTTTTCAAAAAATTATAAAAAACGAACCGATAAGAATAATGAATCGAGTGTTTATGAATTAACCTGCGGCACTTGTCCTAAGATATACATAGGACAAACAGGTAGAAATTTTAATATACGGATTAAACACCAGAAGTTTTATATATATATATATATATATATATATATATATATATATATATATATATATATATATATATATATATATCAATCGGTTTTATAACGTCTTCCGTCTTCCGATGCCTAATTTCCATTCCTCCCGGTTTCTCCATCCCTCCTCCTCCAGATCTCTCTCCAGTACTTCCTTGTTGATTCCTGCTCTCCAGCTTTGGCGTGGTCTTCCTCGCTTTCTTTTTCCATGAGGGTTCCAATTTAAAATCTTTTTAGGTAGTCGGTTTTGTGACATTCTCTGTACATGTCCGTACCATGCCAACTGTTGGGTTTTGATTTCGTCCACTATATCGTGCTTTATTTCACCTCGTCTTATCGTGTCATTTGGTATGCGGTCTTTTCTGGATTTTCCGACTGCTCGTCTCCAGAAATCCATTTCTGTAGCTTCATGGTGTTTTTCCTTGGAAATCGACAGTAGAAAGTTCGCTTTCTCAACAGGTGTCGTTGCAATAGAATTATTTGGCCGTGTGAGTGGTGGTATGGTAGATTTGGTGACTGACCAAAAGGACCTGGAATTGTTGGGTCAAGCGAGAAGTTTGTTTCTAATCCGTTGATTGTGTGCCTCCTTGGTTTTGTCGATAATTTCTTTGCATCTGTTCCTGGCACAAACAAAGGTGTTACGATTTATGGTATTAGGATTTTCGCGCCAATGTCGGTATGCAAGATGTTTAGAAGCAACAGCTTCTTTGCATTTTCGGTCAAACCAAGGCTTGCCGTTGGGGAGGACATTTCTTCGAAAAAGGGATGAAAGCCTCCATACCGGCCAATATAACATCGGAAATCTCCTTGGCGCAGTCAGATGGGTCATCGGATCGAAAACAAACTTCTAACCAAGGGAAAGTTCGAAAATAATCCATGAGATCTTCCCATTTAGCAGATTTGTAATGCCAAATCTTGAGTGGTTTAGGCGCCTCTCTGTCACTGATTGGTAGGATAGGATGTATATATATATATATATACATACATACATAAATATACACCATCTATCCTTTCTTTGTCCAATCTAGTTGGTGGAATACGTCTTCTAGAGCTGTAATAAATAGCTAAGGAGAGATAGCATCTTCCTGCCTTACTCCTCTTCCTATACGTATTTGTTCTGTACTCGGTTTTATGTAACTCTTTGCGTTTTCATATATATCTTTAAGTAGGGTAGTGTGTCTAGAATCAATTCTACAGTGGTTCAAGCCGTCGATGATTGCCCACATTTCGACAGAATCAAAAGCCTTCTCATAGTCTATGAAGGTTATATAAAGTTCGAAATTGTATTCATTGCTCTTCTCTACGATATTTCTCATTGTCTGTAAGTGGTCGCATGTGCCATAGCCGGGTCTAAAACCAGCTTGTTTGCAAGGTTGGTAGAAATCTAACTTATTTTTTAATCTATTGGAGATGATTTAAGTCAAAAGTTTATAAATATGAGATAGTAAGTTAAACGGGCGCTAATTGTCCAACTTTCTGATATTTCCCTTTTTGTGTAGAAGTATTACTTCTGATGTATGCCACAATGTTGGTACTTTGCCAGTTTCTAGACACATGTTGAACAGTTTAACCAGTTCTCCAATAACATTTCCGATAAAATACCATCAGGGCCTCTGCTTTGTTACGTTTCACTTCCTTCAGTGTATTATTGACCTCCTCTACAGTAACCTCTGGCAGTTCTTCCGAACCTATATTTTGTATTTTTTTTTTCAGTCCGTTTTCTTTGCTCTTCATCGGGTGTTGTTTTGGACCTGTAAAGTTCCATATAGTAGGTGTTTATTTCTGAGTTTACTTTGTCCTTATTCGTTATTACTTGTCCCTCACTATCTTGCAATTTACTAATCTCTTTTCCTCCATTATTCAGTTTCTTCCTTATTACTTTCGGGCCTCTATTTCCTATAATGATTTCCAAACTCAGTTTATGCTTGCGCAATCTTATATCTTTTTCGATTAACTTGTTCAGCTCCGTCCACTCTCAATCTCATCAAAGAATATATTGATGGCAAATAATGTTCTCGAAACACTTTTTTCAAAACTACGAGCGGTCACGTTCTTACTTGACAGACTGTACATTACATCCGCACAAGATTTAGCTTATTATTCCTGGTACCGCCCTCTTTAGGAGCACTTTCATTTGGAGAAACTCATCCCACAACACAAGAAAGTCTCGTACACCTAAAAAGTGAAGGGATGAATAATAATGTTGCATTTTTTCTTGTTATTGTTTACCAGTATATCAGACCATTCATTCGTGTATAAAATTAAATGACTCGTAATAACTCTACTAGTTAACCGATCGGTTAATTAGTTCCAGTATTTGGTAATACATGTATATCAAAGAAAACATAATAGAAACTAACCTTTCTTGTAATCATTCGATTAAGTTATTTGTTTAATAGACATTTTAGGCCATGACTATCGTGAATTATGTAAGAAATTCTGTAATAAATCCTTGATATCGTAACATTTTCTTAAAGACTGCGAAAAAACTTAATTTTGCATAACACAACGTTTAGAGTGATTGCATTTGAATGCATAGGTTTTGACAGCATGGAAAGTTATTAAATAGATAGACGGTGAATTGTAAAACTGTTTATATTGTATTTATTAATTTGCATTTACATTTTGTTTATGTATACAAGCTGTTCTTTACGATGGATTTTTTTTAACAGGTTATATTACTCTCTTGATGTTATTGTTAATAATAATGCCTTTTATGTCTTTTGCTATTTAGCTAAGAATAATAATACTGTAATAATGTCTTCTCTGGCTGACTGCCTATTATTTTATACATTTACTCTCTAAAATTTACCATAAGCATACTCTTAAGTTTAACTAACAAATATTTACCTATCATCCTAATGATTATAGAGTTTGGCGACTTCTCGGCGCCATCAAGAAGTTTACAAAGAAAACAATTAATTGTAGAAAGTAGTTGTTTTACTGAGCTATTAGTAAGTGTACATAGTATATCTTTTATTGAGAATTGGTTATTGTTAACCTATGGCTTTGTATTAAACTCATAGGGGTAGCTAAAGAGAAAAAAATATAGTAATATAATAATAAAAAGAGTTGATTTAGGACAACCTACATTGGAAAAAAATATTGCATCTCGTTATTTCGTAGAGATCATGGTTTTTGGGACCAGGGCGTATCAAAATTTTTGCAGGGATCTATCATCATCATCATCATTAGCTTATTCCATTCATAGTCGGATGTAAGCCTCCCCAAGTTGTCTTTGTTAATTGCTTTTTGCATCCAATCGTGTCCTGCTAATCTTTTTATGTAGTCCGTCTATCTTGTCTGTGGTCTACCTCTGCATCTTTTGTATTTTCTAGGCCTCTATTCAACTATACGGCGTTTCCGACGGAATATCAAAAAATAATTTAAAGGCTGACTTGGATAGAAGAGTCTCGTTAGCGTTCGGAAGGATACAATCTACATTCAAACTGGACATCCCAAATACAATAAAAGCCAGAGTATTCGATCAGTATGTACTGCCAGAATAAACATATGGCATTGAAACGTGGGCTTTAAATAAAAGTATAATAAATAAACTCCAGGTAACCCAAAGAGCAATGGAGAGGAGAATGCTAAATATTAGACTTTAAGATCGTATTCCTAAAATCGAGATAGGAACAAGATCAAAAATGACAGATGTAGTGCAACGAATATGTATATTAAGGTGAAATTTGGCGGGATATATCGCAAGGCTAAATGATAACAGATGGACACGCAGGAATCTATACTCCCTAGAACTGAACACTGAATAAGTCTGGAGGGGTACAAAACCAGTACAGTCTATCAAGTAAGAATGTGCATTCTTTGGCATACTAACAACCCCACAATTACCTTAGTAAGTTGTCCAATCGTCTCCTGTATTAATAATCGCCTAACTTCTTCGAGGCATGCTGACGATGAGATTTTCTGCATACTACGGCAATGATCTCCAAATTTTTCGAATCTCGCGAGATAACGGAGTCTTTCTTCTGAGCTTTCTCTTTACAAGGAACCAAACGTTTTCAATAGGGTTGGCGTCTGGCGATTGTGAGGGCCACTCCAGTATCTTATCGTGGGCCCAAGCAAGCCGCTTTGCGATGTGATTTTCGCCCAGCAAAGGTTACTTCAACGTGCTTCGGAATTTGACATCATGAGCGCGAAGATGTTGTCGAATGGTCTCATGGAACACATTTAAACTCGATTTTCTTAATTTTGCCGCTCCTTGACGCAGCGTCAATTTCGCGTCCCGTGAAATCAAAGACAAAATGTATGGCAAGTCGTCGACATTTTTCATCTCGTTAAAATGATTTACCCACTTCTTCACAAACGAAACCGACTTTTTGGATTTTACGTGATTTCGACGAAAGTTCCGAGTCGACTGATACTTTTACTAAAATGCGTCGTAGACAAAGGTTCCCTCTACCGATTTTTTGTCGAATCCCTAGAATCGCATCTACCAAAAATGAATTATTGGGGACACATTCTTACTTGACAGACTGTATTTATACGTGACTGGTATTCACCGGACCGTGGCCAAGTTTCAATGTGTGATGCAGACCGTAACCTACATCCTTGTTAATGTTGTTAGGGAGTTTGTAACTTGAATTTAGATAGTCCTCTTTCATTTATAGAAGCAGGCGACTAAATAACATTAATTGTATGCCCTGTACAGTATTGATGTTCAGCTACAACAGCTTGTACAATCTCTTTCTTTTTTATATATCGTCTACGTTCCTTAATTCTACTGGATATTGATCTTCTAGTTTCTCACACATACACCGTCAAAAGGATTAGGAAATTTTACAAACACCTTCAGTTCTGTTTATGGTTCTCGTGTTTCCTCAGAGAGCGTTCGTTATGAGTGGCAGTCGACGGATTTCTTTCTAACACCTTCACTATGAGTGCCGGTGTGACCCAAGGCTCCACACTGTCTTCTACTCTCGTTCTCAGTTACATGAACGATCTGCTGGAAAGGACCAGGAATTTAATTTACTCTTCACAACTGTTAATTCTGCACAAAGGTCAAATTCGACCAACGATGGCATATTGCCCCCATCTTTGGGGCTCTGCTCTCAAACATACACTGCATCTGTTGGATTCTGTTCAGAAGAGAGTTGTTCGCCTGAGTGGAGACCTAGAACTGACCAGCAACCTTGATTCCATGCAACATCGAAGAATGGTTGGCGACTTGAGCCTATTCTATTAATAGTTTCATGAAAAGGGTTCGATGGATGTAGCCCGCTTTATGCTTTCCAAAGCGATACATGCTAGGAATACACGTTGCGCTAATACTTCACATTCGTATGAAGTTCATCACTTGTACAACCCTCCAAGCAGTCTTTTATATGGATAACCCCCATATCTTTGTAATAATTACCCCATGTCTGTATCCCACGAAGTACAATTTACAGCGATTCAAGACCAACGTAAATCGTTTTTTCTATACACGCGTCGCTACTGTAGTGGTTTAGGGATGTTCCTGTAGCACGTGTGCTATGTCCATAAAAAAAAATCCTCGAGGAATTGTACCTTTTGGTAATCTTAAGTCCAATTATTTCCACAAGTGTTTAAGGGTTAGAGAATGTTTGGTCTTTTTTACCTTTAGTACAATATCAATTGCTTTTCAGAGGATTGATGAGTTTCTCTGTTTCTGGTGACTTATATTCATCCCATATTGATAGAGCTGTAAATACTAAGGATGATTATCCCAAAGTGTTTTATTTTCCTTTATTCCACGTCAAGCCCATACGAGCCGGAGTCTTCCAAGGATTCCTCCTCTCCCCTCACTTATTCAACATCTTTACCGCCGACATTCCCAAGTCAGACCAGACCTCCCTGCTCATGTATGCCGATGACATCACCACCACCGCCAACATTAAGTTCACCTGGATCACCGTCAGCCGCCTTTAACGCCACCTCACATGTTAGTCTTCTAGTTCGAACATTGGAGAATACAGATTAACCCAGTTAACACTCAATCCATCATGTTCAGCAAATTTTCCATCACCACACCGGCAAGCCTCACCCTTCAAGGCACCAGAGTGCAATGGACCAACAGCATCAAGTATCTGGGCCTCCACTACGACAAGCGGCTAGTATGGAAGGACCAGATCACCACCCCCATCGGTAAAGAGAATCAGCTTCTCGGAAAACTATACTCTCTTCTAAACAAGTCGAGTAAACTGTCAACACGCAACAAGTTGACAATTTACAAAATGATCATCAGAGCCAGCCTCACCTCTTCGAGTCAGGCATGGTGTCAAATATCACACACTTACAGATCCATCCCTCCCCGTCTGTTCAAAACAAGGCCACCGGAATCAGCGTCAAAGCCCCATGGTTCATCCGTAACACCCAGATTCATCGAGACCTTCAAACGCTCCTAATTCGGAAATTCATGAGCAACGTTCAGCTCAAATTCCTGGATAAAGTCACTCAGCCCCTCCTAACCCCAGAGTCAGAAACCATCTAATGACAAACGTCACTAAAATTCTCCGACCTTCTACCACAAGATGACTTTAAGTTAATCTTAAGTTAATTTCAAGTTTATATTCATGAAAAATTATTTTATTTTATCAATAATTATATACCTCACATGATAGAAGAATAGAAATCAATATACTAAAAGTCCTAAATCAGGGGCCAGAAGAGATCCCAGAGATTCAAGAAATCAGATCAGCCATGAAGAACATGAAAAATAACAAAGCCCTAGGTGAAGACAATCTTGTAATAGAGGCAATTAAACAAGGAGGATAACAAATTATCAAAGCTCTGAAAATGTTATTTTTATATTTATTTTAAATGCCTCCTCGAAGGAATAACTGTCGCGATGGAATAATGCAACTATTGTCATCAAGTATAAAAAAGGAGATACTTCAGACCTTGCAAACTATCGACCCAGTAGCCTCCTGAGTCATGTATAGAAATTATTCACTAAAATACTTATCAAACGTCTAACAAATAAATTTGAGTTTTTTCTTTCAAAAGAGTAGGCAGGTTTCCTCACAAGGTATGGAACAAACGACCATCTGCTTAAAGTTAAAGTCATCATCGAAAAATGTTTAGAATATAATAAGCCTCTGGTGCTTATATTCGTGGACTTTTGGCTTTTGATTATGTAAACCAGCAGAGATTCTTGGAAGCGCTTGCTACATGTCGTATTGATTATCGATCTTCCAGTGTAATTAAATACATATATGAAAATGTTACTGCTAATACCAAAACACAAAATAACCAATCCACCAGCAAATTTTAAATCGAAAGAGGAGTGCGCAAGGGTGATACGCTCTCTCCTAAGCTTTTCGTAACACTTCTAGAAAGTATGCTACAATCAATAAACTGAGAAAAAATGGGGCTTAACATTGACGATAAAAAATTAAATCACATTTCTTTTGCCGACGACATTGTCTTAATAAAAGACAATGTGTAAGAGGCACAAACTATGTTGCACATGTTTCAAGAAGCTTCAGGAAGGGTTGGTTTAAAAATCAATCTATTCAAAACTCAGTTTATGACAAATCTTGTATTAAACGACATCATAAACCTGAATAACGTGGAGATCGAACAAGTACACCGATATATATATATATATATATATATATATATATATATATATATATATATATATATATATATAATATACATACATATATATATATATATATATATATATATATATATATATATATATATATATATATATATATATATACCTAAGACCTGAAGTCAGCATAGGACGAGTCAACCAAACACATGAAATTCAGCGGAGAATAGGTCTTTCGTGGATGGCATATGGCAAACTGGGCAATGTATTTAAATCTAATTTTCCGATGTGTTTAAAAAGAAAAATTTTTGACAGGTGCGTACTACCCGTTTTTACGTACGGAGCCGATCTTCTCACATTGATGAAGAAAAATATCAACAAAATATGTGCCATGCAAAGAAAAATGGACAGGTCAATGTTAGTCGTTACTCTTAGAGATTACATCCCAAATCACATTATCAGGATGGAACGGGGGTACAAGACGCAGTCAAATTCATTCTACATCTTAAAACTGGGGGGGGAAAACTGGGCTGGACATGTTGGTAGGTTTAAGGATGGACGATGGACAAAAAAAATATAGAGTGATGACCAAAATCCGAAGCCTAGGTAGAGGTACACCACGAAGTCGGTGGGCTGATGATTTGAAGAGAGTAGCTGAAAATTGGGTACAAGTCGCCCAGAACAGAAAAAGGTGGCAAGAGTTGAGGAAGGTTTACGTCCAGCAGTGGACAATACATGACGGTGATGATTCATGAAATATCTTAAGTTCTAATATCTCCCTTCTTCTCCCTCACCACGTTTATACAAAATGGATTACCTAGACTAAGGGACGTAGGTAACTGATAAGTAAATATCTTAAGACACAAATAAGTTGGGAATGTGGAATCTTTAGCACAATGATACTACTCAGTATATATCACCACTACACCAAACATTTTATTTTTGCACTCGACGCACGTTTCGCTAACCATGTTAGCTTCATCAGGAGCGATGATGATATACTGAGTAGTTAAGACATAAATGTATAATCATGATTAGTTCACCTAATTGTATAACAGTTGTAGGTCTCTAACTGGCAATAAAAGATTCTAAATTCTAGACTTTCCTTTTTGTATCAGTACATATGGAAAGGGAAGGGCATCATTTAATCTATGTAAATTTTGTTTAAATATTGTTAAAATAAAATAATTCAAAAATTCATTTAGGAGATCCTTATCATATGGCCAGATAAGTGTCGTTCACATATCTACATTAAAAAATCTGGTTTTAGAGGAGCAAAAACTAAAGCAATTTTTTTCAATGAAAACCTGAACTAACCTGAATTAACCTGAACTACAAGATATAGTGAATGCTTATTTAAATGAGGGATTAAAGGAGTGGGGCAGGAGTTGCTGCATATATATATATATATATATATATATATATATATATATATATATATATCATATGTGGTTTTTTTATAGTTCTTGAAATATGGTAATTTAATAATTCATCATTTTTCCACTAATTCCAGTCGCAATATCTGTAAAATACTTCCTCCGCTGAACTCTTTTGTGATTAATATTTCACACATTGGATTACAGGTGTATGCATAAGTTTTTGCCGGTTTCACTAAGAGATGGCATCAGCGAACAGTACGCAGTGTATGAATTTGATAGATACGTCAGTTTGTTCGTCTGACATTAACCTAACGAACATACACAAGTTGAGTCCGCCAAACATTAACGCCTGTATTGTATCGTTCAGTGATCATGTCGACTTTTGTGCCTGAAAAAGAACATTTGCGGCACGCATTGCATTTCTTATTTAATCAAAAGAAAAATGCTGCGGAAAGTCATCGTTTGCTGGTAGAAACATATGATGAACACGCTCCAACGATTAGAACATGTGAGACATGGTTTCGACAATTTAAACGTGGTGATTTCAATATGAAAGACAGTGCGCGCTCTGGTAGACCACAAAAGTACGAAGGCGGGGAATTGCATTCGTTACTGGATGATGACCCAACTCAAACACAATAGCAATTGGCAAAAGCATTAAATGTTTAATTTAAATCACGCATTGATCGAACGACGACCGGAGTGGGCCAGAAGACATGGCAAAGTGATTTTGTTACACGACAATGCGCCGTCTCACACAGTAAAACCAGTGAAAGACACCTTGAAATCGCTTGGATGGGACATCCTTCCGCACCCGCCGTACTCTCCCGACCTGGCCTCTCTTCGCATCAATGGGGCACGCGCTTGCAGAGCAGCACTTCAGCAATTTCGAGAAAATTGGAAAATGGTTCGACGAATGGGTTGCCGCAAAAGACAAGCAGTTTTTCTGGCATGGTATTCATAATTTACCTGAAAGATGGGCGAAGTGTGTAGAAGCCAATGGCCAATATTTTGAATAAATAAAAAATGAATTTCCCTTGAAAATTACGTGTTTTCTTTACCACAAAAATCGGCAAAAACTTATGCATACACCTATGTATGGTTTCTTTAGCGTGAGATAGCCAAGTTCAGTATTTATTTGGAAGCTCAGAGTTTGCCAGGGAAATACTTTCAAATATGCAATTTTTTTGTTTTAAAAAAATATTCTTGAATGTAGACGAATAAAGAAATAACTCTGGCTGTATGTTCTTCATACTTTATTTTAAAAAATCACAAACAACCAATACGGCTCTGCCTACAATAATATAATTAATGTGTTTTGATGGTTTTCATTACGACAATGTAGCCAGCTTGTTGTAATCAATGCTCCGACTACACTGGACGAGGACGGAGGATATAATGGAGTCAACGCCACCCTAATCGATACAACAACTACGCTACGGCAGCGGTCTCCGCTGAAAAGGAGCGATACAGCTTTTACGAGGGATAATGGATAGTTGAGCTTGATGATTTTTAGAATTAAAACGTGGCGAATTAGAAACAATTTCCGAACTTTGGATTACAATCGCACGAGGCGGATTCAGGCTTAGGAGATAGGTATTCTAATCATTTATATACTATTGTTCTAATTAACGATTCAATTCCAATAATATCAGAAATATTTAAGAGAAATATATGTGGCAGTGGCTCGCGTATCTAATGACGAATATCTTCATTAACATTTTAGTGTCGAGATGAAGATGACGACATCGGGCGTGCGTTTAAGCGCGTGGAAACCACAACTACTAGATAACATTGTAATTAGAAAATGAATGTTATGTTTGTTTGAACATTGTAATTAGAAAATGAATGAATGTTATTTTGGCCGGTATGGAGGCTTACATCCCTTTTTCGAAGAAATGCTCTTCCAACGACAAGCCTTGGTTTGACCGAAAATGCAAAGAAGCTGTTGCTTCTAAACATCTTGCCTACCGACAATGGCGTGAAAATCCTAACACCGTAAACCGTAACACCTTTGTTCGTGCCAGGAACAGATGCAAAGAAATTATCTACGAAACCAAGGAAGCACACAATCAACGAATTAGAAACAAACTTCTCGCTTGTCCCAACAATTCCAGATCTTTTTGGTCAGTCGCTAAGGCAGTCAGTCAAAATTTCACCAAATCCACCATACCACCACTCACACGGCCAGATAATTCTATTGCAACGACACCTGTTGAGAAAGCGAACTTGTTGGCTGAACTCTTTGCTTTGTCTTCAGACAGCGTATCATAAAACGTATTTTAATGAAGCTAGATACCAAAAAAGCTTCTGGCGCTGACGGAATACCTGCCTTAGTTTTCAAAAACTGTGCGAGGGAACTAACATCAGTTTTCTGTAGACTTTTCAACCTATCCTACAGAAAAGGAATATTTCCTTCCTGCTGGAAATGTGCCACAGTTCAGCCGATACCTAAAAAAGGCAAGCAGACCTTGCCAAATAACTACCGACCAATAACACTGCTTTCAATAATATCGAAAGTCATGGAAAAGGCTATCAATCAGCATCTTCTAAAATATCTTGAAGGATTCAACATTATTAACGATCATCAATATGGCTTTCGTAAAAATAGATCAACAAGAGATCTTCTGACTTATGTAACACATGTTTGGAACAACGCAATTGAACACTTTGGAGAATCTCGAGCGGTTGCTCTTGACATATCTAAGGCATTCGACCGTGTTTGGCACGATGGGCTGTTGGCTAAGCTACCCTCTTATGGTATGTCTGAAAAGTTCTGTTTGTGGCTCTCATGTTTCCTCAGAGAGCGTTCTTTACGAGTGGCAGTCGACGGATTTCTTTCTAACACCTTCACTATCAACACCGGCGTGCCCCAAGGCTCCATACTGTCTCCTATTCTTTTTCTCATTTACAGTAACGATCTGCTAGAAAAGACCGAGAATCCAATCTACAGCTTTGCAGATGACAGTACGCTTATCTCTTCATTCACTTTGAACGCTCGGACATCGCCTACTCAGACGACGACAGCAGGAAGTCATTCAACTTAACAAAGATCTGGAAGAAATTTTATCTTGGGGTGACAGTAACCAAGTGGAACTTAACGCTACAAAAACCCAGGCGGCAGTTTTTTCTAAAAAAGTTAACGTTGCTGAACCCGACATAGTTATGTCGGGGCACTCCATTCCTCTGACATCGTCACTCAATTTGTTGGGCGTTAATTTGGGAGCAAATATGTCCTGGAATGAACATGTTGCAGGCATAGCAAGGAGAGCTTCTCAAAAGTTGGGAATATTATTTCGAACCAGAAAGCTTTACACTTCACAACACCTGTTAATTCTTTACAAAGCTCGAATTCGACCAACTATGGAATACTACTCCCATGTTTGGGGCTCCGCTCCCAAACATACACTGCATTTGTTGGATTCTATTCAGAGAAGAGCTGTTCGTCTGATTGGAAACCCGGAACTGACCGGTGGCCTTGATTCGCTGGAACATCGAAGAACGGTTGGCGACTTGAGCCTGTTCTACAAGTATTTTCATGGAAAGTGTTCGAAGGATGTGGCCCCCCTTAATTCCCCTCAGAGCGGTGCATGTTAGAAGTACACGTCGTGCTAATACTTCACATCCGTATGAGGTTCAGCTTGTTACTCCTCATACAACGCTTTTCAAGCAGTCTTTTATATGGAGAACATCATCTCTTTGGAATAATTTGCCCAGGACTGTGTTTCCCACCGAGTACAATTTACAGCGATTCAAGAATAACGTGAATCGCTTTCTCCGCACACGTGGCGCTTGTGTAGCGCTTTAGGGACTTCTTTCCTGCAGCAAGTGTGCTAGACTCATAAAAAAAAAATGAAATAAGAAAATCGGGTGTGATAGACGGACAGACAGACACCGAAGTGATCTTATAAGGAGAACACCAGAAATAGTAGGTTTGTTACATGGTTGATTAAATACACATATTTATATTTAATAATTATATTTAATTGGTACATCAAAAGTGCCACATCCAAGGCCTGTTTGGAACACCAGTGGTCAATTTAAGAAGCCATAAAATCTACAATTAGTTTAGTGTTCGATTGCCAATTATTTCAACAAAATTTGTAGTACTTGTACCCCTACCCTACATTATCCCAAAAACTTGTGAGCTTGGAAGAATTTAAATACAAAAAGGATATTTTTTGCATCAATTTCACTTCCGATTTCACCCCCCAAAACTAACCCCATGAGTCAAAATTTAACTTTCAAAACTACATGGATTTCATGAGGCCATCAATTCCTATATTTGTGCCAAATTTCAACTTTCTATGTCAAATAGTTTAGGAGAAAATCGGGTGTGACAGACAGACAGGCTGGCACCGAAGTCATCTTATAAGTGTTTCGTATCGAACACTAAAAACTGCTTTTTTATGGGCACTGCTTACTCAATGCAGGGAAATGTAACAAATAAAATCATGTTGGTCTTGAATCTTTGCAGTATGTACTCCGTGGGAAAGCAGTTCTGGGTAGTTCAATGGAATCAGGAATGAAGTTCTCTGCATAAAACAGTTCTTGAATAGGGCGGTACCAGAAGAGACCAGCTGAGCTACATACGGATGTGATATGTGCGACGTGCATTCTAGCATGCACCTCTGTGAAAGGAACAAAGTGGACTGCATCCATCGACCTCGTGAAGATATTCATATAGTAGATGCAGGTCACCATTTTTTCCTATAATTCTGTTACTGATAACTTAAATATTTATTTCCTCCTACCTAAGATTTAGAGAGCAAGATAACAGCGAATATTTGTCATTGCTATTTTATTTTTACTTCTTCACGTTTGACTATCTTGAATAAATAACATCTTAAAATACACACCTCATGCTTTTTACTGATAAAAATGACTGAAAGGGGAAACAAGGAGAATAAGGATTGAAAATAGTAGTAAGAGAAAGGAAAAACTAAACATTTATTGATAAAAACCAAAATCAATATTTCGTATTACCTCTTCCCCTCTAGCCCTTATTACTGCTACCAGCTGTCTGTGGGATTCTTCCCCACTAACAATCGACGTGTTGTTGGGCAAATCTGAGTCGCGCTTTTCGATGGGCTGTTGTCAGTTTGGGTCAGTTAGCTGGTCTCTTCGGAGTTACGTTGGCTTCTTTAAGTCTTCTTCTGACTGTCTAACGACTGACAGCCCGACCACCAACTCGTGGGTGCTCCTGCTGGACCTCAACGCTCATCTAGTGAGTTGTGAGACAATGAAGTGGTCGGTTCGCTCCGAGGTAATGGTCTCGAACGTCAAAATGCGAAATCGGCCTACTAATATTTGTACCCAAAATCGGTATATGAAAAAAAAAAAATACAATATTCAATCAAATTTGTTTAATTTAAACTTGTTTACTAAATTAATAAGAGTATTTTTTTTACAATATTTTGTAAGAGTGAATAAACATTAGTGAATACTAGCAAAACATAATGAAATCGAAATAACAAAAACATAACAAACTAAGTAATTAGTAATTCGTTTGTTACTAAAGATATCTAACATCAAATAGGTACACAAACTTAAATCTAATTAATTTTTACGATTTTTAGGATCATCTTGGAACTAATTTCGAAGTCATAATAGTTAGCGTCATTAAATAGTCGTTTTGTATGTAATAGACCAGTGATTGACTCAGTACACAGCTTAATTTGCTGTTTTGTTTTCATAAGATTAATATGCCAGAATATGCGCTCAACATTAGTGGATGAGTGAGGCAGTGATAAAATAGTAAAAATGAAAGTAGACAACAAAGCAAACATTTGAGTGTCATCGTCGTACTTTAGTAAAGTGACATCATCCCAAAATAGTTCTATGTCATCAGGAAATGTTTTGATTTGTTTACAATTTCTTAAAATACGACACTCTTTATCAATTTGTTGGAAATCATTGTTCTGAACAATATTGGGAAAGAGTCTACTAACAGGAATTATCGAAGCAATTTTGCCACTTTTAACATTCGTTGGTTCAATTATGTCTAAATGGAAACCGCGCTGTTATTTGCTTGCAACCTTCGATATAAAAATGGTAACACAAAATCTAAAAATTCCAAAAATAGTAATGTAGCCTCTGTAATATATTTTCTATCCCTATTACAACTTTTACAATAACATAGTTTGCGCTTTTACGACTTTCTTGCAGCCACCCTGAAAAATCTTCGTCCTATTCTTTTCTATAAAATTGTAGGTATTTTTTTCTTTTTGCACTCGCGCTCATACTCTGTTCTTCATCTGGCGACATTTTGATTTGGTATTATAATATTATTTTTGGTAGATACTACTACGCTATTAGTAACCTTTAAAATTTCTCTTCTAAATAATGAAAATTAATGAAACAATAAAATCCGAATTCTTGTTTATATAGTTAAGGGAATTAGCTCAGGGGATCCCCTAAAAACGTCGAGTTACGAGTTCTAGGACAAAGGTATTCCCCAAAAGATATCGGGAACATTCTGCAAAAAGACCGGGAACCCAATTTACAGCTTTGCAGACGACAGTACGCTTATCTCTTCATTCACTTTGAACGCTCGGACATCGGTTGCTCAGGCGAATATCCGCAGACAGTAGGAGGTCGTTCAACTCAACAAAGACCTGGAAGAAATTCTATCTTGGGGTGACAGTAACCAAGTGGAATTTAACGCTACAAAAACCCAGGCTTTTTTCTAAAAAGGTTAACGTTGTTGAATGGGGGGCACTTCATTCTCCTAGCATCGTCGCTCCATTTGTTGAGCGTTAGTTTGGGAGCAAATATGTCCTGGCATGAACATGTTGCAGGCATAGCCAGGAGAGCTTCTCAAAAGTTAGGAATAATATTTCGAACCAGAAAGCTTTACACTCCACAACTGTTAATTCTTTACAAAGCTCAAATTCGACCAACTATGGAATACGGCTCCCATGTTTGGGGTTCCGCTCCCAAACATACACTGCATTTGTTGGATTCTGTTCAGAGAAGAGCTGTTTGTCTGATTGGAGACCCGGAACTGACCGGCGGCCTTGATTCGATGGAACAGACTTGAGTCTGTTCTACAAGTATTTTCATGGAAAGTGTTCGAAGGATGTAGCCCGCTTAATTCCTTCCAAAGCGGTGCATGTTAGAAATACACGTCGCGCTGGTGCTTCACATCCGTATGAGGTTCAGCTTGTTACTCCGCGTACAACGCTTTTCAAGCAGTCTTTTATATGGAGAACCTCATCCTTTTGGAATAATTTGCCCAGCGCTGTGTTTCCCAGCGAGTACAATTTACAGCGATTCAAGAACAACGGTAATCGCTTTTTCCGCACACATGCTTCTCCTGGAGAGATTTAGGGACTTCCCTGCAGCCAGTGTGCTAGACCCATAAAAAAAACTATTTATCATACAATCGAGGGATTCCCCGTAAAAAAAACACAAACGAAAAGGGTTGCCACCTTGGAAATGTAAAATCGTTAAAAAAATTGGAAGAATTTCCTTGTATACATAGAAATCGTGGAAAAAATCGTTAAATTTCGGTAGGACAGACCCCATATCGGTAGAAATACCGAAAAATAGGTAGGTTCGAGGCCACAGCTCTGAAGTACGCCTTCTCCTTCTTGATTCTGGTCTCCGTGCAAAGGCGCCAGTCTCTTGGTAATGTTTGTAGGGTTTGGAGACAGCTGACTGGCTCAGGTGCAGTCGCGCAGCGACTATGACTTGTGGCGTTTCTTCTGGGGTAGTATCCATTTTCCGATGACGTAATTGGTGAGCAGATATAGCAGAGATGTCGACGGTTCAAGTTCTGATAAAAGAATGATGCAGTTGCATATGTTTTTATAGGGATGAATAGAGCGCAACGAGTACGTTGCTGAGCGAGCAAAAACTATTTCTATTGAGTAAAACCGCTTTAATCAGTAAAACTTTTTGGAAATCCAAATGTTTTTGGTATTATTGGAAAGAGTAGAAAATCAGCATTCTAATGATACCAAAAATAATACCATTCTAGGATCGGTCTTAAATGAAGCAAAATCGTTTGAGTCGATTTTTTTGCTCACCAGCGTATATCGAAAATGGTGTAATAACGAATATTTGTTGTTGCGTTGTTGCTTTATTTATTAGTTATTTCTACGCTTACTTCATTTACTACATTAACGTTCTCATTGTCTTATATGGTAACTGCATTCTCTACATTTACTACTTTTAGCACATTCGTCTCATATTTGCTAAATTGCTTTTTGATTCATCTTTCCCTCATTTACCAAAATAGGCTGCCACATCATTTTTTCGGGTAATTTTTCATTCTCTGGGGCAATTGCTTGCCTAAGGTACAGTGAGACTGATCTTAGGGAATTTTAGGCGAGTTGAGGGTACAGTCGTTTATTGTTTGGTGCTGTTTTAGAGCCGGTGGCGCCCCCTTGTAATTTTATTTGATTTTAAAGCTATCTTACGGTGATGCGGTTAGTCAAACATATTATTGCCGTGTTCCTTAAAGTGGGACACTGTGGCTAGTTTATTATTGGATATTTCTCGAAAAAAAAGTTCCAAAGAATCAAGTTTTCTAGTGAGTTTCTTGTCTCTAATCACGCAACTAGCTCTGGATAGAATCTAAGAAATGAAACAACACATAAAAGAAGGATTCTCTTAAATACGAGGCAATAAGAAAGGGTTGTTTTTCATAAGTTTTCACGCCTGCTTGTGACCTCATGCCTATTACTATGAAGGAATGGACAACCATTTATCTCATAAGAAGCCTGTTACGAGTATACCATTGCTGGAACCAATTAAAAAGAATTCCTATATATAAACAATATCCGCTAATAATATGTTACGAATCTGGAAACTCATTAGGATCTAAATACGTGCCACAATTTAAGATGAAACTTTTTACATAACGTCTATTTATTTAAAATTGATATCAAAAAATATTCGAAGGAAACCTCGGTTTTTCACATTAAGGGCGTTGAAAAACGGAATCGAACCGCCATTTTTTTGCCCTTATGATATTGGAGTTTTCCCCGAAACCAGTGAAATGTTATACCCGGTACGCGTGCTGTGAATTTAAGATTAGAACGGCCGAGCTTTTAGACTTATTACATTTGCATAGCGGCAAATTTCCACGAAAGCTACCGCCGGCGATGAGTTTCTCGATTTTGCTGGAAGAGGCGCTAGCGATCAGATTGAGTGATAAATTGGTTTAATTTTTATTTGTTAATAAAGTAAAAATATGTAGTTAATGTAAAATAACTGAAAACAGACAAGGCCCATATTTCAGCAGTTTACCCATTGTTCTTTCATTCGTCAAATCCATACTGACACGCGTTTCGCTGTATCACGGCTCGTCAGTCGGGCTAGACAGAGAACATAGTTTACTGGTACGTATCCAAGTAGTTACGGAACATGATGGTAGGATACAACATATTTCCTGTTCTATTAAAGATAAATAAATGCTGTAAGTTGGCGAGGCCACTGATTCGAGTAATACTCTCCCAAGCGCTAAAGACTAATAACATTTCTAGACAATACAAAATTTCCCAGCTAGTACATTTAACTATTTCTCGCAGTCATAGCTTGGAGGTATAGTTCCAGTTTATCGGAATTCGAGCCTCAGCCGATCAGTATACTTATTTATTTAAGTACGAGGGCTAATCAATAAGTAAAGAGACAAATAGCTGTAGCTCAAGAACGGTTTATTGGATTGCTACAAAATTTGACTTACTTTTCGATATAATCCTCCCCAGCGTTAATACACTTGTGCCACATTTCTGCTAGCTTCTTGATTCCCGTGGCAAATAATTCTTTCGGTTGACGTCGAAGCCACTCTTGTCCTTTTTCCTTCACTTCTTCATTGTCGGTGAACCTCTTTCCACGTGAGAGGTCCGAACAGGTAAAAATCATATGGTGCCTGGTCTGGGCTGTATGCGGGATCTCCCAACCCAGTTCTGAAAGCTTTTCTTGGCTAAGTAAGTATGAGGGCGGGCATTGTAAATGGTTCTGAATAATATTGTGAACAGTTTCAACACTTATCCCAACCTCCTAAGCTATAATTTCAACAGTAATTCTTCTGTCCATCAATCCAACGAGGGACCAGAAACTTCGACTGGACGTCCACTTCGCTGTTCGTCACGCACTCTTGTTCGGCCACTTTTGTGGCTAGGACACATTCTACATCATGTGACCACTCAGAGGTTACAGAAAAACTCTTACAGCTGATATTGCTGCCAAGGCAGGTTGTTGGCGGAAGGTCGCTCGGACCAGAAAAAGACTGACGATGAAATCAGTGTCTTTCCAGTTGAAGTCGGACTCAGATTGATTGATGGGTCGACCCCGTCGGAAACTGCTGACAAAATGTTGTTAGTGAGGGGTCATTTGGACCAGAGAATATTCGAGATCCTATCTAAAGTCGGCATGATTAGATAGAGGAACATCACCAACAAGAAAATATTTTATATGTAGTAGGCAGTCGCTCATTGACGTTCCTATGGCGTGTCGACCGTAAAAACTGTTGGCTGAGAGGATATTCTGCTCTCATGAGTTTGGGGTCCCATGTTAATCTATGGATACCGCCCGACTGACTATCCAGACGTGAAAGATGGCAAAAAAGATCTGTACTCCATTTACCTATAAGCCTCCCAAAATCATGCCATAGCATTGCCGTGTGAGCTTGGACACAGAAAATATAGCTATTGCTGCATAAAGATAAACACGTAGAATAAAATGTCGTCGCAAAATAAAGCCGGCTAGTTACCGCCCTATCGCTAAAATTTGCCTTATCAAGTTCTCAGAGATGTCAGATGTCTTGTCTATTTTTCGCTAGTATTATATATGTAAATATAAAAAAAAATTGTACTTGCACGACATCTTTGCGAAACTCGACGAGGCACATTTTAACCATAAGGTGGTAACTAGGCGGCTTCGTTTTGAGGGTATGTTTGTCTCAACCTGTTTCCCTTGCTGTAGAGAGAAAGAAATAGAGATAGCAATATTTTCTGTGGCTTGGATTGTACCCCTTGATCCCAAAACTACTTTGGCGTGATTTTTATTTAGTGAATTTCAATACCAATTCAGTGTTATAAGGTTTAAATGATCTAATTTTAAAAGTACTCGCCTTCAATAAAAATCAAACTATAAGGTAAACATTAGGTGTACTGTATAGACTGTATAGACTGTATAGACCACTCCGTATATTTGTTTTTGAATTATTCATAAACTGACTTTGCCGAATTGAAGTTATGATGTAAATAACATGAGTGGATTTGAGGAGTTGATGAAATTTTCTCCGCAAAAGTTACCATCGAAATCGTTTTTATTGACCTGTATAAACCAACAATAGCAGATGGGCAAAGGCACAGACAAACTCATTAAGATAAATTTTGAGAAATCAACAGAGAGTATCAAATTAGAGTGATTTTAGACGTTTTGCCTGCGATTGCACGAGACATCTTCTAGGATCTTTTCTCGTTTATAGAAATTGAAGACTGAGGCAAGTGCTGAAGATTGTGCGAATGCCTTGTATCTTTACCAAGGGATTTTTATTATTTTGTCTGTAGTATCGTGCATCTATAATATATAAAATGCAACATCTCTCTGACTGTCTGTCCGTTAGTGCGCTTATTAATGGAAATCCACTTATCCGATTTACATGCGTTTTTTTTAAACATACATATGTTCTCTAGCCAGGTTATAGGCTATATTTTATTACGTTAGGTAGCATAGGAATAAGCAGTGACGATAATAGTGAATCAAGTCGGAAAAAAGTTTGCGGCTAGCGCGTTTTGTTGCAATACATTGCCTAAACCATTGAATATGGAAATATAGCAAAGAATATAATATATATAAAATCCAACGTCTCTTTGTCTGTCTGTCTGTCCATTAGTGCGCTTATCACTCGAGAACCACTTATTCGATTTACGTGCTTTTTTTTTAAACATACATATGTTCTACCCTGCCTAAACCATTAAATATGAAACAATATCATGTAGCGAAGAATATAATATGTAGAAAATGCAACGTCTCTCTGTCTGCGTGTCTGTTCGTTAGTGTGCTTATTACTCGAGAGCTACATATCCGATTTGCTTGTTTTTTTTTTAATTCATACATATGTTCTCTGGCTAGGTTATAGGATATATTTTATTCCGTTAGGTAATATAAGCAGTGACGATAATAGTGAATGAAGTCTATGCGAGCGGAGCCGCGGGCACGTCTAGTGTTTAATAAAAATGAACTGTCTACTGGTGGATCTTTAGAGCACTCAGTCAGTTTACTTGTTTCTGATGATACAGAATGTCCGTCACATGTTGATAATGCTCTAAATACTAACGAGCTGATGACAGATAGTTTGTGAGAAGGATAATGCTGTAAGTTAGCATTAAGATATCTGTTGATATGATTCAATTTCCATTGCAAATTTTTTATTTGAATGTTATTGATTGAGGTGATTCAAAAAAGGTATTCAAGTTTTCTTCATCACGTGGCCTGATAACAAACGTATCATCAATTTACCTGTACCAATATTTTGGTTGTAGAGGAGCTGAAGGGAATGTACAGGGTGATTATTTTTAGACGCCCTGCCCCGATTTATTGAAAATTGTTGGATATTTATTTTATTTAAATGTAGAAATGATATAGTGCATGTCAAGAAGTATACTGACGTATTGGGCATTTGGTAGTATGCTGGGCGCCGCGACGCCAAACAACTTTTTTTCCATCTACAAACCTCTTATAAACCGGCATTGAAAAGCCCTAATTTTTTTCAACATTTTTCCTTAAACTGTTTCTTTCTAATTTGTTTTGCAAAAAAGTTGTGCAGCAAAAATCCTCTAAAATATTATTTTTTGGTCATCGCGGTTGCCACGGATCATATGCGACGTTTGGTTATTTTCAAACAATTTATCTAGTAGGCGGCTGTCACACTTTAATCTGACAGTTCTTGTTTGCACACCTACTCAATTCAATAGAGTTAAACTAAGTAAATAGTGTGTTAATAGCTTCTGGTTGAAATGGTTTCCAACGCTGAATAAGTAGATATGATTCTTATTTATGGAGAAGCAAGAAGAAATTCTCGGGAAGCCGTTAGATTGTATCGAGAACGTTACACCAACAGGTATATTCCGGATCACACTATGTTTTATTGATTAGAACGCAATTTGAGGAGCACTATGGATGCAATTTCTGGGCAGAAAGGTATTTCTAAACGAAAAACTGTTTTAACAGATGAAAAAGTAGCCGTAGTAGTGCAATATCTTCAAAATCATCCATATAATTCAATCATACAAGCAAGCATTCAATTGAATGTACAGTCAGTCCCAAAGGTCTCCATACACCACCTACTTTCTATACTATTTTTCTGTTATGTTTAACTAATTAATTGGAATTATGAGAAAACATGTTTAAATTAATATTTGAAACGTAACCAACTAGGATTAGTATTAAATACAACTACGGAATATTTTATTTTATTTACATAATTGTTATAAAAATGTAAACAAAATTAATGTCAAAAAAGTCTTCATACACTCAAGAACTGCATTGAAAAAAAAACGTTATAATCAGCCGCATTTTATCAAGGTATCTATTGCGCGCTAAACTGAAAACAAATGGTGAAATACTTTATAATCTGTCACTTGTTGCTAGTAATTTTGCAGTTTTCAAAGTAGTATTAAAAATGAGCGAGAGAAATTGTCAAATTCCATTTCAAGTTCGAAAGATCATAATTAATTTGTGGAAAGATGGAAAATCGTACAGAAATATAGGAAAAATTGTTAAAAAGTTGTATGCTATTGTTCAGTGCATTGTAAACCAGTATAAATCAACGGGGTCCTGTAAAATTCGACCCCGCTCCGGTCGTCCCAAGAAACTGACTCCACGTGAAGAGGCCAGTATTGTTAGACAAATAATTATAGATCCCAAGAAAAGTGCACCAAAATTAAAAGAAGAAGTACGGGAACTATTTTCTAAAAATGTTTGCTTCAAGGGCAAGTTCGGCAATGTTAGACTTTTCTGTTCTACTGTATTTTAAATGCGCTAAATGTTCTTTAAATCTTGTTTTAATTGACTTTTTAGTTTGTCCAACATCCCCGTGGGGGAGCGGGATAGAATATCTCTCTCGGTATGTTCTGCCTGTCGTAGGAGGCGACTTAAAGAACAACCTAGTGGTAGATGCCCAGATCCCACCAGCATCGCCCGGTGTGATACCAACGCATCGGCTTAGGCTGCGTGAAGTTCCTTAACGTTTCGTGGCTGTGCCGATGTTTCGGACTGTGGGACCAAATAGCATGATGAGGCACCTGGATATAAAAAATTCTGGAGGTAAAATAGCCCCCCGTTCGTATCTCCGGATGGGGACTGGTTCAGGGGCGTCGACATGCAGAGATCAGAATTTCAAAATGGATTTTTGCAACATACGTGGTTTAAACACGAACATAAATTCAGTGTACCAACACCTGCAATCAAATAAACCTCATGTACTCGCTCTCTGTGAAACTAAGGTCATCTCATCGACCAGCACAGTAAACTATCTTTATCCTGGGTATGACTTCTATTCCCGATTTAGGCGTAACTTTGGAATCTGTCTTTATGTCAGAAGCGACCTCTCTTGCCAACGAGAAGAGGCTCTGGAGCCCCCAAACTTTGATGTTATGTGGTTAAAAATAACGACTCAACCAACCACAAGGTTCATCTGTATCCTCTATCGACCACCAAGTGATACTAACTTTAGAACACTTTTCGCTTCCCTTGCAGACACCATCGATCATTTACAAGTTAACTATCCAAATGCCGAAATTGCCATCCTGGGCGACTTTAATGTCCACAACATCAACTGGCTTAAATATTCAAATACTACCGGCGAACAAGGTCGTGAGGCCGAATCATTTTCAATCAGTTGTGGCTTAACTCAGCTTATTGACGAACCAACACGGGTCCCTAATCGAGACTGAGAGTTTGCCAGTCTTCTTGATCTGCTTTTAACCACCAATCTGGAGATCTACACGGTCAGCGTAAATCCGCCGTCAGGTTCTTCCGACCATAAACTACTTTCGACATCGACTATTCTACCAATCAATGATAGAGAGGCGACTAAACCGCGAAGATCTCATGGAATATTTTCGAACTTTCCCTTGGTTAGACGTTTGTTTTGGATCCGACGACCCATCTGACTGCGCCAGGGAGGTTTCCGATGTTATTTTGGCCGGTATGGAGGATTACATCCCTTTTTCGAAGAAATGCCCTTCCAACGGCAAGCCTTGGTTTGACCGAAAATGCAAAGAAGCTGTTGCTTCTAAACATCTTGCATACCGACAATGGCGTGAAAATGCTAATACCATAAATCGTAACACATTTGTTCGTGCCAGGAATAGATGCAAAGAAATTATCGACGAAACCAAGGAGGTACATAATCAACGGATTAGAAACAAACTTCTCGCTTGTCCCGACAATTCCAGGTCCTTTTGGTCGGTCGCTAAGGCAGTTAGTCAAAATATCACCAAATCCCCCATACCACCACTCACACGGCCAGAAAATTCTATTGGAACGACACCTGTTGAGAAAGCGTACTTGTTGGCTGAACTCTTTCCTTCACATTCTACTGTCGATTTCCAAGGAAAAACACCACCTACTATTCCCATAGTGCAGTTAAGGATGCCCAATGTTGTCTTCAGACAGCGTATCATAAAGCGTATTCTGATGAAGCTAGACACCAAAAAGGCTTCTGGCGCTGACGGAATACCTGCCATAGTTCTTAAAAACTGTGCAAGGGAACTAACATCAGTTTTCTGTAGACTTTTCAACCTATCCTACAGAAAGGGAATATTTCCTTCCTACTGGAAATGTGCTACAGTTCAGCCGATACCTAAAAAAAGCAAGAAGACTTTGCCAAATAACTACCGACCAATCGGACTACTTTCAATAATATCGAAAGTCATGGAAAAGGCTATCAATCAGCATCTTCTAAAATATGTTGAAGGATTCAACATTATTAGCGATTACCAATATGGCTTTCGCAAAAATAGATCAACAGGAGATCTTCTGACTTATGTAACACATATTTGGAACAACGCAATTGAATACTTTGGAGAATCTCGAGCGGTTGCTCTTGACATATCCAAGGCATTCGACCGTGTTTGGCATGACGGGCTGTTGGCTAAGCTACGTTCTTATGGTATGTCTGAAAAGTTCTGTTTGTGGCTCTCATGTTTCCTTAGAGAGTGTTCTTTACGAGTGGCAGTCAACGGATTTCTTTCTAACACCTTCACTATCAACGCCGGTGTACCCCAAGGCTCCATACTGTCTCCTACTCTCTTTCTCATTTACATTAACGATCTGCTGGAAAAGACCAGCTTGTTACTCCTCGTACAACGCTTTTCAAGCAGTCTTTTATATGGAGAACATCATCCCTTTGGAATAGTTTGCCAAGACTGTGTTTTCCACCGAGTACAGTCTACAGCGATTCAAGAACAACGTGAATCGCTTTCTCCGCACACGTGTCGCTCCTGTAGCGCTTTAGGGAGTTCCCTGTAGCACGTGTGCTAGACCAATAAAAAAAAACATACTTTTTGTCGCAATCATAACAACAAATTTCATAAATTCCACTTTTCTCACAGTTAGGAATCTTATCTTTGAGATTTCCTAAGATATTCCTCAGATTCACTGATGACTTATAGACTAGGGTGAGGCGTACCTTATCAAATACTTTATTGAGCCCCCTGCTACGAGGATGGATTGAAAAGTTCGCGGCCTAGTCAAGAATACAAAATAAAACACGTACAAAAATATTTTTATTTTTCGACGTAATCTCCACCTAGCTCTATATACTTCTTCCACCTGCATTCCAAAGCTTCCACAAAATAAAAGATACCTCAAGTTCTTCAAAATACTGGTTAACCGCAGCTTCGACTTCTTCATTTGATGAAAAGTTCTGGCCACCGAGGTGTTTATTAGGTTTGGAAACAGATGAAAGTCCTAAGTGCCAAATCAGGAGAATAAGGCGGGTGGGGCAGCAATTTGAAACCACAATCACGAATTTGAGCCATAGATTCTACATATGTGTGAACGTGAGAGTTGTCTTGATGAAAAAAAAACTTCTTCCTCAGTAATCCTGGGCGTTTCTCTTGAATTTCTTAATGTAAACGATGCAAAAGGGTGCAATAGTAAGTTGAGTTTATTGCTTCGCCTTTCGAAAAGTAGTCAACCATAATAATACCTTTAGCATCCCAAAAAACTGACGCCATCACTTTTCCAGCCGACAGAATTGCTTTCGCTTTCTTTGGGGTCGATTCACCAGATTTTTTCCACTGCTGGGATTGTTGTTTTGACTCTGGAGTATAGTGGTGAATCCAGGTTTCGTCCAGTGTCACAAACCTGTTAAGAAAATCTTACGGTTCGGCCTCAAACATCGCCAAGCAGTCGCGAGAAATCGTGAGTCGAATTCGTTTTTATTCAACTGAAAACAATCTGGGGACCCACCTAGCGGAAACTTTAGAAAATACAAGATGCCTATAGTGTCTGCAATCTCCCTGATAGTTAATCTACGGTCTTTTAATATGAGATCAAACACTTTGCAGATGTTTTCTTCAGTCATAGACGTTGTGGGCCGGCCGGAGCGAGGGTCATCTTCGATGCTCTCTCGTCCACGTTTAAATTCTGCAACCCATTTTTTCGCAGTGGTATATGACGGAGCAGATTCCCCTAGTGTTGTTTTCATATCATCGTGGATCTCTATTGGTGTCAAACTTTCTTTAAACAGGTACTTGATGACCGCACGTTCTTCAATTTTTTCTATTTTTCCAAAAACGCTGCAATTGGTCTCACTAAACTTGTTCTAATCTAAAAACCACAAATTCTACAGCAACAAAATTTTACACCGTGACAAGCAAAGAAAGTATGAACTTATTGAGGGACTATAATAAAAATATTATAATTATTTTTTTGTGAGGCCGCGAACTTTTCAATCCATCCTCGTATATTTCGGATTATATGGTACGGAGACATACTTGGTCTTATTTTCTTCGCGTATAAAAAAGGTGGAATTCTGAATATTTAACTTGAACTTACGTGTATTTATTAACTTGTTTACTAAGTTATCGTCATAACCATTAACTCCAGTTATGGTATATTTCTAATACGATTCCTTTCATTATTGAAGTTTATTCTATTCAGAGGAAAAGTGACCAAACGCTGAACTAAAAAATGTAATGTGGCTAATTTGTGTTGTTTGCAATGAAATGAATCATTAGGAATATATCTATCTGTTACTGTGTCTTTTCTATAGATATCAAATTCTAACCTATTATTATTTTTATTAATTAAAATATCGAGAAAAGGCTTTGTTCTTTGTTCTCAATTTGGTAAGTGAATTTAATGAATTTATATCGGCTATTTAATTTGGACGCAAAATCATCTATATTTGCTTTCTTTGTATCAAAAATCACGAAAACATCCTCCACATACTTATACCATATCCTTGGGAAATACTCATCTTGACCGGCGTCGGTTTCAAACTTACTCATGAATAAATTGGCTATGAAAGGTGATAAGCAATTACCCATAACTGTTCCTTCTTTCTGAACATAAAATTGACTGTTATATTCAAAATAATTGTATACCATACAAAGTTTAGATAATGTTAAGTATTCATGAATAATTTCGTCCTCAAAGTCATTCATCCTAAGTAATTCTTCGAGATACTGTAAAGTTTGTGGTATTGGCACATTTGGAAACAAAAAAACTGACATAAAAATAAATTAAGATTTCACCTTCATTGAGAACTAGATCTTTTGTTTTATTAATGAAATCTACAGAATTCTTCACTGCGAAATTACTTAATGGTAAATTCTTAGGTTCCATTGATAACCATTTGGATATCAAATCCGTGGGTGATCCGCCCGATGAAACAATGGGTCGCATTGATTTCCAGGTTGGTGAATTTTGTGTAAGCAATACAACTTTGGTATGGTCGGATTGCTCACATTTAATTTAAATTTTAGCGAATCGGAGATAAGATTCTTACATTTTTTAAAGAATTTTTAACCTCTGTTATCATTGGTTACTTGACCGGAACTTTTTTACATCATTTAGCAGTAAAGCATTCCCATTAAAATGCTAACGATTCAGTAGTTCGTCCAGTCCCCGTCAGCGTCGATGATCGCCTGGCATCTTCGGGGCATACTTTTGACGAGATTTTCCGCGTATTCTTGCGGCAGATTTCCATATTACCTGAATTTGCCGTGATAGCTTCTTCACTGAGTACACCTTTTTACTATGAAGCTCCTGTTTGATGTATGACCACACGTTCTCGATTGGGTTTGCGTTGGGCGACTGGGATGGCCAATCTAATGATTAGATACTAGCTTTACCTTTCTACCGGCTCCAATGTTTGGAGTTATAATTCTCTTGAAGAATCCACTCCTCATTTCTATTGATAACCCACCGTGTGGCAGTCGGTACTAATACCTGTTTGTAAATCTAGAGTATTTTTCAGAAATAGTAGGTTAAGATGGGCCGTCTCCCAAAACCGTTTCCCTAAAAACATCTCCAAACGATACGACCCAACGATAAAGGAATTCTATAAGAAAAGATTAAAAGAGAATATGACATTTCTGTGGTTTTAGGAAATTACATAAAAATAAAACACTTTTTTAAAGCACGGTTACTTGAAGTTTTTGCTTAACTTTCATGTAAGTTTAGTGTAAAATTGAGAAAGAAAGTTCATAGATGCTAAAAAAAAATTAAAAAATAATAAATATCAGTTAATGATTTCTCTGAAACTGTTTTAAAAAGTGTTAAAAAGTTACAAAATTGCTTGGAATTAAAAAAAAAGTCATTTAGAACTTTACAATCGATGAAATTAAAACTCTATTTATTATGCGTTAAGTACACATATTTTGAGATAGGACAATCAGACTGGTTAAAGTTAACTTAATTAATTATCATTAAATTTATTCACAAGGAGTAGGAAGGCCATAGCAAATTTTTAGGTTTGTTTAAGTCAGTGATACATTGTCCTTATCGTTTCCTTTACGATGAATAGATTTTATTTTAAAGTTAAATTGATTCTGTATTTTAAAAACTTGACAACATTCTAAAATCGGGACGGGAAATGTGTAAACTTATGTAAATTTTACGATAACCTTCAGTTTCTTTTATAAAAATCATAATTAAATTCTTGTTGTCATAACAGTTGGCTCACTTTTAATAGAAATAGTAAAACATTTTTAGGAAGTCATACCAGAAAAAAACGTGCTTTCTTACATTACAGGAAGTAAAAACTGATCCAAAACTTCGACCTAAATAGCCTTTCATCTTGTCACCACAATATACAACACTTACAATAACAAATCATTATTCACACACATTAAAAATTTACAAAAATAAAAACAAACCACCTGTAAGTAAGGATTCAGAAAACCATCTTGAATTTTGCGAACTTTGCCGAACGGCTTGGCTAGCGTCTTCGTGGTTGCCATGTCAACTGAAGGGGTGGCCATTTTGATTCCCCAAATTTATCAATGAACACTCATTCATAATATGAAGAGTTGTACTACGTCTTTTTCTTGTAGTACTATGACGCCCCCGCATAGTAATATTTCGGAATAATGAATGAATAACTTGTCATTCGTTAAAAATAAAATAAAAAGTGAATCGTAACAAAGTAAATTGAAAATTTTCGAAATCCTACGCCTTAGAAATTACCTATTAGCTAATTAATAAAAAAACCTCGGTAAAATGCGCCGCGTGTGAGCACTGGGCACAAAATCTAAAAAAAATAATACGTATAAAATCCCATGGTTCTACCCAGAAGTTAAGCAAGCGTGCAAAGAAAAGAAAACAAGCTTACCTGGCATATCGGACATCGGGAACGGCGGAATCGTATGCGGAATATCACAAAATTAGAAATGAAACAGTAACCTTGATAAAACCTTTTTGAAAAGAACGGAAAATGACTTCTACGGCTTTCACAAACAAATATGGAGGCTTATAAAATCACAAAGGAAAAAGATCAACGAGTTGGTTGAAACGAACAATCTTATACTCAGGCAAAATTGGATCAGATATCTGAAGGCTTTGTATAAAGCAGAAGAGGCAGAGTTGACGTTGGACACGCCGGAAATAGTGGTCGCCGAGAATGCCGAAGTTGGGGTGTCGTAGGTGCAGCAGGCACTACAGAAGTTAAAGAATAGGAAAAGTCCTGGACTAGAATGAACTTTTGAAATATGGTGGAGAAAGTTTAGTGCAACAATTAACAAATTTAATACAGTAGATCTTATATAACGATAAAATTTGTAGTTCAGCTTTAGTCAATCATCATTCCTGATGAAGCTAACATTGTTAGCGAAACGCGTATCGAGTGCAAAAACAAAGGGTTTGGTGTAGTGGTGATATATACTGAGGAGTGTCATTGTGCCAAAGATTCCACATTCCCAAGATAATAAAGTTCTTGATAAAATCAAAATTCCTTCGTTCAAAGACGTATAGAGGAAATATGTGCCAAATTTCATCAAAATCGGTTCAGATTCTTGAGATATTTTGCACACTGCCAAGCGGTTTAAGTAGTTTCGAGAAAAATGTGTTTAAAGTTTTGAGTTTGAAAAATCAGATTAAAAAACAGTAATACAAAAATAAATTCTTACCTGTAAATGAATCATCGACTCCGGGGCCACATGTTGAATCTTCATCAGCTATTGTTGAATCTTCATCAGCTATTTGAGCTTCTAGAATACTAATTTGTTCTTGTCTATGATGCATTCTAGCTTCTTTTGTATTTGGTAGCAGTTGTCGTTCGGCCAGGTCAGCTCATTCTCCGCTGACTTTAGCTACGGCAACAATGAACTTCCACAGCTGTCACTATATTTAACTTTAATAACTGCTACGAGTGAACTGTACATTGGCACTGAACGAACTCCCAATTACGAATATAGAATCTTAGAATTGCAAATATGACTGCCTTGTCCCTTCTATGAAGGATAATTGAATAGTTTCCTTGTATTATATTATAATAAAAAATGTAAAAAAAACGTTAAAAGTGAGTTAAAGTGGGTGAAGGCTGATCCGAGAGCAGCTGCTCGCTACCTGCTCCGAAAACTTCTTTTAAACTGTTATAACTTCACGTCAATTTTTAACCGATTCTTATGAAACTTACAGAAAATATTTTTAGGATACCATACAAAAACAAAGTGTAAAAATCCATAAATCGAATTTCTTGACCCAGATGACTAGGTATATGTAAGTAAGTTTTAAATAAATGAATCAGTTCAATTTCTAAAAACCTAAATATAATTTTTAGGGGATTATATATCCCCATCTCCCTTTTTCCTTTACTTGTTATTAACAGAAGCTCAAATTAATGCCTAAATAAAGAAAATAGTGGTTACTGCCCGACATCCCTATTTTTCCTATTGATGATTTTACAAGGGTATTCACATCTACATTATATAATTGCATTTTCGACTGTATTATATCAATTACAAATAATATTGAAACATTTCTTTCGTTATGTGTTCTCGTTTATATTATATTTTTCTATATCACCAGCATAATCTTCCACAATCTATATTTATATCTAATCCGTATTTGGACAAACGAGCTCGTTGTGTAAACAGAACAAATGAGTACGTGTCACGCCATATAACCTGTGTTACTCCATTTAATTAATTTTAACGAATAATAAGCTTAATATGTTTTAAGGCAAATCTAATTATTTTGCAAGGTATCTAGGTGCACGATACATTTAGTGCACAAGGACAGGTTCGGCATGAACGAACCAGAGGAGTACTAAGTACCAAGAACCTTGTGATAATTTTATAATAAAACTATCAATTTCATATATATTCTCTTTTTCTATGCTCCTGGTTAGGTTTTTAACAGACGTACAGGCTTTAAAGATTTAATTTTGTTATTTTATATATATACTATAGTAACTTCTCAATACAGTTAATATTGAAGAAAACAGTAAATATTTTAAAATTATTTTGACTCAAAATACGTTGTGCGATCCCAAAGTTCCCGAATTAAAGTTATAAAGGAAGAACGCGAAATAGTATCGAGTCGCGCCAATAGATGGTCGTAGGTACAACTCTAACAAGGCTGCGCGGCAAGTTTCAATATGCTAGCTTCTTCAGTTTGTTCTGTATGCATGTTTGTACCAAGAACTAATTGTGTCTATATGCGATTTTTTACAATAGAGGCGAAAAAAGTGCAATGCATGTGTGTGGGATTTTGTTTTAAACTCGTACTACTGAAACGTATAAAACGATCGGACAGCATTTCGGGACCGAGCCCTGAGTTGTACGCAAATTTTTACGTGGTTTTTGTAATTTAAAGCCGCCCGAACTTCGGTGGAAAATGACAACGTTCCAGAAAATCTCCGACTGCAACAATGTCTGAAATCAGCGCCCAAATTCAACAAATCATTCATAAAGTTCAGCGTTGTACAATTCTGAGCATCTATGATGAATCTTCTGTTGGTTATTAAACATGTCAGCGAATTTTAATGGAAGAGTTCAACTTGTATTGAATTGCGGTAAAATTTGTTCTACAGTTCTTTCTGCAGGATTTCCATGACTGTCATATCCTACCTCCATTATTCGTTTGATTTGGCACCCTGTCATTTTGGGCTGTACTCGCATATGAATATGAAGTTAAAGGATTGTCGTTTCGAGACGGTAGAGAAGATAAAAGGTGACCCGCAGGTGTTACTGGAGGCAATAACAGTATCAAGCTACCAAAAAATAGTCGACTACTGGAAAAAATGGCGGGACCTTTACATTCGAGAGCAGGGGGCTACTTTGAAGGTAACGGGAGTCACAAAGCCTACAAGTAGCTGCTTCAGATTTTAGAGCGTTACTCCGGGAACTTTCGGATCGCCCCGCGTACGGTATTACTAGGACAGATTGTAATTGGCAAATGTTAGGTAGGTGTTTTTAATAATATTAATATAGGTAAAGAGAGAAAAACAAAGTAAAAAAAGAAAGAAAAAAATCGGTAAAGTGGTTTACCGAGTACTTTAATTGCAAACATGTACTTTTAAAATAAGTACCGAATTTGAGTTTCCCAAGCAAAATTCTCCCTAATATGAATAAAATCATACCCACCTACCTCTTTCACCCTCTTTTGAAGAAACACTATTGCTCAAAACTATAGGTTTTATCCCTATTTCAGGTATTATAATATCATTTCGTTCGAGTATTATGATGCTAATAGACCGACAGACTGACAGTAGGATAGACAGACCTGTGGAGATGAGAATATATATTTTTCGCGATCTAAGGCAATTCTTTCCCTTTACCAAGAGATATAAAAAAAAATTGCCTACCGTGCCAGAGGTAAGTAAATTTTAGACAATTTAACTGTTTATATTTCTAAAATTTTTTCTGTAAACACCTTAAGGGGTGACGTACACCTCGAATTTTCAAAAATTCAATTTTTTACGGATTTTATCCTCTATACTTCTAAGAATTATTCAAAATAAAAAATTTAAAGAAAATTCCTTTCCATTACAAAGATATAGCATTAAATGTGATCTGGCGTCAGATTGGGACCGCTACCTGTTTTCAGACACTGTCTACAATATTACTCAGTCAATTTTTAATATTTCTTAACTTTTTTTTTCAAAATCTTAATAATTACTTTTTCTACAAAATGTCGAGAGGTTTTTTTAAAATTTTTCTAATAGAAACGAACTCCAAAAAATCCCTAAAAATGGTTCGCTATATTTAAAGTGCATTACAAACAGTAAACAAAATCTAATATCATTTTCACTACTTTTTATGTAGATTAGGCGCTAATGCTTAGAAAAATGAATAATACTTATTATTCCTTTTTAAAAATTTAATTTAATGAGTATTATAATAATTATTAAAAAGAAAACGTTCAAAGGAAAATAAAACAAGTCACACTAAAGTTATTATTATGATGTTGGTACATATACGAGTATAAATGAAAACATTAAAATACGTATTTTATACAATAAAATCAAGAATTTTCGTTTGTACAATTTTACTTAAAAAAGAAATGGTGTTTATAAAATTATCAAAGTCACAAAAACTACTCCATATATGTTCAGGAACTTCACTAGATTCCAAAAAATTGCGAGTTTCAGTCATTTTCTTAGTGATTTCTGAAATGGATGGAACATAAATATTATCTCCTTCTCCAAGCGCCTCTTCGTCGCCATTATCGCTTAAAATCTTTCCAGAAGTCACTGATGTCACAATTTGATCAACAGTTAATATTTCTCTCGTCATTAATCTATTATCAGCACATACATATTCTTCAAAATTAAAGCGATTAAACATCTTTTTAATCCCGATTTCCACTCTACTTTGTTGAATGTCAGCATCGTAAAAAAATTCTAGACAATTAGAGGATTTTCTCGATGTTTTTCAATCCACTGAGTCAACGGTAGTTCATCATCTGAGTCATATCCACATTCCTTCCTTAAAAATCCGCTATGCTTAAAACAGTTTGCAATGGTTTCTCTACTGACCCTTTGCCAAGCCATATGGATAAAGTTTATAGCGTCTAAATGTTACCTTTATCGATCGTCTCTAAGATTTCATAAATAAAATCTTTCCCTAATGACATTTTAAACAATGAATGACACCTTGATCCATAGGCTGGAGTTTTGCACTATTTGGAGGCATAAAAATCAATTTTATTTGCTGTAGATCAACTTCAGGGTGCTCTGGACAGTTCTCAATCCAAAGTAATATTTTTCAGTTTGTGAATTTTAATTCTCTGTCCCAGTTAGTTTTTAAAAATTTCTGATGTCATCCAGGTTATACTGTTTGATTTGTACTTTACTGGCAAATGTTTATTTTTAAAACACCGGGATTGGCGGACTTTCCTATCACCAACAATTTTCTTTTCTCTGTTCCAGAAATATTTGCAGTTACTAACACAGTAATCCTTACTTTTGATAATTTTCCACCAGCATAATTCTCTCCCACAAAGTTTAATGTCTTATCAGGCGTCATCTTGTAAATCAAACCCGTTTCATCCGCATTAAAAATGTCCACATATTCATAATTTTGTCGAATATACAGCGATACATTGGTCAACCACTGATCAACAACAATCATATCCACTCCTGCAAATTCTCCTATTATCTTATCCTCACTCGTTCAATCTAACTTCTAGAACAGTTAAACTCGGTGTTCTCTATTTTCCTGCCCAATTCATTAGCTTTCTCTTGTAAAGTATAGCCGGTAATAGGAACATGTTCATGTCTAACCTGAACTAAACCATTTAAGGAGCCCTTTATTGATTTTGTCATGTGTAGATTTTCTACTTTTTTACAACTAATGTTTCTTTTATCATAGATTGATAAGATTTCTTGCCTCTTCTTTCATATGGTAGAAATCGTAGATTTAGTTAAATTCAACTGTTTGCAAACATCACTTTTTTTAACTCTATTTTCTATTTTCTTTATAATATCGTGTTTGTCTTTTAAAGTAAACGCTTTACATTTTTGTGTAGTCATTTTAAAATAAAAACTTAAACATTCACTTTGCTAGTTTGATCAAATATACATTAGAATCACATAACACATCAAGTGAATTGAAAATAATACTGCTCGAACTAGCGACGCGGCGAAAACAAGTAGAATAGGGGTTTCCAGAGAGTTTCGGTGAATTCCCTAGCTCAAGTCGCGCAATATTGAGCACAGAGAGTGGCAAGTTCGTTATAAACGGATACAAAACATCCAAATTTGGTTCCCTTTATCCGGAAGTTCGTTAAAACCGGGTTCGTTATAACCGATAAAAATTTGCATTGGTCTTATCGAAGTTTTTTCGTGCAAATAGTTCGTTTTAACCGGAAATTCTCTATAAACGGGTTCGTTATAAGCCGACTTCACTGTGTATAATCGCCATTCTTCTGTATTATTCACTTAACTTTGAAAATATTTTTTTTTAATATACATACTTTTTGTAGCGCCCAGGTGTATGTAACCCCTTAACATTTTTTAGGTTATCAGATTTTAATCTCTTCTACATACTATTTCTGTTAAAACTGAGAATAATGAAAAAGCAAGAACACTGAAATAGAAATATAATATTCTATATATGCAACCACCCTTCTAACCCTCTACCCCATTCCTTTCACCTTATGTATCTTTTACTATAAATGACTAATTAAACTTTTTCGAAATACCCAGCCAAAAACCAGGCAAGATTCTTATAATAACATATTGACACTACGCACGATTTAATAATTCCCACCCCTTTCACCCTCTATCACTGTTAATATTGCAAATAGAAAAAAAAAATGTAATGTTTCGTCTTCTTGATTCAAAGAACTCTGAATAATACCCATAGCACAATAAATACGAAGTCACCCTTCTAACTCCCTTTCCCGGGTCTTATACTTTGCATAATTATATACACTAAATAATAATTAGGCTTCAAATTTGTTTATTGTTGCAACCAAAAACCTCGAAAAATTCCCTCAGTACTATTGAAACAATACAATATTTGACCACTCCACCCCTTTCACCCCTTCTTCTATTAGAATGGAAAATAATAAAAAAACTTAATTTTCAGTCTCCTTGACCCCACAAATCCCGAAAAAGGCCTACAGGCATATACAGAAAGAAACCGCATTAACTTCCTACCCCACCATCTAACCCCTTACACATTTTACTATAAATAATATGCTTAAAATTCGTTCAGTGCTAACCCAACAGAAGTTCCTGGAGAAGGCGTCCCAGCACCCCAACCCGTGCATCAGGGACGCCTTCCGACTCCCACCTCACGTCAGCCGCCAGTTCCCGAGATCGTCCGACCCGCTGCGCTGCTCTCGGACGAAGACGATGACCCCCCTCGCCCGCCGTGACAAGAAGACTGTCAACCTAGGTTAAATTTAAATTAGTCCTAGTTTAAGTCAATGTTACATCCTAGTTTAAGTTAGCGTAAGTCTTAGGCTAAGGTAGTTTTAATCTTAGTTTTAAGTCCTAGCATTAACAAACTCATGTATATATAAACACCTTTCCTAGGTTAAGTTAATATAGGAACACTAGTATAAGAGCTTAGGTTAAGATAGAATAAGTATACATTCAGTATTAGAAATTATTTTTTATACTTTCAAAATTGTAAGAAAGAGGCTTTGCCTATCTTGGTAATCAATAAAGACAATGACCGTTCAGTGCTTTAACCAGAAAAAAACCAGCCAAGTGTAAGTCGGACTTTCGCAATTAGTGTTCCGTATGGTGATTGCTTTTAAAATAGAATCTTTACATAGGCTAAATTAATTAGGTCTGTGACATGTCTGTATTTTAAGATCCAATATGTAGTTTCACCTTTTTTCTTAGTCAATAATGTACAACAGTTATAGCATAGCATCTTAGGTACCTAATAGCCAATAAATGAATCTAGCTCAATGTAGAATTTAGTAGTAAAAGGTTAAAAGAAATGTTTACTACCTGTATATTTGTTTAATTATAAACAAATAAAATAAAATTATTTTGTCTCCGTATCTATTCGTTGGTCGCCAAATGGTTACAGCAGTAGAGTCCCGATTAATTTTACAACTTTCGACGAAATAAACCTTCACCATGTCGGTTAAATAGTTTTTTTTATATATCAGATAAATTATAGAACGTAATACACTCGTGGTAATTTTCGCTCATTTTAGGGAGACCATTCTAGAATTTTTTCAAAATTTTTTCATCAAAATTTTTCGGAATAGAGTGGCGGAACAAAGATTTTTTGTCATTTTTTAAAATAATACAAAGAAAAGTGTGCGCCAGTATTACATCATATATATTTTTGATCTCGTGTTTTCACAAGCTTTCATTTGATACCCCACTCAATGACCTGGTAAATTTTTCACTTCCGATTTCACCCCTCCATATAACAAATAAACTATCAAACGTAATGCATTCGTGATAAATTTCGCTCGATCTACACTTTATGAAGAATATTTTAGATTTTTTCAAAATTTTTTGATTAGTACTTTTTGAGATAGGAGTAATACAAGGAAAAGTATGCGCATGTATTACATCATATATATTTTTGAACTCGCGTTTTCACAAAAATCATTTGGCATATCACTCGATGACATGATAAAAAAAAAAATTTTCACTTCCGATTCTACCCCCCAAAACTAACCCCTTAGGTCAAAATATAACTTTCAAAACTATACAGCTCTGATTGGGCAATCAATTCCTATATTTGTGCCAAATTTCAATTTTATATGTCAAATAGTTTCGGAGAAAATCGGGTGTTACAGACAGACACCGAAGTGTCTGTCTGCCCGTCTATAACACTGTGTTCCGTCCGAAACACTAAAAAGGCAAAACCAGATATAAGAAAGTAAGGACGACGACCAATGTAGTGAAGAAATCCAAGAAGATACTCAGAAGAAGTCCAAGGGAAGTAGAAGTGATGTAAATGAAAGTCACTAGTAAGTAAGGTATAGGCAAACCCAAAGGTTTGACTGGGTTATGAATGACCATAGGGTGAAAAGTTTAACAGGGGAGGAAGTTGTACATAGAGGTTTATGGAGAAAGCTACCAAAAACATTGACTCTACATAAAACTGGTAAAAATAAGGACAAAAGAAAAAATAAATCTATTACATACCCTTATACATTTTTCAGCGCAGACACAGAATTATCAATATTTATTTTAAAAGTATTTAAAAATGTCAAAACAACGTAACAAAAATAAATTTATGCCTATAGCCTGAAAGTATAAATTTCAGCAGCGACCTCAAAAATTATGACATCTAAAAATATTAATAAATCTGTTGCGTGAATCGATACCACTGCCAATAAATTAATAACACTTTATTTTAGTTTACGTGCTATTTTTGAAACAAGCTTTATTGGAACAAAAAATACAGGTGATTTATTCTATTGCGTCTATTGCGTTTTCTATTATTTAGTTACGGCATAGCCCTCTTATCATTTTTTCTTCTCGATTAATACATTTGTCGTTAGATGGTTTGCCTATCTTCTTTAGGCGAACTGTGTGGGGTCCTCAGGTGTCGAACCTTATCCTTGACCCTTTTCCCCTCGCTTTTCTTCCTTCAACGTGACGCCAATGCAGAGATGTAAAGTCCAAAAGGACCATCCGTTACATCTTTTGAGGAGTGCCATCATGGCATGTTGTATTTTTTAATTTATAAACCTTAGGGAATTTGAAGTATTGTTCAAGAAGTGTGCCAATAATTTTCTTCTCTGGCTAGGTTGTCTCGTTAATGACTTCTTTACTTTTCTTGGTTGTTTCTTCTCTCATGCTGAGTCGTCCTCCAGTTGCATCTCCTTCCTTTACTCAAAGAAAGCTGCAGAGCAGCAGGATTAATCTGGCAGGCCTACTTGTAGGCGACTAGTACAGGGTCACTTGGTCAAATATCGACCTCCCGAAGGATTCGCAGATTGGGGTGCACTGTTGCTTCCCCCAGAAACTTCTGCTGTAACTTATTATTATATTGCAGCACCGTACCTATATTTAAATCTTGGTGCAGCTGGACGTTTCTCATGAACCCCCAAGCATGGCTTATCATCCTTAGGGTTAGGTTCTGGGTGATTTGCGCGGATTTTCTGTGCATCTCACATATATGGATCCATGTTAGACAGCCGTACAGAAGCCCTGGACGGATGAAAATCTTATATAAAATCATTTTATTACGCAATGGTAAGTTACATGTACGATTTATTAATGGATATAATTTCTGTGTGATGTGCGAGAAATTAATAAAAAATTTTAGAAACAACAAATATGGACAAAAGATATAAATATTATTAAAAATCTGTACTGGAATCAATCAGTGAAATTTAAAACTGGGCTGGAAAAGTCCGAAAACTTAAGAATAACCCAAGGTGTAAGACAGGCATGCATTCTCTCACCGCTTTTGTTCAAGGGCCATCTATAAATCCATTGAAGGAATAACAGTTAATGGGAGTACACTGAACAACATATGGTATCTCCGATTTATAGTGTCACTTTGCGCCTTCCGGTTCCTAGCTTCCATTCTCACCGATCATCTCAGTCACCTGGTCGTAGGTTTCGTTCGAACATTGCTTTTGTTATGCCTATAGACCAGGTTATTTTCGGCTTTCCCATTTTCTTTCATTCTGTAGGTGTCCACTGTAGGATTTGTGTTCGGATTCTATGGTGTTGCATCCTTTGGACATAGCCGTACCACTTTAATTGTCTCTCCTGTACGTCTTCTATCAGTGTTCTTTCTATTTTCATTTTTGACTGGACCCTTTCATTTGATATCCTATCTAGCTTGGAAATTCTCGCCGATCTTCGCCAAAAATCCATTTCCAGAGCATTTAACCTTCTGTCAAGAGTTTTGTTTAGTTGCCATGTTTCGCACCCATATAGAACTATACTTTTGAAGATGACGTTGTAAATCTGTTGCTTTCTTTGCCTGCTGATATTTTTTGACCACAGAATGGAATTCATGGCACCGCACAGTGTCTCGACTAGTACAAGCTAGCGGGACAATATTATTTCTTCACTTATTCCAATTGTTTATGTATATTCCAGGTATCTTAAGCTATTTTAAGAAAAAACAAAGTTGAAAAATGTGTACTGTATGTGTATTAATCGAAATATGTAGCTGCAAGACGGAAGTGGTTTACTAATGTGTCTCATTTGTTCACTATTGTCGCTAATTGTTCTTTAATTAGCTACATACGTCTACCTACTCATTATGTGTGAAAAGCACAATCATGTTTGTTTACAAAGAAATTTCTAGGAAAAAAATAAAAATCATAATGATAGTACCCACATTTATTAATTTACAAAATATTATTTCTTTTAAAATAAATTAGTACAATAACAGTATCTATATATCAATTATTTACAATAACAAGGTGTATAAGTAAAAGAAATATAATGTTAAATAACTTATATACTAAGGCATGAATTATAAGCAACTACAACACACAATAAAACAAGAATAATAATTACAATAAAAAAATACTTAAACCTACTAATCACCATCAGATGAGTCGTCATCACCGCTCTCCCCATTCAGTAGAATATTCAGAGAGTAAATAATCCTCCTCATTTAATTCGTGATGATGACTTACTGATGGTGTTTCGGATGGCAATGAAGGTGGGATAATCAACTGCAGAACCTCCGATGGCAAAGAAGTAAATTTTCTTCGCGGTAATTCTCTATACGAGTTGATAACAGGATCAGACGTAATTAAAAGCATTCCCAAAAGATCTGTATTTGTGGCAATACGTGACCGCTTCCTGGTGTGCCGTTCACGGAATCTACGACAGTCTTTATTTCTTGCCTCCTGGGCTTCTTCGGAGAGTTGTCCAATGGGAAGGAGAAAAGACTTTATAACTTCCGCGCTGTGTACAAGAATTTTATGCACAGTAACGGGCATGGAATACCACGAATACAGATCAGGGTATAATTTTCTAGTATCAACACAAAACTTTTCGAATTCTATATAATTTATGTCATATCCCGATGACAAAGTTCTTAAAATTACATGAAATCTACGAATAAGGTTTACATCTAATCCTGTAATTTCGCTGCTCAATTCAGCTTTGGAAAAAAATCTACGTGCTGTGTTTCCATCGTTTGTGTTACCATACCCAGGTTTTGGTTTATCTACAATGAGACCCATACGATCTTTAAACACTTTTTGTATCTCTTGTGAGCGTTGCTTCACAATAGCTTTGTCGTTATCTCCCCTGATTTGCCACTTTTTTTATTTCTAAACGATAGCTGATGTGAAGCAAACATTCAAACGTGCGGATCCATGCATGTAAAGTAGATAAACCAAATGCAAGGCGTTTTTCGTTGCTGGGATATTTCTTTGACTCCTCGTTCATAGTAGACGGGGTGGCACTGCAAATATAACACTTTTGTGTTGAACTTGTGTCTGTTAAGGCATTGCACACTTTGCCATCAGTCATTGTCAACAACAAATCGTGTTTAACAGAGATTTGAGATCCAGCAACGTTACATAATGTTGGAAGAAGCTGATTTACTTCATCTAAAATTTTAGAAGTTTCTTCTTTCGTAAACTCTTTTGTCGCAAAAATAAACTTAATAGGACGGCAATATAAAGTAGAGGAAGGTCTTGGATTTTGCCAGATCACAGTTTCGCCATCAAGCAGTCTCAAAGGGACAAATGAGTATACGAACAAAAATTCGTCTGTAGCGTTAGTGTTCTCAAATTTCTGCTTATACGTGCTATGCCCCGAACTCCCATCACAGCCCCATTTGCTTACCAACGTATAATATGAACGAGGTAACACACTTCTAATGACTTCCGTCTGAGCTTTAACTAATCGTTCAGCCGTTTTATCCAAAATCGCGTGAAGTTTAATTTCAGCTCGAGATTCAGTCACAGAAATATATTCGTCAGAAGGACAACAAGAAGCTTTGGACTTACCTAAACTATAAAACGATGGATACACTTGATGTCCCGCTTTCATTGACCATTTTCTTGTTTGTTTATATGCGTAACAAGTCGATTTCGAGTCCACATAATAAGCTAAAGTTTCGTCTGGTGTTAACTGCCGACTTTGTTCAGAACACTTATTCTTTTCTCTAGTTTCACTGACCGCGACGTTATGGATCTGTTTAGCAACACTTCGATGCCCTTCTTTTCGAGTAGCTAACTCAGCTGCTGTAATAAGCTCACTTGCACTTCGTGATTCCAAAAGATCTTCTACTCTCCGTCTCTTCGTTTTCGTTGATGAGTCTTTAAATGATTTTCTGGGTCGCCCTACAGAAAGAGCCGCTGATGATGTTGAAGTGCACGGCTGGTTAACACACATCTTTATTTCGATTCCGGATCCCTCTAACCACTCTTTATGTTTGATTAGAAACATTTCTTTGTTACACTTTAAAGAAGTCCACTTTTGATTGAATTTTGCTGAAAGGCTTGATATTTTCATTTTGAGTCGTTTTAGAGAATCGTCAGAAACATCAGACATATTGAATTTTTCACTTATATAATAAAAAAATGCCACTGTTTCGTTCAGTTTTGTCATCTTTTAGCCATTCTTTAAAAAAAACTCCATTTTCGTCATAGTCACGACTCGTTCTGAAAAAAATAAAATAATTTTACTTTCGGGCCTTTTCGGGGTCTATAATATATATGAATCTGTGCCTGAATGTTGTAGGTATTACATATAGAAAAATCTAGGTGGATAAAAAAAAGTTGCTACTTTTAAAGTTTACAATTAATGTAAAATTTGCTGGATTTATCTATACATTTACAAATTGATATTACACCAAAAGTATACATATTTTTTATAAAAAATATAAGTCATAATAGAGTACATACCTTCAACAGAATATTCCATAACAAAAAACTCGTTTCACTTTGCTACCAATTTTAAAATATGTTATCACAAGTGTGCATAAACTGCAACTGATTTGCAAATGAAAATGACCTCTCTTATAAGGGTTATTTTGACCCCCTGATAAGATACCTTTATGAGGTGATAAACAAATTAATTCTTGGAATTCGTTAAATGGGGGGGGGGGGGGTTGTTTACAAGTCGTTATCAGTGGTTCCTGGAAATTACGTCATGAATATTGTCCCGCTTTGTTTTGCTCATGTTTACTGTGAGTCCCCAATTGCTATATTGGTCTATGAGCTTCCTTGTCATATATTCCAGATCTTCTGGATCTTGGGCGATAACCACCTGATCATCGGCAAAATGTAGCGTAACGAGTGTTGTCTCATCGTCTGTTTTGATACCCATTCCTCGACAACTCTTCCTCCAATGATCGAGGGTCGCATCAATATATACTTTGAATAACGTTTGGGACAAGCAACACCCTTGTTTAAGACCTTTTGTGATGTGAAAGCTTTCAGATATTTCTTTACCAACCTTTATTCTTGATTGACAATTTGAATATGGTTGTTTTATCGCTTGTATGGCGGTAACGTTAATAGATGTTCTTTCCAATACCTGCCACAGTTTCTTTATTGGTACATTATCGTAGGCCTTTGTTATATTAATAAAGATTAGATGGACTTCTCTGTTGGTTGCTATTTTCTTTTCGGTTAGTTGGTTAAGGCTAAAAATGTTATCCATACAAGTTCTTTCTGCTCTGAATCCTGCTTGCTGTTCAATTTCGTACGGAGCATATTCTTGTTCAATTATTGCTCTAATCAGTTTTCCATAAAGTCTGTTTAAGGAGCTGGTGACCAATATGCACCTGTAGTTCTCTTTCCTTCCCTTTTTGTGAAGTGGCGTTATCCATGCCAGTTTCCATTCTTCAGGAATTTGGTCGCCACTTATAAATTTTTCGAAAAGGTTGATGAACATGTCCTTTAGTTTGTTGGATCCAGATTTTAATAATTCTGCAGGAATTCCCTCTGGTCTTCTAGCTCTACCGTTCTTCATTGTTTTGATTGCTTTTGGTATCATATCTCTATTTTTTTGTATATTTGGTCCCTGAACTTTGTGAGTGGATGGACACTGGGTAATAAATTCTGATCGATGTTCAGCCATTTCGTGTTGGTAATGGTCTTTCCACGTTTTCATGCTTATAATGGGTAATGGTGTTTTTTGAGAGTTATTTGCTCTTAGTGCTCTAACGAGTTTCCAAGTCTCTGATGATCCGTTTCCCCCAAGATAATTTCCTATCTCATAGCATTTCTTCTCCCACCTTTCGTCTCTATTCTGTTTGATCATTTTTTGTAGTTTCTTTGTGTCTCTCTGTATTTATCTCTGTCTGTATCTTTTTTCGTCGTAAGCCACAGTTCGTAAGATTTCTGTTTATTCTGCTTTTTTTCCTCCCAGTCTTTGTTCTACGTTAATGTGTCGTTTCTTACCTTTTCCGATCCTTCACATACACCCAAGGCTTCCTTTGCTGCATCATGTATTGCAGCAATGGTTTTTCTATATATTTCCATCGTGCTGCTTGTCATATCGATTGTCTCTAATTTTTCATCTAATCTCCTCTGGTAGAGATATCTAGTACTGTCCTCTTGTAAATGTTTTATATTATATTCGTTTTAGTTATTTTATCGGTCTCTGCAAATGTTTCGTCATTTTGTCCTGAGTGTTTGTACTTAATTTTGATTTTTGCTTTCAGAATATAATGGTCTGATCCGCATTCGACTCCTCTATACACCCGGACATCATTTATTTTCCATTGTGATTCTTGTTTTATGATGATATAATCTATAATCGACCGCAGTTGTCTCGTTTCTTGGTGCCAGGTGTATTTGTGGATGTCTTTATGTTTGAAGAAACCGTTTAGAATTTTTAGTTTGAATGCTCTACATGTTTCGATTAGTCTTTTCCGATTGTCGTTGAGCGTTTTTTCTCTATTACTTCCTACAACGTCATCGTTCTTTCTGTTACCAGTTCTTCCGTTAAAATTTCCCATCATTAGGGTTTTTCTTTGATTTCTAATCTTACTTAGAACATATTCTATTTCTTTTTGAAATTTTTCTTTTTCTTCAAGTGGTGCATCATCATTTGGGGCATATCCACCAACAATTGTTCTTTTGTGGCCTTGTATGGTTACGTTTACTGTTATTATTCTCTTTGATACTGCTTTCCAATTGCTTATTTTCTTTTTGAGTTTTTTGTTAATCAATATCGATACTCCTTTACTTGCTCGCAGATGTTTAGGCACTCCGGTATACATGTGTATATAATCTCCTACAGTTTCGATTCCTGTACCTTTCCTTTTTGTTTCCATTAAGACAGCAATATCTAGTTTTAGTCTTTGTATTCCAACTATTATATCTTCTGTCTTTTCTGTCCATCCTTGAATGTTTAATGTTTAATCAAACACGAAATTTTTTTCGTTTCATCGTTTTGCAAAAAACAAAAGTAGCGTCACTCAAACAGCTGTAATTTGCAAACTAATAGAGAAAATGTCATGAACATTTTACAGGAATCTTCAACTCTCGAATAGTGTCGGGATTTTACACCCCACTCACCAAATATTACATAAATTTGAAAAATATAGTTTCATTTTAAAATAGCTGTTATTACTGGACTCTAACAAAACCTTCACACAATTTTCCTGTTACACCACATACAAAATATTTCCTGACAAAATATTTACGCCCAAACCTTTTGTACCCTTCATTAAAGGCTAGAAAGTTAATCCAGTCGAGCTTTTGAAACGCTATTGGATGCCAAGGTCACCAGTTATGGGATCCTATAATGCCTCAGTTATATTGAGCAATAGTAGGCAACATAAAAAAAGCAACAAGTTGTGTTTTTACGTTAATGTGCGATTTGGGAGTATATTCTGCCAACAAATCTTGTTGTGCATGTTCCCATATCATTAATGAATGACATATTTAAGCTTCTGCGTACACTTTTGCCACCATGTATTTGATAAATAATTCGGAACGGACGCTCATAAATGCAATACAAGTAACACCTAACAATATGGAGCAATATTATTGAAATAATTGCCTAATGTGTGAACTGGGATATTTTAGTGTAAACTATTAACCTAAGTAATTTCAGTAGATAGAGAGTGGCTGGTTTGAAACGTTGACAAAGGATGGTAGAAGAACAAAAACCCCCGTTTATTTTTAACATTTTACATATTAGGAGCTTCTTGGAGAAAACCCAAGTATTTTTTAGTCTGAACACCTAATTATCCAATTTCTACCAGTTCATTTCTCTTCCTCATTTCCATACTGAACAATAACATAGTGTTATGCGATTATCATATTATTACGTACAAATTTCCTTTAAATAAAAATACTAGTAATAATACTAGGGAATTACTTTCTTGGATATGTTTGGTTAGGTAAAATTAGGCTAATGACGGACAAATAGTATTTATAAGTCTAAATTAAATTAATTCACTAAGAGTAACTAATTATTCAATTAATTTAATACTACATACCTACTTGCCCTACATGTCTTATGCAATTGTAGGTGAAATGTTGGAGAGTTACTCCAAATTGGCACAGTCTAATCCCATGAACCACGATTTTTCATCTAGTTTAATACTGTTTTGATTCCTGTGATTTCTTGCCTGTTAATATATATATATATATATATATATATATATATATATATATATATATATATATATATATACATGTTTGTGACTCTCATGTTTCCTCGGAGAGCGTTCTTTACTAGTGGCAGTCGACGGATTTCTTTCTAACACCTTCACTATCAACACCGCTCCAAGGCGCCATACTGTCCCCTACTCTCTTTCTTATTTACATTAACGATCTGCTGAAAAAGACCGGGAATCCAATCTACAGCTTTGCAGATGACAGTACGCTTATCTCTTCATTCAATTTGAACGCTCGGACATCGGCTGCTCAGACGAATATCCGCAGACAGCAGGAGGTCGTTCAACTTAACGAAGATCTGGAAGAAATTCTATCTTGGGGTGACAGTAACCAAGTGGAATTTAACGCTACAAAAAAACCAGGCGGCAGTTTAGTCATGTCGGGGCACTTCATTCCCCTAGCATCGTCACTTAATTTGTTGGGCGTCAATTTGGGAACAAAAATGTCCTGGCGTGAACATGTTGCAGACATAGCAAGGAGAGCTTCTCAAAAGTTGGGAATACTATTTCGAACCAGAAAGCTCCACAACAACTGTTAATTCTTTACAAAGCTCAAATTCGTCCAACTATGGAATACTGCTCCCATGTTTGGGGCTCCGCTCCCAAACATGCACTGCATTTGTTGGATTCTGTTCAGAGGAGAGATATTCGTCTGATTGGAGACCCGGAACTGACTGGCGGCCTTGATTCGCTGGAACATCGAAGAACGGTTGGTGATTTGAGCAATTCTACAAGTATTTTCATGGAAAATGTTCGAAGGATGTAGCCCGCTTAATTCCTCCCAGAGCGGTGCTTGTTAGAAGTACACGTCACGCTAATACTTCACATCCGTATGAGGTTCAGCTTGTTACTCCTCGTACAACACTTTTCAAGCAGTCTTTTATATGGAAAAACATCATTCCTGTGCTAGACCCATAAAAAAAAAAATCTGCTGTCAATTCTACAGTTACTTAGACTATTTAATGTTGCTCAGATTTCAAGGGAGTCAAACACTTTCTCGTAGTTAGCTGTCGATGCCCAACAGAAACAAACAAACAAACAAACTTTCTCGTAATCCACAAAGGCCACCCAAATCTTAAAATTATACTCTTTTGACTTTTCTATTAAGGTTCTTAATACTTGAAGGTGGTCCAGTGTACTAAAGCTTTTTATAAATCCAGTTTTTACTCTGGGTTGGTAAGAGTCCAATTTCTTTGTGAGTCTCGCAGTTATTATTTTCATAAATAACTTGTACATTACGGATAGTAGGCTGATTGGTTAATTTAGATTTATCTCCTTTTTTGAAGAGCAAGACCACCACAGCATTAACTCAGTCTCGAGGTAGATCGCACGTATCGTGTATACCTGAAAATATTTGACGAAGCATTTGTCCCTTATCCCTTGTCCCAGTTTATCGCTACGTATAGTAGCGTTTGGACGTTTTATTCATATTGAGACATCCTATATTTCTCTTACAATGGGTGATAACAATTATTTTTTATGGGTCTAGCACACGTACTACAGGAAAGTCCTTAATGCGCACCAGGAGCGGCATGTGTGCGGAAAAAGCAATTCCCGTTGTTCTTGGATCGCTGTAAATTGTACTCGGTGGGAAACACAGCCCTGGGCAAATTATTCCAAAGGGATGATGTTCTCCATATAAAAGACTTCTTGAAAAGCGTTGTTCGCGGAGTAACAAGCTGAACATCATACGGATGCGAAGTATTAGCGTGACGTGTTTTTCTAACATGCACCGCTCTGGGAGGAATTAAGCGGGCTACATCCTTCGAACAATTTCCAAGTAGAACAGATTTAAGTCGCCAACTGTTCTTAGATGTTCCAGCGAATCAAGGCCTGTCAGTTCCGGTTCTCCAATCAGACGAACAGCTCTTCTCTGAACAGAATTCAACAAATGCTGTGTGAGTTTGGGAGCGGAGCCCCAAACATGGGAGCAGTATTCCATAGTTGGTTGAATTTAAGCTTTGTAAAGAATTAAGAGTTGTTGTGGAGTGTAAAGCTTTCTGGTTCGAAATAATATTCCCAACATTTGAGAAGCTCTCCTTGCTATGCCTGCAACATGTTCATGCCAGGACATATTTGCTCCCAAATTAACGCCCAACAAATTGAGTGACGATGCTAGGGAAAAGGAGTGCCCCGACATGACTATGTCGGGTTCAGCATCGTCAACTTTTTTAGAAAAAACTGCCCCCTGGGTTTTTGTAGCGTTAAATTCAACTTGGTTCCTGTCACCCCAAGATAGAATTTCTTCCAGGTCTTTGTTAAGTTGAATTACCTCCTGCTGTCTGCGGATATGTGATGTGAATGAAGAAGAGATAAGCGTACTAACATCGGCAAAACTGTAGGTTGTATTCCTGGTCTTTTCCAGCAGATCGTTAATGTAAATGAGAAAGAGGGTAGGAGACAGTATGCCTTGGGGCACACGGGCGTCGATAGTGAAGGTGTCAGAAAGAAATTCGTCGACTGCTACTCGTAAAGAACGCTCTCTGAGGAAACATGAGAGCCACAATCCAAACTTTTCAGACATATCATAAGAGCGTAGCTTAGCCAACAGTCCATCGTGCTAAACACTGTCAAATGCCTTGGATATGTCAAGAGCAACCGCTCAAGATTCTCCAAAGTGTTCAATTCCGTTGTTCCAAACATGTGTTACATAAGTCAGAAGATCTCCTGTTGATCTATGTTTACGAAAGCCATATTGGTGATCGCTAATAATGCTGAATCCTTCAAGATATTTTAGAAGATGCTGATTGATAGCCTTTTTCATGACTTTCGATATTATTGAAAGCAGTGCGACTGGTCGGTCGTTATTTGGCAAAGTCTTCTTGCCTTTTTTAGGCATCGGCTTAACTGTGGCACATTTCCAGCAGGAAGGAAATATTCCCTTTCTGTCGGATAGGTTGAAAAGTCGACAGAAAACTGGTGTTAGTCGCCTAGCACAGTTTTTGAGAACTATGGCAGGTATTCCGTCAGCGCCAGAAGTCTTTTTGGTGTCTAGCTTCATTAAAATACGCTTTATGATACGCTGTCTGAAGACAACATCGGGCATCCTTGACTGCAATATGGGAATAGTAGGTAGTGTTTTTCCTTGGAAATCGACAGTAGAATGTGAAGCAAAGAGTTCATCCAACAAGTTCTCTTTCTCAACAGGTGTCGTTGCAATAGAATTATCTGGCCGTGTGAGTGGTGGTATGGTAGATTTGGTGAAATTTTGACTAACTGCCTTAGCGACTGCCCAAAAGGACCTGGAATTGTTGGGATAAGTGAGAAGTTTGTTTCTAATTCGTTGATTGTGTGCCTCCTTGGTTTCGTCGACACTTGTTTCATTTGTATTGAAACTTTGTCGAGTGGCGCGATCGTGACTGTTGTTCGCGGTTTAGAAACAATTGGAAATGTAAGTGTTGGAAGGGGTGATGAACATATCGATTATTTACAAAGCGTAGGTACTGTGACTGTGCATTTTGAGTGTCGTAAAACCTATAAGAGGAAATTCAACACTGAATCATATAAGAAACGTCATATGAGTGGTTCCCCTTCAACGTCTAAATGCTCTCCTCGTAAACATAGATCAACCTCATTTGACTCTGATACGTTGTGTATTTTTTGTGGTGAACTAGTTAGTGAGAAAGTAGAGCAAAAAAGGATAAAAAATATCGACGAAGTATCCGATATGTGCATTATCATTCAATGACACTGTAATTCGAGCAGCAGATGCGCGCAACGACAGTTATGGGAGAGCTATAAAGAATCGTATCAACTTTGAATTCGACTTAGTTGCTACTAATGCTATCTACCATAGTACATGTTTTGATTATTACATTTTGTCAACTTCTGATCGGAAGGAAGGCCATCCAGCAGACGAGGATATTTCCAATGCAATGAATGAAATTTTTTATTATATAGAAAATAACGATGATTGTCAATTCACTCTAGGAGAGCTAAAAGATATACTTAAAAGTCTGTTCCAGCCGATAATCCAACCCATAATCAATACCGTATTGTAATGATCTGTAACCTATGGATTAGGCCTACAGGGGACATTATGTAAAAAAAACGCACTTTGCATTATACCTCAAAGGTGGTGCGTAAACGAATGTATCGTAACGCCCAAGTTTTCTCAACCTCATATCTTGAGAACTATTAGTCCCACATAAATTTTGTGTAGCTTTTGATGGTAAATAAATTTCATAATAACCAAAATTCACGTAAAACTGATAGTTTACGAGATATTTGAGAAAAACTGATTTTCGCGACCTTTGACCTTCGATAACTTTTTGTGCCGACACAATTTCACAATAGACTATTGACACAATATTTCTGATACCAAAACAATAAAATCCTGAAGGAAAATCTTCACTTATAAGATCACTTCGGTGTCTGTCGGTCTGTCCGTCTGTCACAACTATTTGACGTAGAAAGTTGAAATTTGGCACTAATATAGGAAATGATGGCCTCATCAGAGCCGTGCAGTTTTGAAAGTTAAATTTTGACTTAAGGGGTTAGTTTTGGGGGGTGAAATCGGAAGTGAAAGAAAAACATTTTACTAGGTCTTTGAGTGGGGTTTCAAATGAAAGCTTGTAAAAACACGAGTTCAAAAATATATATAACGTAATACTTGCACACATTTTTCTTCCTATTATTTTGAAAAAATCGTGAAAAATCGTTGTCCTCCCTCTATCTCGAAAAGTACTGATCAAGAAATTTTGACAAAGTTCTGAAATATTTTCCAAAGGGTGTAAATTAAAAAAAAATTATCACGAGTGCATTACCTTTAATAATTCATCTTGTATATAAAAGAAACCAAAAATTTCAAAGTCATCAGTTTTCAGTAAAGATCGGAGATAAACTTTGTTGAAAACTCATTTGGGGTCTGTTTTGTGAGGTCATTAATCATTTTATACCTCCGTAACAAAAATTTTCATTTTAAAAGCAATCAACGTGTGGAACACTAATTGCGCATGGCATTTGACCGGTTTTTTTTTGTATAAAGTAACTGGGCTAGTAGCCTGTCGGCTTCGTTCGACAGTAGTGTTTTGTTCAACGTGTTGGCCTTTCTGTTGTAAGAGATATACTTCCCGTGCTTTCAGATTCACGAATTGCTCCGTTAGGAAAATGTGTCAAAATGTATATTATTGCCGAAAATTTATTAAAACCTTATGTAACCCGTAGGCTGAAAGGTTTTTGGTCTGACACATAGATGTCGCCCTTTTCAAAGAATCTATATGATTTTTAGGAAGTACCAAACTTCAAACGATACATATCGAAATTTCATGACATTTCAACGATTAGTTTACAAGTTACCGTGGTTTTAGTCACGCTACTTTTGAATTTAAACGCGGTCGTACAGACACAAATGATGTTGAACGCTCTGGATGCCCAAATGAGGTGGTTACACACAAAATTGTTTTTGATGACCGTAAAGTGAAATTGCGTGGGATAGCCGACACCCTAAAGATATCAAAAGAACGTGTTGGTCATACTTTGCATGATCATTTCGGCATGAGAAAGCGCTTTTCGAAATGGGTACCGCGTTTACTAACAGTGGACCAAAAACAACAATGTGTTGATTACTTTTAGTGCTGTTTAAACCTGTTTAAACGCAATAAAAAGGACTTTTTCATGCGATATGTGACAATGGATGAAATATGGGTCCACCACTACACGCCGAGATCAAATCGGCAGTTAGCTGAGTAAACAGCAGGTGAAAACCGCCCAAAGCGACCAAAGACACAAGAGTCGGCTGGGAAGGTTTTGGCCTCTGTATTTTGGGATGCGCATGGAATAATTTTCATCGACTATACTGAGAAGGGAAAAACCATCAATAGCAAATATTATATAAAGTTATTGATGCGTTTGAAGGCAGAAATTGCAAAGAAACAGCCCCCAATGAACAAGAAAAAAGTGCTCTTTCATCAAGACAATGCACCGTGTCACGAGTCAATGGTTACGATGGCAAAATTGCATGAATCGAATTTCGAATTGCTTCTTCATCCACCGTATTCTCCAGATTTGGCCCCCAGCGACTTATCACCGAAACTGAGGCCTATTTTGAAGGCAAAGACAAATCCTTCTACAAGAAAGGTACAGAAATGTTAGAAAAATGTTGATGAATAGAGTCGAATTTTGTAAAAAAAAAATGTAGCTAGACCAAAAAATTTTCAGCTTACATATTATATATGTAATTAACGGACTTTTTTTTTAAATGTGTACTGTGACAAATGTGGGCAAGCATTATAAATTATATACATATATTTCAGAAGTAGTAATTTCTTTTATAAAAGAGTATTTTATAAACGATATCTAGTGACAAGTGCCCAAATTTTTATAATCATAACTGAAACATACAATCGTCCTCTATTTCCCTAAACATACATATATTAGGGTAGTTTTATGGCTGGAAGCTCTCATTTTAATGAGTTCAGATACTTGTTTTTAAAACAGCTTTTTGTTTATAATACTCTAATCACCTAAAACAAAACTTTCTAATTCTCTCGTGTTCCTTCAATAACCGCTCGAACTTCCCGGCTAGTTCAGAGTTAAGAGAGAGAAAGATAGAAAGTTTCGGGCCATAAGGCGAAGTTATTCGCTTAATGCAGTGTAGCCATTAACCGCCTCTCCGTTGGAGTTACTCCTTTGGGGGCACAAAGTCGCCTTTTCATTTCCCTACCTCCTCTCTTTTATACCCGCAAATGTTCCAGAATTTATTTGCTGTATAATCTTGTTCAAAATTTATTTATATTAGCTGTTTGCCTTTTAAAAAAAAAAATAAAGCTCAGAACATGATGATGTGACTTAAGGTTCTCTAGCCTCACAGGCGTTTTAAACTTTAGGTCCTAAACCCTGAATGGTTTAATAATAATAAATATTAATCGATGAAGTGTAGATACTGGATACTGTATCCAGTGCCATTTTGCTGAATAAAACCTAAATATCATATAGAAGCTATGTTTCAAAATGACAACTCATTTCAGCGACAGCTAGTGACCTCCAAAAAGAGGTAAAACAACTTTGGCAGACCACCCTATGATTCAACTTTTAAAATATAAATGTACAGGGTAGTCCAAATTGGACACTTTTAAAGGTAAACCCCTTTATCTAAAGGACATAGACGAAAATTGATGTCGGTATCTGAAGCTTAATTTTTATGATAAACTCAATGGTGAAAACCGCATATCGATATCTAGTACCGTTTCAGATATACAGGGTGTTTTCAAAAATCTGCATTTTGCCAGACGAATGGCCAATGGTTTCTGGAGAATTGTAACCAACCAAATTTTTCATTAAGTTGCATTTGGACAGACGAGCTTATGTAAGCAATGCAGGTATTTTTAACCGTTACAATTCTTATACGTGGCCCCAAGAAAATCCTCATTTAGTTGTGGAGCAAAAAAATCAAGGCAGAATTGGTTTTAACGTGTGGGCAGGAATTTTTAGCGGCAGGGTTATTATTTAGAGAGAGAGATGTTTAGAAGTTTTAAAGCATCAAATAGAACTTCTTGTTGATGAACTATTTTTTCAACACTTTAACACGACGGGCACCTCCTCATAACGCTGCAGCTATCAGTAATTTTGTATCTGCCAATTTTGACAATAACTGGATAGCGAATCAAGGTCCGAACTGTTGGCCGGCAAGGTCACCGGATTTAATACCATGGACTTCTATGTCTGGGGAAGATTGAAAGACATAATTTTTAAATTGCCAACAAACACCAGGCAAGAGTTAGAAGTAGCAATGATACAAAGTTTTGCAGCTCTCACTCCTCTTGAACTAATCAACTCGGTAAGAAGTGTCCAGAAAAGGTGCCGCCTATGTGTAAATGAAACTGGTCGACATTTCAAACATCTCTTATAGAAAATTGTTTTGTTTTAGTTTGCTCTACTTGGAATAAATTGTTTTATTGTTGTTTTGTTTTATTTTCTACATAGTTTAAAGTACTATAACATTTAGTAAATTTCATTTTAGTTATGACTCTTAGAGTTACTTCTGGGATTTTTTTTTACGATTTGACTACTATCGGTAAACAACTGATATTGCCGCTCCGTCCAAAGCCTAGTTCACAAAACGTGCATTTAAAACTCTCGTCAAAACTGAAAACCTTTATATTTTGAAGTAGATTTAAGCAAAATATAAAGCGTGCTATATTTTTAGAATGGTAATTTAAAGCTCTATTCGGATAAGGAAAAATATACAGGGTATCCCATTTAAAAATTAGTCGTTTAGTTGTTCATTCCCGTATTTAGTATTGTTCTTTTTTTTTCGTTGACATCTATTTTATAAATATATCTGCGGGTATCTCATATTATCCACCAACATAAAACGTAGGCTGAAAAGTTTTTGGTCTAGCTACTTCAAACACATTTTTTTTTTGCAAAATTCGACTTTATTCATCAATCTGGAAAATACGGTGGATGGATGAGGAAGCAATTCGAACTTCAATTCGTGCAATTTTTCCAACGTAACCATTGACTTGCGACACGGTGTATTGTCTTCATGAAAAAGCACTTTTTCTTATTCATTAGGGGCCGTTTCTTTGCGGTTTCCACCATCAAACGCACCAATAACTTTATATAACATTCGCTATTGATGGTTTTTCTCTTTTCAGCATAGTCAATAAAAATTATTCCATGTGCATCCCAAAATACAAAGTGTCTTTGGTCGCTTCGGGCGGCTTTCACCGGCTGCTGTTCACTCAGCTAACTGCCGATTTGATTTCGGTGTATAATGGTGGATCTATGTTTCATCCATTGTCACATATCGCATGAAAAAATCCTTTTTATTGTGCTTAAACGGGTCTAAAACAGCGCTCAGAATCATCCCATCCCATCCCGATGTAACCAACTCAATTGGGCGTCCACGGCGTTTAGCATCATTTGAATCTGTACGACCACGCTTAGATTCAGCATATCAGTAAATGATGAGTGATTTTCCAGGGGCATAGTTCCCGTAACACTTATTAAGCCATTGTTTTGCTTGAACGGCATTTTTTCCCATCAAAAACAGTGTTTAATCAAATATCAAAAGTAGCGTCACTAAAACCACTGTAACTTGTAAACTAATCGTCGAAATGTCATGAAATTTTGACACGTATCGCTTGAAGATTGGTACTTCCTAAAAATCATATGGATTTTTTGAAAAGGGCGACATTTATGTGCCAAAACAAAAAATTTTCAGCCTACATGTTACAATTGCTTTTCACGGTATTTTTTTAAGACAACACTACCATGAGCGTTATTGAATTCCTGCATTAACCATCTAACGTGAATAACCTGAATTAACCTCATTACGTACAAAACACCCAGTCCCTGGGAGAAATTGAACCGGTGACTATTGGTTTACTAAGCAGGCTCTTAATCCACTACGTCATCGAGGCTGGCTTTTTGATTATTTTCGTAAGAAAAGAATGAATTTATTGACTTTATTCTTCTTCTCTGTTTCCATTGTTTCTACATTTACATTGAGTCATCGTTTCTTCTCTACAAATCCTGTCTTATGCTTTTTCGCTGTTAGTCTTTTTTCCCCAGGTTCATTTTTCAACCCTATCCATCTATCTTCTTTTAGATCTTCCTCTCAATCAGTATTATCATTTTTTCTTGCGTTTTTTAGAACATCTCCACAAACATGGCTGTCCTTCTGAGTTTCTAGTTTCTGACTTTTTTTGTTACACCATGAATCGTTTCAGTGTCTTCTCCTGCATTTTTTAATGGCGACATTTTTGGCATGTACTTTGGAGGTAATACTCGTCGGTTATCACGAATTTAACAGTGTGTCGACCGTTCGGTCAATCTGAAACACATTGGACGTATTGGTTATACGAGCCGCTTAGTGTTCATTTAATGTATAGGTATCTTGAGAGCTTCTCTCTGCGTGTTATCTTACGAACTTTTTAAAGTTTCCTAAGGCAGGGATCCTCGATGAGCAAGGAGTAATCCGATGGTGATAGAAATTGGTCAAGGTACAATACTGAAACCGAAGAAATAAAACAGTGGCAAGAGTTTCAGAGCCTATATGTACAGTGTTGTATTAAAATTCTTCACTTTAATAATGTTTCTTCTTGCAAATCTACTTCCTAGTTCCCTTATTTTATTAATTTTCTTCTATCGTTCATCGATCTCCAGCTCGCAACTTTTCTTTCAACCTACTCCCTACCAGTACTGCATTTTACAGTATTGCGAGCATTGTCAAAAATCATGCACCACGAGGATTTATTTCCCTATACTGGGGACCTAATATTGGCTTAAACTGAATCCTGATGCAGTGGAACCATAGCTGGAAACCAAAATCTCAATCCCATACATATATTACCTAAGTACATATTACTTATATACTTATGTAATATATGTAACATATTTGGAACAACGCAATCGGAAAACTTTGGAGAGTCTCTGGTTACACTTGATACATCCAAGGCATTTGACCATGTTTGGCACGATGGATTGTTGGCTAAGCTACGCTCTTATGGTACGTTTGAAAAGTTCTGTTTACGGCTCTCGTGTTTCCCCCGAGAGAGTTCTTTACAAGTAGCAGTCAACAGATTTCTTTCTCATATCTCCAATATCAACGCCGGTGTGCCTCAAGGCTCCATACTATCTCCAACTCTCTTTCTCATCTACAACTATCTGCTGGAAAGGACCAGGAATTCAATCTACAGCTTTGCTAATGACAAAACGCTTATTTCTTCATTCACTTTGAACGCCCGAACATCGGCTACTCATGCCAAAATCTGCAGACAACAAGAAGTCGTTCAAATTAACAAAGACCTGGAGGAAATTCTATCTTGGGGTGACAGTAACCAAGTAGAATTTAACGCTACAAAAACCTAGGCGACAGTTTTTTTCTAAAAAAGTTAATGTTGTTGAACCCGACGTAGTCATGTCGGGATACTCCATACCAAAAATACCTATATGCAATCCTTGTTGTGTCTCCTAATTCTTTAGCATAGTACATCTTATAAAAAAGTATATGTTGTAATCCCCATTACCTTAAACCTATCTCATTCTTCTTCATATTTTTCCTGTTGATAAACTTTTTATATCAGAGCATATAACAAAGATGATAAATAATATGAATTAAATAAAAAAAGTTGTATGAATACAACAATAAAATTGAATTGTTTAAACTTTACCTGGCGAGGAATTCAAAGCCATGAAACTTTCGATACGTATCAATTTCAATGAATAATCTCTTTGATCATTTTCAGCAATTACTACCTATATAACTACGTGTGGCAAGGATTATTAAGTTAAGTTCAACTGAAATTGATCCCTGGTTAGTTATAGTGGAGTCAATTACTGAGACTGGCTTATTGTCTACCTCCTCTTTGCACTATATTAGCCTTATTACCTTGATCTGGTTTGTCAGTTCAGGTGCAATTCTTTCATGTGGTAAATGAACTATTAAATGAATCATCTCATGGTTATATCGTTTGTAATTGAGAGTATTACCAGTATACACGCATGCAGTCCGGTGTCGAGGGTTATTGACTATAACTAGATCGCCCTTCTAACCTGCTTATCTGAAGATTTAAGTAAAAATGTTAGCTAGAGAAGTTGTACCGTTGTAACGAGTTTTTATGGAGTTAAAATATAAAAAATCGGTTACTGCGAGAATGTTGTATGGAGGAGCGCCATCCTGCTGTCAGAATATTTACTGATTATGATGGGGTAACAGCTTCAATATTTACAAAAAAGGTTTAGGAAGCGGCTGGTATATTTAAGTACAGAACAACATGTAAACTAATAGCACTCTAGTTTCAATTTTCAATTTATTTATTTTAACAACATAACAATTGTTTCAAATACACAGTGTCTTCTTTAGAAGTAACTAAACTATTTCAAATGGTAATGTAAGTAATATGTTCCTTAAACTATAATTTATACCTGTTTTGGGTTAAGATTTTAATAAATTATATACAGGGTGAGTCAACGATAGAGTAAAGTTCATTATCATTTGTTTCGAGAATGACGAAAAAAATGTTAAATACAATAGTTTTAGGGAATGTTAAGGTGCACAGTTTAAAATTATTTTTGAATATACAGGATACTTCAAAAAAGTAAGGCCGATATAACATATGTTTTTTTTTTAAATTGAACATACTATTTTCTAATTTATTTTTATATTCTGCGTAACATTTTATAACTTCTTTTATTAATAATGTTATATACCTTAACCTAGTAGTTTTTCTAATATTTCAATTTTTTTTTTAAAAATACTAGTTTTCAGATTTGTAAAAAATTGCCAGTAGCGCCATTGTTTCTGAAGGTGGAATACTCATAATTGGTACGAGCGTTCTATAGAGATGAAAAAAAGATATATGTAAAGAAATTTGAGTTAGTGCTACAGGGTGTTCAAAATAAATTTATGCATTTCGACTATTTTAAATTGACAAATCTCAAATTTTTTGAACGGCACACCCTGTATATTATTATTTTTTATGATTGATTTTACAAAACCCTTCAACTTTTATTAAGTATGTCATATACCTATTTCTAATAGTTTTCGATTTATTTTGAATTTTTCAATTTTTACTCTTGTTTTTAATACACTTACGCTATAACTTCATAGTTGCCAAGACAAAACAAAAATGTAGGCATTGTCAAATTTTGACATATCTATTAAGCAAGGAAAAATAATTTAATTTGTTGTAGTAAGTGATGTATAAAGGTAAGAGTTATGGATTTTCCTAAAAATGAATTAATTGTTATGGTATATATACTGGGCGAGGCGGGAAAAAATTGTCTTTTGGCAGAAGACCTTAGGGAGCGTAATAGACGTATACCACCTAGAAAATCTTTTCAGTGCTTAATGGGCCGGTTTGATGGTAGTGGTAGCGTTGAGTATATGAAACGGAAAGTAGTAAACCAGAATGCTACCAGTGAGGAAAATGAAATGGAGATTTTATTTCATGTTGAAGATAATCCCCAGGTAAGCAGCCGTCAACTAGCTGACTTATTTGACACATCTCAAGTTATGGCTAATCGCACTACGAGAAAATACAAGTATCATTCCTTTCATATGGAACTACACCAAGAACTTCCAAGACCGTGATTTTGAACGACGAGTAAACTTTTGTATCACCATAAATGGAGCAATAGAGGCCGATCCAAATTTTTTATCCAAAATAATGCTTTCTGATGAAGCTACTTTTCGTAGTAATGGTGCAGTTAACAGCCATGACATGCATTATTATTCAACAGTTAATCCATTTTGGGTCCGGGAAGTTCAAAACCAAAACCATTGGTCGCCTAATGTATGTTGTGGAATATTAAATTTTCGAATTATTGGTCCATATTTTTTCCGCGAATCGCTTAACCGGCCTAGATATCTAACTTTTTTGCAAAACGAATTACCCCAGCTTCTTGAAGAAACTGATAACTTTGAAAGGGAACAAATGTGGGTTCAACAAGATGGAGTTCCTGCTCATTACCACCGGGAAGTTCGGGAATTTTTAAACGATCGTTGCTCACAAAAATGGATAGGTAAGGATGAATTCTATCATGTTGACTTCTTTTTGGGGGCTACATTAAAGATCGTGTTTATGTGAATCCCCTATAACACCAGTAGATATGGAAAATAAGATACGGAATGCGTGCAGGACAATAACGCCCTTTATGCTACGGAAAGTGAAGGGAAATATAGTAAAACGACTAAACATGTGTATTCAAGAAGACGAGCATATTTTTGAACATTTATTACGTCGTAATGATTAATCATTAGATGAGTTAAACTATATTAAAATTATTATTAACTATTTGTTTATGTTTTCACATTAGCGTAAGTGTATTAAAAACAAGGGTAAAAATTGAAAAATTCAAAATAAATCGAGAACTATTAGAAATGACATACTTAATAAAAGTTGGAAGGTTTTGTAAAATCTATCAGAAAAAATAATTACCCTGTACAGTTATATTATTTTTATAAAGTATAAATCTATAATAGAATTTCTGAGTGAGAGAGAATGATTTAAATCTACTTTTTCGGTTAATAGCTGGTTGGAATTTTTACGTTTATTAATTTCGAGACTTTCTATGAGATTTAATTTTTTGGATTTATTTTCAATATGTACAATTTTAAATTCATCATTGAAATTATGTGATTCATTAATCACATTGGTTGCATAATGTGAGTTGCTATTGTTTTTTAAATAACTGTATTTGTGTTCTTTAATACGGGTAGTTTTTGGTACAAGATCCACAATCCAATAGATAGACGTCTGATTTTTTAATTTTATTAGATTTAGATTTGTTAATCAGATTTAAATTCCCTAGAATATTATTAGTTTTAACTGATATTGTTTTGTTATTTTGTGTTAATTGTTTGGAGATTTTTCTAGTGATTTTTCCTTTCTAAGTAAGTGTATTGTGCTTTACTTTTTTGTCAACTATCGTAGGGTATATAAGTGAGACTGCTTGTTTAAACAATTTTTTACGTAGAATGTTGTCAATAATGTTAGGTTGGTATCCGTTATTGACTGCTATTTGTTTAATGATGTATAGTTTTCTGTTAAAATTAATTTTTGACATCGGAATGTGTAAGAATCTATGGATAAAGGAATTGAATGCTGCCATTTTGTCTCACTTATATATCCTATGATAGTTGACCAAAAAGTAAAGCACAATACACTTACACAGGAAAAAATCACTAGAAAAATCTCGAAACAATTAACACAAAATAACAAAAAAAAAAAAACATTTAAAACTAACAACACTCCAGGGAATATAATTCTGAATAACAAATCTAAATCTAATAAAATTAAAAAGCAGACGTCTATTTATTGAGTTGTGAATCTTGTACCAAAAACTATGTTGGACAAACTGGTAGACCATTTGAAACCCGTATTAAAGAACACAAATATAGTTATTTAAAAACAATAGTAACCCACATTATGCAAACCATGCAATTAATGAATCACATACTTTCAATGATGAATTTAACATTCTACATCTGAAAATAAATCCAAAAAATTAAATCTCCTAGAATGTCTGGAAATTAATAAACGTAAAAATTCCGACCAGCTATTAAACGAACAAGTAGATTTAAATCATTCTCCCTTACTCAATTTATATATAGTTCTCAGAAATTGTATTATATTTATACTTATATAATAATATAACTATACATAATTGAATAAAATCTTAACCCAAAACCGGTATAAAAATATAGTTTAAGGAACATATTTCTTGTATAACCATTTAAAATAGTTTAGTTACTCTTAATACACTTCTGAAGATGACACTGTGTGTTTGAAACAATTGTTAAGTTGTTAAAACAAATAAATTGGAAATTAAAACTAGAGTGCGTCTATATTTTTATTACAATGGATTTCCAACAAGTATCGGCTAATACAATTAAAAACATGTAAACTGATTGACAGTCAAGGAAATATCATTATAGACAAACAAAGCAAAGTAAAGGTATGGAAAAATTATATCACAGAACTATTCCATGACGCAAGATCCGAGCTACCACACATAATGGATAAATCAAGGCCCTCCATCACTGTTGCAGAAGTACAATTAGCGACAAGGCAAACGAAACAAGGAAAAACTCCTGGGCCAGATAACATTAGATCCGAGTTCCCCAAACTTTTAAACGAATCTAGGATTAAACAGATAACAAGGCTATTCAGACATGTATATGAAAACGGTGAAATACCAAAGGAACGGCTTTTATTAGAATTTATCATTATACTCAAGAAACCAAGTGCAAAAAGATGCGAAGACTATAGAACTATTAGCCTCATGAGCCACTTACTAAACTTATTCCTAAAAATTACACAGGTCAACATTTTATCTAGGCTTGTACTCGGTAAACCAACTAGGTATCTTAGGGTTTTTGGGGTCGCTGATCACGATGAAGGGGTCGGTTAACCTTCATCAGGTCAGGTTCAAGGTCATTTGAAGGTCAAATTGAGCCAATGCAGCCAAAAAACCTGAAAAAATTCATACGTATGTTTTTTGGGTCACTGAATCCGAATCCGGTGTTATTTTTTTCATATAAGGTCTCCTGAAGGTCACTAGAGATTACTTCAAGGTTATTTGGAATAAAACAGTTATGAGCAGGCCAAAAAATCTGAAAAAAATGGTGTATACGTTTTTTAAGTCTCTGGTTCAGAATTAGAGGTCGGTTAACCTCCAACAGTTCAGGTTCAAGGTCATTAGAAGGTCAAATTGAGCCAATGCAGCCAAAAAAATCTGAAAAAATTCATACGTATGTTTTTTGGATCACTGAATCCGAATCCGGTGTTATTTTTTTCATATAGGATCTCCTGAAGGTCACTAGAGGTTACTTCAAGGTCATTCTGAGGTTATTTGGAACAAAACAGTTATGAGCAGGCCAAAAAATCTGAAAAAAAATGGTGTATACGTTTTTTAGGTCTCTGGTACAGTTTCTATATATATGGGCAATGTTACAGATTCTACGCACGGATAAGTTACAGAGTTTTTGTTATTACGATTATATCCTTTGAGATTCGTTAAGCAGAAATAACAATTAGACGTATGGTCTGATGGATTTCTCCATTTCATCGGTGCAGAAAATATTTGTGCCCTTGTTCCAAACAAAATATTGCGGCATTTACTACAGATGACATTCGGAGTATAAGAGTTGTTCAAGGAACTCGTGTCGATATTAAACAAACTTTTATATTTTGTTTTCAAAGTCTCAGAAAATTTAAATTTATTTTTGGGAGTATACAGCCCACAAACGATACAAAAACAGTTCACATTATTCTTACAAAATCCTTGACTTGTAGCATTAAACTCTTCAAAAGCCAAGTTTCCCACCGTTGAAGAGCTACGGTCGCTGGATGACGACGGCTGCGGGCCCGCTTTCCCACCCTGACCAACCGCCGATTCTGGGGTTCCGAGCGCCTGTCTCGTAGAAGTTTTATTTGTAGTTGCCATGACGGCATGGAAGCCATAACCCAGGGACTTCGCCGGATAGTGAAACAAATCCGTTGCCCACCGTCACCGCGTGGAGGTGCCCTGGGTGCAACTACAAGTATTAGTTCATTAGCCCACATTTATTAAATATGCATATCAAATAACTTTATGGAAATGTTAGTGGAGTTTTAAGATTGAGACTAAAACTTTCTGTATAAAATAAACCGACCTCGAAGCAAGTATAATGCTGAAATATACTAGTAGCACTTGATCATAACCTTTCCTCTACCCATGTTCTTGTATTCCTGCTTGAAACGATCTATGGAAGAAATGGTAGGGAAGAAAAGAACACAGATTAGGAATTAGTGACCCAAAAAGGTGGGTATCGTTTTTTTTAGATTTTTCAGCCGCTATCAATTAAATTGACCTTCAAATGACTTTGAACCAGATTTGATGGAGTTAACCGACCTCTAATTCTGAACCAGAGACCTAAAAAACGTATACAAAATTTTTTTCAGATTTTTTGGCCTGCTCATAAATGTTTTATTCCAAATAACCTCAGAATGAACTAGAAGTAACCTCTAGTGACCTTCAGGAGACCTTATATGAAAAAAATAACACCGGATTCGGATTCAGTGACCCAAAAAACATACGTATGAATTTTTTCGGATTTTTTGGCTCTATTGGCTCAATTTGACCTTCTAATGACCTTGAACCTGAACTGTTGGAGGTTAACCCGACCTCTAATTCTGAACCAGAGACTTAAAAAACGTATACACCATTTTTTTCAGATTTTTTGGCCTGCTCATAACTGTTTTATTCCAAATAACCTTGAAGTAACCTCTAGTGACCTTCAGGAGACCTTATATGAAAAAAATAACACCGGATTCGGATTCAATGACCCAAAAAACATACGTATGAATTTTTTCAGATTTTTTGGCTGCATTTGCTCAATTTGACCTTCTAATGACCTTGAACCTGAACTGTTGGAGGTTAACCGACCTCTAATTCTGAACCAGAGACCTAAAAAACGTATACACCATTTTTTCAGATTTTTTGGCCTGCTCATAACTGTTTTATTCCAAATAACCTTGAAGTAACCTCTAGTGACCTTCAGGAGACCTTATATGAAAAAAAATAACACCGGATTCGGATTCAGTGACCCAAAAAACATACGTATGAATTTTTTCAGATTTTTTGGCTGCATTGGCTCAATTTGACCTTCAAATGACCTTGAACCTGACCTGATGAAGGTTAACCGACCCCTTCATCGTGATCAGCGACCCAAAAAAAACCCTAAGATACCTAGTTGGTTTACCGAGTACAAGCCTAGATAAAATGTTGACCTGTGTTATTCACAAGAGTCTGCATAGAAGATGTAAAGATTATAGATCTGAAACTCAGTTCGAATTCCGTGATGCAGTCAGAACCAGATGCTTTTTTCAGTGTACAGGTGTTGTTCTAAAGATGCAGAGACGTAAACTGTGATGTATATATCTGCTTCGCCTACTTCAGCAATGCTTTTGACCGAGTACAACATTTATTGAAATATTGAGTAGTATTGGGAAGAATTGAAACGTTTGAAAATAATATCACGCCTATATTGGGATCAGTCGGCGTACATAACAGTAGATGGGGACCAGTCGGATGTCATAAATATATTGCGAGGTGTGAAGCAGGGATGCGTGATGTCTTCGTTATTGTTCAACCTCTACTCGGAATAGATATTTTGAAAAGCGCTTGAGAATGTGAAAGCCGGAATTGTCGTAAATGGAGAACGACCAAATAACATCAGATACGTCGACGATACAGTCATTACGGCCGATAGTCTGGAAGGTTTGCAAAAACTTATGACTCTGGTGCTGAAAGTAAGTACAGAATATGGTCTCGATATTAATGTGAAAAAAAAACCAAATATACGGTTATAAATAAAAATTAAATTCCACATCAAATTAAGAGAGTCACTAAATACACATATTTAGAAACAATACTAAATACCAATGGGCCCATTCACAAGAGATCCGTTGCTAGAGAGAAAAAACAAGAGCCATATTCCTTAGAATGGCATCAGTTTTCAAAAGTCGATCTACCAAAATTAACAACGAAAGTGAAACTGCTCCGCTGCTATGTTCTTTCTGTCTTGCTTTACAGAATAACTCATGGACCCTGACCGAAGCAACCACCAAAAAGCTTACAACCTTCGAAATGTGGCTTTATTGTAGAATTCGAAGAATTTCAGGAGAGGACATATGTAACGAAGAAGTTCACCGAAGGGTGGAGAAAGACACCGAAATAATAACTACGACAAAGACTGGCAAACTCGAATAGCTCGGTCATATAATAAGAAACCAAAGAAGATACTGCCTGCTCAGTGAATACTGCAACGGAAAATCCCAGGGAAACGCGGCCCAAGCCGACGGAGAATTTCTTGGCTGAAGAATTTAAGGACGTGGTTTTCAGTGACAAAAACAGGACTATTCCGTGCGGCAGCGAACAAGATTATAGTAGCTAGAATGATTGCCAAGATCCGGACCGGACAGGCACTACAAGAAGAAGATTATGTTGTAACAAATTTCCAACAATCGCTGATTTTTTTTTAAGTAAAATTTAAAAATTTAAATTTTTAACAAAAATATTGGCCCTATTAGTCTACTGTTCAATATACCTCTTCAGACTAGAACAGACTGACAACCAGAAGGTTTAGTTTCTTGTATTACACGACGATTTTCGTTAACCCAAAAGTGAAAATTTCTTCTATTAAAAATTTTGGCTGTTAAGAAAACTGAGATCCATCCAAACAATTTTAATAAACAGTTCCACGTCTTGTTCCATACGTTGCAATGTTTCCTAATTAAAACCTAAACGTAATTCTTTGTTTTCCTAAATGCTCCACTAGTACAATGTTACATAGGTGATTACTATGTTTCTGTTAAGTATTTTGAAACTTGTAATATGTTTCCCAAGATCAACAAAACAAAAAAAAAGTAAATATTAGCTATGGTGTAATTTTCATAATTGTAAAATGCAAAAGAGTTATCAATTTATCATTCTCGTAGTTTTTTTCCTCTTTATGCATTCCTTTTCTTTTGTTTAAACGTTATTGCGGTTATACTGTAGTTATATATTATTGGAAATGTATTTAAACTAGGAATTCTTCTTAGCTTTCTGTAAAGTTTTGTATATTCCCGTCGATGATATTTCATAGCGGTAAGCCAATTAGCAACAAATCAGAATATGAGTATCAGTAGCTGCCTCATATTATTATTTTATTACAATAGATTGTTCTTGTTAAAAAAATCTTAAAAAAAGATTTTATCTCCTTCTCTACGTTAGCTCTCCTATCATTGACCTCTCTATATCACAACATATAATAGTACACATATCTTATATTATGTACTATATCTACATATTTGTAAAGACATGCATATATAGTATCCGACCTAATTGAGAAAGCACCGTCCACCCCTGTCAAAAGCGGGCGGGGGTAGTTTGTGCTCAATTGAAACACAAGCTTGCCACTTACATGGTTAAGTTAAGTAAAGTTCTGCGGTTGATATAGGGAGATAGATTTAATTGTTGTGTACCTTGTCAAAAAAAATTTCATATTTTTAGATTGTCTGGGTTTATTGAATTTTTGTTTTTCAATGGAACTACTTCACAATTTTTAGTTGTTTAGTATAATATGTCGAAATATCATTTTAGAATTAGAGTATGAGCATTACAGGGGTTACGAGTAGTTATATATACTGCTTTCGAGCGAAAGCGACAGACCGGCGATCCACTGATTTCAATTACACATCTTGATTGCTCAAGAAAGTGCCGCCATTTATTATTAAAGACGTTAAACTACCGTTTAAACTGGCACAATCAGAGTAAATGGAGGGTGGATTTTAGGTAGGATATTTATTTGGTAAAATAATAGTAATACCAGGACCTAATAACAAACCACTGTTTGTTGCCCTTGTAGCTTACGAGAAGGTTTTTGATAGTTTGGAAATGTGGACACTAAAATACGCTCTGGTCAGCGTTTTACTATGATGGAAAATAAAAATGTCCATTTAAAAAGATTTTAAAAATTTGGCACAGAATACAAAATAGTAACTAAGATCGCTATAAAAAGGTGCTTCTCGGCGTTTATGAATATATCTACGAGGACCGTTTGGTCATAAAAAAGTATAATCGTTATTGGCGGTTTTAGTTAACTACAAACCTATTTTACTTTTCCACATAATCGCCGTTCACTTTTAAGCACTTTTCGTAACGCTGCATCAGCTTCTTTAATCCCTCTGCATAGAAGTTCTCCGTCTGGGAATTGAACCAGTTAACAATAGCGGTCTTGAGTTTCCCGTCGCCTTTAAACTGTTGTCTACCAAGCCACTGTTTCAAGTGCAATAGTCGATCAGATCACTTGTTGAACGATTTTATCGGTCTGGATACTCGGCCTGCCACTCCGTTCTGCATCATGCACATTTGTGCGGTCATTTTTAAAGTCTCGACACCATTGTCTAACCTTTCCTTCAATCATTACCGCAAGTCCATAAACTCGGCACAACTCCCGATAAATTTGAGCAGCTGATGATCCTTTTGCACACAAAAATCGAATCGTAACAAGCACTTCGCAACTGGCGGGAGCAATGATTTTCGCGGACATTGTCTGCATTCATCGACATGCAAACGACTACTGAATCAAAACAATAACTTCAGTAGCTTGGAAAACAATCAATAGATGGCGCCGCATGTGTAAAACTTTATTCAGGCCTGGCAATACTTAAATATAAGTAAACGACCCTTACTTTTCCAATTCGCCTCGAATATATCCATAATTTTCTCTAAAATTATTAAATGTATTTCGATGTAGTCTTCACTGTCTTATATAGCGTTTCACAGGGAAGCTTCTAAAATATAAAAATCTATGGAAAATTCAAAATAGCCGGCAGAAAATAATGGACTAATTGTAAATTTGAACTAATTGTACTATATAAGGGGTTACTGAGGTTATGTATATATTATTCATTTATATGAATTTGGAATGACAGATACGGTATGGCCTAAAATAACACCAATTTCAACTACAATTGATAGTGGGATATTTTTTAAGACATAGATTACTAATACTTGATTCATTACACAAGACTGCAAAAAAAAATTGAGAGCTGTTTTGGTTTTTTTGCGTAATTCTTATGTTTTTGGGTGTACTGAATCCGAAAATGACTTTCATTTTGTCATAGAACGTCACGTTTTCTGACAATGTAGGTATCTATGTTAAACAAGTTATCATCTTAAAATAAAAGACAAAAGACTAAAAAATTTTTTTTTGACTTTATAATTGCGTAACAAAACTTATTTTTTTTTTTTATCTAAAATACATTCATTAGTAAGCACTAAACACATTTCTTTTTCCCAGTGAGACTCCTTTCGCTTGTAGGAAGCATCTGGAAGGTCTCTCTGAAGCGCCCAACAGTAGTCTGCCATCATTGAGACGCTCCATATTCCCTGGTATCTTTTTTCCATCTCCTTAATATCTTGGTGAAATCGTTCACCTTGCTCTTCACTCAGATCTCCTAAATTTTCTGGAAAGTAGTCGAGGTGGGAATGAAGAAAATGTACTTTTAAACTCATTAGGCAACCTAAAGCTTGAAATGCTTTTAACATTCTTTTGACGATTTGTTTGTAGTTAGGGTCTTTGTTATTGCCTAAAGATTTCTCTATGACCTCTTTAAAGGCAATCCACCCTTCTCTTTGAGGATCCGTCATGATTGTGATGAATTGTGGATCAGCCATAAGCCGTCTAATATCTGGTCCAACGAAAACACCTTCCTTCAACTTTGCCTCCGAGAGGCCTGGAAACTTTGATATTAAGTATTTGAAGCAATTTCCATCTCTTGGAAGTGACTTTACAAATTGCTTCATCAATCCTAGCTTTATGTGAAGCGGTGGTAGAAGAACTTTATGAGGAGGCACCAAAGTTTCATGCAGGACGTTCTTTTCGTCAACTTTAAGCTCCCTTGGAGGCCAACACTTTTTGGTCCAGTGATTTGCTCGGTCTCTACTATCCCATAGACACAAAAAGCAAGGGAATTTGGTAAACCCAGATTGTTGTCCGAGCAACATGCCCAAGATTTTTAAATCACCGCCCACTTGCCAACCGTGGTCTTTATATTTTAATTTGCAAAGAACCAATTCAAAGTTCTTGTAGGTTTCCTTGAGGTGTACGGAATGACCGACAGGAATGGAAGCATAGAAACCGCCATTGTGAAGCAGAACTGCTTTAAGGCTTCTTTTTGAAGAATCTATGAAAATACGCCACTGTGCTGGGTCGTATGAGATCTTAAATGTATCCATCAAACCTTCAATATCGGTACAATAAACCAACTCGTCCTCTTGGGCAAAGTAGGAAGTGAACTGCTTCTCACGATATTTAAACCAGGAGGAAGACACTTCCGGCAAAAGTAAGTTCCTGCTTTTGAGCCTTGATCCAAGCAACTCAGCAGCGTTTTTGGGAAGATTCAAGTCTCTTACCAAATCATTTAGCTCGCTCTGGGAAAACAATTTCGGACTGCTGTCATCTTCAAATTGAAAACTTGACTTGTCATCGGGTTCAGGTACAGCACCATCTTCGTCAGAACTTGGAATCTCTTCCAAGGTAGCAGGGGCCTTGGGCACTGGTATTTCGGTCCCATGAGGGATAGGACGAATAGCTGATTGCAGATTGGGTTGCTTCCATTTTGAATTATACCCTTTCACATTACACGAACGAAAGTAACAATCATCACTATGGTTCTTTTGCTCGCGCCATACCATAGGAATCGCATATCGAAAAGCTTTTTTCTTGCCCTTAAACCAATTTCGAAGGTCTTCAACACATCGTTTGCAGACTTTATGAGGTGCCCAAACTTTATCCTGATCTCCAAGTTTTAAGCCAAAATACGTGAAGTATACTTTTTTTTTACAAAGTCCGTAATATTAAGTTGTTGCTTTAGTACCATATATTCGCCACAAATATAACAGAAACTGTCAGACGAATTCACACACTTCCGCACAGATGACATTGCACTATATTGAACCAAGATCTATAAAACAATGACGAGTTAACACGTAATTGTACCGCGCCACTTTCTACACTATCGGAGCGCGCACGTTCTGGTTACGACGTTTATGTTTGTTAATTTAGCTCACACAGGGCGTTCTTTATTTAGAAAGTAATGATAGTTATGATCTGTATACATTTAAAAACAGTAATCAAAATAAAATTGTACCTATTTATTTATGACTTCAAGTTAGCCCAAAAAAACTCTTTTTTATTATAAAATTTTGCGTTTTGCAAAATAACCTGACGTTCTGGAATTTTTTGAGTATTTTTTTAGTTTTCAGAACACCTAAATATATAGAAATCAGTTGAAAATATCCAGATAGCATTTTTGTTGCAGACCTGTGTTATTAATAAATTTCGTGAACCAAAAGTTCAATAAGTTTAAGTTTTGAGTAAATCGGCATTGACATATTTGAAGTCATATATTATGAAGTGTATTCATATGTGAAAATGCATAATTTAACTTAAAATTATGTGTGTTTCAAGTTTCATCTTTATATAGTGAGCAGAGCAATAATTAACATGTTTAATTTTGTAATAATATACAGACAGAACTAAAAAAGAAGATTCTTTTAAAGAACTTTTTACACCACAAAAGAAATGATCATGGGACACATTGTGTGACATGGAGGTTATGAGGGGAGAATAGCACAAGTGGGCACAGGTAGTTAAGCCTAAGTTGTTTAAATCAAAATGAAAAGGATATTGGTAAGGTTAATTTAGTCAAATGTCACACAGAATAGCAAAATATAAAAAGTTGCATTCGACCATGCCCAAAACTCACGTCCTTAACGTATAGCTGATACTTGCTTATTTATAAGTTGTGCAAATGTTTATCTAATATAAAGCCATGAATACAAATTTCTTAGGTATTGTTTTACAATTGTTCATTAGTTTGATTTTTAAAATGCAAGTAAAATTTGTTCTGAAATCTCTTTCTCATATATATATATAAAGTAAATATTTATCGTCCGTTAAAAATATAAAAAAAAGGAAAAGATTCCAAGTTCAGCTCTAAAAATGAAAAAAATACTGAAGAGTTAATTAGTTGTTGAAATAAAATTGAATTGGGTACAATTGTTGTGTCCTGAAAGATAAGGCGGGTAGTTCAGTAAAAGACTGCATTAACAGAGGGAAAAGTACATTGACAAAATAAAAATCCTTGCAGATATTACACTCTTAAAATTACATTAAATAAATAAAAACCCCTTAGGCTATGAGAGTGTACACATTCAAAACTAGAGTTCTATGAATTACTGATCCTAAGTGTAAAAAAACACAATCTCAAAGTTTGTAAAATTAACTCCGCGGATTACATGTGTTGAGTAAGCGTTGGAAACGCACTTGTAGACAGGAATAGCTAATCACTTTTTGACCCGAAATGCCTGAGGATGAGCAGGATATTTTAAGAACGGAAGAAGGCCTTCAACTTGAGAGCTAGAAACGACACCTACTTGGTGATAAAAAACCGTTACTCCTGCATCACGGAGAAAAATCAAAAGCCACTACGGCGTGCTGGAGAGAAAACACCACTACCACTGGCGGAAAAAATCTTTAAAAATTCTATATGGCCGTTTATATACCTTTTGCCCCTTCTTCAAAGTGGCTCACTTCCGTGACGCAAAATCAACGCAAATTAAATAAGTTAGGTCAGCAACACGTTATACACGGTTGAACTACACTGTTCAAAAATTTAAATCACTGTTTTAAGTTACACTGCTTAAAAATTGAAATCACTGCCTAATCAAATATAAAATGTAATAAAAAAAAATTATAGAAAGAAAAAGATGATCTTAAAATCTAAGAAAAAATAAATGTTAAGCCCTTTAAATCTCTTCTACTAATACTAGATGTTTTCGATTTGCCTCTTCACCTAGGCTGGCTCAGGAGCTCTGATATGAAGCAAAACATACATATCCTTGTTTGGTGATTCATAGATGGCATGCCCAAAGAGTCAATAGCTTTGGATGCTCGTACTTTTGATGCAAGAGCAGAGAGCAATGTTCTCGTCTGCTAAAGCCGATATATTCATATTCATATATATATATATATATATATATATATATATATATATATATATATATATATATATATATATATATATATATATGTTACAGTAGAGGTTTTCACGGATGGTGGAATGTAATACATTAAAATTCCGAGTTTCAATCCGTTCGTTTAACAATGAATTTGCACGACGTTTCGCCAAAATCTCATTTTGCATTTTCAAGTGCTCTTGTTGCTGCTGCTACTCGATATTGTGTTCTTGCTGCTGCCGTCGCTCGAAGTTAACTTTAGAGTTATATATATATATATATATATATATATATATATATATATACATATATATATATATATATATATATATATATATATATATATATATATCTATACGTAAATATATTTATATATATATATATATATATATATATATATATATATATATATATATATATATATATACTACTGTGATCAAAAAATAGTAAGACTTTTGAAATAAAACGAAAACGGGTTATTTATTTTTCCAAATTTATTTCGTCCCCTTCAAAGTAATCCCCCTTGGATACAATGCATTTATGCCGCGTTTTTTCCAGTCTTCGAAACAGTTGAATTCGATTTCTGGAATGGCCTTTAGAGTCTTCTTCGATTCGGTTTTAATCTCCTCAATCGACTCAAAACGATGTCCTCGAAGCGGTCTTTTGAGTTTGGGGAATAGCCAGAAGTTCGACGGAGTTAAATCAGGCGAATAGGGCGATTGCGGAATGATATGAGTTGAATTTTTGATGAAAAAGTCGCGAAGAACCAATGCTGTGTGAGAAGGCGCATTATCTTGATGAAAAAACCTAGAATTATCGGCCCATAATTCCGGCCTCTTGAGACGACTTTGCTGAATTTTTTCACTCATGTTAAAAATCGAAAAACGCACTTTTGTTGTGGAACGAATGCAAGCGAATCTTATTAACTACTGACGCTATGGTCTTAAAATTTGACACAGATGACAGTTAAGGTCCTACCAACCTAACGAAAAAAAATTAATCCGATTTGGAAAGACCCGGGCGATTTAAATTTAAAAGTCTTACTATTTTTTGATCCTGGTAGTATATATATATATATATATATATATATATATATATATATATATATATATATATATATATATATATATATATGATATATTCGATATATTCGAACCAATTTGTTTAACTCCTTCCCTCAATGCTCTAACTCCTTATTGGATTTGCTACATATAATATTCCTTTCATTATCATAAACAAACCAACAAATAACCAAATCCGAAAAAATTATCCTAATTATATTGAAATTGTGAAATTTATCGATATTCATCCTTTTCACCCCCACATCTCAAGCTAAATCGTTTAAAAATTATACGTTTCATTCTTACTTCAAGTTATATTTGTGTGCCAAATTTAACATCGATATCTCAGTTAGCGCAAGAGTTATCGCGCCAAAAGCTGATTAGACACACTGATAGACATAGTTCGACGGAAATTGAATAATATGCTTTTTTATGATCTAGACATCTGGAAACTTTTGGCCAAAAATGGATTTTATTCTTCAACATAGTTTTCTTCAAAAGCAACACATTTATTCTAGCGATCGTTCAACATGTGAATACCTTTCATTTAGTACGATTTGCTCTCTAAAATATGCCTCAGTTTCCCATTCGACTTCTTCATATGAGAGCCCCCTTTTCAAATTTGGAAAGAGGTAATAATTGCTGGGGGGCAGATCTGGTGAATACGGCGAATGAGGAAGCAATTCATAGCCCAACTGGTTCAATTTCACCAAGGATTTTAAGGAATTGTGAGCAGGTGGATTAACTTGGTGAAACACCACTTTTTTCATCACTAAATGCGGCCTTTTTTTCTGAATTTCACGATTCAAGCACTCGAGTAAACCAATGTAACAGTCTCCGACATTTGCTCGCTCTTTCTTAAGATCAGTATTATTTCATGCGCATCCCAAAGAATACTTACGAAAACCTTTCGAGTTGATGTTTGTGTTTTTGGACGCTTCGGTCGGCGTTCATACTGTTCCAGCCATTCTGTGCACTGCCTATTGAACTCAGGCGTGTAGTGATGGATTCATGTCTCGTCATTGTTACGAAACAACGCAAAAATTCTGGTGGATTTTTTTAATGTTTTTTTGCCATCTCCCGGGAAGAGTCAGGACTTTCACCCCATGTAGTACTGTGCAAATGAAGTATTTTAATCCACAAATGAATGTCTTTAATAATTAAGCAACAAAGTGAGCTTGCTTAACCTTCCAATAATTAATTACATTTAATTATACTTTTCCCTATATCATCAGCACGACCGTACGCTTTTCACGGCAAAGTGATACACACAGATATGTCATGTCCGTTACGTTCCGACCCGGACCGCTCGGCCGCCGGTATTTGGCCACTTGGCAAATCCAAACGATGACATTTAATCAATATATCCTCTCCGACCCTGGACGTTTTAGGGCCGGCAGGGTCTTTTAGAAAATAAAATATCGCTTGAAAAACGATTTCTGGTGTGAGCATAAACGTTTTCGGGAGTCATAGGGAAAAGCTAATTTACCGAGGATTCCATAGATTCTATTAATCAGAGTGAGTGTAAAAAGTAATCGTACAGTACTAGCTTTGACAGAGAAGATGAGATATTTCTGTTAAGAATCGTAATGAAGAAGAAAGAAAACTTAACTTCCAAAAAATAAAATATATAAGTCGGTCTGTTAGAACAGAATAGAAAATAATCCACAACAAATAAGCAAAATGTTGGTCTAGTTCTAGAATTCAGTACTTTGTTCAATAACTATTTTCGATGATTAGAACATCATATCTTTAGGGACCAAAATTTACTAGCCTAGCACATGGTGCAGTTGATGTTTTTAGTTGTTTAACCTATCTTTTTAACCACTAGCTTGTAATTGGATGTCAGAATGTCAGCAATCCTCTTGTGGTGTCGATAAGTTCCAAATTTTTCACACCAGAAGCAATCCCGCAGCGCTACATAAGCATCAAGTTCCCATCGTGTTTCACTGAATAAAGGTGTCAGTATTGTGTTTTTTGTTAACCACATTTTCTTGCTATCATCTAAACCGAAGGTGTTGTAACTGGTGGTACATTCAGGAATGCCCGGGTGATGCTATTTGCAGAATTCGAGGTGCTTTGCCTTGTTCATAGCACATACATACATAGCATGTCGATGGAAGCCCTCTCTCGGAAGCTGGTTAAGTACCCTGGACTTGACACTTATGCTATATCTGCCCAGCTCGGCTGAAAGCTATAGAGTACTGGGATCTTTCCTAACGGCTTGTATCGCACACTTGTCGCAATCTCTCAGAGAACCTGGCTGACTGCCTGGACAATTGGTCTAGGTTGATCAATGAACTTCGCGCTCTCTCTTGGCGATTTTCAGTAATTATGGAGCTTCATAATTAGTTTCGCTCCTCTTTGGATATTTTCTTGTACTTCCTACTCTTATTTCAAGATAATTTTGTATTGTATGCTGACGACAGAAAAGTTTCTGAGATAATATATATTCCCAGAACAGCCGTAAAATTCAAGCTATTGGGAAACTTTCTGATCATTGCTTTGGTAACAGCTTATTTTTTAAACATAAAGAAGTGCTCTGCTGTAACTTCCATACGCAACTGCAATGTCACTGTTATTTATTTTAAAGACCTTCAACGAGTTAAGAAATTCGAAAGTTTTGTCAGATTATACTTTACATTTGTCCACAATAAACTATCATTTGCGCCCCCAGCGTCTGACGCTTACGAAAAGACTTGAAGCAATTCAAAAAAAAATCTTATGTCAATGGCCTTCAAGGTCAACTGTACTGTAGAACTGTCAGCATAAATATATAAATTATTACCTCTCTTTATTAGAAGGCAGATCTCCGACCTCCGTTTCTTATTTAAATTGATAATTGTCGTGTTCGATGCACATGAATTTATTTCACTACGTAATGTAAATGGTGGTACGCACATTTATATTTACAAGTGACACTAAACACTATTCTATGTCAGTCTTCATCAGTTTGTCCTCATGTGCGACACCAAAAACCTAATCTTTTAAAAAAGCAGTGCAATACAGGTTACTGCCTTGATTGATTGTTGGTGTTAGTATAATTTCTTATGAAAGGGTTTCTGTCTTAATTGCTTGTTGTGGTTTTAATGAAATACAATTTAAATAAACTATCATTTCGTTCTTCAATATGTTCTTGTTATCAACAATCAATATTAATAAGGAAATATGATCGATATAGGTAGAAAGGGTTATAAATGATTATATGAATGATTCTGTGTGGTCACCTCTAATAAATATTTATATATTATATCTTGTGTAGTTAGCTAAGGGGACCAGGAAGGGTATATGCCTCCCCATCCCTACGAATATACAAAATTCGACCCTTAGAAAAGGGCCATTTCTTTATTGGGGTTTCCCTTTTGTATAAAATATTTGCCTGATTTCCCTCCAGTCATTGATTTTTAAATCGAGCGTAAGTTCCTTGTAGGTAGGAAATTTTTTTAACGAAGAATTCCCCCCGCCTGGTAATTGATTTTTAAACAAGATATAAGTTTTTAGAGTTCCACTGTGGGTAGGCGTACTTTTTGTGATTCCTACTTGTTGATTGACGTTCCCCCTCTACAAGTCTCTCTGCCTTAGTGTCTTCTCGGTTTTTCTTAAAGAAACGCCATTTGTACCCATATATCACTTCCTGCCCCCTCTAGGCCTACGCTACTGATTATACCCTCTAGTTAGTGTTCCATTTATTCTTTATAATTCATTTTATTACTGGACTTTCGATTGCTATGATTAAAGTAATAAGCGATGTAAAAAAAAACAAGTCCCATTAGATATTACTAACCTTCTGACTCTTCACCATATATGAAATTGTCCTAGTTTGGTGATTTCTAGATTGCTCATCCGGCTTGTCCATAGCTTTAGACGCCTGCACCTGTTCCTTTCCTTCTTTTTCTTCTTCTTCTTAGGGTGCAGTCTCCCTTCGGAGGATGGCTATCATCCTGCCTATTGTAATTTTTAACACAGCGGGTCTCAATAGTTGTTGGGAAGTACTGCCAAACCATTCTCTCAAGTTCTTGAGCCATGACGTGCGTCTCCTTCTTGCAGATCTTTTACCTTTCATCTTTCATTCCATTAGGTGTTGTAAAATATTGTAACGTTCTCCTCACATGATGTGATCAGTTCTTCCTCCTGATCATTTGTCTTGACACTTCTTTATTGCTGATTCTTTGTGTCCAGGATATTTTCATAAGTTGTCGATTAATCCACATTTCAAATAATTCCAATTATTTCATTGTGACTTGGATGATAGTCCAGGCCTCTAATCCATATAATAGAATGGGAGTAACGTAGCATTTTACCATTCGGAGTCGAAGTTATAAAACGTAGGCTGAAAAGTTTTTGGTTTAGCTACTTAAAACACATTTTTTTTGCAAAATTCGACTTTATTCATTAATATAGTCTCCTTAAAGAGCGATAAAATCAGTCCAACGTTTTTTTAACGTTTCTATACCTTTCTTGTAGAAGGATTTGTCTTTATCTTCCAAATAGGCCTCAGTTTCGGCAATACTTCTTTATTGGAGCCAAATCTTTTTCCCGCGCGCATTTTCTTGAGGTCTGCGAATAGATAATAGTCGCTGGGGGCCAAATCTAGAGAATACGGTGGATGAGGAAGCAATTCGAACAACAGTTCATACAATTTTGCCATCATAACCAATGACTGTGACATGGTGCATTGTCTTGATGAAAAAGCACTTGTATCTTTTTCATTTGGGGATGTTTCCTTGTGATTTCTGCCTTCAAACGCACCAATAACTTTATATAATCTTCGCTATTGATGGTTTCTCCCTTCTCAGCATAGTCGATGAAAAATATACAACAAAACAACAAAATACAGAGGCCAAAACCTTCCCAGCCTACTGTTGTGCCTTTGGTTGCTTCGGGCGGCTTTCACCGACTGCTGCCCATTCAGCTGATTGCCGATTTGATTCCAGTGTGTAGTGATAGATCCATGTTGATGAAAATTCATTCTACATCTTAAATGGAACTGAGCTGGGCATGTTGCTAGGTTTAAGGATGGGCGATGGACAAAGAGAATCATTGAGTGGCGACCAAGGTCCGAAGCCTATCGGAGTAGAGGTAGACCACAAAGTTGGTGGTCTGATGATTCGAAAAGAGTGGCTGGAAATTGCGGCGAATACCGGAGGACGAAGCTGGACTCGCCTTTTTCAGCCAGAAATGGTTGTTTTTCGAGTTTCTGAATAAAGAAGACCGTAAGTCCCAAGTTTTGGGTCCTACGCGTCTGCCCAAGTTATTTATGGAAAATTTAGGCCTTAACTAATAAAATATCACGGGGGCAGACGCCTCGCTTGTACCAGAAGAAGTCAAGACATTTCAAAACTTAAAAAAAAAAAATACGAAATTCTGACGGTATAGATGCTTTTATAGGTTCTACATAAAATTCGTACCGGATGACTGAAATTCTTATTTTTTTTTTATGTTTTCGACCCGTAGAATCCAAATAAAGTATTCTTTACTTTTCAACAAATAATTGTGCTTCGTATCAGAGAAAAAAACATTTTTTCGAAAATAATTATTAAAAAATGAATTATCGTTTTTATATTAAATAATAGCGTATATGTAACCTTATTATGTATTTTTATAAATGTATAAATACAAATTATAGAATTAATAGAATTATGTGTAGTAAGCATGCATCTGATAAATAACATTCCAAACATTGTTTTAAACAAAACATGTCATGATGATAAATACAACTTTAATAATTATGATAAAAATATGTTTAATACATGTTTTTGTAGAGATTTCTATGATATTTACCTAGGTAAGAAGCTACTTAAATTACACCTATTACTTTATTCTATTTAACATTTTTCGGTTACAAATATTCATAAACTTAGATTATTTAAGCGTAAATATTGATTTATCAATTACAGATTTTAAACATGTGCTTGATAACTGTAATAAAGTTAAATTTTTTGAATTGTTCGTTCGGAAACGTTTTGTATAACATGTAAATTACTATTAGCTGATTTTTAAACTATTTTATTATTAAGTTATTAAAAAATATATTAAGCCATTAAAAAGATTATTGTACATAAAAAAAAACTTTTGATCAATTTTAAAGTATTTACTTAAAATTAAGTATTATCTAGATTCTGAAGCGTTTACTAGAAATTTCAAATAAAATGCTTTTAAATTCTAGTATAAATTCAAAAAAAATCAAGTAAATTAATGCTTTAAAAATCAAGAAAATGTTTGAAATTTTGACTAAGTGCTTGAAAAATTTAGAAAATACTTAATTTTAAGTCAATATTTTAAAATTCATCTAAAGTTTTTTTTTACAGAGTATTAAAAAAAGAAATATTTTTCAACATATTTTCCATAATAATTTTTTTTTTTAAAGTACTTACCGTACGAACTTCTTTCGACTATCTGCATAATATTTCATAGAAAATAAGAAATTAACCCTTTCCGAACGTAATTATACTTGAAGAATCCGGAAATTTTCATTTTGATGCCAAAAACTGGCATTACAAACAAATACCGATTTCAGCCTAATTGGGCCCATAGCAACACACCCAAACGATTTGGTTTATTGGCACTAGTTGTACCGAATTCCACGAATTCTATTACATATGAAAACGGTCAATTTACCATCCTAATAGATAGGCTGTTCCAGAAATTGCATAAAAATGCTTTTTCGGGCCCATGGCGAACGGCCCGAACCCTATGGAGTCTCGAAAATGGCAAATTCGGATTCTACGGGTCGAAAAACATAAAAAAATAATAATTTCAGTCATCCGGTACGAATTTTATGTAGAACCTATAATAGCGTCTATACTATCAGAATTTCCAATTTTTTTGAATTTTGAAAATACCTTGGCTTATTCAGGTACCCTCGTGAGAGTTTATTAATTAAGGCCTAAATTTTCCAAAAATAACTTGAGCAGATGTGTAGTGCCCAAAACTTGGGACTTACGGTCTTATTTATTCAAAAACTCGAAAAACGACCGTTTTTGGCTGGAAAAAACGGGTCCAGCTTCGTCCTCCGGTACTGGCGGCATCTGGCTTTTGCAGGTTCCTTCTTATTTTATCAAGGACAAACTAAATTTATTTATTTTATATGGTTAAATGACAGTCCATTTTTGGATCAACGTTTTTTAGACTTAGTGTCAATAAATGTTATGGTACTTGATTCAAATGGTTAAACGACCGTCCATTTTTGGATGTAGCATTTTGGGCCTTATCTGGGCATTCAAGGGCACGGGGGCCACAAAATCAACGATAAAGGCTGTTATTCGACTCGCCCGATAGGTTGCCCTCTTGGTCTTATAGGGGTTTAAAGTGTGTCTGTAATTTGGACTAGTTTTTTACACTTTAATTTATTAATATCTTGTAAAATACTTAATATCCTTAAGCCATAAAAAATCACAATAAGTAAGAAAGATATTAAAAAAGTCACATTTATTATATTTTAATTCAAAGAAACTCATTCGGTAGTTAAAAACCGATAAAATTTTAATAAAGATATCAAGCTGTGATTTATAACATGAATAAAAATGAGCCTAACTTAATTGATTTATAACAGTTTATATATTTCGATATTAACTTAAGTTTTATCCTTTATCCGTTCAATTTTCTGATACTACCCCTATTTCGAAGCAGTTTTTAATATTTTCTAAAATGAAAAAAAATTGAAAAAATCGCACTTCAGGACAGAGTGTTCTAGAAATAAGTTAAAAATTGTTTGCCTTATTACCGGGCAAAGTGGAAGCATAGAGCATAAGACCGATCTTTGGAAATTTAAATGCAATGGTGTACGTTCTTGGTACCAAAATTTTACAAAATCATAATTCTGTGACCATCGTGCTGCGAATATTTGACGCTTAATATCGTTTACTGCCTTAAAAGGGATGCTGAAGTCTGAATGAAATGGTTCGACTTTAAGAATCATCGGGCAGAGAAATCAAAGACATAAAGAAGTGGTGTGTTCGAGTGTCAATTTGGAACCATTCCGACCTCTTAGTATATTAAGTTGGGAATGTGGAATCTTTGGCACAATGATACTACTCAGTATATATCACCACTACACCAAACACTTTATTTTTGCACTCGACGCGCGTTTCGCTAACCATGTTAGCTTAGTCAATCATCGCTCCTGATGAAGCTAACATGGTTAGCGAAACGCGCGTCGAGCGCAAAAATAAAGTGTTTGGTGTAGTGGTGATATATACTGAGTAGTACTCTTAGTATATATTTACTCACTTCATCCTTATGCCTTTCTACCACTTTAGGGGTGTATGGCCCGTGGAGTTGAGTTATTCTATATTTGTCTTTTCCATATTTCCTTTTACCTCTTTTTATCCTGTGTGGCTCGTCTTGCGTGTTCCCACTCTATTCCTCTTTTGGCCACTGTCTCTCTAACATCCCCCAACCATGCCCTTCTAGGTCGGCTTCTTGTTCACTCTGGCTTCAAACACTGTCTAACTATTCTTTATATAGGCTTCCTTTCGACGTGACCATACCATCTTAGTTGTGCTTCCTCAACCTTTTCCACCATTGGTTTCAGGTTCAAATTCCTTCTGAGTTGTATATTCCTAACCCTGTCCATCCTTCTTTTGTTCTCTCTTTTCCTTATGAATCTCATTTCTATCGCCGTTATCTTTCCTTTCTGTCTTCCTGTCATTGTCCATGTTTCTCCTCCATATAAAAGTATTGGTGTTGCAACCTTATCGAATACTTTTTGGTATCTCTTGTTTTCCTAGGAAAGTATTTTTCATACTATTAAATAGTCTTCCTCCTGTTATTATTCTTTCCTTGATCTCCTCTTCCATCCTTCCATCCTTCCATCCTCCTTGATTGTTGATCCCAAATATTTGAACTTCTCCACTTAGTCCAGCCTTTCCTCCCCTATCTTTATTTCATGTAGACGCTTTTGCTTTCTTATTATCATAGTCTTTGTCCTTTCTTTAATAATTTTCATGTTTATTCTTTCCAATGCTTCTTTATATATCCGTAGGTTCCTATTAAGCGTTTCCTCGTCTTTTGCTATAATAACCATATCATCCGCATAGCATAGTTCTGATATTTCTATCTTTTTCATCTTCTAATAGCCTATCTGGTATGGTCTTACCCCTTTCTTCTATGTTTCTTTTATTACTTCATCCAGAACTATTGAGAAAAGCATGGGGCTCAGGATGCATCCCTGCCTAAGGCCTATAGTTCTTTCAAATATATCAGATCTATCTTGTCTTGTTCTTACATAATTTCTTGATTCTTTGTATAAACTCCGTATGCATTTTTTTATTATTATTTCTGGTACAGTAGAATCTCACAAATTAGAACCACTTTGTGCACCGGGCAGTTCGAATTTCTGAAAAGTTCGAATTTCTGGACATTTTTTTTTTTTACAGAAAATGATAAAATTATAATAAAACTAGTTATGTAAGCTTTGTTTTAACACGAAACAGTTTTTATTTATTAACATTTAATTAATTGAACATATTAAATTCATAGAAAAACTTTTAAAAAGTTTTTTAATTATTAGGTATTTAATTGGTTTTTAACATAAAATCAGTAATACTTGTTTGTTTTTTTGATTTATTTAAACTGGATACAACTTTCACACGTATGAACACTTCACTTTGACCTTCAGTCATCAACTGACCCAAATTTGTACAAGCATATCAAATTTCACACGCATATGACCGAATTGTACACACCACGAATAACTCGGTGATTCCCCGTTTTATTTTTACTTTAATGAGCGGAAAAAAAAAAATTGTAGTGAAAATACAAAAAAAAGTAAAAAAACTTCCAGAAATTAGAACTACAGGTTCTAATTTCAGAGCGTCCAATACATTGAAATGGCCGGTTCTAATTTCTGGACGGTTCGAATTTGTGACGGTTCGAATTTGTGAGATTCTACTGTATTTCTCTTTTCCTCAGTGTTTCTCATATGTCTTCTCTTTTAATCTTGTCAAAAGCCGTTTGTAGGTCTATAAAACTCAAGGGAATTTCCATATCTTCTTCTATTGCTTTTTCACACAATTGCCTCACTATAAATATTGCATCATTCACCCCTCAACCTGGCCGAAAGCCAAACTATGTTTCTTCCAATGTATGCTCAAGTTTCTTTCTTAAGCTTTTTTCTAGTATCCTAGTATACCATATACTTTTGACACGGTGCTAATTAGAGTTATCCCTCTGTAGTTATTACAATCTTTAGTGTCACCTTTCTTATATATTGGGGTTATGATGCCTGTTGTCCAGTCCGTAGGTGCATTGTTCTTCATTACGTTGTTCATTATATTTTTAAGTTCTTCTATTGCTACCTCAGGGAGCGCTTTCATCATACCTGCTGTGATCTTAGCATGTCTGGGCGCCTTTCCTAATTTTATTTTGCCGATTGCCTCTTTTATTTCTTCTGTATTAATCTCTTCTGTTTGTTTGAGTTCTATATCTTGTTATGGTATAATATCTCTATGTTAATTTTTATCTGCTATGTCACTCCCATCCAATAGTTCTTTATAATATTCCCACCATCTTTACATAATTTTTTCTTCTTCTTTTATGACATTTCCTTCTTTGTCTTTTATATTTGCTATTGTTTATACCTTTTTCCTTTCCTCCTCATATTCTTAATCATACCAAAAAATAGCTTCTGATTATCTTTATAGGCTGTTTCCATTCGCTCTCCAAATTATTTCCAAGATTTTCTCTTTTCTTCTTGTATTATTCTTTTAACCCATGTTCTTTGTTGTCTATATTCCTCATAATCGGTTGGATCTTTTGTTTGTAGATATTTTTTCCATCTCTTCTTTTTATCTTTAATCTTCTCTCCTTAACCCCATTCGTCCACCAGTTTGTCATTTTAATATTTCAATTTATTATTTTTGATGAGCCACAGTTATTTTCTGCTGCCATTAAAAGAGTATCTTTAAATTTCTTCCATCCCTCCTCCACTCTCATTTCTCTCCTATTTGTCTTCATTTTTTCTTCATATATTCTTTGGTTTTCTTCTCTTATTTCACTTTGTCTTAATTTATAACATTTAGTTTTTGAATTTATTATTTTGCGTTTATTTTCCTTTATACTCTCTTTTCCTAATTTTAATACCATTTTTAAAAGAAAGTGATCGCTTCCTATTTCCGAGTCTCTTTTTACCTCAATATCCTTTACTCTACTTTTTTTTGAAATGAGTATTACCGATCTTTAATTCGTTTTCCAAACTTATCTGTATTATTGTTATCGTTTCGCACTGTCTCTGCTTGTTTTCCTAGGCACCATTCTATTCCCTCGTTCTCTTTTCCCACCTTTCCGTTCATATCTCCCGTTATTATTATCTTATTTTTTGTATTGCCTATCTCTTCCTATAAATCATTGAAAAATTTGTCCTTTTCCTCAATTCTTGCGTTGCCATTTGGTCCATAGCACACAATCAAAGTGCAGTCTTTGTTCGCTCCATCTTCTTTTATTGCTATCGAAAGTATTCTCTCATTTATAAACCTTTCCCCTTTTTTGACCACCACTGCCACTTCTGCCCCTGCTCTTACTATATAAAGGATTAAATGCGGTAAAGGTTATTTTTTATTGTTCACCTGAGTAGGGATTTTACCCTTTTTCATATACTGAGGATATCGGCGGGGATGTCGCACTACCCGTCAACGCTGTCCAAGTGCTGAAACATACATTTTTGTATTTTACAGCACTTTTTAGACAACGCGATAGTGCTGCCACGGACGTTAATGCATTTCTGCAAACAACTACTACCTATGTACGTGGCCAGGCCAAATATACTTAAATAAGTTAATAAATAATGTATACCGACATGCCAGGATTGGAACTCGAGATCTTCTGCACCGCAAGCAAGTTAGTACGCCACCGGGCTATGGGGCGCCATCAAAGAAGCAAGGAGTTCGCTACAAAGCAATGTTCCTGAAGATTTATCTCTGCACCCTTACAAGATACAGGTGGTGCAAAAATTTAAGCTAACTGATACAGCAACTCCGCTTCAATGCTTTTCAACGTATACTTAGGCTAAAATCACGCCTATTTCTACCTTAACGGCCACGTCTTTATTGGAGTCCAAGAGATGCAAAACTAAAGCAAGAAAAGTCTTTTTATTCCTGTAAAGTGATGGCTTGGGCTGCAATGTTTTAGGGATAACAGAGTCCAACAACTTTTGGGGGGATATGTGGTGATAATTGGGAAATTCTTCGCAGCCACTTTTCCCAATTATGACGGTTACAACCAGACTATCTTGTTTTAGTGGGATGCGGCGACATGAAATATTCAAAAAATGGTGACATACGTTGGACTTCACGTAGCCCGGATTTGACGTAGATGAATTTTATCTTATGAGGATATATCAAAACTGAACGTTACGGGGACAATTCTTGCTCTCTGGGACAATTAAAAGAATAATATATCCGGCAAGACGAGGGCAGTGATCAATAAATTGACCGTTCGCTTAGAAGAGTGCCCGGAATGTAGTGATTTTGATTTAAATAACATGATATACAGGAAATTCTTTGCATTTATCAATATGCTTTTTTTATAATAAATATTCTAAAATTAAACTCTTTTATTGGACACATGTTAATCTAAGCAAAGTTATTCGGCAATTCAAAAATCGATAATATCGTAAAACAGTTAAAACTGGGCGTAATACAATGTAACCCCCTGTATAATATGTCGGTGCAAACTGCGATTCATGACTTTTAAGTCGAAAATAATCTCTTTAAGTAAAAAAAGATCCAGAAAATCACACTTAAGGTATGTTAATCCTAGGAAATTTATCCGACGGTTTAAAAACCAATGAAATCTTAATAAAAGTCTAAATAAAGTTTCGATAAACTAAGTTAAGCTCGGCTTAACAAACATATCCATCAGATAAAGTCGGGGTTTACCGTGTGGTAAAATAAAGGGCGAGCATAGAGCTAACAACTCGCTGATAAGTATTCGATATAGGAAGGATATTACATCAAATAACAGTGGCGTGCCAAAAAAAATAAAAATTTTGGTGCCTCAATGGGTTACTTGTGCATTATGGCCTTTTGTAGTGTCCTCTTCTTAATGTGTTTATTAAAAATCTATTATTTATTACATAAACAGATCTACGAGGGCCATTCGAAAAGCTCGTGCAAAATCTAAGCGATTGCTCCACCTGTCGATACCACAGCCTTATTTTTTTTTCATGGATTTAGCACGCGTGCTGTAGCGAAATCCGTAAACCGCTTCAGGACCGACGCGTGTGCGGAAAAAGCGATTTACGGTGGGAAAATCATTCCAAAGCGTTGAAATTCTCCATATAAAAGACTGCTTGAAAACAGTTGTACGAGGAGGGATATTCTGAACTTTATATGGATGTGATGTATTCGACGTGTATTCCTAGCAAACACCGCTCTGGGAGGAATTAAGCGGTTACATATATCGAACACTTTCTGTGAAAGTACTTGTAGAATAGATTAAAGTCGCCAATCGTTCTTCGTTGCTCCAGGAAATCAAGGTCGCTGATCAGTTCTGGGTCTTTAATTAGGCGACCAGCTCTCTTCTCAATAGAATCCAATAAATAGAGTGTATGTTTGGAAGCAGAGCCCCAAACCTGGAAGCAGTATTTCATCATTGGTCGAATTTGAGCTTTGTACAGAATTAAAAGTTGTTGTGAAGTGTAAAGCTTTCTAGTCTGAAATAACATTTCCAGCTTTTGAGAAACTCTCTTTGCTATGCGGCATGTTCATGCCAAAACATATTCGCTCCGAAGGTAAGGCCCGCAATTGAATGACAATGCTAGAGGAATGGAGTGTGCGGAACTCCACATAACTGTACGGTTCCGCAATGTAAACTTTTTTAGAAAAAAAACGGTTCAGGAAACGAAGGCAAAGCTCGACAAATATTTGAGGAATCTGTAGCTTGGATTAAAACAATTAGCAATTGGTTTAGACAGACCAAGGACGTATCGGAAGGCTATCATTACCAAAATTTATGACATATAACCATAGTGTTAGACGACAGAAAACTGAAGGGGCGTGAAATTTTTAGGGATTGTGGCATCTTTGATCATCGGATTCACAATATCTTATCTGAACACCTGCTTGTTACAGCTCTCGGCAAAGTGGTTGTCGCGACTGCTATCTATGAAGCAGAAATGTAACTTTGTTAGGTTGTGTTGGGATAATTTTAGGCAATATCTAAGACTTGGGCAATGTTACGAAGTTGTAAAAATGTATTTAATAAATATTCAGTTATGTGACCAACATATATTCAGTATATAGGGTAAATTAAGGCCAATTTTTTTTATGGGTCTAGCACGCGTGCCCCCCCCCCCCCCCCCCAAAGCGCTCCAGGAGCGGAACAAGCAATTCACGTTTTTCTTGAATCGCTGTAAATTGTACTCGGTGGGAAACACAGCTCTGGGCAAATTATTCCAAAGGAATGATGTCCTCTATATAAAAGACTGCTTGAAAAGCGTTGTACGCGGAGTAACAAGCTGAACCTCATACAGATGTGAAGTATTAGCGCGACGTGTATTTCTAACATGCACCGCTCTGGGAGGAATTAAGCGGGGTCCTTCGAATACTTTCCATGAAAATACTTGTAGAACAGACTCAAGTCGCCAACCGTTTTTCGATGTTCCAGCAAATCAAGGCAGCCGGTCAGTTCCGGGTCTCCAATCACACAGACTTCTCTGAACAGAATCCAACAAATGCAGTGTGTCTTTGGGAGCGGAGCCCCAAACATGGGAGCAGTATTCCATGTTTAATAAAGTGTTACTGAAGAGTCAAATTTACCGATTTGACGACGCCGACGTTCTGAACTGAATATCAACTTGGGAAATTTTGTGAAAGCCTTAAATTTACATCAGTATGTTTCCGATAATTTTGAATGTTCCTTATCATATAATAAAAGAGTTCTAAGTATTATTTAGTTGATGCTGACAAGTTTTTGAGAATAAATGGTAGTGTGAGTTAGCATTTAGATATTGATTTGCATGCGTTGGTTCTCGGTATAACGAATGTCCCAAGGAGCCACCACTTTCTTATATATCAGTACATCTGAAAATGAAAGGTTATCAATTAATTCAGTTTTCAATGTCAATCTTAGGCTTGAGAGTTGTTGATTCAGATGACCCAAAAAGGCATTCAGGTGTTCTTTAGGCGTCTTCCACATATCTATGACAAAATTTTGACTTTAGAGAAACGGCTTCATGTTCATAACTACAGTAGAGAGTGGAGAATCTTGACAGCTCCTGAACTTCCTTCATAAAAAGTTTATTTTATTATGAAACTACAGACATGTTTCTATTAAATCTACTAAAGATGAATCAAGATTATTACGTCTAATTACGTTTCATACTATAGAAGCTAAAGGTGAAACACTTATAGAAAATGATTTAAAGTTAAAACTCTTCAGTATTCTAAGCTTGAAGAGTAAAAATGTCTAAGGATGCCTTGTGAAATGTCAAAAAGTGGCTTCAATTTGACATGGTCTAAACCCAAGAACCCTGATTCCTCATCTAGCATGGATTTCAGCTGGACAAAAAGAACACTAATCTTAAAAGACATGATTCCTTATCTAGCATGGATTTCAGCTGGACAAAAAGAAAACTAATCTTAAAAGCGATAAATATGTCAAATTGTACATTATAGTAAGATGGTCGCCTTTTAAGTTTTTACAAACGACCGCTAGATGGCGCTATGGAGATGTGACATTACCATTGTTGTAAAATTTGACATTTGTTATTGTTAAATAGTGATAGCTCCGAAATTAGCCAAGTAGTTTGTTGACAGTGAGCATTTAAAAAAAAAAAACAGTTTTGTGTACAAACGGAAATTTCAAGTGAAGGTTTTCGTTGGATGATTTTTTTACGCTTATTAGTAAAGGCCTAACTCAACAACAATGCTTCGAATCGCTTTGTTCAACTTTGAGTTATGAATCATAATTAGAAAAGACTGTTTACAATTGGTTTCCAGAATTTTGTCATGCAGTGCTTCCGTTAGCGATGATTTTCGTGAAGGTCGACCAAAATCGGTTGTTGTTTCAAAAACATCGATGCTGTGCGCAACGTGATTGAACAGAATAGGCATGTGACTTACCGTGAGATAGAGGCATCCTTACGCATATCGAAGACTGCATTACATTCGATTTTGCATGAACATTTACCTGCGAAAAAAATATATTCCCGATGGATTCCGCACAATTTGATTCAAAAACAGGTTCAATTTCAATTTAAAAGCTTTTTATTATTTATAATTTTGTTTTTTACAAGGTTTATGTATACACTGTGTAGTCTTATAAATAGAGTATGCTGACATCAGTACATTTATTTACAATTCTGCCTTTCGGCTGACTGGGGTTTAGCCTAGTGGTATTTAAACCTCGTGTACATGAGTACACGGCTTATCATTTCCGCTAAATTTTCATGTCATTTTTTGTCAAATTTGATGTTAAGTTGTTTATTTTTGTTTAGATTTTCTTTCTGGTTCGTTGGGAAAAATAGTAATGTTAAAAAACCTAGTTCGATTTTATTTTTGCTCAGGTACTCGTAGCTTAAAATAGTTTTTTTATTTAAAATTCTTACTTTAGTATTGACTCTCTTTCTGAAATAGGCATATCGAAGACCGCAGAACATTCGATTTTGCATAAACATTTAGCTGTGAAAAATATCTCTTCCCCATGGATTCCGCAAAATTTGACCGAAACTCAAAAACAGACCATGTCAATTAGGGTAACAAATGCTCAAAAAATTCGGCCCAGAACATGCAAAATCCGTATACAATATCGTGACAGGAGACGAAACTTGGATATATTCGTACGAGCCGGAAACTAAGCAACGATCAACTGTTTGGGTGTTCCAAGATGAACCGAATCCAACAAAATATATACGCGTCGAATTGAGAACCTCCGCCATTTTGAAGTCGGTTAAAAGCATTTCCCCGAAAATGACCGCTTTTTTTTGGTTATACTGGACATGCTGCAACCATTGCTTTAGAGGATGAAGGAACAGTTAATGCTGAATGATATACAATAATTTGTTTGCCAGAAGTCATCGATGAAATTAGGAAAAACAACCGAAAACGTCGCATCATTTTTCATCATGACAATGCCAGCTCTCACAGAGCACACCAAATAATTGATTATTTGACAGAGAAAAACGTCGAATTAATGTTCCATTGTTCGTATTCACTTGATTTATTGCTTAACGACTTCTTTTTGTTCCCGAATGTCAAGAAAAAAATGCGTGGAGAGATTTTCATCACCTCAAGAAGTTGCTAAATGCTTCCAAAACTATGTTCTTGTGGTACCAACTTCAGAGTGGAAAAAATGTTTCGAGAATTGGTTCGAATGCATGGAAAAGTGTTTAAATCTTCATCATTATCATCCATTCTTTATAGCGTTGTACGCCTTTTGGTCTCTTTTCTCCAGTCCTCTCTATTTTCCCAGTCTCCGTGGCTTAGATTCCTCGCTGACATACTTCTTTCTATTTCTTCTATCCATGTTGTTTTTGGGCGCCCTCTTTTTCTCTTTTCCCGTGGTGACCAGTTTTTGATTAGCTTTGGGAGTCTTTCGTCGCTCATCCTCTCCACGTGACCATACCATTCTAGTTGTTTCCTTTCAATTCCTTGTATTATATCCTCCTCCACTTTCATTATTTCTAGAATCGCTTTGTTTGGGACTTTGTCACGACGTGATTTTCCTGCCGATCTACGCCAGTAGTCCATTTCCAATACTCGTAGTTGCCATGCTTCACTGCCGTAGAGTTCTCTACTCCTTAGAATAGTGTTATACAAGAGTTTTTGGTTTTGTTTTGATATATGTTTTCCCCACAGAATCGAGTATAGACACCCAATGACCTTCTTCTCCTGTACAATACGGTGTTCAATTTTTGGTTCCGTCCGTCCGTTGCTTGTAATTTTTGTACCCAGATATGTATATTCTGTGCATGGTCCGATTTGAATGTGGTCTTCTATCTGGAGAACCGATGTTTCCTCCTTTCCTACACACAGGTACTTTGTATTTTCCTGGTTTACTATCAGGCCCCATGTTTCGTATTCTTTTAGCAGTTTCCTTGTCATTAATTCCAGGTTCTCTTTATCTTGTGCGAGCACCACCTGATCGTCTGCGAAGTGTAGCGTATACAGCGTGATGTCGTCATTAAGCTCGATACCCATTCCTCGCATGATCTCCTCCATTCTTTCAACGCTTTGTCTATGTAGATATTATATAATGTAGTCCTTTGTTAACTGGACAGCTTTCTGACAACTGGTCTTTAATTTTATTTTTGCTCTTTGATCTCTGTATAGCTGCTGGATGGCTTTTATTATTGTAATATTTATTCTAGTACCTTCTAGTACTTGCCATAGTCTATTTAGAGGGATCGTATCATATGCTTTGGATATATCAAGAAAGAGAAGGTGTGATTCCCTGTTTGTTGCTACCCTTTTTTCGTGCAGCTGAGTAATTGTGAAAATATGGTCTACACACGATCTGCCCGTCCTAAAACCTGCTTGCTGTTCTAGTTCATATGGCGCATATTCTTCCTCTCTTAGTTGTAAATTCGACTCATAGTGTTAGTTACGGCTATACATCGGTAGTTGGTGCATTCGTCTTTCTTCCCTTTTTTGTATATGGGCGTTATCCAGGTCTTTCTCCATGCTTGTGGGATGTCTTTTCCGTTCACCAATCTAGCAACCAACTCAGTTAGAAATGATATTAGCTTAGTAGTGCCATGTTTAAACAGTTCTGCAGGGAAGCCTTCTAGTCCGCTTGCCTTTCCAGTCTTCATTGTCTTTACGGCTTTCCATACCCTGTTTAAATCTTAAAAGTGAATATTTTGACAAAAAATAAAACGATTTGTAACAATTTTTGTTTTTCTTTTATTGTTTTTGTAAAAACTTAAAAGGTAGCCCTCGTATTAGAAACGGCAACGATAGTGGTAAATCCTGTACAAAGCGGTTCAGTCTATGCTATGTCGCAGGTATGACCAGCCTGGCTTATCACTTAATTCTACTGCAGATAAACATTAACATCGGTTAAAAACAATTTTATAATCATACTATAACTCAAAAAAGCTTTTAGAATTACTTTTTTTTATTTTCCACGTTGGTTTTTATTTCATCTTACCTTTTATCTCGGGAGGTATTTTTAAAATCTCTATTCTCGATACGGCAATGTTGAGAAAGAATCTTGCAGTGAGAGGGTGGCTACCCTAAATTATCCGCTCGTCACCCACTCGGCAGCTGCCGTCCCTTTTTGCCGAAAGGCACTCCTGAAAATCGGGTCTTCCTTAAAAAGGATATCAGTTAATTGCTCTAGTAAAACATTTTATTTTGTTTCTGTTCATGCGATAAATAATTCGGTATTAGCAGATGAAAGTTAATCGCTTTGCCTTTTACGGTTACTTAGGAAATACCTTTTTAACAAGATGTAAAGCACACTTGAAAATTGTATCTTACGGTGACCACTCATTTCTTTGCAGACCCAAAAGATAATTGAGTTGGGATTCCTGCTTGGTTGGAGGATCCCAATAGAACACTCTAATCTTTAGCGAAAAATCACTTTCATCGTTTTGTAAAGCAGCCAAATTTTTTTTATCTAGTCAATTTCTGCTCTCCTTTTTCAATCCTAAATCTTCATGTACAATCTTGAAAACGACAGAATTGGATACTTCAGCTTCTCAACAAGCCTTTTCTTATTACTTGTCTCAACCAGTCTCTCTCAGTCCTACTGTTTAGGGCAAGATTCTACTTGAAAATAAGATGGGCCGTCATTGCTGTACTTTTGGCTCATTTTCTTCTTTAGTGAGAAAATTTATCAATGCGCGATGTTCGGAATTACTTTTACTGATTTTCTCAAAAAAAAAGGTAAAGAATGGAAAACACTACGAACTCGGCCCAAAATTTCATCAAACATTAAAAACAACAAGAGTAATTTATAGAGATGCCAGGTCTACTCGGCCAAAACCGATTGATTTGGCCGGGTACTCGATTTGACCAGATATTTTATTACCCGGCAGGGTACCCTGCCAAATTTTTTGAACCAAATAAAACCGAATTAAAGTAACATTTATTTCAAAATATGCATAAGAGAAACATTTTCAACATAACAACAGCAAACCTAAACTATTTATACTAGTCTTCTCAGTATATATCACCACTATACAAAACACTTTATTTGTGCACTCGACGTGCGTCTCATTAACCATGTTAGCGAAAAGGAGAATATTTTAATATTTAAAATCGAGCAAAGGTAATTTGTGATGTAGGTATGTTAGTATTTCACCGTTTTCAAACGACAATCTGTTCCTTTTTTCTTCAGCCTGTTATCGGTACTATACAAAATATTCACTAGAAGTATAGCATATAGATTAACGAATAAATTAGACAGTTATCAACCACGTGAACAAGCGGGATTTAGACGGGGATACAGCACTTTGGACCATCTTCAAACAATGAGATTATTAGTGGAAAAAGCAAATAAATATAAGGTCACCTTGTGGATAGCAATGGTTGACTACGAAAGATCATTTGATTCGGCAGAGATATGGGCAGTCCTTAACGCCTTAAGTAGCAGCAGAGTCGATGAAAGATACAAAACTCTTCTAGAATACATATACAAAAATACCAGATCACAAATAATGCTTGAAGAAAAAACAAATAAAATCAAAATTAAAAGAAGAATTGGACAAGGAGACTCGATATCCCCAAAGCTGTTCCCGTTGACTCTATAAGACATGTTCAAATCGTTAAAGTGGGAAAATAAAGGAATACTAATGGACGGTGAACGATTAAATCACTTAAGGTTCGCAGATGATGTCACTCTGGTCGCCAACACAAAAGAAGAATTACAAGAAATGCCGATGGAATTAAATAACAAGTCGTGAGAAATAGGTCTAAAAATAAACTTCACCAAAACCAAATATTTGAACAACGAAAGTGAAGATAATAGCCAGGAACTATTAATAGAAGGTGAAATAATAGGAAAGGTACAAACATTTATATATTTAGTACAAAAAATCGAAATATCAAAAAATAATTTAAAGGCTGACTTAGATAGAAGAGTCTCGTTAGGTTGGTCTACGTTCGGAAAGTTACAATCTACATTTAAATTGAACATCCCAAATACAATAAAAGCCAGAGTATTCGATTAATATGTGCTCCCGGTATTAACATATGACACTGAAACGTGAAAAGTATAATAAATAAACTCCAGGTAACCCAAAGAGCAATGGAGAGGAGAATGCTCAATATTAGACTCCAAGATCATTTTCCTAACATCGAGATTCGAAGAAGATCAAAAGTGACAGATGTAATACAACGAATATGTACATTAAGGTGGAATTGGGCGGAGCATATCGTAAGGATGAATGATAACAGATGGACACGCCGTATAGTTGAATGGAGGCCTAGAGAACACAAAAGATACAGAGGTAGACCACAGACAAGATAAGCAAACAACAAAGCTCGTTGGAAACAACTTGGGGAGGCTTACATCCGACTATGGATGGAATAAGCTAATGATATATATATATATATATATATATATATATATATATATATATATATATATATATATATATATATATATATATATATATATATATATATATATATATATATTATATATATATATATATATATATATATATATATATATATATATATATATATATATATATATATATATATATATATATATATATATATATATATATATATATATATATATATATATATAATATAATATATATATATATATATATATATATATATATATATATATATATATATATATATATATATATATATATATATATAATAAAGAGAGAGAAAGCAAAAGTTGCCGTATCTAACAAAATCCTAAGTTATGAAACTAGTTGGGACAATCAAGGCAGGAAATGGAATAGACAATATCTGACATAGAAAGAATGGGTAGAGAAGATTTCAATTTGCTAAAAATACGCTTGTTTTTGTGGAAATAATACTTGGCAATCTTAACATTGGGAATGACGCGCAAAATATGAACCAATTTGGAGGTAAGACCAGGTATAAATGGCAGAGAGAGCAACGAAGGACTTATTTCCGTATGGCTAGCAGCTACGCTTATCCCCTCCTCCCCTTCCACCCCATCTGCCTCCTGTCAGATATTGTCTATTCCATTTCTTGTCTAGATTGTCCTGCTGTATATATTGGCCAGACATCACAATGTCTAAACCGTCGCATCACATTACATAAAAGCGACACCAGATGTCATCCACAAAGATGTGCCCTGGCAATTCACTCTGTTGATAATGGACACTCCTTCAACTTCAGAGAACCGAAAATCCTGCATATCCAAAAAAACCTTCTTAAAAGAGAATTTCTTGAGATGTGCTATATCAACGAGAATCCCCAAAATATCAACAAAAGAACTGATCTTGACGGCTTGAGCAGCATATACAGCTTCCTTCTCTCTTGTGACATTCATCCTTCGCATAATATCTCTGGGTCGTCATACTCCTCATAATAGTTTTTCGTTTTTGGTAATTTACAGCTCTGTCCTTCTGCATGTTGCCCTCTGGGTACCATCTTGTTTAAGTATATGTTTTTCTTGGTTTCCCCTGAAATTCTTTATAATTACACTCCCATTTGTAATAACATTAATAATAATAACAATTATAATAATAAATTGATTAGTATGTTCCCAATTAATAAAAAACCCTTTCCACTTGCCGCCTCCTTTTTCCTTGTTCTGTTTCCCCCCCAGATGAAGTAGAATCGTTTCCTCTATATGTCACTTAATTATCATAACAGTGAAAATTTGCGTTCCCAATACCTGTTCTCTTCATACCAAAAATTTTACCATATGACGTAGTACTTAATTCGTACTAAACCGGTCCTTTCCTGGTTGTTCAACCTTTCCTTTTATTCATTTTGAGTGATTGAGTGAGTCAGGTGGTCGTCTTTTGTTCGGCGCCCTGTCAAAATTGTCACTTTTCTTTGAGATGGCAGGTGGTTAATTAGTTCTGAAATTTCAGCATCCAACGTTATCAATGGCATCCCTGCTGTAAATGCCATGTTTGTATTTTAATATGTTAGTGAATAGTGGTTGTTTTATTTCAGTGTTGGTCTTTACTATGGCGATTGTTATTGATGGTCATTCTTGTTAGATTAAATTGCATGCTACATGTGAGTCACTCGAATTTTGTTTTTTGACATTTCTTCATAATAATAATAATAATAAATTTATGATTGTTTAGAATAATAATACTTTTAAATTACAATAGTTCCATATAAATAATTGTAGGATTGAAATTAAAAATTGCAAATTAAAAATTAATAATTAAAAGTAATAATTAAAAATTAAAAACTTGACTTAACAACACCAATTCTTCATGCCTAATTTTCTTTATTGGTTGCTTCGTTATTTCTTTTTCAGTTTGTGCCCTGATGAAGGTCCCAACCTAGGACCGAAATATTGGCTAAATGAATATAGTATGAACATCTGTTGATGCCCCTTTGTGCCGAGTTCCCCAACTAGTTTCATAACTTAGGATTTTATATATATATATATATATATATATATATATATATATATATATATATATATATATATATATATATATATATATACTCAACTTCAAAAAATAGCCTTTCACCCAATACTGAAGAAGCTGGTGCTGAAAGTTCTCCTAACCTAGGAATATTCTTGAAATTAATCTGCTACCATAAAAACGGGCTTGCTTTACGATCTATTAATGGGGCAAACTTAAATAAGACCGAACTCTGTTTCTACTTCTTCTATTCCATGGGAGATTTTTGTATTTTTATTTCTGGTTTGACCAATATTGGAGTATACATCCCAATATGTGTGCTTTTGTTTCTTAACTATTTTTGGTAATGTTAAGTTTTTTAAAATACTAAATGGGACATTATCCGAGGTGTCTGATTCCGATACTCATATCACACCTTCATCGGATTCATTTACTTTTAACCCAAATGTCTTTTTTAACTTGCTCTTTGTTAGTGAAATATGCAACTACCCATGGCTCCGTAGCGTAGTAAGTTGCTTGCAGTACAGAAGGTTTCGGGTTCCAATCCCGGCAGGTCGGTATATTTATTTAAGTATATTTGGCCTTGCCACATACATAGGTAGTAGTTGTGTGCAGAAATGCAATAACGTCTGTGGCAGCACTACCGCGTTATCTAAACGGTGCTGTGAAATACATAAATGTATGTTTCGGCACTTGGACAACCTTAACGGGTAGCGCGACATCCCCGCAGATATCTTAGGGATACGAGAAAGGGAAAAATCCCTACGCGGGCGGAGAGGTGAACAATAAAAAAAACTTTAAATTTTGGATCCAGGAACGTGCAATTGTTATTGGTTTTGGTATTTGTGAAACTGTGGTTCAAACCTTCAAGTAAATTATGGAAAACATTCCTTATATAAACTAAAAGTGTCTAGATGGCACAAGGCCTCTTAGAGGATCGAAAAAAACTCGAAGATAAGCCTCGTGCGGAAAAGAGTGAGGACTCTTGCGATAGGAATCGAAAATAAATTCCTGCCTGCCTCCAGAAAAAACTGTAAAATGTTCTATTAGGAAGGTCTTGAGAAACTCGGTAAGAAATTGGTCAATATGCAACCAAATGCTACATGCACTTGGACGCTGCACCATGAATTTTAGATAAAAAAAAAACATTCCCTTGATTTTCCAGCCCTTCCTAGTCTCCGGATATTAGTTCCCGTAATTTCTTTTATTCTTGAAGTTTGAGGCTTCTTATAAAGTTGGCATATTTTCAATAATATTTAGAAGAGCTTAACCGAGGGGCTAAAAGTATTTCAGTAGAAGCCTTCCCGTACGGATTTGATAATGTAAAATACGCTTTCATTTCTCTGTAGCTGTAGTTTGAAGAGGATAATCTATGGTATTACTTTTTTAATAGTTCAAACTGTATGTACTATATTAATCAGGCTTTAACTCCGTACCGACACTAGGGTGCCTTTCTATGCCTATTTCTATGATAGATTACATATATATATATATATATATATATATATATATATATATATATATATATATATATATATATATATATATATATATATATATATATATATATATATATATACATATATATATATATATATATATATATATATATATATATATATATATATATATATATATATATATATATATATATATATATATATAGGGTGCGGCGCTTAAATCCGGATAAATTAAAGATTCTTTTGCATATCAGTTGTGTGACCTATCCAGAGTGGAATTATTCGATGTAACCTCTCTCAGCCGCAATGACCGCCCCCATCCTTGGCCTGAAGCACTCGCACTCTCTCTTGAAAGCAGGGCTCTCCATATTGGCAAATGCTGCTTCAATAGCGGTGCGTAAAGATGCCACATCCACCTTAGGGTGTCTGAACTTGTTAGTAACTCTTTCGACTAAGCTCCAAACATAGTAGTCGAGGGGGTTTAAATCCGGGTTATTGGGGGGCCAGAACTCTTTATACCAGAACATGTCCACGTTATCCGATAACCAATGGCTCGTGTCTGCTGCTCCATCCTGTTGATACACATACACGCCTCATATCATACATAGTTGATCTCAGGTTAGCGAAGAAGCGAATTATTCAGTCGCCGAACGTCCAGACCGAAGATTATGATAATCACGGCTCTTCGGTTGTACTCCGCACTTGTTCGTAACGGCTCGGTCATTTCGAGGTTATGACTGTGTACCAGACGTATGTGGCTTTCACGAACATCAACAACAACCTATAGCGGAACTACTATATTTTGGGGATGGTTGCGTTTAATGCCTGCGATGATTTTAGCATCATCTATTTTTACATTTTTAAACTTTCCAATTATACAATAATACTAATTCATAAAAATCTTTTATTTTAGTTCTTTAATAAATAATATGTTAAAAGTATTTACACCATAACAGATCCACACTATATATAATTTACTAAAATTTTGTAATTCAAGGTAACACACGACTACACTGTTACTCTTATAAAACTGCCACTTGCTTATTTTTACTAACCTAAAAATTAAAACAACGTGCTCTGTTGTCTCGGGAAAATATAACCGGAAAATGTATCTAATGCGTCGTAATTCTTTATAAAATTCATGATCCATTTTTCTAGAATCATGTCAGCTTACACAGGATAATCTCACGTTTGTAAGTCTAACTTTTTTATAGTTGTGTTTTTGAAAACCGATTGTAAATCTTACAATAGAGGTTTCCACGGATGGCAGAATGTAATACATTAAAATTTCGGGTTTCAATCCGTTCGTCTAACAATGAACTTGCACGATGTTTTGTCAAAATCTCATCTGGCATTTTCAAGAGCTCTTGCTGCCGCTACCGCTCTGACTGAGACACCGAATTGTGGTCGCCGTATCTTATAGGTCGGGGTCTACGCAGTTTGTAGGTGGGGGGGTCGGGAGTATTCTTTCGAGCATCGGTGTTTGCCGGTTGGCTGCCCGTATTAGTGGTAATTACGGGTTCCGGCGCTATGCTGACTGCTGTCTTCTTGATGTTTTGCTTATTCCGTGCTTTAGCTAGTAGATCCTTCCATGTAGTGGAGATATTCAGTGCATTTAGTGCAATAAGTGGGATGATGCACTGAATATCGCCACTGCATGGAAGGGTCTACTAGCTACAGCAAGGAATAACCAAAACAACGAGAAGGCAGCAGTCAGCATAGCGCCGGAACCCGTAATTACCACTGATACGGGCAACCAACCCGCAAACACCGATGCTCGAACGAATACTTCCGACTTCCCCACATACAATCTGCGTTGGATTCTCCCTTGGTAACAATGGGTTACCAAGGGAGAATCTGCACCAAAAAAGGCGAAGACCGTTCCTTCGGCCGGAAAGGTTATGGCGACTGTCTTTTGGGATTCGCAAGGGATAATCCTCATCGACTATCTGGAAAAGGGTAAAACTATTACAGGTGAATATTATTCATCGTTATTGGACCGTTTGAAAACCGAGCTGCAAGAAAAACGCCCGCGATTGGCCCACAAGAAAGTCCTTTTCCATCACGACAACGCACCAGCACACACCTCAGCAGTTGTGGTTGCAAAATTAATGGAAATAGGATTCCAACTCGTTTCACATCCCCCTATTCTCCAGACTTGGCTCCCTCGGACTACTATTTGTTCCCCAATTTGAAGAAATGGCTGGGCGGGACAAAGATTTTATTCAAACGAGGAGGTGATTGCAGACACTAATGGATATTTTGCAGACTTGGACAAATCCTATTATTCGGAAGGGATCAACAAACTAGAACATCGTTGGACGAAGTGTATAAGCCTAAAAGGAGACTATGTCGAAAAATAAAAAAGGTTTACCCCAAACACATAAATAGTTTTTTATTTTTGCACGGACTTTTCAAACGAGCCTCGTATATATATATATATATATATATATATATATATATATATATATATATATATATATATATATATATATGTATTAATAAGATTACTTACCAATACATTATTTGTAACATAAAGAAAACTAATGTTCGTATCTATCTTCGTCCAGCTTTACTGCTATTTCTTGTCCGGACTCCAGACTCATCCAATAATAATTATTAACATACCTTATCAGCCTATCATATTCTTCAGTTTCAATCTAAAACAAGAGAAAAGCCAAATTAATTTTCTACAGTTGTATGTAATTTTCATAGTGCTGATATGACGTAACATAAATCAACAATAATGTCATTGATGGACTCGCCCAATAGAATTTAACGTATTCTAAAACTAGGACCAGTTGACAAATGTCCTCAGGTTGATGTACTTTTAGACAAAGAGATGGTGCTATCTATTCCTTTATAAACTAATACATTAATAAAAAATACGGTAATCGAAATATAACTGGGTTAAAAATACTTGACTGAACTTTTAACACTTCTTGAGGATTTATCACTCATAACAGTTAAGCTTAGTGGTGTATTTTGATTTCCTCTGTTGTTTGAAAGATCCATCAAAACTATGTCACATCCATATAGAATAAAAGATGCTGATAGATTTTGGTCGGACTATAATCACCTAACGGAGACAATCCACTGGGTCTAGTAGGGGAGCTAGGGCTTGTTGTAATAGGGGTAAGTAGTAACACGCAATTTTTACTGGGAATCTGAACTCTAAAAATCCATATTTTTTGCTCAATTTAATTCTTAAGTCATGCGACATCACGGCGAGTGTCCCGCCCGACGGCGCAATGAGTAGATGTGTGCACATGCTTCATTGTGGCTAGGTAACGTAAAATATTGATTTCGTAAAATTTGGCTTTTCGTGTCTATAATTATTTAATTTAAAACTTTTAGTTTTGCATTTAGTTCCAAAATGTATATAGTTTTAATATTCTTTAAAAAGTTTCACTTTTAGCGACATAATTTTATGAAATTTTTGTTAAATGTAGAAAATTATGGTACGGGGCTTGTTGTAACAATATCTTGGGGCACATCGTAACATGTTATCCAGCATAAGGAGTTTCAATGCTGATATCTTTCAAGACAGTGACTTTACATCATCCTATGTCACTGATCGTTCAAATCCCATTAAGAACACAGAAAAATTTAACGTTGGACCTTGAAATTCCAACATTATTACAAGTTGCTCCCGAACTTGATATAAGCACTTCTTAAATTATACATGACATTGAAATTGCAAAAGAACCAACTCCAAGTTGCTCAGGTCTGCAAAAACATTTTTTATCTTCGAAGGTTAGATCTGTTCCAAAGGCTCCACCGCGGAAACAAACAACGCATAGACGACGCAAAAGAAAATCCACTGCTTTAAGTGATATACCTGAAAAGGAAGCTTTAAGAAAAGAATATTAAGAAAAAAATGACAAAGGGACAGAAAAAAGATGGTAAAGATGGATCAAAAGGAAAAGGAAAGGGGAGAGGAAAAGGCAAGGGCAAATCAACAAAGAAAAAAGATGATAAAGAAAAAGTTGAAAAAAGAATTTTGAAGTCAGATGCAGAACCTGAACTGAGAAGTGGCCTTGTCTAGTTTGCGGTGAAGCCTATAGCCATTCTGATAAAGAGGAATTGATTTGATTGATTGATTGATTTATTTATTGATGAGGGCGCGTCGATAACTAGATCATTTGGCGCCCAATTTGAATTTAAATATTATTATTTGGAGTATAGTTTCCTTCAGATAGTTTATTAGATTTTTAATTCCATGGTGGTTCGGTCTTAGAATTTGCGATAATGGTCCACTGATGTTTTTTAATTTCTTGTCAAGGAAGTCGTTTGATTCCAAAATGTGCTTTATAGACAGAGGACTATTGCACTTAGGTCATACTGGGTGGGGCTCTCCTTTTAGTAGATGGGAATGTGTGAGATAAGTGTGGCCGATGGCAACTCTCCTCCACATAGCATTTTCTTTGCGAGATAAGAAAGGAAGGTACAGAGGTGGAAAACGAAAGGTTTTACCTCCAATAGTTTGTTAGTACCCTTTTGCAAGTCCAAGTCTAATTGGAGTAGATTTGCTATAGTGGTTCTAAAATTGTTTGAAAGGTCTTTAGAGGAGAAAATGCATTTTGTGGGGTTCCAGTGGAAATCGCAGATTTTGTATTCAGGTCAGCTGACTTGTTTCCTTTTATTGTCTTGTGACTTGGGACCCACAAGAATACAAATGTTAAGCCTCTGTTATGTCCAATCTGAAGGAGGTCAATAATATTCAGAACCAGAAGGTGAGAAATTTTGGAAGAGGAAATGGCCCGCAGCAAACACAGAGAGTTCATGATAAGTATGTATTTCTTACTCGATTTTGAGGAGATTGCCCATCTTAGGACTTCCTTGAGTCCTAATAGTTTCGCTGAGAATATCGAAGATATTTTATTTAGTTTCAATTTCAAGATAAAGTTCTCAGCAATCACCGCAGAACCAGCACCTGAGGGAGACTTTGCCCCATCTATGTAAATAGGGAAAAAGCTTCTGTACTTTTCTTTTAGTATTGTGATAAAGGAATTCCTTATAAGGCGGTCAAGAACTAGTTTTTTTTTTATCATATTTGAACAGAGAGAGATCAATGGATGGAGGTGTAGAGGTCCAAGGGGGAAACATTAGAAATTTAGAAGCTTCGTGGAATAGAAAAGAAAATGGCACTGGTATAACAACTAAAGACGAATCGAAAGACTCGTATTTTTAGAAGTCACCAAAAGTGTTCTTCGTATTTGCTGAACCATCCCAAGACGCGTTTCGCCGTACCACGGCTCATCAGCTGGACTAGGTTCAGCAAATACGAGAACACATTTTTAGTCCTTATCCAGGTACTAACGGAAAACTATGACAAATAGTGGTGACTTCTAAAAATGCGATTCTTTCGATTCGTCTTTAGTTGTTATACCAGTGCCATCTGTACCTTCGAGCGGTAAGCTCGAGAAAGGTGCGTTTCTGCAATAAGTGCCAGCCGTGCTGTGCCACTCTGCTTGAAAGACCTTGTAAGTCACCGACAGAGTGCAGTATAAGCATTGAAAAGAAAGATTATGAATATCGAGGAATGATTTGATTTTGGCTGTTATGGAATCAGGAGGAAGAACAGAGTATGATCGATTTAAAAGTAATGAGCACCTTAATGAAGGTTTGAATGAAGACTTGGCATAGAAGAGTAAAAGAAGATATTTGAACAAATGGGGGATATTACACTATATATTAAACGCACCTATTACAGAGCGTATTGCCTTTCACTTTTGAATAAATATCATATCTGTTATAGAAGCTTATAAAAGTTGTTTTCCATTATTTTTGTGAAAGTGTCCAAGTGCTCGTTTTTGATTTACCTGACTAATGATGTGGTAGGACTACGAATTTTTTGTAATTCTCGCATGATTTTGCGTGGCGTTAAATAATTTAGGGCTTAGAGTTGATTTATAAAATATCGGGTTTTAGTATTTTTTCATTCCAGCCAAGCGTTTCTGATTATCCCTAATGATTCTCAGCAACACTGTCACTTAGTAGTAGGTATTGTTATTTCATCAAACGGCGAATACGCAATGAAAACTGAAACCCTCCTTCGTTATTTTAATTCCCACAAAAGACACTTAAGCAGATTTGAAAATAAAACATATTTCACATAAACAAAACTTTGTTTAACTAATGCGGATGAGTAGGCAGGCAAAAAAAAAAATAAAAAAACAAGGTAATAATCGACCAGACCAACCATTTTATTATTCGGTATAGTCTGCCTCAAAATATCACGCGATATAACCATTTTAAATACCACAAACCCCATTTTTAGTAGGTGCGATTCTAGTGATTCAATAAAAAATCGGTAAAGGGAACCTTTGTCTACGATGCATTTTAGTAAAAGTATCAGTCGATTTCGAACTTTCGTCGAAATCACGTAAAATCCAAACTAAGTCACTTGTTCGGGCGTCGGTTAGACGCAGTCTTTCCTTGTTCCCATCCAAAGGGGCTTAAAAGCCACATTTCGCGGCCGCTAAATATATTAGAACTTCGGTGTCGTTTGTGAAGAAGTAGGTAAATCGTTTAAAGAGACGAAAAATTTCGACGACTTGCCAAAACGTAGTTCGGTAGGCAAGGTCACTCCAAAAGTTGAAAAACGGATCGTGACTTTGTTTTTACGGGACCCGAAATTGACGCTGCATTAAGAAGCGGCAAACTTAAGAAAACCAGGGTTAAATGTGCGTGTGAAGTTGTGAAGACTATTTGACATCTTTGTGCTCATGATGTCAAATTCCGACGCATGTTGAAAAAAACCTTTGAAACATTTGGTTCTTTTGTAAAGAGAAAGCTTAGAGGAAAGACTCTGAGGACTTTGACTCGGTTGTTTCGCGAGATTGAAAAAAATTTGCAGAGTATGCAGAGAACCTCATCGACAGCATACCTCGAAGATGTTAGGCGATCACTGATGTCGGAAGCGATTAGGACAACTTACTAAGGTAATAACGCCGTTGTTAGCACACAAAAGAATAGATTAATGGCAAAAAATGTTCTCGAAACACATTTTTTCAAGAATATGAGCGGTCACGTTCTTACTTGAGATACTGTATTTAGGTTTTTCATCGCTACAGAGATTGATTTATTTTTATAGGCAGTGTATTAGTAAAATATGTATTTTGATCCTGGGGGTAGGATGTGTTTTGAAATTGATTTTCGAGCAGAAATAACAGAATCCTTCTTGTTCTCGTGTAAGATGCATATGTGAAGTCGGATTGGGTGAATCATGGGATATCACCAAAAAAATATACTTCGCCGCAATACCATAAAGGTTTTTATAGGAAATTGGCAGGCCTTCGTCGAGGTTTGTGGTGAGCGAAAAGCAGAGTACAAGGTCAGCATCATCTGCCGCTCATGTGGTTCGGTATGCAATGAGTTTGTCAAAAAGGGTCTTTGGGTCCTATTGGCCTGGCTATAACACACACACATATATATATATATATATATATATATATATATATATATATATATATATATATATATATATATATATATATATATATTGATTCTTTTACCGCATGAATTTGACCATATCCTTTTATCTAGGATGTCGTACACTATTTGAAATTTGTTTAGAGAGACAGAGGAAGGACAGTAACAGGGCACTGGTAACAAACAATCGGAAGTTTAACTACTGGGAAACGCCCTTATAAGAAGGAGAGATGAGCAATCAAAGATCTATAGGCTCTAGTATCTACTTTTTTATTTTTGTTATCAAGCTTTCGGTGCCTATTTGATAGCTTCTTCTGGATACTAAAATGCAACAAGATACAGAGAAATAAAGTTAAGACGCTCGTTGTAACATGTGATTTATAAATTTATAAACTTGTATGAGAAATTACTCACAAAATTCAGCAGTTAATTCATCTCTGGTGAATACAATAAAATTTGCATTTTGTTTGCCAGGGAGCAAGTATAATTTAAAAAAAACATGACAAAAGGATACTTAGAGAATTACACAGGTATCATGTTTTATTTCTGATATATACATATATATATATATATATATATATATATATATATATATATGTATATATATAATATATATATATATATATATATATATATATATATATATATATATATATATATATATATATATATATATAATATATATATATATATATATATATATATATATATATATATATATATATATATATATATATGTATATATATATATATAATAAATATATATATATGTATATATATATATATATATATATATATATATATATATATATATATATATATATATAGCAGCAACCATGAAATTTGCATTTTGTTTGCCAGGGAGCAAGTAAAGGGTGATTCATTTAGAGGTACTGTTTTTTAAATAAAAAAAAAATGAATAAAAAACAATTTTATTTTATAATCTTTATTATCATATAAAAGAACCATTCTTTACAATTATTTCTTAAAGATAATTTCTTTCAAATGTTGTCCGCGACTACGGTTAACAACGTCCATTCTGAAGTTCCAATTTTCAATGACGCGTGTGAGTATTTCGAGTGGTATTTGGCCAATGACTCGAGTAATGTTGGCCTCCAATGCCTCAATTGTAGCTGGCTTATCCATGTAGACTTTGGACTTTACATAGCCCCAAGGAAAAAGTCAAGAAGTGTGATGTCACATGATCTAGCCGGCCAATTCACTGGTCCCATGCGTGAAATGATCTGTTCGCCGAATTGCTCTCGCAGTAAAGCCATAGTTTCACGGGCTGTATGGCAAGTGGCGCCATCTTGTTGGAACCAAATTTCGTCGAGACCACGGGCCTCAATTTCTGGCATCAAATAGTCTGTTATCATGGCGCGATAACGGTCACCATTCACAGTAACATTCCGGCCGGCCTCTGTTTTGAAGAAATATGGACCGATTATTCCACCGGCCCATAAACCACACCAAACAGTTGTTTTTTCTGGATTTAATGGCAGCTCTTGAACCTCTTCAGGTTGTTCATCACCCCAAATACGGGCATTTTGTTTATTCACGAACCCATTAAGCCAAAAATGGGCCTCATCGGTGAACAAAATTTTTCTCGAAAACAGTGGATCTTCTGCAAGCTTGTCAAGAGCCCAACGACTAAAACGGAAACGATTCGGAAGGTCGGTCGGCTTCAGTTGTTGCACTAGCTGAATTTTGTATGCTTTTAAAGAAAGATCCTTATCTAAAATACGCCAAGTTGTTGAATATGACAGGCCAAGCTGTTGAGAACGGCGACGAATCGACACATCACGGACTTCGCGTACACTCTCCGCTACCGCCCCTATATTTTCTTCACTACGTGCTGGATGTGGTCTATTCGGTCGAGCATTATCCAATAATGAAAATTGGGTCGCAAACTTATTGATGGTAGAGCGAATTGTGCGTTCGGTAGGCCGATTATGTGGACCATAAGTTGCTCTAAGCGCCCGATACACATTCCTCGTAGAACGCCCATTTTCGTAATAAAGTTGAACAATTTGTAGACACTGTGCCGGGCTAAGTCTTTCCATTATGAATTGTCAAACACTACTGAACAGGAATGCCACTTCAGTTGACACGGCGCATGCGCAATCTGCAATTAAATCCCCATCACAAAAAAGTACCTCTAAATGAATCACCCTTTATAATTTAAAAAAACATGACAAAAGGATACTTAGAGAATTACACAGGTATCATGTTTTATTTCTGATATATACATCATATATATATATATATATATATATATATATATATATATATATATATATATATATATATATATATATATATAATATATATATATATATATATATATATATATATATATATATATATATATATATATATATATATATATATATATATATATATATATATATATATATATATATATATATATATATATATATATATATATATATATATATATATATATAAATATATATATATATATATATATATATATATATATATATATATATATGTATATATATATATATATATATATATATATATATATATATATATATATATATATATATATATATATATAGCAGCAACCATGACTTTCGGTTCGTTTGTTTTATCACAGCCTATTAAGTCCGTAATGGAACTTGTTGATATCACATTATTGCATAATAAAACGGTTTATTTTCTGAAAATAATATTAAAATCCAATTGGCGTTAGATAGTTCTGTTAATTGTCAAAAAACCTGTAATGTGTAACTAGGTTAAATTAAAAATATATGTGTTCCTATCTTAATTTCGGTGATATTCATCATTATTTAAAGAGAAAATTCTGTAACTGAATGTAAAGCATAAAATTTTGTAGGAGCCACTTAGACTCGCGAAAATGGCATGATATATGAATAGTCCTAAATTCTTTCCAAAGTGAGATAAAACGAACAAAAACAATTGCTAGTATATCCGCCATGGCCGCCTAAGTCTAAGAGTAGAAGTTTTTGCCAGTCACCTGTCAAACAAACTTGTGTGACATCGTTGGAAAGAGAATTTAAAGCGAATTAAAATTGATACAAAAATATACAGGGTTCCATTAAAAATAAGAAAATAGCAGACACTTCCGGTCAAAGCGGAAGTAATTAAAAATATTTCTTAAGTGAGAAAAGAGCCTAATAATGTCCCATTCTGGTATGTAAAAAATACAAATATGTGGCTTTCGAAATACATATATATATATATATATATATATATATATATATATATATATATATATATATCTTACATATCTTCGTGTCAAATTCCGAAGCACGTTGGACGAAAATCGCGTCGCGAAGCGGCTGGCTTGGGCCCACGATAAGATACTAGAGCGATCCTCACAATCGCCGGCCGCCAAACTTATTGAAAACGTTTGGTTTCTTGTAACGAGAAAGCTCAGAGAAAAGACTCTGAGAACTTTTAACTATAAATTAATTGTATAATATTTATACTTTTGGTGTGCTAAAAATTATTTAGAAATTGACTTCAATCAGGCAGGTAGTTAAGGCGATCTATTTTTGTGGCCTATTTTCAAGATAAAAGAGATTTTGCACCGCTAAATTTTCACATGCCTTTGTCCTTATCGTTAACTCGTTAATCGTTAAGGAACTGCCAGCTTAGGTTAGTATTCATCTTCTATAAACTTCGTAAATTTTTTATTATTCATTCATGGTCACACACACCGATAATTAGTATTTGACGGCTCAACACAAGTTTTTAAATTAAGGTTGTATCTGGCAGGTTTCTCTCACTTTCTTCAATATTTACAAGGTAATAGAAAGGGGGATCAAAAAATAAATTTCATTTGAAATTAGCAGTACACACACTGTAATGCCATTCTGCCAAAGATTCCAAAATCCCAACATAATCTGAACACTAATTAACTGGTGTCAGTGTTATTTGCGATAAAAGAATATCCTTTCAATTTTATTGAATTTTCTTAGTGGTTTGTATATCTAAGTAGGAAAAAAATAGGCCCTTCCATAATAGCAATAAGAATAATGAACTTCAAGTTCATAGTAATAACGATAAGAATAAGGAACTTCAAATAATCTCCTAAATAAGGGAAATCGTTATCCTTAATAAATGTTTCTCTTATTTTGTTTCAATACTGCGCAAGTTCCAAATGGTGGACAAATGCTTTAAATAAAGATAAAGACAGTGTCTACCAAAATAAGCGCTGTAAAATCTCTCTAACGTCAATTAGAGTTGTACACTATACGTTGAGACAAACTATATGGGTTGATTTTTATCAGGTATCAGATAAACTAACAGTTAAAATTGTCAAAAGCAACCCAACGATCGCGGTGTCTTTTTTTTCATTCAGGGCTTACAACATCCTCCGCAAACAGCATTGCTGCAGCCATTCGTGGTGTATCTTGTTTTGTCTTATTAAGTGGAAAATCCAGTGATGTTTTATTTTATGGAGAACGATAATATGCAGCTGATTTAAGATAGAAATAATGTACGCCAGGTTGGTCAGTAACCCTTAAAAACTCACTTTCCACTTGGCATTTAGAAAAGTCGCATTCATCAGCACAAACAGAGGGAGAGCAGAAGAAGAATTCGCTTCCGATTATTTCTTGCATTACATTAAACAAGCATATAATATTTCAAAATATAATAAAAGTAATATAAATAAAAACCTTAAGCCAATATTTGTTTAAATAATTTAAGTTAATTTTTTATTGTGCTTGATTAAAGGCCGGAATCTCATTGAAGTTTCAAATATACTTTAAACAATCATAAAAAAATTCAAAACATACTTAAGAATAATATAAACAAAAGCCTAAAGTAAATATTTGTTTAAATAATTTATTATAATTAACATACTGCAGAAATTCTTCCGAGGCAAATTGAAAGATAATATAAAGTATAAATGAGATTCGAATTTGTCATCTCCTATAACCCAATTAAAGCTTTTGGTTCTTTACATTAGGGCATATTAGGGATTAAACTTGAATATATTGGCTTTAATGTAAGGACTTGTCAGTTGCTTGCTATTTATTTATTTAACAAAAATCAAATTTAGAAAATTATGAAAGAATTTGTATTCAATATTTTTAATTTTTCACCGGTATAAAAAGGTGAGCTTCAAGTATCTGTTCTTCATCTATTATTATCTGTATTGTATATTTATAACTTTCATTACTTCATCTTTACACTATTTTTGTTAAATACAGTTTATTAAGCACTAGCCGTGCCCGCGGCTCCGCTCGCGTGGACTTGATTCACTACTATCGTCACTGCTTATTCCTTATGTTACCTAACGTAATAAAATATCTGCCATTATTTCCCCTTATCTCCCATTATTTCTTCTTATCTCTACATAATTTCCACTATCTAGTATCTCTGCTCATCTCCCATTATTTCTTCTTATCTCCCATTATCTCACTTTATCTCCTATTATCTGGGCTTATCTCGCAATATTTCTCCTTATCTCCCATTATTTCTCCTTATCTCCCATTATCTCACCATAACTCCTATTATCTAGACTTATCTCTGCTTATTTCCCATTATTTCTCCTTATCTCCCATTATATATACTTATGTCCCATTATCTCACCTTATCTCCCATTATCTAGGCTTATATCGAATTATATAGAACATATGTATAAATTTATAAAAACATGTAAATCGGATAAGTGGTTCTCAAGTGATAAGCGTGCTAACGGACAGACAGACAGAGAGACGTTGCATTTTATATATATTATTTTCTTTGCAACATGTTATTGTTCCATATTTAATGGTGTAGGCAGTGAATTGCAAGAGAACGTGCTAACGGTAACCTCTTTTCCGACTTGATTCACTATTATCGTCACTGCTTATTCTTTATGTTACCTAACACAATAAAATATATCCTATAACCTGGCCAGAGAACATATGTATGTTTTAAAAAAAAAGCACGTAAATCGGATAAGTGGTTCTCCAGTGATAAGCGCACTAACGGACAGACAGAGAGACGTTGCATTTTATATATATTATATTCTTTGCTATATGATATTGTTCCATATTTAATGCTTTAGGCAGTGTATTGCAAGAGAACACGCTCTTTTCCAACTTGATTCACTATTATCGTCACTGCTTATTCCGTATGTCACCTAATGTAATAAAATATATCCTACAACCTGGACAGAGAACATATGTATACTTAAAAAAAGCACGTAAATCGGATAAGTGGTTCTCCAGTGATAAGCGCACTAGCGGACAGACTGACAGAGAGACGTTGCATTTTATATATATTATAGGTATCCTTTGCTACATGATATTGTTCCATATTTAGTGGTTTAGGCAGTTTATTGCAAGAGAACGCGTTAGCGGCAAATTTTTTTCCGATTTGATTCACTATTATCGTCACTGCTTATTCCTCATGTTACCCAATGTAATAAAATATAGCCTATAACCTGGCCAGAGAACATATGTATGTTTAAAAAAAAGCACGTAAGTCGGATATATGGTTCTCTAGTGATAAACGCACTAACGAACAGACAGACAGACAGAGAGACGTTGCATTTTATATATATTATAGAAATAGATTATTATTATTATTATTTAACCTGGTCAAAGAATATATGTATGAATTTAAAAAAGACACGTAAATCGGGTAAGTGGATCTCGCGTGATAAATGCACTAATGGACAGACAGACAGACAGACATTGCATTTTATATATATTACAGATTATAGATATTCTTTGCTACATAATATTGTTCCATATTTAATGGTTTAGGCTGTGTATTGCAAGAGAACGGGCTAGCGGCAAACTTTTTTCCGACTTCATTCACTATTATCGTCACTGCTCATTCCTTATGCTACCTATCGCAATAAAATATAGCCTAAAACCTGGCCAGAGAACATATGTATGTTTAAAAAAAAAAGTACGTAAATCTCTCTCCAGTGATAAGTGCACTAACGGACAGACAGACAGACAGACAGAGAGACGTTGCATTTTTTATATATATTATAGATTATAGAAGAACGTGTCCGCGATAATTCATTTTTGGTAGATGCGATTCAACAAAGAATCGCTTTTAGTAAAAGTATCCGTCGATTCCGAACTTTCGTCGAAATCACGTAAAATCCGAAATGGCCCACTTGTTTGCGCGTCTTTCTTTGTTCCCATCCAAAGAGGCCTAAAATGACACATTCCGCGGCCGCTAAATATATTAAAAGGTAGGTATCATTTGTGAAGAAGTGGGTAAGTCATTTTAACGAGACAAAAAATGTCGACGACTTGCCAAAACGTTACGCGGTAGGCAAAGTCACTCCGAAAATCGAAAAACGAATCGTGTCTTTGATTTCAGGGGACCTGAAATTGGCGCTGGTCAAGGAGCGGAAAAATTAAGAAAATCAGGTTTCAATGTGTCCCATGAGAACATTTGACACCTTCGTGTCAAATTCCGAAGCACGTTGAAGAAACTTTGCTGGGCGAAAATCGCGTTGCTTGGGCCCACGATAAGATACTAGAGCGATCCTCACAATCGCCAAACCTATTGAAAACGTTTGGTTCCTTGTAACGAGAAAGCTCAGAGAAAAGACTCTGAGGACTTTGAATTAGTTGTCTCGCGAGAATCGAAAAATTTGCAGACTATGCAGAAATTCTCGTCGACAGCATGCCTCGAAAATGCCAGGCGATTATTGATGCAGGGGGCGACTGTATAACTTACTAAGGTAATTACGCCGTTTTTAGCACACCAAAGAATACCTTCGTGGTAAAAAATGTCCTCGATATCCATTTTCTCAACAATACGAGCGGTCATGTTCTTACTTGACACAATGTATCATACAACTTCTAGTTGCCCAACATCTCTGAGAAATTCGACGTAGCATATTTTAACGTCCCGGCGCGGTAGCTTGCCAGCTTCTTTTTGCGGAGACGTTTCGTTCCACATGTTTGTCTCTCTGAAGCAATAGCTATATTTGTGCCTTATCAAACATGGAAATTCTTTAACCTTTGCAGACGATATTTAAATTTACTATCCAGTCAACATATAAACTAAAAAATGATATATGGTTGATCTATGAAAACCTGCTAAATACTTCCAAAACTGTGATTGGCCATGGCTTAAAAAATAAATAAAATATCCCTAAAATATTAATTCCAAAAATAAAAAATAATTGAGACTTAAAGATAGCCGTAATCATAATTTCACAATAATAGCAATATCCTCCTCTCCTCTAGTCGGAATGTTTTGTCCGATACATCGTGGTTATGCCTGGCTATCCAGTCTATTGGCGATGCTTCTGATAGTGGCACGTCAACATTCTCTGTTACCTGTTTGTCTTGTAGCTTGCTTCATATTGGTATCCAACAGAATCTCAATCGGCTAGGTGACCTTTCACGTCGCCTTCTTCGATTAGGTTTACTTTGTAGCACAAATTTCTTTATATTATCAGCACGAGTAATATGATCAAAAAGCCTCTATACGGCGTTGATCAGCATGAAGTTTCAAATGTATACCTGAATATGGAGAATACAAGTGTTTCTACCAAATTTATTTTCGTGTTGCGACTGATGTCCTTGGACATCTAAAGCTTTATGAGTTGAGTCATAATTGTGTAACCCATTTGTTCCTTCGACGTATTTCACCTTCACAGTTGCTGGTGTTATTGGTCAAAGCTGCTAACCATCTGTTGTACATTTGAAAAGTTACCGTTTTCTCCATCGACTATCAAAAATAGTGGCAGGTTACTAAGTCAAAGGCCAATTATATTAATTCCTCTTTCCTATCGATCTAATAATAAATTCACTATAAATGTTGAAAAGGATGGAGGAGAATATGCAGCCCTGTCTTACAACTTTCATTATTTGTCATCTAGACGAATAAAGGTTATCTATTTTTACCATAGAAGTGCTGGCTTCATATAGATTTTTGACGATGTTGATTAAATAAAGAGCTACGCCCATATCTGCCATTATGTACCATAATTTACTCCATTTAAGATTATCGAAGGTTTTGGAGTACTCTACAAACCAGAGGTATAGGGGTACATAATATTCTCCTACCTTTTCGATGATTTGGCGTATATTCAATATTTGTTTCAAATTTCGGATGTTTGTAGCTTCTACTTGATGGAAATTCATTTTAAATGTATAATATATATAATATAAACTAGCCGGCTCCGCTCGCGTGGACTTGATTCACCACTATCGTCACTGCTTATTCCTTATCTTACCCAACGTAATAAAATATCTCCCATTATTTCCCCTTAGCTCTCAATATTTCTCTTTATCTCCCATTATCTCTGCATAATTTCCATTATCTAGGCTTATCTCTGCTCATCTCCCATTATTTCTCCTTATCTCCCATTATTTCTCCTTATCTCCCATTATCTCACTATAACTCCCATTATCTAGACTCATCTCTGCTTATCTCCCATTATTTCTCCTTATCTCCCATTATTTATATTTATCTCCCATTATCTCACCTTATCTCCCATTATTTCTCCTTATCTCCCATTATCTCACCTTATCTCCCATTATCTAGGCTTATATCGAATTATATAGAACATACGTGTAAATTTATAAGAACACGTAAATCGGATAAGTGGTTCTCAAGTGATAAGCGCACTAACGGACAGACAGACAGACAGAGAGACGTTGCATTTTATATATATTCTAGATAGAAGATTATAGAAAACCTGGCCAGAGAACAAATGTATGAATTAAAAAAAAAACACGTAAATCGGATAAGGGGTTTTCGAGTGATAAGCGCACTAACGGACAGACACACAGACACACAGACACAGAGACGTTTGCATATATTATATTCTTTGCTACATGATATTGTTCCATATTTAAGGCTTTAGGGAGTGTATTGCAAGAGAACGCGCTAGCGCCAAACTTTTCTCCGACTTGATTCACTATTATCGTCACTGCTTATTCCTTATGTCACCTAACGTAATAAAATATATCCTATAACCTGGCCAGAGAACATATGTATGTTTAACAAAAAGCACGTAAATCGGATAAGTGGTTCTCCAGTGATAAGCGCACTAACAGACAGACAGACAGAGAGACGTTGCATTTTATATATATTATAGATATTCTTTGCTACATGATATTGTTCCATATTTAATGGTTTAGCATGTTTAAAAAAAAGCACGTAAATTGGATAAGTGGTTCTCCAATGATAAGCGCACAAACGGACAAACAGACAGAGATACGTTGCATTTTATATATATTATAGATGTAATAAAATATATATCTATAACCTGGTCAGAGAACATATGTATGAATTTAAAAAACCACGTAAATCGGATAAGTGGATCTCGAGGGATAAGCGCACTAACGGACAGACAGACAGACAGAGAGGCGTTGCATTTTATATATATTATAGATATAGATTATTATTATTATTATATAACCTGGCCAAAGAATATATATATGAATTTAACATATAAAACGGATAAGTGGTTTTTCGCGTGATAAATGCGACAGACAGACAGAGATAAATTGCATTCTATATATATTATAGATTATAGATATTCTCTGCTACATAATATTGTTCCATATTTAATGGTTTAGGCTGTGTATTGCAAGGGAACGCGCTAGCGGCAAACTTTTTTTCCGACTTCATTCACTATTTTACCTCACTACTCATTCCTTATGCTACCTATCGTAATAAAATGTAGCCTACCTATAACCTCGCCGAAGAACATATGAATGTTTAAAAAAAAAAAGTACGTAAATCGGATAAGTGGTTCTCCAGTGATAAGCGCACTAACGGACAGACAGACAGACACACAGACAGAGAGACGTTGCATTTTATATATATTATGGAAGACTGTTTTTAGTCAATTTCCACTGGTTTATTTATAATTGTGATGACGCGTTTCGCTTAGAAATATATCCATGTTTTAAGGACGGAAAAACCACATTTAAATGCTTAACCTATTTCGGCAAACCAACAGAAAAACTGGGAAAATTAATCAAAAAAATAGCAACATAGCTTACAAGACTAACAATACTAGGGGGAAATATCTCAAAAACTACAAACCACAAATCAATAAATATAATAAATCAGGGATATATCAATTAACATATGGGTCATGTTCTAAAACATACATAGGACAAACTGGACGTACATTTATACAAAGAACTGTAGAACACGAAAAAAGTTTCATCCATAGAAAGTCTAATTCAACATATGCTAATCAACTTTTAACAGAGAATCACACGTTTAATAAGAATTTCAAAATTTTACATACCCAACAAAAAGGTTTAAAACTAAACCTTTTTAATCAACGACCAGGTAGATTTAAACAATTCACCATTATTGAATCTATTCTCCTAATTCCATGTCTGTGTGGGTTTTCCAATACTATATTAGGTATAATATTATAATTAAGAAATTATATAAAATTATAAACATTAAACTTAACTTGACAGTGTAAAATGTAGATCTGAAGAAGCTGCATCGACAGCGAAACGCGTCATCACAATTATAAATAAACCAGTGGAAATTGACTAAAAACAGTCTTTTATTATATTATATCAATATATGTTCTTTAGGAACCCTGTCCTTCCCAAAGCCAGCCTGCTCAAGTGACAACTAGTATGACTTGAAGGGCTGCAGTCGTGAATGAATAATGTATAGCATAATTCTGCTAACGTATGGTGCAAGAACAAGCAGTCGAAAGTTATTACAATTAGTAGCTGAGCCTTTTTTTATGAAGAGGGGTAATGATGGATGTTGTCCAGTCGATTGGCCATTTCCCTGTCTTCCATATGTGTGTGCATATACAGTGAATAATTATTAGATAACTTTCAGAAAGAGATTTTATTACTTTTGCAGTTATCCTGTGAATCCCAGGGGGCCTATCGTCAGCTAATCTTCGGACAGTACATTTGACTTCATCCACCAGGATGTCTTGTTCCTTTAGGCGTTCATTAGGAATCGCATACATATCGTTATTGTCGGTGTAAAGCTCTGTACAATATCTGTGCCATCTCTCAAGAATTTCATTAAACTCTGTGACTATTTTCATCTGTTACAGCCCAAGTATTAGCTTTAAATTGCCTGGTTATAGTTTTAATTCTTTGGAAGACTTCACGAGTATTTCAGGTCTTTGAATTTCAGTGCACATGTCATTTCAGTTCTGATTTCTACCTCGACGACAGTTTAACTGTATTTCAGTTGATAATCTTTATAGATGACGATGTCTTCTGGAGTATTTAAGACTTGATTAACTATTATTCTTCGTTCATTAATAATAATATTCAGACTGTGCTTAACCATGCTTTACGCGATTTGTTTAAGGACAATGGTTGTGTACTTTCTATAGCTTTCACAACAATATCCCTCATAACATTGCATTGGGGTTAGTGACTATATTGCTAATGTTACCTCCTAATATATCACTCAGTGATGTCCTTTTTTTTATGGATCTAGCATACGTGCTGCAGGGATGTCCCTAAAGCGCTCCAGGAGCGGCATGTGTGCGGTCCTATAGGTAATCTGTGGTAACTTCCGAGAGTTACTCGTTTGTTTCGCAGCTTTAAGTTCAAAATGAAATGTTGACGTAAGTAATTTATAATCGGATCAACCCATGGCTCCTGGAAGTGTTTTAGTATTCAAAGAGGGCCATCTTGTACGTATGAGTAGAAAATCAATTTGATTTATTGTCTGTCTGTCTATCTGGAGATGTCAAAGTATAAAGTCTTCTTATATGATGCTTGCAAATGGTGTTAGCAATTAGAAAGTCATTATCTACTCAAAACTGTATCGGTCGCTCGCCATTTTCGTTTCTTTCTCCCAAGCCGTAAGTTCCTACATTTTTCGAAGGTGTTCATCGGAGGTAGTATCCCCAATCTTGGCATTGAAATCGGCAGTTATTATAGTGATTTTTCGAGAGGGTATTTTCTTCAGTAAATCTTCAACGGTGTTAGAAAATTACTCCATTTTTATTTGACTGGCATTCAAGGTGGGAGCATATATTTGAACCAGGTTGATATTAACTGGAACTTTATAGAGATTATTCTCTTACTTACTGGGTTCACATTTATTGATTTTATTCGACATAATAATTGAATAGCCATGTATGCCCGCTGTTTGAATATCATATCTTTGTAGTTTATTAGACAGAATTTTAAATTTTCCAGTTTGAAGTAAGCCTTGGACATTCCATGTGGTTATACGTCTAGTAATAAGCGAGACGAAGAAGAAGGGAAGTGGAATAGAAGAAATAGATGAAGTGATGTATTGTTGGAGTGGAGTAAAGAAGGAAGAAAGACGCCGGAGTTGGAATATTATCAAAAAAGTAGTGGAAAAGAAAAATAACATTATGGGAACTCATCAATGAAAGAATCATAAAACTAAATATAACAATGCTAGGAAGAGAGAAATTGTAATATTAGGAGTATACGACCCAATAGAGGACAGCACTATAAGAGAAAAACAAAATTTTATGGAAACACTAGAAATAGAAACAAAAAGTAAAGAAAAACCAAGAATTAATAATAATGGGAGATCTGAGTGGGAGAACAGGAAGGAAAATAATGGATAATACCGTAGGACCATTTGCAGAAAACATTAACAACGACAACGGAGAGGGACTAATAGAACTGTGTGAACTAAACGGCCTCAAAATAACAAACGGATTCTACAAACACAAAGACATCCACAAATATACTTGGATGTAAGAAACACGAAACCTAAAATCAATAATTGACTACATTATAAGTAAAAACAATACCACTATTAAAATTAATGATGTAAGATTAAAGAGAGGGGCAGACTGTGAAACATACCCCAGACTATTAGTAGCAAATATAAAAGTCCCGTGGTATAAGATAATAAAACAAACAGGAACAACAGATAAAGAAACGAGAAATAATAATGAGATAACAGAAAAAGCAGACAAAGAAATAAAATACAAAATACACTTACTGCCAAATGAAACGATAAAAGACCTATATAGAAGACGATTAGATCAAAAATTAAATGAATTTAACTACGACAACCTCCAATAGATGTACGACCACATAAAAGAATGCATCAAACAGGCGGCCCTAGAAGCATTAGGTAAAGAAGACAACGAGAATAAGAAACATAAAATTAGAATCTGTGAAAAAAACCAAAGAATGTATAAAGGAGAAAAAATGTCTATACAAAAAATGGCTGAATACAAACTCAGAAGAAGATCTACAGAAATATAAAGAGAAAAATGCAAAAGCGAGAAGAATGATAAACAAAGAAAAGAACGAGAGATGGAAAAAAGCGTGCGAACGCTGAATTTGCTTAAAATTTATTGGGGATTTTTATGTAAATTCTAAATAAAGTGCGGAGCATGTAGAACAGTATATAGGAGGAACTAGAAGCACAGAGTCATGGAGAATAATTAAAGCATTAAGGACCAACAATAGAGAGGAAAATATTATAAAAAACTGCTAACAGAACACAGACAAGAATTCCAAGAAGAGAGCACTGATGAAGAACAGAATAAGGAAAACAAAAATAAATAGAAGTAAGCTATGAAGAAGTAAAGAAGACAATAAAAATATTCAAAAATAATAAATCTGCAGGGCCTGGAGGTGTGGTAAACGAAATGATTAAGTACAGGTCTAATAAATTACATCGAATGCTGAGAAACATATTCCACACATGGAGAAAAAATACCAGAGGAATGGTCAAAAGCCAATATAGTGTATATATTTAAAAAGAGAGACCGCAGAAAATGCACAAACTATAGAGGCCTAAGCATAATATCGAGTATGCGGCGTTTGTATGGAAAAATTATTAAAAATATTACAGAGGAAAGTATAAAAAGAAAAATTGGAGAAGACCAGGCCGGCTTTACGACCGGAAAATCATGTATAGACCACATATACACTATAAAACAAACAATGGAAAAAAAACTCGCAAAGAATAGAGAAGTTCATCTAGCCTTCATAGACATAAGAAAGGCGTATGACTCAATACCAAAACAAAGATTATGGAACGCAATGAAAGAAACAGGCATTGACAAAGAACTAATATACGCAGTAAAAGCTCTCTACGAAAACTACACAGTGAACATAAAAATAGGAATTAAATAAGGAAGAGACTCCAAACATCAAAAGGCCTACTACAAGGATGCTCTACATCTCCAACACGAATCAAAATATACCTCGAACAAACGTTAAAAAAATGGAAGCAAAAATGTAGTCGAATAGGAGTCCCAATATGAGAAGATTACTTATATCACTGCGCAAGATGAGGAAGACCTCAGTTATATGGTAAGAAAACTGAAAGAAGAATACATTAAAGCAGGATTAGCAATAAACTTTGATGAAACTGAATATCTAACAACAAAGGAGGGAAATGTGAAAAATCTAGAAGTCGATAATGAAACAACAACCAAAGGAACCGATAGATTTAAATATTTAAGAACCATCATTTCAAAAAACACATCAGAAGAAGAGATTAAAGCTAGATTAGGACAAACGCGGACATGCATAAGACAATTAAATTCGGTCCTCTGGGACAAACACATTACAAAGAGAAACAAAACACGCATATACAAATCAATAAAACAAAGCATAATGATATACGGTCAGAAACATGGACGATCATCAAAAGAAATAAATCTAAAATTAACGCGGTAGAGATGGAGTGTTGGAGAAGATGCAGTAGAGTGACACGTATGGAGAAAATATCAAATAAAGAAATAAGAAGCAGAATAAACATCAAAGAGAACACAATAAACACCACTGAAGAAAAACGATAAAAATAGTATGGATACATAAGACGGAACGAGGATAATAGGTGGATAAAGAAAATAACGGAATGGAGCCCTAGAGGGAGAAGAAAAAGAGGAAGACCCAGCGATCGTGGAGAGATGATATGGACGAGGCTATGGAGGACAGGGGTCTAACAGATGGACACTGGGAAGATAGAAACGGATGGAATCAAAGGCTGAGAGACAGCGTTAGATGAAGAAAATCCTTGATAGATATATATATATATATATATATATATATATATATATATATATATATATATATATATATATATATTAGGGTGACCGCAAAAAATCGATGTCGGAATTTTGTTCGTCTGGACCCCACAAAACGATTCCCCTTTCCAGATATTGAGATAGCCGAAATTTCAGCTCGATTAAACGACGTTAACCCGTGCCGCTCGTCGCTCAAAGTTTGAAAAAATCCAAATTTTTGGCCAAAAAGCTGACATATGGAGCCATAACTCCAGAACGGTAAATAATAGAAACACGCTTAATATCTCAAAAGAAAGCTAATGTTGTTCTTTAAAATTTATATTCTATACATAATTGTTGTTATTTTAAGTCAAACCGAGTTACAACAGCCTTTAGCCTCAAAAACGTGACCTGGTACCAGTAGGAGCCAGTTTGGGAGTATTCTAAGAATTTTTACGGGTTTTTACATAATGTGTCTCGGAATTAACATTTTTTTTGTTAAAAAGTATTTTGGAACTCAATTTTCAAACATAAAGAGCCTTTTGTTCAAATTTAATCTTTTATTATATGGGGATTACCTGACTAGTTTACCAAAGAAAGACCCGTTTGACAGGTAAAAAAGAGGGTGAATCTAATTTCTATTTTAGGGATGGTGATTTTACTTCAACGTACAACCGACCATTTATTTATTCAGTTTAGTTTCTAAAGTGCCTTTGAGCTGGTTAGATCGAACAATTATCTAGTATATTTTAACGTTTTTTTTTTTTTAATTTTCCAAGTGTGTGTGTTATTGTTTTTATAACTATTATAGTATTATTTTAAAAGACATTTGAAAACATTTTATTGAAATTAAAGTTTGCAATATATTTTGTTTCGTTTTCCAAGTTAACTGTTATTTACCTATTGGCCTCTGAAATGGCATCCACATCAGGTGTACAAAGCCGGACCAAGGACAAAATATTTCTTGTGGGCTATCCCATTCACCAGATCACCGGTTGTAAACTACCCTCAAATCGTCAAGTTTTGTGTGCTTTATTTTATAATTTACGTACTGTGAAATTAACTGTAAGAGAATTAGCAAAACTTACAATACGAGAAGTGTTCATTTTTTGGGAAAAAGCTCGAATCCCGACTAAACATGAGCAAGATGCAATTACTAAGCTGGAAAAACTTCACGCCGAGTGGAGAACTCTTCAAAAAGACCGGAAGAAAACATCGAAAACGGCCAAGAACAAATTTAAACATTTTGTTGAAAAGTTGGATGATCTCTTTGATATTGCGCAACAAGATGCCTTGGCTCTGATGAAATCGGAAGAAGATAAGGCGTTTCTCGTGAAACAGAGGCAGAAGGGCCGCCCAGGTTCCATGACTGGAGTGGATCTCAAGTTGTCTCGAGCTGAAGAAATCAAGGTGCAAAAGGAACTTGCAAAAATGAACCGACAAATCCAAGAAGCAACTTTTGATATTGGTGAGTTTTTTTTTTATTATTAGTATTCTAAAAAATAGATAAACAAATAAGTAAATAGTTTCATTATAATTGAAAGAAAATTGTACATGAGAGCATGATTTGGCATCTTTATGATTGAGTTTATATTTTTTAAATAATACCTTTTGATAATTAGAAGTAGGTAATTTAGTACCTATGTACTCGTATTATTACTATTCTGCTAAAACGACAAGTTTTTATAGGCTTTTTTTTCTCTTTCTTTTGTTGCTTCTTAGAGACGGATGATGAAGACAAGTTCGAAGAAGGAGAAGAAGACACTGAAGAGGACAACATCTACCAGGAACTTGAGAGCTTGGAGGAAATGGACATCCCTGAAGAAGCTGCAGAAGATCCAGGACCATCTGAGAGCAAGAGGATGAAAGTTTCATTTGCAAGGGGCGTTAAAGAGATTTTAAACATGAAATTGTCCATTTTATTAGATCGATGTAAGGTATCCGACAGAAATGCCACGAGAATTTTAATAGCTACTCTAGAAGCACTAAACCTTGACCCTCTTGAGTACAAAGTCTCGAAAACATTATTACATGATAGAAGGCAAATGTTCAGAGAATAATATAATAAAAAAATGTTTGATAAAGTAAACATTCCTGAAAAAGAGCCCGTAGTTGTCCATTGGGACGGTAACCTTTACCGGGTGTTTTAAAAAATGAACAATGTGAGCGAATAGCTATAGCTATTTCATATGGCGAAAAGGAACAGCTGCTGGGAGTTCCTGTAACAGCAAACAGCTCTGGAGAGGAGCAAGCCGTAGCCGTATATGAATGCCTACATGAATGGGGTCTTCTCAACACCGTCAAGGCGATGTGCTTCGACACTACAGCATTCAACGCGGGAAGACTCAAAGGAGCATGCGTCATATTGGAGCAAATGTTAGGAAGAGAATTGTTATACCCAGCTTGCCGTCACCATATCTTGGAAATTCTGTTAAGAGGTGTATTTGACACAAAAATGGGATCAACCACTGGACCTCATCCAGACATTTTCAAGAGATTCCTCACTGCGTGGCCCAAGATAGACAAAGAAAAATACGACACAGGTATCAGTGACAATCTAATACAAAAGCAGCTAACTCCAGAAGTAATTGCAAATGTTACTGCTGAACTCGAGACCAAATTAACTGAGAGCCACCCCAAAGATCACTACAAGGAGCTATTGCAGTTGGTTCTCGTATTTGTTGGATCACTAGACGGCAATGTTGTGGGTTTTAGAACTCCAGGAGCCATTCATCACGCTAGGTGGATGGCAAAGGCTATTTACTGCTTAAAAATGTTCATTTTTCGTCGTCAATTTAAGATGTCTAAAGAAGAAGAAAGTTCTGTGCGTGCCATTTCTGTTTTCCTAGTTAAAATTTATTGTAAAGCTTGGTTCAATGCTCCAAAAGCTCATCTTGCACCAAAGCAAGATTTAGGTATTTTGCATAGTCTGTTAGACTATAAAGAATGTGACAACGACATTGCAGAAATAGCCCTGACCAAATTTTCGAATCATTTGTGGTATTTGAATGCAAAGTTGGTGGGATTAACGTTTTTTGATCCCACCATTACAGACGATGAAAAGTTGTTAATGGCTAATAAATTGCTCAGTAGCACAGATGAACCATCACAGCACGCTAGGGTTGTAAATCCAAAAGTTAGGAAAGAAAACTTAAAAGAGGTAGTTGATGGAGGATTGGTAAATCTACTTACCAAAGAAACGTTTACATTCTTTGACCAATTTAATATAAAAACAGATTTCCTAAGACAACATCCAAACACCTGGCCTCAAAATAATGACTTCCAAGAAGGATTGAAATTTATCAAAACATTAAAAGTAGTTAATGATATGGCTGAGCGTGGTGTTAAATTAATAACCGACTTTAACGACCTTCTGACAAAAGATGAAGACCAAAAGCAATATGTCCTGCAAGTTGTAAGTAAATGCCGAGCATTATATCCTGACGTTTCAAAAACTACTTTAACAAAAGCTCTAGAATAGATTAGATAACTATGTAAAATTATCAACTCATGTAAGTACTACGTCTGTATCTTTTCTGTGTCTGTTTTGTATGTATTATATACCTAATTTTTATATTTTAAAATAAAAAATGTCATTAGACTTATCAGTATTACTTGTTTTTTTATTATATTTTCTACTTTAAACTCAAAAATATACCAAAAAAAAAAAAAGCAAAATTTATCACTTAATAACAAAATATACGAAGTATGCTCCTAGTGGTACCAGGTCACGTTTTTGGGGCTAAAGACTGTTGTAACTCGGTTTAACTTAAAATAACAACAATTATGTATAGAAAGAAATTTTGAAGAACAACATTAGCTTTCTTTTGAGATATTAAGCGTGTTTCTATTATTTACCGTTCTGGAGTTATGGCTCCATATGTCAGCTTTTTGGCCAAAAATTTGGATTTTTTTCAAACTTTGAGCGACGAGCGGCACGGGTTAACGTCGTTTAATCGAGCTCAAATTTCGGCTATCTCAATATCTGGAAAGGGGAGTCGTTTTGTGGGGTCCAGACGAACAAGATTCCGACATTTTTTTTCCTCCTCTATGAGATCCGGTCACTCATATATATATATATATATATATATATATATATATATATATATATATATACATATATATATATATATATATATATATATATATATATATATATATATATATATATATATATATATATATATATGTATATACGTCTAGGTAGTCTTCCATAAATATGATCGTTATTGCTAGTAGCAGATTTCGCACATGATGCCCAGTATTCCACATCCATGTGCCCAGTAGCCAACTTCTCGCACTCTACCCTGGATGTAGGAGAGCGCCGATTGTCAATCGGATAGCAAGACTCTTTATCATCATTTCGACTAGCCATATTCATAACGCTCTTGGCAGATACGTAGTGCAGTAGATTCCTATGCCTTTCTGCACCGTGGTACGAAAACCATTAAAACTGCTGCAGTTATGTTCGTGGTAATCAAGTTTCAAGCCGGTCTAGGATCATTGCCTTTACGCCTTGAACTGGTAATTGTGGTCACTGTTGCCCTTCGCCAGGAAAAGGATATGTATGGAAGCTAGATTGTGAATGGATTTAAGGAAGAGACATGATTTCCCTAGGTATTAGCAAGTAAGTGGAAAACATGGCTTGCGAGGGCAGGGTTTTCCTGAAGTTAACTTGTTCTCTTCCGGGATCGTTGAGAAGTATCTACCCGCTACCTAAACCAGCAATATAGTCTGGAAAAAATGTTTGATCAATATTTAAATTTGTATGAACACTTATAAACCATCGTAAAAATTTATATATTAAAATCAGAATATTATATAAATTCACTACACTCAAACATTTTATTTTTGCTTTCGACATGTGTTCCTATTGATATTAAGACTGTGATAACTTAAGGAAAACTGACAAATCGCAGATGTTGGCTTAGTGCCCGCCAACCAACCAGTATACTGACTTTTTTGATATTCGTGGACTTTATTCTTCGGACTTCCTAAGATATTTTTCAAGTTGTCTGATAACTTACAGTCTAATGTGATGCCTATCTTATTAAATACTTTATTGAGTTCCCTACTATAGTTTGGATTATATGGTACTGAAACATATTATATCTTAAGTTTGCTTACATGTGAAAAGAAGTAATTATAAATATTTAATCTAAGCTTATGTCTATTTATTAACATATTTATTAGGTTTTCGTCATAAATATTGATCATAAAAACATTAGTTGTAAACAAAAACTGTAAATTCTACGTAACGATTATATAAGTTGAGTACTTTTAGAAATAAAATAAAACTAATTATATTGCTTGTCTATAATACAGTATATCGACATTTGTTGTTTGACACGTAGCATCGACTGCATTCTTTAGGTTCGAGATCACAGCCATGACACATCATGCCCTCACTTAGAATAAATTTTCACACAACAGGATGTATCGTTAAATACCTAACTTTCGGTATTTCATCGACATGTTCTTCTTCTAACAATATTTAAATTACAAAGTTTTAGAATCTTCTTCTCAACCCAAGTTTGTCCACTACTGGACGTAGGTCTCTTCTAATCTCTTCCATGCTTCCCTACCTTTTGCCATCTTTAACCACTGCTTGCCCGTTACTACTACTGTTTAAGCTTGATAAAAAGAATTTTTTCGTACGATATGTGACAATGGATAAAACATGGAACCACCATTACACACCGGAATCGAATCGGCAATTAGCTGAGTGGACAGCAGTCGGTAAAGGCCGCCCGAAACGACCAAAGACACAACAGTAGGCTGGGAAGGTTTTGGCCTCTGTATTTTAGGATGTGCATGGAATAAGTTTCATCGACTGTGCTGAGAAGGGAAAAACCATCAATAGCGAATATTATATAAAGTTATTGGTGCGTTTGAAGGCAGAAATGACAGAAACGGCCCCAAATGAACAAGAAAAAGTGTTTCTTTCATCAGGACAATGTACCGTGTCACAAGTCAATGGTTACTATGGCAAAATTGCATGAATTGAAGTTTGAATTGCTTCCTCGTCCACCGTATTCTCTAGATTTGGCCCCCAGCTACTAGTATCTATTCGTAGACCTCAAAAAAATGCTCGTGGGAAAGAAATTTCGCTCCAATGAAGAAGTTTTCGTCGAAACTGAGGCCTATTTTGAAGGGAAAGAAAAATCCTTCTACAAGAAAGGTATAGAAATGTTAGAAAAGCGTCGGAGTGATTGTATCGCTCTTGAAGGAGACTATGTTGATGAATAAAGTCGAATTTTGCAAAAAATTGTGTTTTAAGTAGCTAGACCAAAAACTTTTTAGGCTACGTGTTACCTCTAAAGAAGATACGAAGCATGCTTCTCTCCATAGCTCTCTGTGCAGTTACGAGCTTTTTAGCAAATGCTTTAGTAAGGCATATCGTTTCTAGTCCATATGTGCTGATAGGTAGTATACGGGTACTGTAGACTTTAGTTTTTAGGTTTATGGATATTGTAAAACTTTTTAAGATATCTCCTAGTTTTATAAAAGCTGCTCATGCCAGCCTTATTCGGCTGGTAATTTCTATATGCTGGTTCTCCTTACCGATCTTAATAGTGTAACCTAAGTAGATACACTCGCCGACGCGTTCTATGGAGTTATTTCCTATCTGTACATTGGTATCTTCAGGGCTCATTAATTTAGTTTTTTTTTAAATATTTTATTTTAAGATCTATCCTTGCAGAGACCACATTCAGCTGGTTTAACCTTTCCTGTAGCTCATTAGTGTTATTAACTGTAACGACTATGTTGTCTGCAAACCTAAAGTGACTCAGGCCAGTATCGTCGATGTAGATGTTAATGATATGTTGTCAGTGACAGTTGTTTCATCAATTTTAATATGTATAGATGCTTCTTAATAGATGTTCTCTATTATTTTTATATATCTGGAATCTATTCTTGCATTCGCCAGGGATTTTAGAACGGACCAGATTTGAACAGTATCAAATGCCTTTTGAAAATCAATGAAGCCCAAATGTATTGGTACCTTATATTCTATACATTTCTTTATTACAGTATGTATTGTATAGAGGTGGTCGATCCTGCTAAATCCCTTTCTGAAGTCCGCCTGTTCCACAGGTTAGTAGAAATCTACTTTTCTGTCAGGCGATTTGTTAAGATTTTAGTGAAGAGCTTATATAAGTTTGACAGAAGAGATATGGGCCGATAATTTTTGATATCAGTGTTATCGCCTTTCTTAAAGAGAAGTATAACCTCTGAATTACACCATTTTGTTGGAATTTTTCCCCACCAGTTTCTAATAAATTTCGAAAACTTAAAAATCTTTAATATTATGTATTGCTCTATATTTTGATGTGACGGTGTATCGATGTTGGGGCAGTAAGCATTGTAAATCGGATGGTGTATTTTCGCCCAACTCTTAAATTTCGGGCAGCTTCTTTTGTATTCGCCTGGTAAAGATCCATCGGTTTCAGAGAGAAACCGATAAACCAGATGTTAACGCGCATGTCTGCTACTGGCTACAGTTTACGACTTAGGAAGTAACAACTGTATGGCCAATGCCATTACACTACAGTTATTACGACAACACCTGATTTTTGCACTTGACTTGCGTCTCGCGTTCAGGCACGATTATAAACTATAAATAAAATGTTTGATGTAGTGGTGATAACTAATGTGTAGCATGATTTTAATTAAGCAAATCATCGTATAATAAATAGTGAGATGTACGCTGACGTTAAAGGAAACTGTAAACGGTTCTGTTAATAATATTTAACGGTAACGCCAACTGACGGCGACAGACGGTAACGTTAACGGAGGACGGTAAACAGGAATAGCAATAAGCTACGGTGGCGCTAACCGATAATGGTCAACGTTAACTATGGCAGAGGAGGGTCTTCTTGATGACGATAATAGGTAACGTGATTGATAAAGTTTAACAGTAATACTGAACTTCTACGATTGATCATTGAAAGCAAAATCCAAGGTAAAAGATCCGTTGGAAGACGCTAAAATTCTTGGCTTAACGACATGGCTCAACTGTAGCTCAATAGATGTGTTTCGTATGGCTATTTCCAGAATGATGTTGGTCATTTGGACCGCCAACCTTTGAAAGGAGACGACGTGATAAGAAGAAGAACGATAATTCTAAACAGCTCTGACAGAATCTAATGCCTTCTACATAGATCACGATCATAATGGCTTATGAGTTTTAGTAAATATTTTCTATGGTCTTGTTGATATTATGAGGACTGTGTCTTTCATAAAAGAGATGTAGTATATATTTTAGTTGTACCCGATCGACGATTTTCTTATGTCAGCGAAATATAAGAACACTGTTTTTCTTGTTGCTAATATTGTCATTGCATTGTTTTTGAACAAAACTTTTCATGAATTCTTGAGATTATAGTTTCTGGAATAATTGTTCTTTCACCATAGTAATAATAATTACAAATAGAAGTTTGGGTATGGGGTATTTTTTGAAATTTAATAAATGAGACATATCTACAGTATATAAAATAACCGGTCAAGTGCAAGTTGGACTTACGCAATTAGTGCTCCGTACGTTGATTGCTTTTAAAATATTTTTTTTATGGAAATATAAAATCATCAGTAACTTCACAAAAAAAAACATCCCAAATTAATTTTCAACAAAGTTTTTTTTCCCATGACCTTAAAATATTTGTTTTTTTTTTATATACCAGTTAAATTATCAAAGGTAATGCCATCGTGATAATTTTCGTTCAATCTACACCCTGTAGAGAATATTCCAGAATTTTTTCAAAATTTTTTGATCAGCACTTTTCGAGATAGGGAGGGGGGGGCAGCACTTTTTTAAAAATAATACAGTGAGAAGTGGGCGCAAGTATTACATTATATATATTTTTGAACCCGTCTTATTACAAGCTTTCATTTGACACCCCACTCGATGACCTGGCCAAGAATTTTTTCACCCCCAAAAGTCAAAATTTAACTTTTACAACTACACGGCTCTGATGAGGCCATCAATTCCTATATTAGTGCCAAATTTCAACTTTCTATGTCAAATAGTTTCGGAGAAAATCGGGTGTAACAGAGAGATCGACAGACAGACAGATCGACAAACAGACAGACAGACCGCCAAACGGACGGACGGACGGACCCCGAAGTGATCTTATAAAAGTTCCGTACGGAACATTAAAAAGAAGTCAACGTATATAGGTTTTATCTATCATCCTAATATTCCAGAATTTTTTTTCAAAATTTTTTGATCAGCACTTTTCGAGATAGGGAGGGGGGACAGCACTTTTTTAAAAATAATACAGTGAGAAGTGGGCGCAAGTATTACATTATATATATTTTTGAACCCGTCTTATTACAAGCTTTCATTTGACACCCCACTCGATGACCTGGCCAAGAATTTTTTCACCCCAAAAGTCAAAATTTAACTTTTACAACTACACGGCTCTGATGAGGCCATCAATTCCTATATTAGTGCCAAATTTCAACTTTCTATGTCAAATAGTTTCGGAGAAAATCGGGTGTGACAGAGAGATCGACAGACAGACAGATCGACAAACAGACAGACAGACCGCCAAACGGACGGACGGACGGACCCCGAAGTGATCCTATAAAAGTTCCGTACGGAACATTAAAAAGAAGTCAACGTATATAGGTTTTATCTATCATCCTAATATCCCAGAATTTTTTCATAATTTTTTGATCAGCACTTTTCGAGATAGGGAGGGGGGGACAGCACTTTTTTAAAAATAATACAGTGAGAAGTGGGCGCAAGTATTACATTATATATATTTTTGAACCTGTCTTTTTACAAGCTTTCATTTGACACCCCACTCGATGACCTGGCCAAGAATTTTTTCACCCCCAAAAGTCAAAATTTAACTTTTACAACTACACGGCTCTGATGAGGCCATCAATTCCTATATTAGTGCCAAATTTTCAACTTTCTATGTCAAATAGTTTCGGAGAAAATCGGGTGTGACAGAGAGATCGACAGACAGACAGACCGCCAGACGGACGGGCGGACCCCGAAGTGATCTTATAAAAGTTCCGTACGGAACATTAAAAAGAAGTCAACGTATATAGATTTTATCCATCATCCTAAACACCGGGCTAAGCATCTTTATAGGCGAAAACAAAATTTTCCTCCCACCGACCGAGCGAACAATCGTCGTAGTGCGCCTTGTTTTTCACTTGCATCTCGATCTTCTACTGTTTTATTACGTAGACGACACCGCCAACTCGATTACTTAGGCTACAGAGAGCTTTTACTAACGAGATGCAATTTATAGAGAACAAACAATCAATATTTTTTAAGGTATTTTGTGAAACTTATGGAGATATATCAAGATTCGTTCAGTTACAGCGGATATTGGCAAGATAAGTGAGAAGCGATTTTAGAGATGTATTATTGACATATAGTTTTTCGAACTTCTTCACTACTCGAATCTTGAAGAGTAAAGATCCCTGCAGATGGCTAGTGTAACCATAAACGAAACGTCAAGTTATTACAAATTGGCACGATCTAACCCCCCGAATCACGGTTTTTCAACTCACCCATCTGTTCAACGTGATTCCCAACTCTGGGCAAATATCGGCTAAAGTCAACTTTTCCTACCATTACTAGGGAACTAGAAAACATGTTCCAAAAATTGTGAAGATTACAGGCATATAAGCCCGAAGAGCCATTGAAGAATATATATAATAGTAGCGAAACAAAATTTGGCTTCATTAAGAAACTAGGTAAGCATTAACATCACTAAATTGGTCCTTCCCTGCCTAACGGATTGCACTTCCCAAGTCAGATTCGACCAGGCCACCTACAAAAACAAGGCCATATGAGCTCGAGTACCTCAAGGCTCGATCCGCTCCTTCATTTAGTCAATATCTTCACCGCCGACATTTCCAAGTCGGACGAAACATCCATACTCGTGTATTCCAATGTCACTGCCTTCACCGCCACCACCGCGTCCACCAGAATCTCCACCAGCTGCCTCCATCGACACTTATACATATTAGTCCGTGGGTTCGAACAATGGAGGATTCAACTGACCCCAGCCAAGACACAAGCCACTATCTTCACTAAATTCGGCTTACCGCACCCTCTACTGCATCAGACTATAATGAACCAACGACATCAAGAACCTGGGCATCCTCTACGACAAGCGGCTAGAACGGAAGGACCAAGTCGCAGCCACCAACATGAAAGCCAGCAGCATCTAAACAAGCTCCACCCCCTCCTTCACAATTCCAGTAAATTATCTACACGCAACAAGTTGAAATTTACAAAATGATCATCAGCACCGGCCTCACCTACTCCAGTCAGGCATGGTGACAAATGTCATGTTTTCACAGATCTACCTTCCAAACCGTTCAAAACAAGGCCCTCCGCATCATCATCAACGCCCCATGGCTAGTTCGCAATACTAATTCACCGATTCAGATGCCAGCAATCTGGAAATTCATGAACAACGCTCAGCTCAAATTCCTGGATAAAGTTAGTCACCATCCCAACCTCACAGTTAGAAATGCTTACGGACCTCCGCCCAATGACAGGACTCGCTCCCCAAGGCCATGAGACCCTCCCACACAGAGTTAGTATTAAATTAGTAATAATTAATAAAATATCTTATGACTCAGATCTTAGATTGTCTCATTTGTATAAAACCCTTACCTGGGCGAAGTTAATTAGGTTTTCCCTTCCTTTCATTCCAATAGGAGTATCGGTGATACTATGCAGTTGCTGCTTCAACGGTCATTCTCCAGGCATCTTAATCCTTTGCGACCTGACTTGACTCGTGCATACAACCATACCAAGAAGAGATCTTACTTGGTCGGACCATCTTGTTGGAAACTGTTCCCTTGATCTTCTACCTTCTACCATTCCCGTTACTACAAGCATTTCCATGGCATCCCCTTTCCCTCATAATGTGACCAAAATATTTCAGGTTCCGCACACATGCCGCTCCTTCCACACACATGCCGCTCCTGGAGCGCTTTAGGGGCTTCCCTGCAGCACGTGTGCTAGACCCATAAAAAAAAATGTCTATTAATTATATTTGAAAGTTGGTCATTTATACTAAGCTCTTCAAGAACAGTGCTCAGTATATGATACTCTGAGGATTCTTTGATATGCCCGCACCTGAAATGCATCGATTCGTCTTTTGTCAGCTTGTTTAATGGTCCATGTTTCCGATGCATACGTTGCTATGGGGAAGATGGATAGCAATCTTTTTATGTTTTTTTTGTGACAGCTGGACCTTTGCAGACTTTGAGTTTAATCGTCGAGTTTCTACGGCCTCTTACTACTTCTTCACAGCCAATTGTTAGGTTACTGACATGTATTAAGCCCCATAGTCTTTCCTAGTTTACTCAATAAATGATATTAGATATTAGACTAGGTAAGCTCTCTTTTCCACAAAACTGTTGGTACAGAAATTATATGACCAAAAATAAGTATCTGCTTCATTGATTGTCAGAGAGTTTTTGACAACAATCATCGGCTGAAAAATCTTCAAGATATCGGAATTGATGATCTTTATCATTAGAATAATAAAAGATTTATACTGGCAAAAGTCAGTTGAAGTCAGCATCAATAGTAATTTTCCTAAAGAGATCTTCAAAATATTGTAAAGCGTACGTTAGAGATTAGTGTTAATACCCACTATTTAATATCTATGCAGAGAGAATATTTCAGTTAGTGCTAGAAAACGAAATGGGTATTAAAGTCAGTGATAACCTAATAGATTTTATAGCTATACGGAGCACATATTAATATTCTCAGAACAATAGCAGACAGCATGACAACATTAACGGATAACAAGCCACATGATTTAAATACCTCGATGATAAGAAAGTGAAAGAAAAAATTGGCTACGTATAAAAACTTTTGTTAAACTCATAAATCTCCCTTCTCCATCAAATAAATCTGCCACCTAACCCCCGATTATGAATAATTGAATTCCAAATATAGCCAGGCCTCGAAATCTGGCTATTTAAAGCTGAGGCGTTACACTGAACCAAGGCTTTGGAAATGTGGACCCTGAGCTGGTCTACATATGCCCTGGACAGCTCAGATATCCGATGATGAAGTTTTACCAAGAGTCAGTATGGACAAAGAGCTTACATATATAACGAAACCATGAAAGGTGTAATGGAGATATATTGAGAGAAACTCGATACCAAAATTTATAGTTCAAGGGAAGTTCAAAAGGCAACGCTGACCACCTCGAAGACAACATTAATGGTTGGAAGGCAGTTTGTGATAATGTTACCCTTTTTTGTAATAATTGAAATGAATGAAGATGAACATCAAGAAATTAAAATTTCTAATGCTACAAAACACGAAAATTAAGATCGGCACGGACGAGATCGAGAGAGTGGAAGAGTAACACGTAGGCTGAAAAGTTTTTGCTCTGGCTACTTAAAACACTTTTTTTTTGCAATATTCTACTTTATTCATTAATATAGTCTCCTTCAAGAGCCATACAATTAGTTCAACGCTTTTCTAACATTTCTATACTTTTCTTGTAAAAGGATTTGCCTTTGCCTTCAAAACAGGCCTCAGTTTCGGCGATAATTTCTTCATTGGAGCCAAATGTCTTTCCTGCGAGTATTTTCTTGAGGTCTGCGAATAGATAATAGTCGCTGGAGGCCAAATTTGGAGAATATGTTGGATCAGGAAGCAATTGAAACTTTAATTCTTGCAATTTTGCCAATCGTAATCATTGACTTGTGACAAGCTGCATTGTCTTGATGAAAGAGCACTTTTTTCTTGTTCATTTAGGACCGTTTCTTTGGGATTTCTGCCTTCAAACGCACCAATAACTTAATATAATATTCGCTGTGGATGGTTTTTCATTCTCAGGATAGTCGATGAAATTATTCCATGAGCATCCCAAAATATAGAGGCCAAAACCTTCTCAGCCGACTGTTGGGTCTTTGGTCGCTTCGGGCGGCTTTCACCGGCTGCTGTCCACTCAGCTGACTGCCGATTTGATTCCGGTGTAGTGGTGGATCCACGTTTCATCCATTGTCACATATCGCATAAAAAAATCCTTCTTATTGCGTTTAAACAGGTCCAAACAACGCTCAGAATCAGCAACACGTTGTTGTTTTTGGTCCACTGTGAGCAAACGCAGTACCCATTTCGAACAGATCTTGCTCATTCCCAAATGTTCATGCAAGATATGACCAACACGTTCTTTTGATATTTTTAGGGTGTTAGCTATCTCACGCAATTTCACTTTACGGTCATCCATTTGGGCGTCCAGAGCGTTCAGAATCATTTGTATCTGTACGACCGTTTTTAAATTCAGCATACCATGAGTGATTTTCTAGGGACAGAGTCCCCGTAACACTTACCAAGCCATTGCTTTGCTTGAACGGTAATTTTTCCGTCACTAAAACCACTGTAACTTGTAGACTAATCGTCGAAATGTCATGAAATTTTGACACACATCGTTTGAAGGTTGGTACGTCCTAAAAATCATATGGATTTTTTTGAAAAGGGCGACATTTATGTGTCAGGCCAAAAACTTTTCAGCCTACGTGTCATATATACTTGGGACATACGATTAGATTGGATAAGGACAATCAAACAGCGGGAATACCAAAGCGAATTGGTCTCAGCTGAACTGCATTTCAAAAAATGAGATTTATTCTAATGAATAGACATATCCCCATGAATGTAAAAAGAAAAGTGTACGAAAGCTGCATACTTCCAGTAAGTGGACACCATGACCCTTACAAAAAATAGTCTTTGTCGACTCCAAAGTACTCAGCGGTCATGAAAAGACACATGGTGGGTGTTAGTTTACGAGAGCACATTAAAAGAGAGGATATCAGACGAACAACGGGCATGTAGCTAGAACGAATAATGGTGGATGGACAACAAAATTACTTAAATGAAGACCTTGGGAGAGCAGACGAAGTGTCGGAGGACCAATGAAAAGATGGACTGATATCAAATTAATAGCAGGCAGTAGATGGCTCCATCTTGCACATGATAGAGACAGTTGGAAGAAACTTGAAGAGGCACATCTCCTGCAGTGGAAAATTAGTTGCTTATAAAGGAAAAAAAGAATGAAGATGTATACTTCTTTTCTATTTTTTTACGGTTGGAACTATCATATAAAGAATTTCCGTATAAACTATTTTTTTATTGTATTTTGACAAATTGGGAGTTAGTAGATTGTAGCATAAGACATACGGCATAAGTCTCTTCGTTACGAGAAGACATATTTATAGAAAATAAAAGTCCATTGTTTAATACATAGAAAATATCTTTAGTTTCTTCGCGAAAACAGGTTTTAATATAAAGATAGTGGTTACAGTCTATTTATTTCACAAAAATAAACTTCAGATATTTAGAGCCTTAGCTACCTTTTCAATATACCTTCCCTTCCTTTCACGTTAAATAAACCTGCCCTTTATCCATCGATTTTGGCCCTTTTTTCTACGGAAGGCGCGTAGACCATTATTGGTTTCCCTTCTTTTTTATTTCTTTCTGAGTATAAGATTATTTTGCCACAAAAACATCTATTTGAGAGGAAAGCGTTATCAAATAAAAAAAGGAAGGTTAAGGTTATTATTTTTATTATATTCTTTATGTTGTATGGGCCGGCAAAATGGACATTTTGATGTTTTGTTGTTTTTGTTTGGGCGTGATGAGTATACTACGAAGGGTCATGATTTTTCACTTTCTCGGTAGCATTTTTATGTATTGCCTGACTAAGATAAACGAAAAAGGTGCTTGTTTTTTTTTTATAACTTTAGAGCTGAAAAATGTTTAGCGGAAAGTTAATTTCTCATTTAAAAATAAACAGAAATTGAGGCAAAAATACAGAGAATGTTTTCTCTTGTTATTGCTAAGCGTCCCATAAAAAATCTTCTGACTTGGCATGTTAGTTAGTTAGCATGACAAAAGCATCTGTTCACAGTAGATATTCTTTCTTTCATCGCTACACTGAAAAAACCATTCTAGAAGTTTTTCACAATATTGTGTAACTTATTTGTAGAGTTTTTATCGTCAAATATTTAAAGAAAAAAGCACTAGAGTAACTTTACTTTTACGTAGTTATCCAGGATCTAAGGGAAAATTACACACGTACGATGTATATCTTCTGCCTCAAATTTTCCAACCACGATGTTCTCCTTCTCCTTAGATTACGTCTGCCTTTCCCTCTATAATCAGATGCAAGATTTTGTATTTTTCTTAATGTCTTATAATGTCGCCAAAATATTCTAATTTGAGCAGCTTTATGGTTGTGACCACCTCCAAGCCTTTGTCCAAGCGAGTGAGAACGCTATTGTTACTAATTCTGTCCATATAATTGATTTTCAGCAGTCGTCAATACACCTACATCTCGAATGCCTCCAGGCGTTCAAGCCTTGCTTCAGTTAGCGTCCACACTTTCATGCCGTACAAGAGAACCGGAAAGACATAGCAGCGTGCCATTTTCATCTGTAGTTTCATTGATAGGTCGTGACTAGTTAAGATTTTTTGTTCTTCATAAACTGATGTATGATATTTATTTTTGCTAAGAAAAATTTATAAAAGACTAGATTCCAGCGTTAAAGCCTGATATGCAAAAATCACTTGAGATTTCGCAGTGACTTTTTTGGGGCCGAATGTCAGGTCAGTCAATAAGTTTTGAAGGCGACACCTATGGAGCATCACTTGACCCAAATATTGAACACCATTCCGAAGCTTCATCTGTTATATGAACACACCCTAAATTTCAAGTCGATCTGACAATACATTCAAAGACTGTCGATTAACCGTGGGTGATACATGAGAGTACATGAGATCTTAACTAATGTTTTGGGTATAACAAAGCTATTCACAAGATGGGTGTCACATTTGCTAACATCGGAACAACATCGCATTCGAGAGAAACTTTCCAAACAATATTTGGCTCGTTTCACAAACTATAAATCTAATTTTGCACGTCGATTTGTAAGTATGGATGAGACTTGGGTTCATCAGTTTTCTGGGATGCAACAGTAAAGCAGCTATACAAGCTCTTGCCAAATCCACCACGGACAGTTTGCTGATCAGGGAATGCGTGCAAGAACTAAACACGTTAGGAGGTAACAACGAGGTTACCTTAATGTGGGTACCAGGTCACCAAGACATATCTGGAAATGATTTAGCGGACGAACTCGCCAAAAGAGGCATCTTAGAGGACCCACCTGAACAGGTTGTAGGAGTTTCATTCGCTTTCGGTAAAAACAAGATCAGGAAATGGTTGGACAAAGAACACCAACTCTCTTGCACTGCAGGAGCGGGATGTCATCAAGCCAAACTCCTTATGAAACAAACTACGACAGGCAGAACAAAGGAACTCTTGTCGATGTCAAAACAAAGGCTACGCCTGAGTATAGGACTCCTTACGGGACATGTGGCACTACACGCCCATTTATATAACCTCAAACTGGCTGAGCGGAAAACATGTCGGCTGTGCGAGGGAGAAAGTGAGAACAGTATTCACATTTTGTGCGAATGTTCTGTACTAATGGTTAAAAGATACAGATACTGGGGTCAACTATTCTGTGAACCCAAAGATCTACAAGGGTGAGTAGCCTATGTCTCTCACATAACCATCAAAATTTTATAAGGCGGGTATAAAGAAGTTCTCAATCATCTCCCTATATTGCTTCAAGTTAACAGTTGTTGCATATTTGCATATGAAAAAGCTATGTACTCGATGGGTGTCGAAGATTTAAACCGCTGTTTGACACTGTTTTGGCATAATCCAAAGGAATTTTTGCATCGACTCGTAACAATGAACGAAACATGGATCCAGCATTACACGCCTGGTCCAACAGGCAGTCAGCAGAGTGGCCGGAACTACATGAAAGCCGACCGAAGCTTCCAAAAATACAAACGTGAGCTGAAAATGTTTTGGCAAGTATTTTTTGGTATGCGCATGGAATAATATTGATCGTGAACAATCACCGGAAACTATTACGTTGGTTTATTAGACTATTTGAATGATGAAATCAAGGAAAAAAGGCCGCATTTACCGAAGAAACAAGTGTCGTTTGACCAAAGTTATTCACCAGCTCACAATTCTATCAAAATTGATGGTGAAACTTGACCAATTGGATTTTGAATTGCTTCTTCATCCGTTGTATTCACCAGATCTGTCCTCCCTGCGATTATTACCTCTCTCTAAATTTGAAAAGGTGGCTCCAGGGAAAGAGATTTGACTCAAATGAGAAGTCTAATGGGAAGCAGGCGTCTTTTAGAAAGCTTGACAATTCATACTATATGAAAGGTATCCAAATATTGGAGGATCTTTGGAATAAGAGTACCGCTCTTGAAGGAAACTACATTAAAGGATAAAAACGTTTTTTGGCAGAAACATTGTTTTTTCATCGAAAGTTTCGGTACTTTTCACCCCATGTAATATTGAACACAAATGATGATATTTGTGAAACTTCCTCACTACACAAATACAATACAAGTCTGTCAAGTAAGAATGTGTCCGCGATAATTCATTTTTGGTAGATGCAATTCTAACGATCGGTAGAGGGAAACTTTGTCTATGACGCATTTTAAAAAAAGGATTAGTCAATTTCGAACTTTCGTCGAAATCACGTAAAATCCAGAATAAATCACTTGTTTGTGCGTCGGTTCGAGGCAGCCCTTCTTTGTTCCCATTCAAAGGGGCTTAAAATGACACATAAGCGGCCGCTAAATATATGTCGTTTGTGAAGAAGCGGGTAAATCATTTTAACGAGACGAAAAATGTCGACAACTTGCCAAAACGTGGCCCAGTAGGTAAAGTCACTTCGAAAGTCGAAAGACGAATCGTGTCTTTGTTTTCATGGGACCTGAAATTGACGCTGCGTCAATGAACGGCAAAATTAAAAAACTCTGGTTTGAATGTGTCCCATGAGACCATTCGACAATATCTCCGTGCTCATAATGTCAGCATGTTGAAGAAACTTTTGCTGGGCGAAAATCACGTCGCGAAGCAGCTCGCTTAAGGATAGTATCTCGTATGAGAAGTTTTCATGCGATGTACCCAGAGCATAAGAAACGTATTGGGCTTCAAGATCACGACAGATGCGAATGTGGGATTTACAACATTATATTCTAGTCTGCTCATATCTAATAAATATAAGGGAAAATTTCTTTTAAGAACTTGAAGGACTTAGTTGAACACCCAATTAATCTAAATTATCTAATTGCCCTCAATGATTCTAGAGTATATTATTTGCTCTATGAATATGTAATCCAATCAAAATTAAAATTTTAACGGAACTTTTACCCCCGTTTACCTAGTCTTCAGCTAAATAACTAGTTAAAAAAAAAAGTTTAAAAAAATTTAAAAAAAAATAAAAATAAAAAAATAATAATAATAAAAAAAATATAAAAAAAGAGAAAAAGAAAGAAAAAAATATATACATATATAGAAAAGAGAAAAAGAAATGAAAAAAAATAAGTCAGAAAATAAAGTAGTATATATATATATATATATATATATATATATATATATATATATATATATATAACACATGGGCTGAAAAGTCCCGGGCCTAACAAAGAAAACACGGTTTTTTTTGTTCAAAATTAGCTTTATTCATCAACGTAATCTCCATCAAGAGCAACGCAATCATTCTAGCGCCGCTCTAAACATTTCAATACCACTTTTGTAGAACGATTTACCTTTTGCCTCAAAATAGGCCTCAGTTTCAGCGATAACCTCTTCATTCGTGCGAAATTTCTTACCGGCGAGCATTTTTTTCAGGTCTGCGAACAGCCAGTAGTCGCTGGGAGCCAAATCCGGCGAATACGGTGGATGTGGGAGCAATTCGAAGTTCAATTCATGTAGTTTTGCCATTGTTTTGATTGACTTGTGACACGGTGCGTTGTCTTGATGAAACAAAATTTTTTTCTTTGCCATATGCGGTCGTTTCTTTGCAATTTCGACCTTCAAACGCTCCAATAACGCTATATAATATTCACTGTTGATGGTATTTCCTTTCTCAAGATAGTCGATGAATATTACACCACGCACATCCCAAAATACCGAGGCCATAACCTTTCCAGCCGATTGTTGTGCTTTCGGGCGCTTTGGACGAGGTTCACCAGTTGCTGTCCACTCAGATGACGATCGATCCATGTTTCATCCATTGTCACATATCGACGCAAAAATTCCGGTTTGTTACGTTTAAACATGGCCAAACACTGCTCAGAATCATCAACACGTTCTTGTTTTTGATCAACAGTGAGCAAACGCGGCACCCACTTTGAACAGAGCTTTCTCATAGTCAAATGCTCATGCAATATAAAGCCAACACGTTCTTTTGATATCTTTACGATGTCAGCTAACTCACGCAACTTCACTTTTCGATCATTCAAAACGATTTTATGGATTTTTTTTGATGTTTTCTGGTGTTACCGCCTCATTTGGACGTCCACTGCGTTCTGCATTATCGGTGTCTCTACGACCACGTTTGGAGTCAGCAAACCAACGTTTTATTGTTGTTTCTGATGGAGCGGAGTCCCCATAACACTTTTCAAGCCATTGCTTCGCTTGAACGGTATTTTTTCCCATCAAGAAGCAGTGTAAAATTAAAACACGAAATTGTTTTTGATCCATTGTTTTGAAAATAACAAAAGTAGCGTCACTCTTAGCACAATAACTCACAAACTAATGAATAGAATATCATGAAATTTTAACAGCTGTCTTTTGAAGGTTAGTATTAACTGAAAAAAAGGTGACTGCAATAAAACTAGCGCCATCTATGTGTTAGGCCCGGGACTTTTCAGCCCATGTGTTATATATATATATATATATATATATATATATATATATATATATATATATATATATATATATATACATATATTTATATATATATATATATATATATATATATATATATATATATATATATATATATATATATATATTATATATATATATATATATATATATATATATATATTTATATATATATATATATATATATATATATATATAATATATATATATATATATATATATCTTCTTCCTTCTTCCTCTGGCAATTCTCCATCCTTTGGATATAGGCGTCTATCATGTGCTTCCATATGTCCCTGTTTTGAGCAATTTGATACCAATTGAACCCTGCTGATTTTATGGGGCTACCTCAAGAACAAAGTTTATACTCAGAGACCTTCCAAAAAATATTAAACATTTGGAAAATGCAATAAGGCAGTGCACAAATAGCGTTATCCTGAATTTGTTAAGAAATGTTTTAAATGAATTACATTCGCGAATAATTCGGTGCACAGAATTGGACGATGGACACGTCGAAACGCAAAACTGCACGCGATAGAGTAAAAATATTTACTAATTGTCCATGCGAAAGTTACGGCTTTTCAACAATCATCATTTTTTCATTATTGGTTGTGAAAGAAGTGAAATATGGGTTGGAATCAGCAAATAAATTTAAAAATTCTTCTTTTAATCTAACCAATGTATTTCAAATTCAAGAAGTAAATATCTCCTTGCTAGTCAAAAACTGACAAAAAATGCAATTCTAAACACTTTTTCCTAATAAATGTTTTAAATATTTTAACAAATTGTTTGTGTATTTTATTTTCCTTAATGAACAATTTCTTTTAAAATTCAAAGATAACTGCAGCTTCTTTACTAAAAAAGGTAAAATTCTTGTAATTTATCATAACACAATCAAATTTTTATTCTAAGTCTAATAACACTGAAATTGTCCAGGTCAGAGTCAATTGATCTTCACGTATCTATTTACTGTAATCATTCGCGATCATGCCAAAATTAGACGAGTTTCTGTTTGGCCGATGAGTTTGTGTAGTATCGCGAAAGTCCATAGTAATAGGTCAGTCAATAAGTTTCAAAAGCGGAAATGAAACAATACGAATTAATGACTCGAAATACATTTATTCTTTAGTATAATCTCCCTTAAGTTCAATACATTTTTTCCAGCAATTTACCAATTCATTTACCCCATCTCTGAAGTGGTTTTCCGGAAGACCTTCAAAATACCCATCTGCGGATGCTATCACTTCATTATTTTTTGAAAAACGCTTCCCACGTAGAAATCTTTTGAGGTTTGGGAATAGATGGAAGTCAGACGGAGCCAAATCTGGCAAATAGGGTGGATGTTCTAATAATTCGTACTTTAAACCGACCAGTTTTGCCCTTGTCAAAGCACCTCTGTGAGCAGGTGCATTATCATGATGAAAGATGATTTTTTCTTCTGCAAACCGGGCCTTTTCTCACGAATTTTCTCATTCAGCTGATCCAAAAGGTTGCAATAATACTCTCCTGTGATTGTTTTACCAGTCTGATGGTAGTCAATTAACAAAATTTCTTTTGCATCCCAGAAAACTGATGAACCCCAGTCTCATCCATACTTACAAATCGACGTGCAAAATTAGTTTTATTGTATGTGAAACGAGCCAAATATTGTTTGGAAAGTTTCTCTCGAATGCGATTTTGTTCCGATGTTAGCAAATGTGGCACCCATCTTGTGAATAGCTTTCTCATACCCAAAACGTTAATTAAGATCTCATGTACTCTCATGTATCACCCACGGTTAATCGACGGTCTTTAAATGTATTGTCAGATGGACTTAAAATTTACGGTGTGTTCATATGACAGATGAAGCTTTAAAATGGTGTTCAATATTTGGTTCAAGTGATGCTCAGGTATCGCCTTCAAAACTTATTGACTGACCTGACATTTGGCCACGAAAAAGTGGCTGCGAAATCTCAAGTGATTTTTGCATATCAGGCTTTGACGCTGGAATCTAGTCTTTTTAAAATTTTTCTTGGCAAAAATAAATAGCATACCTCAGTTCATGAAGAACAAAAAAATCTTATCCAGTCACGACCTATCATTGAAACTACGGATGTGGTGACTTGTACAGCATGGAAGCCTGGACACTAACTGAAGCAATGCTTAAACGCCTGGAGGCAGTCGAGATGTGGGTGTAATACGACTGCTGGACAAGGACTTGGAGGTGGTCACAACCATCAAGCGACGCAAATTAGAATATTTTGGTCACAATATGAGACATCCAGAAAAATACAAAATTTTGCATCTGATTATAGAGAGAGATTCCAGGCGAACGTGGTCTCAGGGGAAGGAGAACATCATAGTTGAAAAATTTGAGGCAGTGGTATAGAAAGTTCCACTTTTCCGAGTGGCTGTCATCAACATGGTAGCCAACATGATAACCAACGATCGTTGAACGGTCATGGTATCCGAAGAAGAAGATAAACATTAAAGTTCGTATGTAACTTTCCTTTAAATCCTGGATAACTGCGTAAATATAAAGTGGCTCTAGTGCTTTTTTCTTTAAATATTTGACGATAGCAACTCTACAAATAAGTTACACAACATTGTGGATATAATGGTTTTTTTCAATGTAGCGATGAAAGAAATAATATCTACTGTGAACAGATGCTTTTGTCATGCTTATGGAGCCGTCCGGATTTTTTGTTGTATTCTTAGCAATAGCAAGGGAAATCATTCTCTGTATTTTTGCCTCAATTTCTATTTATTTTTAAATGAGAAATTAACTTTCCGCTAGACATTTTTCAGCTATAAAGTTATAAAAAAAACAAGCACCTTTTTCATTTATCTTAGTCAGGCAATACATAAAAATACTACCGAGAAAGTGAAAAATCATGAACCTTTGTTGTATACTCATTACGCTCAAACAAAATTAACAAAACATCAAAATACCCATTTTGGTGGCCTATACAACATATATATATATATATATATATATATATATATATATATATATATATATATATATATATATATATATATATATAGATTTGAGATGATCTGTATATTCACAACCAATAATGAAAAAATGATGGTTGTTGTAAAACCGTAACTGTCGCATGGACAAATAGTGAATATTTTTACTCTATTGCGTGCAGTTTTGCGTTTCGACGTATCCATCGCCCAATTCTGTGCACCGAATTGTTCGCGAAGGTAATTCATTTAAAACATTTCTTAACAGATTCAGGATAACGCTATTTGTGCACTGCCTTATTGCATTTTCCAAATGTTTAATATTTTTGGAAGGTCTCTGAGTATAAACTTTATTCTTGAGGTAGCCCCATAGAATCAGCGGGGTTCAATTGGTATCAAATTGCTCAAAACAGGGACACATAGAAGCACATGAGAGAGGCCTATATCCAAAGGATGGAGAATTGCCAGAGGAAGAAGGAAGAAGATAGATATATATATATATATATATATATATATATATATATATATATATATATATATATATATATATATATACAGGGTGTCCCATTATTCCGTGGACATAGAACTACCACGTACTTTTGGAATGAAAATAAGTCGATTGGACATAATTTACATCTATACAAAAGTGCTTCATTTGTCCGTTAGAGGGCATCAAAGTAAAAAAAAATAAACACATTTTTTAAGATATTTTAAGAACCGATATTCCGATTTGAATGAGATTTAGGGTGCCCATGTTTTGCTAGGCGCTCTAGTATTTGACTTTCACAAAAAACCCGAAAGGGTTCGAGAAGGGTGAAAACTACCCTCACCCCCCATTCTAGTAGAAATGTTTTGCAACTTTAACGACGACTCTGGATTTTTTTTCATAAAAAGGTCCTTCTATTTACTTCATTTTTTGTCTCTTGTAAAAAATTATTCTGGCTAATGATTTACGCAAAAATAAAAAGATTAACAGCATTTTACTTATAATTAAAATTAGCTGGTGAAATTAAACAAGTAAGTATGATATTAATTATTATCACGAGTTTTATTTAACACAGGTAATAGTATTTTTTACAAAAGTTGTTCAATATGACCACCACCTTCGTTCCTGCACATAACAACACGGCGCAAAAAATTGAAACTAACTCTCTCTAAAATATCATTATTATTTAATGTATTCGCAGCATTTTGAATCCTATTCCATAGTTGATCGGCGTTGATTATCTGGACCTCGTATACCTTTGTTTTCAACGCTCCCCATATGAGAAAATCGCAAGGACTAAGGTCCGGGGAACGAGGTGGAATTCTCATTCAGATAATTTCTTACAGCACGCGCAATGTGAGGTGGAGCCCCATCGTGCATAAAAAACATGTCTCTTCTTACATTCAGAGGCAGTTCTTCTAATAATTCAGGTAAAGAATACTGTAGAAAATGTAGATGCTATCTCCGTTTAGGTTATCAGGCAATCTATATGGGCCAACTAAAAAGTTACCAACAATCCCCATCCAAACGTTAATTTTAAATTCTCGTTGAAAATGTCTTTCTGTAACTGCATGCGGATTTTCTTCGGCGTAAACATGTGTATTATGCAAATTTATCATACCACGACGGGTAAAACATGACTCATCCGTAAACAAAATTTTTTTGTAAAATAGCCTATTAATTGCTCTGCATTCTAAAACACAAATCTTAGACGTGAGTGATGATCAATGGGCAACAATTCTTGGACGGGCTGAACGTGAAATGAACGAATGAGTTGTTCATTTAAAATCCGGTTAACAGTGCTTTTTTAACTCTTTGTTCAAGTTCTAACCTGCGAGTGCTGATACCTGGACTTGCTTCGACTACTTCAAAAACAGCTTCTTCCACTAGAGGTGTTCAGGCTTGCTGCGGCTTTCCAGCATTGACTCTCAAGGGTTTGAAACGTCCAATTTTTCGAAATCGACGTTCTATGCTGGCAAAAGTCTGGCGATTTGGAATTTGTCGATTCGGATATCTCTCTTGATACACTCGAACACTTTTCCTACAATTACCTTCGCAAAAAGCAAGTACTAGCAACATATCAGTCTGTTCATCAAAAGAATATTCCATATTCCCAGGGAAAACAAGCAACAACAACAACAAATTATCAATCAAAAATAAACCCAAACGTTAATTAATTTAAAATTTATGAAGCTTATTGTCAAAAATCATTTGTGACACTGACATAATATTCCACATTTTCGCCAACTAGATTATTATCGCTTACTAGATTTTAACGTTTAATGTGACAAGAAAATTGTTTTGTAGGTCAGTATCGGAAAAAAACATTTTTTTTTCTCAAGAACTATGCGAGGTGGCGTTTTTTTACATGAGACAAAAAATGAAGTAAATAAAAGGACCTTTTTATGAAAAAAAAAATTCAGAGTCGTCGTTAAAGTTGCAAAAACATTTCTACTAGAATTTATGTAGGGGTGAGGGTAGTTTTCACCCTTCTCGAACCCTTTCGGTTTTTTGTGAAAGTCAAATATTTAGAGCGCCTAGCAAAACATAGGCACCCTAAATCTCATTCAAATCGGAATATCGGTTCTTAAAATATCTTAAAAAATGTGTTTATTTTTTTTTACTTTGATGCCCTATAACGGACAAACGAAGCACTTTTGTATAGAGGTAAATTGTGTCCAATCGACTTATTTTCATTCCAAAAATACGTGGTAGTTCTATGTCCACGGAATAATGGGACACCCTGTATATATATATATATATATATATATATATATATATATATATATATATATATATATATATATATATATACTCGTATATATATATATATACATATATATATCTATATATATATATATATATATATATATATATATATATATATATATATATATATATATATACAATACAATAGCTACAAGAACAAGCTGAGTGTTTAAAAAAGTTCAAATACTGATTTACTGTTGACTTCTTTTTAATGATTGAAATAAGCGCCCGGAGCTTTTCTCTCAAGCTTTGCAAATTGTATGTTTCAAGGCCCTACATTGGTAGAGCACATGCAATTTCTTTATAACAACCTCCCATATACCACCTAATTATATTTCGCAATTGTAGTTGTTATAACTAACCTAAAATTTTGAATATATACCTACTTCTTTTATATTTAATTGTTCCGATAGATAGTGGTCACGTTTTATCGATTAGGTATTTATGTTGCAATGTATTGTTGAAGAAAGTAATTTTTTTGAAATGGCTTACTTTCCGCAACGTGATCTAAGAGTAGTTATTTTTACAATTTAAAAAACGTGGTCATACTCTTGAGCGGTATGGGAAAATATTTAGTTTTCGTTAGATAATCACACTGTAGTATAAGCTGTATAAAAAAAGAAACTTTAGCAGTCTATAAGTAGATGAAAAAAAATTAATCTATACTACACAGTGTCCCATAAAAAATTATCAAATAATCATCACATCACAAGACAAATTGATAAATGAAATTTTATAAAGCGAACGTGAAGTCTCTCGTATCTTTGAAGAAGTACGTGCGGACTATTCTACGTGGCCGACATTGTCGTCCAAGGCTTTTGATGTTTTAGTTTTGGACTTGTTGGAGTAGCAGAATTTTTACTTTGGTAAAACTGTTGTTAGTAAAAGTTACGCCCTACTCCGGTGAACGGCTCTGTGATAAATAAATTTCCAAGAGCCAGGGTTACGATTTGTACTCTCATCTGGCCTCTTTGAACTATTGCGCTCATGCAATATGCTCAACCAAATTTGAGCTTATATAATACGCACTCTGAATAATAAGTGTAAGGCAAAATAAACCGTGAAAATAACTTGAATTTAAGCAAATGTTAATTAGCAAACAATAGCTAGAAAATCGAATAATTTCTAAGACTAAAATTATACGCTTTTGTTAGCACCTGAACCTATTTTGGTTGGTTGGTTAGTTATAGGCGGGTTAGGCGATTTTGCCTACTGTGTATTGCAGCCTGTTAGCTTATTATGCTCCTCTCTCTTGGTTAAATGAGTGGCGTCCCTTTAAGAAAGGTTATTAGCTTCCTTCTAAGTCCTTCATGTGGAAGTTTATCACAACGATGTAGGTTTCCAAACAGTATATGTATATTCCGAGTTAAAGCCATATTATTCATATGAGATGTGCATAGACGTTTCTTCCCCTTCACCATATAGTCCGCATGATGTGGGACCATTGTGGATACCCATTTTCAGTAAATGTTTCCTTAGGCGACAGTGGTCATCAGTCCCACCACTGGTTTGGTCTGAGCCTTTGTTAGACAACGGACGTCAGTTGTTAGTTTCTTGAAGGGGGCGCCAATTACGTTCCTCGCATGTTTTTGGCCAGATGTTGCGAGCCAACAATCTACCATAGATGTTGCTGATATGACCATCTGTTGATTGTCGAAGTTACCAGCTATTCTGGTATATCAAAGGCTGGTTCTGGTTTTGTAGTTTCGACTCGTCTGCTAGAACCCATAGTAGTTCAACCCTGTTGTTCCGGGAAGATAGTTCTAACAGGTCACGTTTATACTCCATGTGATCTTGGGGTTGGCCTGATACGCATCTAAAGTCTTTAGAGCAGCTCTACTCTCTGAGAGAATATATATTTCTTGGTTGTCTTGTCGAAGTCTCCACCTTTATCCATAGATCTGGATCCCAACCAATTATATACAGTTTTTCAAAATTATACGACAGATGACATCTCAGACTAATAGAAGAAAGACGGTTACGCAAAAACAGAGGTAAAAAAAGAGACTATAGCAGGCTACACACATAAACACAAAAAGAAATTCAAACAGCTAGAGATAGGTGGAATGGTGAAAGATGTAGAGAGATAGAGAAGTTGCAGGGAAAGTATGATAGCTTTAATATCTATTGAAAAATCAAAGACTTAATTGCTGAACGGAGAACGAAATCAAGTGGACGTTTATTAGATGATCAAGGAAACGTTGTTATCGATAAAGAAAAGAAACTGAAGATATGGAAAGACTATATTACAGAGTTATTTTCTGATGCAAGACCAGATCAGCCACAATGCTGCTTAATAGACTTGTTTGGGACCTGTATTACCACTGATGAAGTGCGCATTGCAATAAATCAACTAAAAAATGGGAAAACAACCGGTCCCGATGAATTCAATCGGTTGTTTCTTAAGTTCTTAGATGAGGATGAGATTAACTGGCTTATGGTGATCTACAATAAAATCTATGATTTAGGCAGAATACCAGAAACCTGGTTAACGTCTGAGTTTATAACGATTCCAAAAAATGCGGAGAATATCGAACAATTAGCCTCATAAGCCATCTTTTAAAAAGATTTCTGAAAATCATTCACAGAAGAATACACAAGTTGTGTGAAGAAAACATGTCAGCTACCCAGTTCAGTTTTCGTGATGCCATGGGAACCAGAGAGTCCTTGCTTTCTATGCAGGTTTAGATTCAGTGATGGAGAGACGTCAATTGTGCCGTATATTTGTGCCTGATCGACTACCAAAAGGCCTTTGATAGAGTCGAACATCACAAAATGGTCGAAATTCGGAAAGACCTTGGGCTAGATGAAAAAATCTGCGGATTATTGGCAACCAGATGGCATTTATGAAAACAGAAGGGGAGCGCTCAGAAGCAACATCGATTGAGCGTGGAGTAAGGCAGGGCTGTGTTTTATCTCCATTATTGTTTAATATATACTCTGAGCAAACCTTCAGAGAGGCAGTGGAAGAAGCTGATGAAGGAATATTGCTTAATGAGGAGTGAATAAATAATATTCCTTATGCTGACGATACGACGGTTATGATTGATAAGTTAAAGGGTCTACAACAGCTTATGACAAAAATAAACGAAGTCAGTAGTCGATACGGCCTCGACCTTAATATCAGCAAAACAAAGTACATGGTAATCAGCAAGTCTCCGGTTCCTGCTCCCTTGTTGACAGTTAACAATCAACAAATACAAAGATCTCCACAATATTCATATCTAGGCACCATGATAAACGAATAATGGGACCATTCGCAGGAAATTCGTTGCCGTATCAAAAAAGCTAGAGCAATGTTCCTCAAAATGACATCACTCTTCAAAAGCTCAGCAATAAAATTAAACATTTATGGTGTGGAATCTTGGATGCTGACTGAAGCCATTTCTAAGAAACTTGAGGCATTTGAATTATGGCTATATCGTAGAATTTTCAAAATTTCTTATACTGACTATATTACCAACGAGAATGTCGCATGAACAAGAAACTGGAAATCATGGAAACTGTTAAAGTAGGAAAAGTGGAGTATTTAGGATACATAATGAGAAATCCCCACAGATATGGATTATTACAGCAAATTGTCAGTCCAAGGAAAGGTATTTGGAAAAATGGCACGTGGACGCAGACGTATCTTTTGGCTAAGCAATCTGCGAAATTGGTTCTCAACAAATACTACCGGCCTATTCAGAGCTGCAGAGGATAAAGTAGTAATAATCAGAATGATTGCCAATATTCGAACCGAATAGGCACTTTAAGAAGACAATGATACGACGTTGCTATATAGCCAGATTGCATATCCAAGAGTTTGTTGTCGACTAAATCCATCATTCTTGAGTGCCCAAATTGTACAGGTTATTGTTTCTATTTCCAAGTTGTCCTCATTCGATATGCGCTACTGATAGCCTTATATATATATATATATATATATATATATATATATATATATATATATATATATATATATATATATATATATATACATATATATCTAGGGGTATTAATCCTACAATTATTTCCGTAGTTGTGGTAGGAGTGCTACTTATAGCTCCGCTGGAACATAAGCAGGCCAGCTTTTGCAGCGGATTGAGATCTGAAGTTGTCGTTGTCTGCTCTGTTTTCGTCCATCATATTGTAGCTCCATATATAACTATGTGATAATGACATATAACCTAAGCACCATCTTTGTTTTCCAAAATAAATTTTAGTAATAGGTTCGTTCACTATAGCAGAAGTAGTTTCTAATAGGGTAAATAAAAATCCTGTAGGATTATTCGTAATTTAAAATTGCTAACTTGACCTTTATTATATAATAAACCAAATATATTAAAAATTATTAATATATATATGTATATATAGATATATATATATATATATATATATATATATATATATATATATATATATATATATATATATATATATATATATATATATATATATATGTATATATATATATATATATATATATATATATATATATATATATATATATATATACATATATACAGGATTACAGGGAAAGTCGTCCTAGATAATTAAGGACGTTATAGTTTAGGTCGTTTCTGGCCGATTTGATTCCATGACATGATGTCCTAAACTTAACCGTTTTCGAGATATTGAAGTTTAAAGATTTTCTAAAAAAAACATGTTTTTTTTTTGCTTTTATATCGATTTTTTTTTTATTAGAGGTTCTCGAGTGCCATTTTTTGGTTATTTTTAGTTAGTCTGTATGTCAAGTATTAAATCATCAAAAAAATTTGAACTAGTTACTAATAGTTTCAAATGGCGGCTTGTTAATGTTTCTAAATTACGAATTTTTACCAAGTGTTTCCTACTTTAAATCAATAAAGAGAAAAAAAAATGTATTTACGTCTTTTTAGCTATCAGCTAGGAGTTTAATAGGAAAACTATACACAGAATGACACCTAAAGCGGGCTCGGGTAGCAAAAGGTAAATTTCTAGTTCTAGGTGAAAATACGAAAAATACGCAAATAAAACAAAAAACCTTGCAATTTAATATTTTTTATTAATTATAATTCATGTTCTATATGGTCGCCCCTATTTCTAACACAAATTCTCATTCTTTTTCTTAAATTACTTTTCACAACGCTGGTTGTGAGGTGCTGCCTCATTTCGTCAGCCGCATCAATTATTTTTTGTCTTAGGACATCCACGTTTTCGATAGGAGTCATCTGGTCGTATACGAGACTTTTCATGTGACCCAACACATAAAAATCCATCGGTGTTAGGTCTGGGCTTCTCGCCGGCCAAGGTATGGGTCCGCCTCTTCCAATCCATTTGTTGGGATAATTGTCATTGAGCCATGCACGAACACTTCCTCTGTAGTGAGCTGGGCAGCCATCGTGTTGAAAGTACATGTTTTGTCTCAAACCAATAGGTAGGTCTTTCATCAAATTAGGTAAATCGTTCCGCAAAAAAACTGTCGTATTCCTCGCCATTCAAATTATCTGGCAGGAAGAATGGCCCAACCAAATAATTTGAAATTATACCCATCCACACATTTAAGCTGAATCTTGTTTGTGATCCTTTCGTTCTTTTTTTGTTTGGGTTGCCTTCCTCTTTAGAAGCCCCATAGTGGGCATTGTGGTAGTTTGTAAGACCGTCTTTGTCGAATTTCGACTCGTCAGTCCATAGTATTTTCTTAAAAAAAAGATGCATCTTCGACATCAGTATTGAGCATAAATCTGCAGAATTCTAATCGTCGCAACGGATCCCCTTCTTCAATGACTTGCACGGGCGTATAGTGGTAAGGGTGTTGCCCAACAGTATGCATTACAAACCATACCTTCCACTGCGAAATACCAAGCTGTTGTGCGACAACATTTGTAGATGTGGTTGGGTCCACCTCAAAGAGACGTCATATTTCGTTTTCTTCGTCTTCGTCAAAGATACGTGGTCGTCCCATGTCAGTCCGCCGTCCTTGTACGGAACCAGTTTCTCGTAGTCTTCGATAAGTTCCATGAAATATGCTAACATCAGGTACACAACGAGTAGGATAGCGCAGTATGTATTCATCACGTGCACGCGACGACACTCCTTCGCAAAATCCGTAACACATTAGGATGTCAGCATATTCCTCGTTGGTATACGTTGCCATATTCACAAGCAGAGATCAAAATCCAGTTACGAGCCAATTCACACAGGCAGAAGATGAAAACACAGATATTTTTGAAAAGCACGGTATAGCACATCTACCACGGACGAATCGCATGAGCAGACTAAAAATCAATCAATAATGTTTAGTGAACAGAAAATGTCACTCGCACAGAGAGTACCCCGACCGGAAAAAAATGCTTACCCAACCCTTTTTATTGTTTGAAGGTGCAGGTAGTAAACCGGTAATTGGTAGTATCTAAATTCTATTATTATGTTACTCTACATTTGGGCCTATTGAAATCTCATTTTCTTAGAATTTTCAATAGATCCATAGACATTATACCGTTTTAGATAGCTAAAAAGACGTAAAAGTTTTTAAAATAATTTGCAGAATAACTTCCATACATTTTTTTTTCTCTTTATTGATTTAAAGTAGGAAACACTTGGTAAAAATTCGTAATTCAGAAACATTAACAAGCCTCCATTTGAAACTGTTAGTAACTAGTTCAAATTTTTTTCATGATTTTTGATACTTGACATACAGACTAACTAAAAATAACCAAAAAAATCGCACTCGAGAACCTCTAATAAAAAAAAATCGATATAAAAGCAAAAAAAAAAAAAAACATATTTTTTTTGAAAATCTTTAAACTTCAATATCTCGAAAACGGTTAAGTTTAGGACATCATGTCATAGAGTCAAATCGGTCAGAAACGACCTAAACTATAACGTCCTTGATTATCTAGGACGACTCTCCCTGTAACCCTGTATATGTGTATATATATATATATATATATATATATATATATATATATATATATATATATATATATTTATTTATATATAAGTATATATATATATATATATATATATATATATATATATATATATATATTTATTTATATATAAGTATATATATATATATATATATATATATATATATATATATATATATATATATATATATATTATATATATATATATATATATAAGTATATATATATATATATATATATATATATATATATATATATATATATATATATACATATATGAAAAACCTGGAAAAGAGCTTCTTAAATCTACCATTCTTCTACTCAATTTTCTATCGATTCCGCTTGTCGTCTATCTCGCACTTGTTTTGATTGAGACATACCCTGACTAAATTGTTATGTATAAATCAAAGTATGAGGAAAATAAATTATGAGACTCTTGTATTCAGAGTTTTTTTGTATTCCGATAGTTTTTAATTTATTTGAGGAGTTAGATTTTTAAACTTTCTGCAATATCTCAAGAAATTATAAAGTATTTTCAATCAATCCAGAAAATTACTACTTTTTTTCTAATTTGAACGACTTTGTATTTCTTACTGTTTCGAAGGTACCAATGGTTGAATAAAACACCTCGCATATATATATATATATATATATATATATATATATATATATATATAAATATATTATATATATATATATATATATATATATATATATATATATATACGAGTATATATATATATATATATATATATATATATATATATATATATATATATATATATAATATATATATATATATATATACATATATATATATATATATATATATATATATATATATATATATATATATATATATATATATATATATATATATATATATATATATATATATATATATATATATATATATATATATATATATATATATATATATATATATACGAGGCTGGTTTGAAAAGTCCGTGCAAAGTCTGAGAGATGGCACCACCGGCGCGTATCGAGGTCATGTTTAGTTAGTAGCATCTCTTGAATGAACGCACACCAAGTTTCAGCCATATTGGTCTATTTCTTTGTGTTTGGCATTCGTGTGAATCAAGGAAGTCGAGTGATTTTCAAGAAATGGACGAAAAAGAATTTCGTGTGGTGATTAAACATTACTTTATGAAAGGCAAAACGCCTCAGGAGACTAAAGAGAAGCTTGATAAACATTATGGTGACTCTGCACCTTCGATTAGAACAGTTTATAAGTGGTTTCAAAATTTTTGGACTGGCCATATGGGCACAAGTGACGCTGAACGTTCTGGACTGCCTGTGGAGGTTACGACTCCAGAAATCATTGATCAAATCCATGATATGGTGATGAATGACAGAAGAGTTAAGGTGCGTGAGATTGCTAGTGCTGTGGGCATCTCGACTGAACGGGTACATAATATTTTGCATAAATATTTGGACATGAGAAAGCTATCCGCAAGATGGGTGCCGCGATTGCTCACGCTTGACCAAAAACGGAATCGTGTGAAGTGTTGCAAGGATGGTTTGCAGCTGTTCCAGAAGAATCCGGAGGACTTTAAGCGTCGTTTCGTCACTGTGGATGAAATATGGATATATTACTATACTCCTGAGACCAAACAACAATCTAAACAATGGGTTACCAAGGGGGAATCTGCACCAAAAAAGGCGAAGACCGTTCCTTCGGCCGGAAAGGTTATGGCGACTGTCTTTTGGGATTCGCAAGGGATAATCCTCATCGACTATCTGGAAAAGGGTTTTAAACTATTACAGGTGAATATTATTCATCGTTATTGGACCGTTTGAAAACCGAGCTGCAAGAAAAACGCCCGCGATTGGCCCACAAGAAAGTCCTTTTCCATCACGACAACGCACCAGCACACACCTCAGCAGTTGTGGTCGCAAAATTAATGGAAATAGGATTCCAACTCGTTTCACATCCCCCTATTCTCCAGACTTGGCTCCCTCGGACTACTATTTGTTCCCCAATTTGAAGAAATGGCTGGCGGGACAAAGATTTTATTCAAACGAGGCGGTGATTGCAGACACTAATGGATATTTTGCAGACTTGGACAAATCCTATTATTCGGAAGGGATCAACAAACTAGAACATCGTTGGACGAAGTGTATAAGCCTAAAAGGAGACTAAGTCGAAAAATAAAAAAGGTTTACCCCGAACACATAAGTAGTTTTTATTTTTGCAAGGACTTTTCAAACCAGCCTCGTATATATATATATATATATATATATATATATATATATATATATATATATATATATATATATATATATATATATAGATATATAAACTTACTACGTTTTTACACGTATTAATTCTGTGTTTAACTACAAGTTTATTTGCTGACAACAAGTAGTTCGAAGTCAGAAAATTGATTCTTCCGATTTTGACATATTCGGCAGTATACAAAATTATATGTTAAATCATTTGGATGAACTACTGTGTACAGTTAAAATTATTTTTATAATTTTTGTATTACAGGTAACTAAAAATTACCGTAACTAATATAATTATCTATATCTTTGAGACATCAGAACATAAGCGTATTAAATGAACATCTTGCCATTTCCATTTTTATGCTACGTACAAAATAAAAAGTACTGAACGGTTCACACGAAATACCAAGTTTGGGATATCCGTCATGAATTAATGACTTTAAATTTAATAAATTATTTAAGAAATGCTATTGCGATGCGTGAGTAAGTTTCGACTATTTTGACTTTCATATTTATAAAACTTTTTTTAGACTAAACCCAACTTTCCCTTTATAATTACTGTAGTATTACAATATTAATTCTAATCAAAATTTGATTCCAAACTTTGTGATGCTTGAAATAAATTTAAAAAAAACCGGCCAAGTGCAAGTCGGACTTGAGCAATTAGTACTATGATTGCTTTTAAAATAAAAAAAATTGTTACCCTAAATCAGTTTTCAACAAAGTTTATTTCCGATCTTTATTAAAAACTTATGACCTTGAAGGTTTTATTTTTTTTTAAATATCAGATAAAAATTATCAAAGATAATGCACTCGTGATAATTTGTTCAATCTACACCTTGTGGAGAATATTCCAGAATTTTTTTTCTAATTTCTTGATCAGTACTTTTCGAGATAAGGGGGGAAACAGCGATTCTTGGAAATTTTTTAAAATAATAAAAGGAAAAGAGTACGCAAGTATTACCTCATATATATTTTTGAACTTGTGTTTTTACAAGCTTTCATTTGATACCCCACTCGATGACCTGTTAATTTTTTTTTCACTTCCGATTTCACCTCCTAAAACCAACCCCTTATGGCAAAATTTAACTTTTAATAGTACACAGCTCTGACGGGGCCATCAATTCCTCTATTTGTGTCAAATTCAACTTTCTAGGTCAAATAGATTCGGAGGAAATCGGGAAGCGGACGAACACTGAAGTGATCTTATAAGTGTTCAGAATGCAACACTAAAAAGAATTTATTTGGAGTGAGATAATTATATGACAAATAAATTGGAGTGTTTTCTTTTAAAAGAGCAGGCGGGTTCCCGCACTGGGCATGGAGCAAAAGAACATCCGCTCATCGAAAAATGTATAGAACATAATAAACCTCTGATGCTCATATTCGTGGACTTCGAAAAGGTTTTTGATTCTTTACACCAGCAGAGACTCTTGAAAGCGCTTGCTAAATATCGTATTGATTATTGATGCTCCAGTGTAATTAAATACATATATAAAAATGCCGGCGCCAATGTCAAAACACAAACTAACCAATTCATCAGCAAATTTCAAATCTAAAGCGGATTGCGCCAGGGTGATACGCTCTCTTCCAAGCTTTTCGTAATAGTTCTAGAAAGTATGCTACAACCAATAAACTGGGAAAAAATGGGGCTTAATATTGTCGGTGGAAAGTTAAATTCAGCGGAGAATGGGTCTCTCCTGGACGGCATATGGCAATTTGGGCTATATATTTAAATCTAATCTTTCGATGTGTTTAAAAAGAAAAGTTTTTGAGAGATGCTTACTACCAGTTCTTACGTATGGAGCCGACACTCTAACATTAACGAAGAAAAATATCAACAAAATATGTGTCATGCAAAGAAAAATGGAGAGGTCGATATCAGGCGTTACTCTTAGAGATTACAACCCAAATCACATTATCAGGAAAAGAACGGGGGTAAAAGACGTAGTCAAATTAATTGTACGTCCTAAATGGAACTGGGCTGGACATGTTGCTTGGTTTAAAGATGGACGATGGACGATGGACAAAAAAATTATAGAGTGGCGACCAAGATTCAAAGCCTATCGTAGTAGAGGTAGGCCACCAAGTCGGTGGTCTGATGATTTGAAGAGAGGGGACTGGAAATTGGGTACAAGTGGCCCAGAACAGAAAAAAGTAGCAAGATTTGAGGGAGGCCATCGTCCGGCAGTGGATGGTATAAGCTGATGATGACGATGAATTATATGACGGTGTTTTTAAATTTAACTATGTAACATAACACTTTGAGTAGCAATGGTGGACTACGAAAAGGTTTTTGACTCGTTAGAAAAGTAGGTAATCCTGAACGCTTTAAGTAAACGATTCCCGTTGTCCTTGAAAGAAACGTTTTAAAACACTTGACTGGGACAAAAGAGGAATAACTATAGATGGCGACGAATAACTATAGATGGCGAAGAATTAACTCACCTGTGATGTCCAAGACAAACAAGAACTACAAACAAGGCTGGATGAATCAAAAGAGATAGGTTTGAACATAAGCATCAAATAAAACCAAGTATTTAAATAAGGACATACAATAAAACCAAGTTATAATAATATTAGAAAATACACAAATAGAGAAAGTTGATAGTTGGCCCAAAAATTTTAATTAATGGTCGGCGTTTGGAAAACTACCAGGAATATTTATATTCAATGTGCCTAATATATTTAAAGCACAAGTTTTTGACCAATATGTTCTTCCAGTCCTTACCTTAGGAACAGAATAAACGTATAATCCGTAAATTACAAGTGACCCATCGAGTCATGGAGAGAAGAACTCTAAACATAAAATAAGACGAATATCCATAGTAACAGAGGGGGCATGTACATTAAAGTGGAACTAGCCAGGGCATATTGGAAGGATGAAGGACAATCGGTGGACACGAAAGTTAAAGAATGGATACCACGCGCAAATAAAGCAGAGAAGCAGCAAAGGAAGCAGAAGAAGACCACAAACTAGGTGGTTCGATCGCACAAAAAAAAGATGAACTGGGCATGACTGAATAATGAGAATACACGATAGAGAACAATGGAAGCAGTTGAAGGAGGATTCGACGATGGATACAATAAGCTGAAGAAGAAAAAGCAGAAGTTATTTAAGTTCTCTGCCTAGTAAGGGGGAAAAACCAGCAAAGCTTCAAAAAAAAAAAAATGATGAGATAGGCATAGTATTGTCTTGAGTTTTGGACCTCAAAAAACTTGTGCTCTTTTGTTTATAAATAATTGAAGTTTTCAAAACGCGTTTTTTGAGTTTAAAATCTCAATAACTCCGGTTATATAAATCGGGTCGAGACAAAAAGACCAAACTCTTCGTAATGAAATTTCCAACAAATCCGCGTTACTTTTAAGTCGCTCAAATGCGTATATAACCTACAAAATTGAAAAAATCGGCAACAGGCTGTTTTTTTCTCATTTTATTGTACAGGTCGACTAAGTGAACCGATCGGCTTGAAACTTTCAGAAAATATGCTGTTGTTATAGCAAAAATATTGAACTCAGTGGGCACATTTTAATTTGTTATTTAAAATTTGAATCGCCCGCCATTTGGTCCAAAATGGAACTTTTGTTTTTAAAATTTAGATCTCCACGTCAGCTTTCCGATGTCATTAAAAAAAATTTTTTTGGAGTCATTTTAGCCGTTTTTTAGTATTCCGTACGGAACACTTATAAGATCACTTCGGTGTCTGTCTGTCTGTCACACCCGATTTTCTCCGAAACTATTTGACATAGAAAGGTGAAATTTGGTAATAATATAGGAATTGATGGCCTCATCAGAGCCATGTAGTTTTGAGAATTAAATTTTGACTTAAGGGGTTAGTTTTGGGGGGTGAAGTCGGAAGTGAAAAAAAAATTTTTTTACTAGGTCATCGAGTGTGGTGTCAAATGAAAGCTTGTGAAAACACGAGTAAAAAAAATATATAATATTTTACTTGCGCGCACTTTTCTTTGTATTATTTTTAAAAATTCGCGAAAAATCGCTGTCCCGGGCCTTATCTCGAAAAATACTTATCAAAAAATTTCGAAAAAAATTCTTGAATATTCTCCACGGGGTGTAGATTGAACGAAAATGATCACGAGTGCATTACCTTTAATAATTTATATGATATATAAAAAAAACAAAATTTCAAGGTCATCAGATTTCAGTGAAGATTGGAAACAAACTTTGTTTGAAAACTCATTTGGGGTGTATTTTGTGAAGTCACTGATCATTTTATTTATACCTCTGTAACAAAATTTTTTTATTTTAAAAGCAATCAACGTACGGAACACTAATTGCGCAAGTTTAACCTGCACTTGATCGGTTTTATTTATTAATCAAATAACAACAATTGCGTTTTTTCGGTCATTTCGAAAAGAAAATTGTTAACAAAAATGAACTTTTTTTTTTTAAAAAAAGGTCTTGCGATTCTCTATCAGATGTGATAAAAAATTTTCAATTTTTTTTTTCAAAATGACCGAAACAACGCATTTGTTGTTATTTGATTAATAAACAAACGTAAAATAAAAATGGTTAAAATGACACCAAAAATTTTTTTTTTGTTGGCATTGGAAAGCTGACATCAAGACCTAAATTTAGAAAAAAAAAAACAGATCCATTTTGGATTAAATGACATAAAATGGCGGGCAATTCAAATTTTAAATAACAAATTCAACTGTATCCACTGGGTTTAATATTTTTGTACTAAAATTTCAAGGTATTTTTGCTTTAATAAAAGGTTCACTTAGTCGACCTGTACAGGGTGAGTCAACGATCTCATTTGTTTCGGGAATGACGAAAAAATATTAAATACAATAGTTTTAGGGAATGTTAAGGTTCACGGTTTAAAATTATTTTTATGTAAACAGGGAACTTTAAAAAAGTGTGGCCGATATAACATAAGTTTTTTTAAATGAAACATCTTATTTTCTAATTTCTTTTTAAATTCTACGTAAAGTTTTATATCTTTTTTATTAATAATGCTATATACCTAAACCTAGTAGTTTTTCTAATATTTCCATTTAAAAAAAAAAATACTAGTTGTATTAAAAACAAGGGTAAAAATTGAAAAATTCAAAATAAATCGAAAACTATTAGAAATAGGTATATGAAATACTTAATAAAACTTGGAGAGTTTTGTAAAATCTATCAGAAAAAATAATAATATACAAGGTGTGCACTTTAAAAAATTTGATATTTTTTAATTTAAAATAGCCTGTAGCATCTAATTCAAATTTCTTTACATATATCTTTTTTTTATCTCTATAAAACGCTCGTACCAATTATGAATATCCCACCTTCAGAAACAATGGCGCTACTGGCAATTTTTTACAAAACGTTTTTTCGTCATTCCCCACAAATGAGATAATGAACTTTACTCTATCGTTGACTCGCCCTGTACAATAAAATGAAAAAAAGTAGATTTTTACCTGTTCTTTCAATTTTGTAGGTTATGTACACATTTGAGCGATTTAAAACCAACGAGGATTTGTTGGAAATTTCATTATGAAGAGTTTTATTTTTTTTGTTTGTCTCGAGTTTTGAAAACTTCAACTGTTTATAAACATAAGAGCACAAGTTTTTCGATGTCCGAAACTCAGAACAATATTCTTGGTGATACTCCAGAGAGGATAAAATCATAATATTGCTGTATCTAAACTATGCCTATCTCATCATTATTTTGACCTTTTTTTACTGCATTAAATGGCATTAGAGTGTGTGTGTAGCGCTAAATTCAAACGAAATTTTACTTATCGCAAATTCGTATTACCTGAATATTGAAGGAAGTGATAGAAATCTGCTAGACACAATTTTAACTTAGATACTTGTGTTGACATATCAGATACTAATAACCGGTGTGCTTAATCACGAAATGAATGAAAAAAAATCCCCTAAGTTTATAGAAGACTAGCAGTGCCCGCGGCTCCGCTCGCGTGGACTTGATTTACTACTATCGTCACTGCTTATTCCTTATATTACCTAACGTAATAAAATATCTGCCATTATTTCCCCTTATCTCCCATTATTTCTCCTAATCTCCCATTATCTCCACATAATTTCCATTATCTAGGCTTATCTCTGCTCATCTCCCATTAATTTTTCCTTATCTGCCATTATTTCCCCTTATCTCCCATTATATCACCTTATCTCCCATTATATAGGCTTATCTCTGCTTACCTCCCATTATTTATACTTATCTCCCATTATCTCACCTTATCTCCCATTATCTAGGCTTATATCGAATTATATAGAACATATGTATAAATTTATAAAAATAAGAAAATCGGATAAGTGGTTCTCAAGTGATAAGCGCACTAACGGACAGACAGACAGACAGAGAGACGTTGCATTTTATATATATTATATTCTTTGCAGCATGATATTGTTCCATATTTAATGGTTTTGGCAATGTATTACAAGAGAACGTGCTAACGGTAACCTCTTTTCCGACTTGATTCACCATTATCGTCACTGCTTATTCCTTATGTTACCTAACGCAATAAAATATATCCTATAACCTGGCGAGAGAACATATGTTTTATTTTTAAAAAAAAAAGCACGTAAATCGGATAAGTGGTTCTCCAGTGATAAGCGCACTAACTGATAGACAGACAGACAGAGAGACGTTGCATTTTATATGTATTATAGATATTCTTTGCTACATCATATTGTTCCATATTTAATGGTTTAGCAAGTTTAAAAAAAAGCACGTAAATCGGATAGGTGGTTCTCCAGTGATAAGCGCACAAACGGACAAACAGACAGAGAGAAATTGCATTTTATATATATTATAGATATCCTTTGCTACACGATATTGTTCCATATTTAGTGGTTTAGGCAGTGTATTGCAAAAGAACGCGCTAGCGGCAAACTTTTTTCCGATTTGATTCACTATTATCGTCACTGCTTATTCCTCATGTTACCTAACGTTATAAAATATAACCTGGCCAGAGAACATATGTATGTTTTAAAAAAAAGCACGTAAATCGGATAAGTGGTTCTCCAGGGACAAGCGCACTAACGGACAGACAGACAAACAGAGAGACTTTGCATTTTTATATATATTATAGATATAGATTATTATTAATATATAACCTGGCCAAAGAATATATGTATGAATTTAAAGAAAGACACGTAAATCGGGTAAGTGGTTCTCGCGTGATAAACGCACTAATGGACAGACAGACAGACAGACATACAAAGAGACATTGCATTTTATATATATTATAGATTATAGATATTCTGTGCTACATAATATTGTTCCATATTTAATGGTTTTAGGCTGTGTATTGCAAGAGAACGCGCTAGCGACAAACTTTTTTCCGACTTCATTCACTATTATCGTCACTGCTCATTTCTTATGCTACCTATCGTAATAAAAATATTGCCTATAACCTGTCCAGAGAACATATGTATGTTTTTAAAAAAAAAGTACGTAAATCGGATAAGTGGTTCTCCAGTGATAAGCACACTAAGGGACAGATAGACAGACAGACACGCAGGCAGGCAGACAGACAGACAGAGAGACAGACAGACAGACAGACAGACAGGCAGAGAGACGTTGCATTTTTTATATATATTATAGATACTAACCTAAACTTGCAATTTCTTCGCGTAAATATTGCGCATTCTTGAGATAACGACAAGGACAAAGGTATGTGAAAAATAAAGCATTGCAAAATCTCTCTAATACCTCCCTTAATAAGAGAACAACATTCCTAGATTTCATATTAAAATCTTTACATGCTCGTAATCTATAGTTTTCTTGATCATAAAATGTGAATTAATATTCAAAACAATAATAAAAAATCGCATAAAACGATTGTTTGCAATGTACAAACATATTTTGCAAATAAATTTCAATTATAATCGTGATCAATCAATCCATTTCAAAACCAGTAAATATTGATGTCATTGATACAACTCCATATTTGACATATTTCTCACCGAACGAATGACATAATCGCACAGTTTCGACACCGTTAGATTGTTTCTCTCGCGTAGTAGAATTGACCTTTTAAAATAATTTAAAAAATCATTTCTTGATCATTTATTAAATTACTAAATCGGTAATTATTGGGTGTCTTAGAATGTGCAAATACCTTGAAAGTTTATTGCATATCGCCTATTTGCGAACGATTATCTTTTATACGGCAGCAGAAAAATGCGCATTTTTTAAATGTTAATGTCATGGTGGAATAGTTTTTTGCGCAACAAGAATATAAAACACTTTTTTATGGACACAGCACATGCGTTGCAAGAAACGTCCTAAACCGGTACATAAGTGGCGCTTGCGCGAAAGCAGCCATTAGTGATGTCAAGTATCGGTACTTTCGAGTATTTAGGGTATCCGGTATTTCTTAAAACAGTACCCGTTACATTTTACCCGGTATAAAGTACCGATCTCGTCACGTAGTTGCCAATATACCTACCTACACTAGTCGGTGGGTGGCGTGATTATTACTGAACGACGTACCAGACTAAAAGTTCCCGTTGCTATAAAGGTTATTTTTGTTGCAATATTCAGTACTTAATAAGTAGGCTGAAAAGTTTTTGGTTTAGCTACTTTAAACACATTTTTTTTGCAAAATTCGACTTTATTCATCAATGTACTAAGTTGGGAATGTGGAATCTTTGGCACAATGACACTACTCAGTATATATCACCACTACACCAAATACTTTATTTTTGCACTCGACGCGCGTTTCGCTATCCATGTTAGCATCATCAGGAGCGATGATTGACTAAAGCTAAACTACAAATCTACCCTATTTATACTTGGCCTAACTCTTAAATTACTCAAGCGGAATTAATGACATAGGCAGGGCCGTCAGTTCCGGTCAAGTAACTAGTAGAGGGAACTATAAGGAATAGGCCCTCTGTCTTTATTTAAACTACTTTCGTATGCGTTCAACAATCTCCTATCAGATACATTTTTTATTAATCTTAGATTATCTAATGTTACAGTATGATCAGCTTCAAGGGCATGTTTGGCAATGCTAGACTTTTCTGTTCTACTGTATTTTAAGTGTGTTAAATGTTCTTTAAATCGTATTTTAATTGACCTTTTAGTTTGCCCAACATACTTTTTGTTACAATCATTACAACTAATTTTTCATTGCAAACAACATAAATTAGCCTCATTACATTTTTTAGTTCATCGTTTGGTCACTTTCCCTCTGAATAGAGTAAACTTTAATAAAGAAAGGAATCGTATTAGAAATATAACTAGAGTTAATGGTTATGACGATGACTTAGTAAATAAGCTAATAAATAGACATAAGTTTAGGTTTAATATTCAAAATTCCACCTTTTTTACCCGCGAAGAAAATAACACCAAGTATGTCTCCATACCATATAATCCGAAATATAGCAAGGGACTCAATAAGGTATTTCATAAGGTAGGCCTCACCTTAGTCTATTAGTTATCAGACAATCTGAGGAATATCTTAGGAAATCCCAAAGATAAGATTCCTAATTGTGAGAAAAGTGGAATTTATGAAAATAGTTGTAATGACAAAAAGTATGTTGGGCAAACTAAAAGGTCAATTAAAACACGATTTAAAGAACATTTAGCACACTTAAAATACAGTAGAACAGCAAAGTCTAGCATTGCCGAACATGCCCTTGAAGCTGATCATACTGTAACATTAGATAATCTAAGTGTTTATAAACAGTGGTAACTTTAGTGTTTTTATATTAATTATTATTTATCTTTTTAAAAAATGAGTAATGGAACAGAAGAAATTGGTGATAATTCTGAAGTTGGTGAAAATTTAAGTGAAACGGATACTGAATATTTAAAACATTTTATTGAAGTTTATGAGACTCTCCCAGAATTATGGAATCCACGCTTACCAGCTTACAAGAACAGAAACAGTCGCAAAAAAGCAATACAAAAATTAATTCCAATCTATCAAAAACTTAAACCCAACGCATATGAGGCGGAAATACGAAAAAAAATTAACGCTCTGAGAACCAACTACCGAAAAGAAGTAAAGAAGATAATAACATCTAGGCGTTCTGGTTGTGGCGAAGATGAAGTATATACACCAACTTCGTGAGTTTTCCATGCCCTTCAATTTCTGGGTGACAGTGAAGTTCCTGTGGATTTCGAAGTGGATTTCAATGAATCAGTGGTAAGATAGCAAAAAAATTTATTACATAATTTACAAATAGGTATATCATTAATTATATATTATATTTTTCATAATAACGTTATTATAAAATGTTTGGGTTAAATTCGTTTACCTTCATTATCAAAATAATCACGAAGTTTATCTCTGACCACCTTGGAACAGTTATTGCTGTTTTTGGACATGGTACACTGTAGTGGTGTAATATGGGAATTAGCCACATCATCTTCAGTATCACGTTGGAAGTAAGCAGTAACTCTTGCTGCTAAATAATTGTGTAAGTAGCAGGATGCCATAGTTATTACCCTGGCTTTTTTAGGTTCCAAGTAGATGGCTTTATTGAATACACCAAATCTAGCGGCAAGTATTCCAAAACAGTTCTCTACGGATACTCTAGCAGAGGATAACCTCAGATTAAATTCCTGACTTGCTGAATCAAGTTTCGTTTGAGAGAGTAGGGCTTCATTAGGTCGGGTCTCAGTGCAAAAGCTTCGTCACCGACAAATACAAAATTATAAGTTTGTGATGTGTTAGGCAGAACAGTGGGTTTTGGCAAGTTGAGCTTGTTATGAAGTAGAAGATTCCCAAATTTTGAGTAGAACAACACCCCGCCATCTGATACTTTACCGTTAGTTCCAACATCAATCATTATATATTTGCATCCACAAGTGCCAGTAAAACTATACTATAAAACCCTTTATAGTTATAGTACTGAGACCCAGACTGTGCTGGTTTTTTAAAAAGCTATATGCTTCCCATTTATTGAACCCAGGCAGTTCCAGAATTGATTCCTCTCTCCAAATTGGTGAGCAATGCTTAACCATTCCTCTGGGCAGGATGGCAACTAAAACAAATACATTTAAAAGAACATTAATGTAAACTCTATAGGAATATGTTTTTAGTTCATTTTATTTTAATGTTATTCAACATTTTATTGGTAATTGTTTTTCAGGATGTTCAAGAAACGCAGAACTCGCCACGAGAACCAGCACCCCATACAATTCAGACCAGTGGAAATTCGTCTGTTTCCTCAATAACACCACAAACATTTATACCAAGAAAAAAAAAAATGAAAGGTCCCATGGCAAGGCAAAACGAGCTACTATCACTTGCATGTGAATATCTTGAAAAACCAAACCCTACTGAAAGTAATGACAAATTGATTGCCTTGCTAAAGTGTGGGCGAATAAATTGAGGGAATTGGAGAAAAACACAAAATGTTGCTTGCGGAAAAGGCAATTAATGACATACTCTTTCAGGCAAGCATGAATACATTGCAAATGCCAAATAATATCTATTCACCAGGGTCAAGCATCCATTTCCAAATAACATCGCCCTCATACTCTGCGAGAAATACTAATATTTATTCGCCAGAGTCAAGCAGTAACTCCCAGATAACATCGCCACCACCGCCACAGGCTGCAACAATCCATGAAAGTATATCATCCGAACAAAACTCGTATATGTTTCGTTCCAACTTTACCAACATTTAATTATACTTTAACTTACGTTTTTAATTTTACTTATGTATAAAAATAAAAAAATGTAAAAAATTATGGGTACACTTACTTTCATGTAATCCTTTAAAATGTAAATTAATGCTTCACAAGTCTCCATCACTGCGTAACTTATTGTTCTTGGTCCCATTAGTGCAGAAAATTTTAGATCATCAAAGTTTCTACCGGTCGCTAAGTACCTTAGAGTAACTGCCAATTTATCTTCTACACTAATAGCAGCTCTCATATTCGTATCTTGGCGTCTTAGTAGAGGTTCAAGCATATCTTTGAGAGTATGGAACGTGTGGGATGTCCATTCGAAAATAATTGCAATAGTCTGTGGAATCACTAAGAGAAATTTCTCTTAGTAATGTTACATGAGAATAATGTTCCCTTCTTTTGATCCAGTCTTTCACCCACCGTTTACGAATGATTGTACGTTTGCTTGCACAAAACACTAAAAGAGAAATACACGCTTTTCTTTATTCATTGTAAAAAAAAAAAAATAAATCAGTGTGATCCGCCTGATGCAACGACTAGAGGCAAAATGAAATTATCGACAATAATATTGATCAGTGTGCGATCTGTCGTTATTGACTTGCATATTGACAATAGTATTGACATGTGAATTATTGACAATATTATTGACCGTGTGTGCTTAGGCTTAATTTTTGTGAAAAATGTTCTCAATGAATATTGTAATAAATTCCATAAATAAAATTGTAAAAAATTATATGTATATATATATATATATATATATATATATATATATATATATATTTATATATATATAATAAATAACAAATTAATGGATAACAATTTTATTTTTCATGTATCATAATTTTTTAAGATTTTATTAAAAAACATATATTTAATATATGTCATGATTATGGTCTACAAATATATATATATATATATATATATATATATATATATATATATATATATATATATATTTGTAGCTCATAAAATCATATTTAAAAAACAGAACACAATGTGTTATTGAAACAGACCCTTGTGGAAAGCTTGTTTGCTCTGAGAAGGTCATAATAAAAAGGGGTGTACCTCAAGGTTCAATTTTAGGACCCCTGTTATATATACTGTATACTAATGAATTGCCTAAAGTGTCGCATGACTATATAGTGCTGTATGCCGATGATACTACTCTGATCTTTAAAGAGGATAATAAACATCTCTTACTTCAAAAAATGGTTAATACTCTAAACCTATTAAGGCAATATTTTACTTCGAATGATCTACTTTTAAATATCTCAAAAACACAGATGATTCTATTTTCTAACAGAAGTAATGAACGTGTAACAGTAACATATGACAACATTGATGTAGTTTCGGGAGATGAGATTTTATTTCTTGGAGTGATTGTGGACAGGAGACTTGACTGGAAGTGTCATGTCAGTGCTTTGGCCAATAATATGGCTAAGTATTGTTACGCGCTAAGAGTCATTTTAGATTATGTTGGTGAGGACGCAGCACTGTCTTCTTATTCCGCCTACATTCATTCGCGTATGAGATATGGAATCATCTTTTGGGGAAATTCCTGTGAGATAAACAGAATTTTGGTTTTGCAGAAGAAGTGTCTAAGAGTAGTGTACAGAATAAAGGCAAGAGATAGTTGTAAAAAACGTATTCATTTCAAAACGGATTTTTACTGTAATAAGTTTATATATATATGAAGCAGTGTTATTTGTTCATAGTAATAAAGATCTATTTCAAGAAAGCATAAGAGTGCATGAACATAACACTAGGTTAAAAAATGATTTAAAACCAAACAAAAGTAAATATTCCTATATACAAAAGAATGTACATTTTTGTATTCTAAGATTGTACAATAGTTTTCCTAATCATGTCAGAATTTTAAGAACGAACTTGCTGAAACTAGTCATTAAGAATTATTTAGTCCGTAAGGCATTTTATAGTTTAGAGGAGTTCTTTGCTGATGAATCTCGGCTATTTTTATGTGTGTAACTAGAATATTTGATAAACTGCAATATTTCTTAGTTTAAGAACTTTTGACATTGTTCCACGCTCCTATATGGAGCTTTGTAATTTACAAGGAATAAATAAAAACATTATCTATCTATCTATCTATCTATCTATATATATATATATATATATATATATATATATATATATATATATATATATATATATATATATATATATATATTTTTTATGGGTCTAGCACACGTGCTACAGGGAAGTCCCTAAAGCTTTACAGGAGCGACGAGCGACGCGTGTGCGGAGAAAGCGATTCACGTTGTTCTTAAATCGCTGTAAATTGTACTCGGTGGGAAACACAGTCCTGGGCAAAGTATTCCAAACGGATGATGTTCTCCATATAAATGACTGCTTGAAAAGCGTTGTACGAGGAGTAACAAGCTGAACCTCATTCAGATGTGAAGTATTAACGTGACGTATACTTCTAACATGCACCGCTCTGGGAGGAATTAAACGGGCCACATCCTTCGAACACTTTCCATGAAAATACTTGTAGAATAGGCTCAAGTCGCCAACAGTTCTTCGATGTTCCAGCGAATCAAGGCCACCTGCTAGTTCCGGGTCTCCAATCAGACGAACAGTTCTTCTCTGAATAGAATCTAACAAATGCAGTGTTTGGAAGCGGAGCCCCAAACATGGGAGCAGTATTCCATAGTTGGTCGAATTTGAGCTTTGTAAAGAATTAACAGTTGTTGTGAAGTGTAAAGCTTTCTGGTTCGAAATAATATTCTCAACTTCTGAGAAGCTCTTCTTGCTATGCCTGCAAACATGTTCATGCCAGGACATATTTGCTCCCAAATTAACGCCCAACAAATTGAGTGACGATGTTAGAGGAATGGAGTGTCCCGACATAACTATGTCGGGTTCAGCAACGTTAACTTTTTTAGAAAAAACTGCCGCCTGGGTTTTTGTAGCGTTAAATTCCACTTGGTTACTGTCACCCCAAGATAGAATTTCTTCCAGGTCCGTTAAGTTGAATGACTTCCTGCTGTCTGCGGATATTCGTCTGAGTAGCCGATGTCCGAGCGTTCAAAGTGAATGAAGAGATAAGTGTAGTGTCATCTGCAAAGCTGTAGATTGGATTCTCGGTCTTTTCCAGCAGATCGTTAATATAAATGAGAAAGAGAGTAGGAGACAGTATGGAGCCCTGGGGTACACCGGCGTTCATAGTGAAGGTGTTAGAAAGAAATCCGTCGACTGCCACTCGCAAAGAACGCTCTCTGAGGAAACATGAGAGCCACAAACAGAACTTTTCAGACATACCATAAGAACGTAGCTTAGCCAACAGCCCATCGTGCCAAACACGGTCGAATGCCTTGGCTATGTCAAGAGCAACCGCTCGAGATTCTCCAAAGTGTTCGATCGCGTTGTTCCAAACATGTGTTACATAAGTCAGGAGATCTTCTGTTGATCTATTTTTACGAAAGCCATATTGGTGATTTCTAATAATGTTGAATCTTTCAAGATACTTTAGAAGATGCTGATTGATAGCCCTTTCCATGACTTTCGATATTATTGAAAGCAGTGCGATTGGTCGGTAGTTATTTGGCAAGGTCTTCTTGCCTTTTTTTGGTATCGGCTGAACTGTGGCACATTTCCAGCAGGAAGGAAATATTCCGTTTCTGTAAGATAGGTTGAAAAGTCTACAGAAAACTGGTGTTAGTTCCCTCGAACAGTTTTTGAGAACTATGGCAGGTATTCCGTCAGCGCCAGAAGCCTTTTTTGTGTCTAGCTTCATCAAAATACGTTTTATGATACGCTGCCTGAAGACAATATCGGTCATCCTTGACTGCACTATAGGAATATTAGGTGGTGTTTTTCCTTGGAAATCGACAGTAGAATGTGAAGCAAAGAGTTCAGCCAACAAGTTCGCTTTCTCAACAGGTGTCGTTGCAATAGAATTATCGGTCGATATTATATATATGTCTATATAATACTGACCAGCTGAATTGATAGAGAATTGAGTAGAAAAATACTGGATTTAAGAAGCTCTTTTCCAAGTTTTTCAGATTTGGTTTTTATTGTTGATAGGCAATCGTGATTGAAGATGGTTCTTCCTCTTTTGATACTACTAACATTTAATAGCAGCGTAGGTAGGACATTGTTTTTTCAATGTATTAAGCCTGTCGTCGTAAATTTCTTTAGTGGACAGCCCTTTTAATAAGAAGTACTTTATCAGCTATATATATTCGATTTTAATAAATTTTTAATTTTATATTTTAGTAAATTTTTTGTCGGTCAGTGGGAAGTGGTCTAGCTAACTAGCTATCAATACTCGCAGTAAGTATATCTGAAGATAGAAGAAACATATCGATTAATAACAAAGAAATGAATACAGATCGAAAAAAAAATGGAAAAAGTCTTGCCGTGGGAAGAAGAGAAATAGATATAAATAGTTTCACGTGTTGCCACCGCGCCATGGGCCGCGCTGCGGACGCTCGTAAATTTGCCTCCAGTAACTTGTCGTTGCTAGAATATATAAAAAGGAGACGTGAGGAAATTCCACCTATTCATTTTATAGAGCAATCGTTGGCAATTTTCATATACACAATAGTTATCACACACTTTATTTTTGCCCTCGACGTGCGACAACATTAGTTATGTGAATATCAACAATAACGAGTCAATACTGAACCTGAAAAGTATAAAAAAACAGCTCCTTCATTTCAGTATTCTTCTGCTTAATTCTCTGTCTCTCTACCTTGAGTGCATTGTCCGTTATTAAAGAGCAAACAAGATAGGAAAATCAAAAATGATACTTTATTGTAAATGAATCGATACCTTAAGTGTGTCACAATAAATAGTTCAAAATATCTCGGTAGATTTGGATAAATAGAGGCGGTAAAACTTAAAAAATCCTATGCTTTTGGCGTTAGTTTGGGCTGCATTTTTACAGCTCTAATAAGAAGTTTAATATACGGTCAATAAACAAATCCAACATAAAACTTAGAGACTACATCAAATTAATTGGATAATTTTAACATTTTTCAATTTTTTTATTTGTAGATATTATAGCCTAACTTATAGTATCTTTTAATATATATATATATATATATATATATATATATATATATATATATATATATATATAGATATACATATATATATACACATATATATATATATATATATATATATATATATATATATATATATATATATCTGATTCAACGGAAAATTTCTGAAAAGGGACAAAGTCCATATTTCAGCACACTACCCGCTGTTCTCTCATTTATCATTCCATCTTGAGACGCATTTCGCCGTGTCATAGCTCATCAGTCGAGTTAGGAGGGACAAATAAGAGACCAGATCTTCGAGTACTTATTCCCACACTGGCGTAATATCGTGGTAAGATACTCATATGCATACGCCTACGCATACCTGCCCTCCATCGGAGCCCGTCTACAGCCAAAAACCGACGGAGGAATAGTCAGTAAATTGTCAACATTTACAGCAGACAGCGCGATTTGACGATGGCTCTATCCCATGCATATGCGGTTTAATGTAAAACGACTGAAAATGGACAAGACCCATATTTCAGCAATCTGCGGGGTAGAACCCTCGTCGAATCGCGTTGCCTGTGGTGAATGTCGGTAATTTGCTGACCATTTCTTCTTTGACTGAGGATAGGTGTGCGTTTCAATGTTAGGTATAATTTACTGTATCTTATTACAATGTAACGCCAGTACGGGAAAAAATACTCGAAGTTTTGTTCTCTTGTTTATCAATCCTAGCTCGACTGATAAGCCGTGATACGACGAAACGCATTTCGAGATAGAGTGATAAATGAGAGAACAGTGGGTAGACTGCCGAAATATGGGCTTTGTTCATTTTCAGTGCTTTTCCATTGAACCATTTATGCATGGCGTGGAACCTTTATCGAATCGCGTTGCCTGCGATGAATATTGGCAATCTACTGACGATTCCTCTGTGAGAGAAAGTATGCGTTTCAGATTTAGGTACAATTTGTTGTATCGAACCTCTTTCTCTCGTTCTCTCTCTCTCTCTCTCTATATATATATATATATATATATATATATATATATATATATATATATATATATATATAGAGAGAGAGAGAGAGAGAGAGAGAGAGAGAACGAGAGAGAGAGAAAGATATATATATATATATATATATATATATATATATATATATATATATATATATATATATATATATGACGTTACTAATACACTGATTTCTTTGTATTTAGGTAAAAAATTAAAATTTTGATTTTGCTCGTTAAGATTTGACGAATTAGTTTATTCCGACGGACCAAGTAAACTCGTCCCATTATAGATGACGACACAAGACTACGCAACATAGTCGCATCGCGAAAGAGAACATTATTCGCCATAAGAATAAACTGGCATTACGTACTCTATCTTACTTTAAAGGACCGTAAATATTCTTTCAGAGCTGGGCATCTAAAAAATTGCCAAGTAATGACTCGACTGTCTTTGGCGACGTTGCCGGAATGTTTCAGGCTTAGTTTAATGGAAATAATTGTATGGTTCGACGCACTCAGTTGTTTATTAAAGGAGCGTTACATAAAATAAAAACTGCAGAGGTGGTGAAGTCATTTATTTATAAAAATAGTCATATCTTCATCATATAGTCATTTACTTACCTCTTTCTTCTTCCCTCTTATCAATTTTTTTTATTGTGTTGGTATAGACATAGCTAGAACTTTCTTTTCTCGTCTTAGCTTCAACGACTTAACGAAAGATCAGAACTTAATGGAATATGGCCCGGAATGCAAGAAGGTCTCGGGTTCCAATCCCGGCGAGTCGATTACTTATTTATTAATTTATTTAAGTATATTTGTCTTGGCCACATACACACACAGGTAGTAGTTGTTTGCAGAAATGCAATAATGTCCGTGGCAGCACAACCGCATTGTCTAACAGATGCTGTGAAATACAAAAATGTATGTTTCGGCACTTGGACAACTCGGTCGTTGGGTGAACGATAAAAAAATAACCGGTCAAGTGCAAGTTGAACTTGCGCAATTAGTGTTCCGTACGTTGATTGCTTTTAAAATAAAATAAATTGTTACGATGGTATACCACAAAATGATCAGTGACTTCACAAAACACACACCAGATGAGTTTTCAACAAAGTTGGTTTCCAATCTTTATTGAAAAGTGATGAACTTTTTGTTTTTTTTACATACCAGATAAATTATTAGAGGTAATGCACTCGTGATAATTTTCGTTCAATCTACACCCCGTGGAGAATATTCCAGAAATTTTTAAAAATTTTTTCATAAGTATTTTTCGAGATAAGGCGGGTGGGACAGCGATTTTTCGCAATTTTTTAAAAATAATACAAAGAAAAGTGCGCGGGAGTGTTACATTATATATATATATATATATATATATATATATATATATATATATAAATATATATATATATATATATATATATATATATATATATATATATATAAATATATATATATATATATATATATATATATATATATATATATATATATATATATATATATATAAATATATATATATATATATATATATATATATATATATATATATATATATATATATATATATATATATATATATATATATATATATATACGAGGCATGTTTTTTAAGTAAGTACCGTTTTGGAATTAAAAAAAGACGTGCAAAGATATCGCTATAATTTTATTTTTACATGAAAGCCTGTACCTTAATCTACTTTTCTACATAATTTCCGTGAATATTGAGGCACTTGTCATAACGTGGCACCAGTTTTTGAATGCCCTCCTCATAAAATTCTGCCGCCTGACTTGTTAACCACTGTATCACAAATGTTTTGACTTCGTTATCGTCTTGAAGACGCTGACCACCCAGGTGCTTCTTCAAGTGCAGGAACAAATGGTAGTCGCTGGGCGCCAGATCAGGGCTGTATGGAGGATGATCTAGAGTTTCCCATTTAAAAGATTTGATGAGATCTTTGGTCCGATTAGCCACATGTGGACGGGCATTGTCATGCAGCAAAACGATACCCTTACTCAACTTGCCACGTCTTTTGTTCTGGATTGCACGACGCAGATTGTTCAATGTCTCACAATAAGACGCTGCATTGATTGTCTCATTACGAGGCAGAAACTCCACTAGCAATACTCCTTTTCTGTCCCAAAAAACTGTGCACATGATTTTGCGGGCAGAAATTGTTTGCTTAAACTTCACTTTTTTGGGTGATGATGAATGTCGCCATTCCATGGATTGTTGTTTCGATTCTGGTGTGACGTAGGCCACCCATGTTTCGTCACCAGTAACAATTTGGTCTAAAAAATGTTCACCTTCATTGTGGTACCGCTCAAGGAAGTCAATGCACTGCCTAAACGTTGGGTTTTGTGCAAATCCGTCAACATTTTTGGAACCCAACGTGAACACAATTTCCGGTAATTCAAGTTCTCGGTCACGATACAAAACACTACGAGAATATTGAGGAAAGCAGTCGCACAATGATGAAATTGTAAAGCGTCTGTTTTCTCTCACCTTTTCGTCCACTTTCTGCACCAAATCTTCATTAACGACCGAAGGACGCCCACTCCGTTGTTCATCATGCACATTTGTGCGGCCATCTTTAAATGCTCTCACCCATTTCCTTACCATTCCATCACTCATAATGTTTTGTCCGTAAACTTCACAGATCTCACGATGAATATCGATCGGTTTTACGCCTTTAGTACTAAGAAATCGTATAACAGCCCGTACTTCACAATCGGCGGGACTCACGATTGTCGGAGGCATCTTAAACACTCAGTAAACAACGTATACAATGAAGAATCAGACTGTAATGGCGTCAGTGCGTAGACATGAGATGTAGGTTACCAGCGCGCATGCGCGGAACGCCGACCGTATCGCTGCGGCGGCGGAATCGCAAAACGGTACTTACTTAAAAAACATGCCTCGTATATATATATATATATATATAACATATATATATATATATATATATATATATATATATATATATATATATATGTATATATATATATATATATATATATATATATATATATATATATATATTATATATATATATATATATTTTACTCCTGTTTTCACAAGCTTTCATTTGACACCAGCTCGATGACCTAGAAAAAAAAAATTTTTTTAACTTCCGATTTCACCCCCCAAAACTAACCCCTTAAGTCAAAATTTAACTCTCAAAACTACATGGCTCTGATGATGCCATCAATTCCTATATTATTACCAAATTTCAACTTTCTATGACAAATAGTTTCGGAGAAAATCGGGTGTGACAGACAGACAGGCGGACAGACGGACAGACACCGAAGTCATCTTATAAGTGTTCCATACGGAACACTAAAAAGAAATTTGCAATGCATTCTAAAAAAATTTCAAGATAACCTTCAAGGTACAACGATGTACCTCACGTTTAATATCATTTACACAGCATAAATGTAGTACCTCAGTATTCAAATAATCAAAAAATGGCTGTGGCTGTGGCTTTGAAGAAACTGGTTCGATTTTAAGTTATCCTCGGACCCGCTGATCAAAGATAGTTCGCGTGAATCCAACGTGCAAATGACCCAGGGGTTCATTACAACGCATTCTGCGTAAAGACTTTTGTCTGTACCCCTACATGACATAACTGGTGCAAGAATTAAAGCCACCTAATACTGTTCAGAAATTCAACATCGAATAAATTGAGATCCAAAAAAGGTGACATGCAGTCTGTCAAGTAAGCACGTGACCGCTCGTATTCCTGAAAAAATGTGTTTCGAGAAAATTTTTTGCCATCAATGTATTCTTTGGTGTTCTGACAAAGGAACAATTACTTTATTAACTAGTCCAATGGCCTTCTGCATCAATAATCGCCTGGCATCCTCGAGGCATGCTGTCGACGAGAATTTCTGCATACTTTTTCGAATCTCGTGAGACAATTGAGTCAAAGTCTTCAAAGTCTTTCCTCTGAGCTTTCTCTTTACAAGGGACTAAACGCTATTGAAGGGTGGGCCAAAGCGAGAGCCGCTTTCGCTCAGTAAAGGTTTCTTCAACATGCTTCGGAGTTTTGAGCACGAAGATGTTTGCGAATGGTCTAATGGGACACATTTAAACCTTCTTTTTCTTGTATTAGGGCTTGCCCTGTCGTTTTCTTGCCTCTGCCTCTTCTTCTCAATTGATGTGGATGTCCAACAGTCGTTCCATCTACATTCCCTTCTCCTGTTTCGTACTTACCTAACCACGTCCTGAATTTCACACTCGTTTCTTATCTCCTGGCTCCTTATTCTATCCCGTAGTGTCAGGCCGTTCATAGATCTTAATGTTCTCATTTCAGTAGATCGTAGCAGCTGTTTTGTTTTTCCAGTATCGGCTCTGGTTTCTCCAGCATAGGTCATGACGGGTCTCATAGATGTTTTATAGATACGTGCTTTGCTATGCACCGACATGGATTTGTTTTTTTCAGATAATATCATCTAAACCTCCTGATATTACTGCCGCTTTTGTTGCTTGATGTCTGACTTCGTTATATAGGTTTCGGCAACTGGAGATATTTGCACCCAAATAGTTAAATTCCATGACTTGTTCTATGGGATAATGGTCTACGACCAATTTACAATGAAGTGGTTCCTTGGATGCAGTGAGGGATTTTGTTTTATTCGTCGAGATTTTCATGTTAAACGTTTCTGCTATAGATTTGAATTTAAACAGCATTCTTTGTAAATTATTTTCTGTTTCGGGTAATAAAACAGCATCATGAGCATAACAGATTATTTCTTTTTCGTTATTCTTGAGTTTGTAGTCTTTTCCCGTTATCTTTGTCTCTTTAATAACCTTGTCCATCACCAAGCTAAACATTTTTTTTTTATGGGTCTAGCACACGTGCTACAGGGAAATCCCTAAAGCGCTACAGGAGCGACACGTGTGCGGAGAAAGCGATTCACGTTGTTCTTGAATCGCTGTAGATTGTACTCGATGGGAAACACAGTCCTGGGCAAACTATTCCAAAGGTATGATGTTCTCCATATAAAAGACTGCTTGAAAAGCGTTGTACGAGGAGTAACAAGCTGAACCTCATACGAATGTGAAGTATTAGCGCGACGTGTACTCCTAACATGCACCGCTCTGGAAGGAATTAAGCGGGCCACATCCTTCGAACACTCTCCATGAAAGTACTTGTAGAATAGGCTCAAGTCGCCAACCGTTCTTCGATGTTCCAGCGAATCAAGGCCGTCGGTCAGTTCCGGGTGTCCGATCAGACGAACAGCTCTTCTCTGGATAGAATCCAACAAATGCAGTGTATGTTTGGGAGCGGAGCTCCAAACATGGGAGCAGTATTTCATAGTTGGTCGAATTTGAGCTTTGTAAAGAATTAACAGTTGTTGTGGAGTGTAAAGCTTTCTGGTTCGAAACAATATTCCCAACTTTTGAGAAGCTCTCCTTGCTATGCCTGCAACATGTTCATGCCAGGACATATTTGCTCCCAAATTAACGCCTAACAGATTGAGTGACGATGTTAGAGGGATGGAGTGCCCCGATATAACTATCTCGGGTTCTGCAACGTTAACTTTTTTAGAAAAAACTGCCGCCTGGGTTTTTGTAGCGTTAAATTCCACTTGGTTACTGTCACCCCAAGATAGAATTTCTTCCAGGTCTTTGTTAAGTTGAATGACTTCCTGCTGTCTGCGGATATTCGTCTGAGTAGTCGATGTCCGAGCATTCAAAGTGAATGAAGAGATAAGTGTACTGTCATCTTCAAAGCTGTAGATTGGATTCTCGGTCTTTTCCAGCAGATCGTTAATATAAATAAGGAAGAGAGGAGGTGATAGTATGGAACCTTGGGACACACCGGCGTTGATAGTGAAGGTGTTAGAAAGAAATCCGTCGACTGCCACTCGTAAAGAACGCTCTCTGACGAAACATGAGAGCCACAAACAGAACTTTTCAGACATACCATAAGAACGTAACTTAGCCAACAGCCCATCGTGCCAAACACGGTCAAATGCCTTGGATACGTCAAGAGCAACCGCTCGAGATTCTCCAAAGTGTTCAATTGCGTTGTTCCAAACATGTGTTACATAAGTCAGAAGATCTCCTGTTGATCTATTTTTACGAAAGCCATATTGGTGATCACTAATAATGTTGAATCCTTCAAGATATTTGAGAAGATGCTGATTGATAGCCTTTTCCATGACTTTCGATATTATTGAGAGTAGTGCGATTGGTCGGTAGTTATTTGGCAAGGTCTTCTTGCCTTTTTTAGGTATCGGCTGAACTGTGGCACATTTCCAGCAGGAAGGAAATATTCCCTTTCTGTAGGATAGGTTGAAAAGTCTACAGAAAACTGGTGTTAGTTCCCTTGCACAGTTCTTGAGAACTATGGCAGGTATTCCGTCAGCGCCAGAAGCCTTTTTGGTGTCTAGCTTCATCAAAATACGTTTTATGATACGCTGTCTGAAGACAATATCGGGCATCCTTGACTGCACTATGGGAATAGTAGGTGGTGCTTTTCCTTGGAAATCGACAGTAGAATGTGAAGCAAAGAGTTCAGCCAACAAGTTCGCTTTCTCAACAGGAGTCGTTGCAATAGAATTATCTGGCCGTGTGAGTGGTGGTATGGTGGATTTGGTGAAATTTTGACTAACTGCCTTAGCGACTGACCAAAAGGACCTGGAATTGCCGGGACAAGCGAGAAGTTTGTTTCTAATCCGTTGATTGTGTACCTCCTTGGTTTCGTCGATAATTTCTTTGCATCTGTTCCTGGCACAAACAAAGATGTTACGATGTCGGATTTAAACTGTCACCTTGTCGTATACTTGTGGAGACTGGCACTTCTTCCGTAAGTATATGATTTATTTTGATTCTTTTTTTTGTATTGCTATTCAGTTCTTTTACGAGTGCTATAACTGTGTGGCTAATGTTTTGCTGCATTAGGATCTTTATTATATCACATAATCTCACCCTGTCGAAAGCTTGCGTTAAATCGACAAAACACATGTAAGCTGGTTTACCGTATTCCATTGCTTTCTCCATTATTTGTCTGACTACGAATATGGTGTCAATTGTTGATCTATTAGGGCGGAAACCTTGCTGTTCACATTCATACCTGATTTTCTTAATTTTGCCGTTCTTTGACGCAGCGTCAATTTCGAGGCCGGTGAAAACAAAGACACAATTCATTTTTCGGCTTTCGAAATAACTACCTAGTCCCGTTTTGGCAAGTTGTCGACATTTTTCGTTTGGTTAAAATGATTTACCCACTTCTTGACAAACGATACCGACTTTTTAATATATTTGCGGAGGCGGAATGTGTTATTTTAGACCCGTTTGGATGGGACCAAAGAAAGACTGCCTCGAACCGACGCGCCAACATCTTGGATTTGACGTGATTTCGACGAAAGTTCGGAATCGACCGGTACTTTTACTGAAATCCGTGGTAGGCAAAAGTTCCCTTTACCGAGTTTTTGTTGAATCGCTAGAATCGACCAGTGATGGAATACTACTTCCATGTTTGGGGATCTGCTTCTAAATATTCACTGCATTTGCTCGATTCTATTCAGATGAGAGCTGGTTGCCTGACTGGAGATCCGGAACCTACCAGAAACCTTAAACATTGAAGAACGGTTGGCGACTTGAGTCTGTTCTACAAGTATTTTCATAGAAAGTATTTGATGGATGTAGTTCGCTTAATTCCTCCCAGAACGGTGCATGCTAGGAATTTACGTCGAGCTAATACGTCGCATTCGTATGAGGTTCCGCTTGTCATACCTCGTGTAACTCTTTTCAAGTAGTCTTTTATATGGATTACATCCTCCCTTTGGAATGACTTGTCCAGGAGTGTGTTTCCCACCGAGTATAACTTACAGCGATTCAAGACCAGCCTGAATCGCTCCTGTAGCGCTTTAGGGATTACCTTGTAGCATGTGTGCTATGCCCATAAAAAGGGACTATAGTTCTATTTAAAATTAAGGTATTTTCATTTGTTAATTTGTTTTTTTGCCTATAAGTATGTTAAAAATAAACACTTTGCTTATGCATTTTTTTTATCATTTGAACATCCTAATTTTACAACTATATTCATAGAAAAGACACACGAAAACTACTATAATTAAAAACAATTTGAAGGTTTAACTTTTAGTTGGTGGCGGAAACGTTTATGTCATCCAAGTTAACTTAACTTTCAACACGGCTCCACCGCACCGGTACGGTATCCGCTATGTTTGTCATGAAGTTGTTGGCGAAGTCGCAGCAATGGCAAGAGCACGTTTCGCGAAGTAAATCTCCATAACCAAGTAGGTATATTGTTAGTGATTGCATATTATGGCATTAGAATTAGATAACGCAGCCTACTATGTAGTCGAAGAACGAAATACTGTTGCCGACAGTAAAATTGACTACTTATTATTTTTAAATACTGTGTTTTCTTTCAGTGGAATAACACAGGACCACAAAAAAAAAATTGTCGATTTACTTTGACTACAATAGGTCTAGCTTATGTTTTTTGGGTCGCTGATAACAAATTTGAGGTCCGTTTTGGTCCATCACATTTGGATTTTGCATAAAATAGCCATAAATTTGGTAAAAAAATTAGCTCAAAATGAAATTTTCATCGTTTTAATAGTATTCCGGAATGAACAAATTCGCCATATACCCGCCACTTTTGGGCTCTGTAGGTATTACTGCAATGTCCCAAATAGGTTTTGACAACAACCATATGTTCTGCAGCTGACGAGCGCCAAAATGCCTTGACGAAGAGATTCTATATTGTTAATGCAACCATGCTACCTGATGCTATTGGCGATCCTGATCAAGATGAGAAAATGCAAAATATCATTTAACAGACGTCAAGTTTCCTTTGACAGTTGTCAAATTATACTCGCAGCTGCCAATTAGCTTGCGTGGATATCAGCACTGACAGAATTGATGAAAGCATAGTGTCTTTCTCAAAGATTTAAATTATTAGAATATTCTCATGGCTTTGACAGTTCTGTTCAGCAGTGCTAGCTGTCAAAGTACACTTGAGAGCTATCAAATAACATTTTATATGTTAGGACCGTTACCAGAGCCACCAAGATCATATAGTATACAGAGATTTCAAGGGAATAGAGTAACCCTATCAACTTGACAGTGTTGACTGCCATTTGGCAGCTGTCAAATTACACTCACAGTTGCCAATTAGCTTGGGTAGATATCAGAACTGGAACAACGCCGATTAAGGCATAAGGTATAGTGTTCTTGTCAACGATTTAGAAAATTCTCATGGGTTTGCAAGCTTTATCCATCATTTGACAGCTGTTGAAGTACACTTGAGTGCTGGCAATTAATATATTACGTCAAGCTCCTTACTATAACCAATCCAACCATTAAGATAACACGAGGTTTCAATGGAATAGAATATTCGCATTGCTTTGACAATTGCATTCGACATTTGACGGCTGTTAAAGTCAACTTCGCAATTGTCAAAGGAAATTTGACAACTGCCAAAGTAAACTTGACAGCTGTTAAATGATATATTGGATGCAATATATCATTTAACAGCTGTCAGCATCAGGTAGCATGATTGCATTAGCAGCTTCGTCAATGCATTTTGGTACTTGACAGCTACAGAACATATAGTCACTGTCAAAATCTATTTGGGACATTAAAGTAATACCTGCAGACCCCAAAAGTGGCGGGTATATGGGTAATTTGATCATTCCGGAACCATGCACTTTAAAATGATGACAATCTTATTTTGAGCCCATTTTTTGCTATTTTATGCAAAGTCCAGATGTGATGGACTAAAACGGACCTCGAATTCATGATCAGCGACCGAAGAGACATAACCTAGACCTATTGTAGTCAAAGTAAATTGACGAATTTTTTTTTGTGATCCTCTGTAATTTTTTAAAAATGCTTTGGTACGAACTAAAATAGGTCCTTACTACGAGATGTGTTCTAATTCTTCTCTGATTAACTAGAGTCCATCAAGTAATAATGTGTCGCCTATACCTTCTGGTCGGTAAAAGAAATTCCTTCTTTTTTGAGTTATTGTTGGCACCCCTGCAAACAATGCCTTGTGGAAAGAGATTCATTTCTAACCTTATTTATAGTTACTGGTGTATCGGAAAATCAATTTGGATTCCGCGACGCTCTCGGTACTCGAGAAGCATTGTTCTCACTGAAAGTGACGCTCACATATGTATCATTGATTTCTCGAAGGTATTCGATAAAAAAATCCGACATGACAAACTTATCAAGATATTTACGACAACAGAGTTAGATGAAAAAGATATTAGAATAATTCGAAACCTTTATTGGGGACAACAAGCGAAAGTAAATATTGACGGCAACATGTCAAACGAGATCGAGGTCTGTTAGAGTGTCCGTCAAGGCTGTGTTCTTTCCCTAACCCTCTTTAACATTTAGCCTGAACGCATAATCCAAGAGGCACTGACAGAACAAAGCGGTATTAAAGTAAACGGACAGCACATCAACAATATCAGATATGCCGATGATACTGCCTTTGTGGCTGGTAATCTTGAGGACGTACAAAACTTAGTAGAAAGAGTCCATCAATATTCAGAACTAAATGGCCTTAATCTCAATATTTCGAAAACCAAGTACATGATAATTTCCAAGAAACTAATCCATAATCGGAGGCCTTTGACAATTAACAACACAGTAGTAGAACAGGTAAAGATGTTCAGTTATTTGGGTTATTTGGGTACTACATGGGACCATGGTGCAGAAAGTAGATGTAGCGTCGAAAAGGCCAAGATGGCATTCCTTCAAAAGAGGCTCTTATTCATTTCGAAAGATCTGAGTTTGCAATTGAAGGTCAGAATACTGTGCTGCTATGTCTTCTCTTTTCTACTTTACCGAATCGAATCGAGGACGATCAACGAAGCAGTAAGGAGGAGAATAAATGCCTTTCATATGTGGTTATAACGATATATCCTGAAAATTCCCTGGACACAAGATGTAACTAATAATGAGGTGCTCAGGAGAATGGGAAAGGGGTTTGGAACTGACCTGGGCGCTAAAGAAGCGCAAATTGGGATACCTTGGACACATTATGAGGCACGACCGATATAGACTGTTGCAACTGATACTTCAGGGTAAGCTTGAAACAAAAAGGGGGCCAGGCAGAATATGTCACTCCTGGATGAAAAACGTACGAGACTGGGTCGGTCTCAGTTCGATACAGCTTTGTCGTATTGCTGCTAATAAAGCTAGAATAGCTCTGTTTAGTATTAATGTCCGGAACGGATGAAGCACTATTAGAAGAAGATTTATGGTTAAATAGTACCTTATCAAATATGAGTGCGGGATACGCCTCGCGCTTCGAGGTTATGTTGCTATGTAATCATCCAAAAAGTTCGAAATTGACGCCTAGAGCGGCTGCTAAGTATATGGGTAGGACGAGAGCATCCGTTAGCAAGTGGGTGAAACGATACTCTTAGTTAAAAAATGTTGATATACCAGAACGCGGTTCGGCAGGAAAAGTGTCGGACAAGGACGAAAAAAATTATTGAAGACCCGAGTGGAAGAAGGTGATATGTAACAAAAATTAAATTTGAGGTAAAATATCTTTTGTTGACAATTTTGGCTACATAACTCCTTCATCCATTCTCATATCTGTTCTTCATCGTTGGAAAAGTAAAAAATCGCTAGGAGCAAGGACCCGTGAGTAGGGAGCATGAGTCACCACTTTAAAGTTATTGTTACAAAGAAACGCCTGAGTAAGAATCGCTTGATGGAAAAAAACACACACGAATTCTTTTCCTGTCGGTTTCCCTACACCGCTGGTAAGAACTTTGTCCCTAAAATATGTCCGTAGCATGCGACCATCACCGTAATATTCTTTGAAATACAATGAAGGAAGATTACCCAAAAGATGACAACTATTATTTTCCCAGCACTGGCAATAACTCTAGCATACATGCGCCTATCATAATCTTATTCTTTGAGAGTGTGGAAAAACTTTGGTTTATAAGGTTTAAACCTATTTTTCTTAAGCAATCTTTGAACTGAATTATAAAATAAACCTACATTATGCGATATTTTGGTAATTGAAGTTCTAGGCATTCTGCATAACCGCAAACTCGGCATCCTCATTAGTAACTCAATGTTCATGTTTAAAATTATTCTCCACACATCCAGTATTTTTAAAGTTGGTAAGAATTCTTCCTACTGTTGTATGCGTTATAACTTTTTCCGGATGTCGTTGGTTAAAAATGACGGCAGCTTCTCTTTGAGTTTTGTAGTTATCACCCACTATCAAAACTATTTCTATTTTATCTTGCTTAGTCAATTTAATTGGTATTTTTATTAAGGGAGCAAATTTAGAAAAACTGTTATTATTGCATTAATAATAGTGAACAACCTAATGTCAGTTGATGTTTTATGTGACAAAGGAACAAAACATGAAATCCTTGGCAACTGCGGCAACGATACGTGAAAGTCTATCATATTATAATTTTGACTTAATAGCAAAATATTAATGTATATTCTTTTCACCAATATTGCGTTGCAAAACGTTGTCACAATTTTTCAAAATGTTGCTTTTGACCTTTCAAAATATGATAAAAAACATTTAGAATAAACTATCCCCAAAACCTGTATATAAAATTAAGAAAGAGCTTCTCGGGAATGTTCGCCATATAATTTATAAACGTACTATTTTGTGCATTTAAGAAGAAATTAAGAAACTTAAAAAACTACAAATATGCCCAAATTTTAATATTTATTATATTAGCCCTTAGAAGTTGAGCTGTCATAAAAATTATGCTGCTTTGCACCAAGATTACATTGTTAAACTGCGACTTTTTGACAGAACTCGTATTTCAGCTTAATTTTAAGGCCTAATTATTTTTTTCTTAACATTTAGTGAAACATCAACTAATAAATAAGTACATAAGACAATTTATGTGGAAAAACAGTGAACTGAACTGAACACCTGAACTAACCTTTTGGGGAAAAATAATTGAAAAAAGCCAATTTCATCATATCTTTTCGAACATTGGTACATAAATGAAAAACTGCAACACAATCATTTTTTCTTTATAACTTTTTCGATATTTTCAATAAAAATACGATTTTTTCACATTTTAAAATTTAAATGTCAATTTGACAGACAAGGCATGTGACGTCATGACCTAATTTGAGTGTAATCCTAAACATAAAAATGCACTAACATATTTCTATGTTAAATTTACAAAAACCCATATGGTGCAAACTTTATGAATGGCACTGTATATATATATATATATATATATATATATATATATATATATATATATATATATATATATATATATATATATATGAAGGGTGCTCGCATAGTTTAAGCTCAAGCGCATGTTTCTATAAACTCCGAAACTTAAAAAAAGGATTCGGAGACCTTAGAACTTGAATACATCTCATATAGCCTATAGCTAAGCTACACTTTGGTGATCATTTATCCGTACTGTCTTCGGCAAGAATTATCATCACTAGATTCACACTTTATTTATTCACTCGACGAGCGTTTCAATAACTACGACAGCACCATCGCTAGGAGCGCTGATTGACAAAATTTAACATTAAGAACTAGCCTACTTTTAATAAGAGTTTTGATGATTTGGGGGACCGACTAATCAGGGACGTTCGTCGGCTTTGTTCGGGTCAAGTAACGAGTACAGATGATAGTAAGGTCCTCCATCCTTATTAAGAATACTTTTATCTTTTATAATTTACATACTTTCGTATGCGCCTAATAATGTGCTATTATATAAATTTTTAATAAACCGTAAATTATCTAATGTTACTGTATAATTATGTTCAAGAGCATGTTCAGTAATGCTTGGTTTTTCTAATCGACAGTATTCACAGTGAGCTAAATGATCTTAAAATATTGTTTGAATCGACCGTCTAGTTTGCCCAATATACCATCATTTATTTCATACTAGCGACACACCCTGGCTTCGCACAGGAGTTGTTGTTATAGCATATAGCATGTCTAAAATATTTTTTTAAGAGAGTTTAAAATATTTCTTTATACACCACATTAAGTGTCTCTTCCCCGGGTGCCAGAACAAACAGATTATGTTTGGATGTTACACGTGATAGGACCACGTATAACTAGTCATGCGAAAATCATTGAACGCTAAGGTCTAAACCAGCTACGTTTAATGTTTATCTCTGAGTTTTATTGACCGTCCGTCATCTTAAAACACAGTTTTATAGGAAACTGGAGTCGTTTAAATTTAAAGGGTAAGTCGGTTGATATCATGGAATTCTCGGAATCACAATAGTTTTTCCAGCTCCACGGTCTGTCAGAATTGTGTATTTAATCAAATAATATGCAAGGGTCGTTGCATAATTTTGATGGATTTAAATTACGCAACAATGTTGTAGGAGCCCCTTCTTTTAGAATCAGTTTTGGGCGGTGGAATTCAGGAAGTACATCGTAGTGGTGGCGGCGTGGGTTCAGAGTCATCCTTGTAAAATCGAAACTATTCATATCAATGTACGATTTAAAGATAGTTTTTATCTTCGTTAAATGCACAAAACAAAGAAAGCATTTAATTTAATAAGGATTTATATTTTCTTACCTAAATTATTCTATTTAATTGAAATATTTGAAACGTCTATTTTTAATAACTTTACTGCGATAAATTGGTTTAACTTTTGTGACATATGCTGTAGCGGACTTTCTTGTAAAATTGTTTGTGGTGAACAACTTTGCCATGCATTATTTTCACGTATCTCTAACTATTTAAGCAGCGCACGCGAAGATATCTCTCCGACGATTGATTGTTTTCGGACTTTAGTCGACTAATTTAGACAAAATATCAACAAATTATACCTTCCTCATGAAACACTCTATCTATTAGCGAAAACCGGAATAAAATGCGTTGAGAAGTTACTGAGAAAATCGTGCACAGACAGATAGATGCGGCGGGGGACTTTGTTTTATACTATATATTGATATTCCATTTTTTCAAGTTCTCTGATTTTGTTCTTTGGACTGCCTAAGATATTTTACAAGTTTCCTAATAAATATATAATAAAAGGCTGTTTTTAGTCAATTTCCACTGGTTTATTTAAACTGCGATGACAGACAAAGAATTACAGAACACGAAAAAAGTTTCATCCATAGAAAATCTAATTCAACATATGCTAATCATCTTTTAACAGAAAATAACACATTTAACAAGAATTTCAAAATTTTACACACCCAACAAAAAGGTTTAAAACTAAACCTTTTAGAGACAATGCAAATAAATCGATTAAGGACTACAGGTACTTTACTCAACGCCCAGGTAGATTTAAGCAATTCACCATTATTGAATTTATTCTCCTAACTCGAAATCTGTGTGGATTTCCCAATACTATCAATGTAATTTAATTAGGTGTAATATTATAATTACGAAATTATATAAAAACTGTGAATATTAAACCTAACTTGACAGTGTAAAATGTAGATCTGAAGAAGCTGCATTGACAGCGAAACGCGTCATTGCAGTTTAAATAACTAATTGACTAAAAACAGTCTTTATTATATATTTATAATGAATTTCCATCAAGTAGAAGCTACAACCATCCAAAAGTTTCCTAATGACATATTTTAACGCCACGCATAATTTTCAAATACCTCAGTGTGTCCCCTGCTACGTTTTGGATTAGGTAGTATCGAAACATATTTCGTTATGTTTGGCTCATGTGTAAAAAAAATATGGAGTATGATTGACTCTCAGTCTCGGTCAATTATTGCTGCTGATGGTGCGTATTTAATATTAAAGTTACTTTATTCATATAGGCAATCACCTCCTATATGTATTTCCTATAGGAAACATGCTACCAAAGGAGCACAGACAATGTTTATTGCACAGTTTTAGTTATTTTTTAAAAACTTCACCACAAGACCGGACCTAATGCGCGCCTCAATTCTAACAAAAATGTGCGCATAAGATTCGTGTAACTAACTTAGATATCATCACGATTCTTGTTCTGAAAGTGGTAGAATAGTACTAGCAGTGTTATTCTGTTAATATGTTAAACCGTAAAAGGCCTTATTTTAGCCTCAATTCTAGTCATAAGCAATACAAATATATTGAAGTAATAGTCGACTACAGGAGTAGTTTCCTTATAGGCATTTTAACTAAATAACTTATGAGGATGCGTAAAACTCTGTCTCGTTTAGGCACTTGTTTACTCATCCTACAAAATAATACTTTTCGACTTTAACGCGTAAATTTAATAAATATTGTCTGTCAAAAATGGATTTGTTAGAAATCGTTTGTGTTAGTATTACTATTAACTTAATATTTAGCAGGTTTCTGGCCTGTTTTAATCCTAACCAGCTTTACATTCAGGAAGGACAATCCGATAGAGAGAATATGGTCTGAGGTATCGAGCGTATAGCGGGTTCAACAGTGACGTTTCCGCGTTTGAAAAACGCTATTTAATGCCAATTTACGATTGCACACAGTGGAATTCGTAATTATTTTTCATAAAAAATAAGTAAAACTTATTAACTATTGCAAACACGGAGTATTTATAAATTGTAATCACACTTTTAAAGTCTATTTGCCATACTTAATAGACTATCAACGAAACATTTTCTTTATTAGCAATTATTTTTTTATGCTTCGCCTCCTTGCGTCGATAGAAATTAACTCCTTCTGAGTCATGGATCCATTTTACCCAGCGTAGCCTATCTAGTATTACGTATCTCCAAAAAATATAGATTTGTACCAATATCAAAATATAAAGAGCAGGTAGTTGGTCAGTTCTATGAAGATCATCAGTTTCATCAAACAAAATACCCCATTACATGATCATTAGAGATTTCAATGCCAAAGTAGGAAAGGAAGAAGATAATGAGAAATCAGTAGGATACTTTGGAATACCTCAAGACATGAAAGAGTTCAAACATTAATTAGATATCTTTACAGACTGAATATATTTTTCAGGAAGAAGCAAAGTCCAAAATGGACATGGAGGGCTTTAAATGTTTTTTTTATGGGTCTAGCACACGTGCTGCAGGGAAGTCTCTAAAGCGCTCCAGGAGCGGCATGTGTGCGGAGAAAGCGATTCACGTTGTTCTTGAATCGCTGTAAATTGTACTCGGTGGGAAACACAGCGCTGGGCAAATTATTCCAAAGGGATGATGTTCTCCATATAAAAGACTGCTTGAAAAGCGTTGTACGCGGAGTAACAAGCTGAACCTCATTCGGATGTGAAGCACCAGCGCGACTTGTATTTTTAACATGCACCGCTTTGGGAGGAGTTAAGCGGGCTACATCCTTCGAACACTTTCCATGAAAATACTTATAGAATAGTCTCAAGTCGCCATCCGTTCTTCGATGTTCCAGCGAATCGGGACCGCCGGTCAGTTTCGGGTCTACAATCAGACGAACAGCTCTCCTCTGAATAGAATCCAACAAATGCAGTATATATTTGGGAGCGGAGCCCCAAACATGGGAGCAGTATTCCATAGTTGGTCGAATTTGAGCTTTGTAAAGAATTAACAGTTGTTGTGGAGTGTAAAGCTTTCTGGTTTGAAGTAATATTCCCAACTTTTGAGAAACTCTCCTTGCTATGCCTGCAACATGTTCATGCCAGGACATATTTGCTCCCAAATTAACGCCCAACAAATTGAGCGACGATGCTAGGGGAATGGAGTCAGCCGACATAACTATGTCGGGTTCAGCAACTTTAACTTTTTTAGAAACTGCCGCCTGGGTTTTTGTAGCGTTAAATTCCACTTGGTTACTGACACCCTAAGATAGAATTTCTTCCAGGTCTTTGTTAAGTTGAATCACCTCTTGATGTCTGCGGATATTCGCCTGATCAGTCGATGTCCGAGCGTTCAAAGTGAATAAAGAAACAAGCATATTGTCGTCTGCAAAGCTGTAGATTGGATTCCCGGTCTTTTCCAGCAGATCGTTAATGTAAATGAGAAAGATAGTAGGAGACAGTATGAAGCCTTGGGGCACACCAGCGTTGATTGTGAAGGTGTTAGAAAAAAATCCGTCGTACCGCCACTCGTACAGAAGGCTCTCTGAGGAAACATGAGAGCCACAAACAGAACCTTTCAGACATACCACAAGAGCGTAGCTTAGCCAACAGTCCATCGTGCCAAACACGGTCGAATGCCTTGGATATGTCAAGAGCAACCGCTCGAGATTCTCCAAAGTGTTCAATTGCGTTGTTCCAAACATGTGTTACATAAGTCACTCCTGTTGATCTATGTTTACGAAAGCCTCCTCCTTGCTAATAATGTTGAATCTTTCAAGTCAGAAGATGCTGATTGATAACCTGTTCCATGACTATGTATTACGAAAGCAGTGCGAAATGGTCGGTGATTGCAAGGTCTAATTGCCTTTTTTAGGTATGAATCTTTCAAGCAGGATATTTTAAAAGATGCTGATCTACAGATAACTTTTCCAGTTCCGTCAGCGCCAGAAGCCTTTATTCCGGTGTCTAGCTTCATTAAAATACGCTTTATGATACGCTGTCTGAAGACAACATCGGGTATCTTTGACTGCAATATGGGAATAGTAGGTGGTGTTTTTCCTTGGAAATCGACAGTAGAATGTGAAGCAAAGAGTTCAGCCAACAAGTTCGCTCTCTCAACAGATGTAGTTGCAATGGAATTATCTGGCCGTGTGAGTGGTGGTATGGTGGATTTGGTGAAATTTTGACTAACTGCCTTAGCGACTGCCCAAAAGGACCTGGAATTGTTGGGACAAGCGAGAAGTTTGTTTCTAATTCGTTGATTGTGTGCCTCCTTGGTTTCGTCGGTAATTCGAACAAAGGTGTTACGATTTATAGTGTTAGGATTTTCACGCCACTGTCGTTAGTGTTAGATTTCTTTGCATTTTCGGTCAAACGAAGCTTGCCGTTGGAGACTGCCCAAAAGGACCTGGAATTGTTGGGACAAGCGAGAAGTTTGTTTCTAATTCGTTGATTGTGTGCCTCCTTGGTTTCGTCGGTAATTCGAACAAAGCGATTTATATGTTTTTTCACGCCACTGTCGTTAGGCAATATGTTTAGAAGCAACAGCTTCTTTGCATTTTCGGTCAAACCGAAGCTTGCCGTTGGAGGGGCATTTGTTCGAAAAAGGGATGTAAGCTTCCATACCAGCCAAAATAACATCGGAAACCTCCCTGGCGGAAGCAGATGGGGCGTCAGATTGAAAACAAACGTCTAACTAAGGGAAAGTTCGATAATATTCCATGAAATCTTCAAATTTAGCAGCGAAAAAGGGATACCAGCCAAAATAACATCGGAGACCTCCCTGGCGCAGTCAGATGGGTTATCGGATCGAAAACAAATGTCCATCCAAGGGAAAGTTCGAAAATATTTCATGAGATCTTCCCATTTAGCAGATTTGTAGTGCCAAATCTTGCGCGGCCTAGGCGCCTCTCTGTCACTGATTGGCAGGATACTCGATGTCGAAAGCAGTTTATGGTCGGAAGACCCTAACGGCAAATTTACGGTGACCGTGTAAATCTCCGGATTGGTAGTTAAAAATAGATCAAGAAGACTGGCGAACTCCTCGTCTCGATCAGGGATCCGTGTTAGTTCGTCAATAAGCTGAGTTAAGCCACAACTGATTGAAAATGATTCAGCTTCACGACTTTGTTCGTCGGTAGTATTTGAATATTTAAGCCGGTTGATATATATATAAGCCATATATATATATATATATATATATATATATATACATATATATACACTATATAATATATATATATATATATATATATATATATATATATATATATATGTATATATATATATATATTATATATATATATATATATATATATATATATATATATATATGTATATATATATATATATATATATATATATATATATATATATATATATATATATATATATATATATATATATATATATATATATATATATATATATATATATATATATATAATATAATAAATAAATAACGTCTTTATTAAGATGTAAATACATGTGATGCGAGTACATATTACCCACACACATCGTATAGTAGAAGAGGCGAGATTTAACCATCGGTTATTCTTACATCTAACCTCCTCAACACCCAACGTGTTTACAAGCAAAAATCAACCAACAATTATAGATTAACATAGTAAAACTGAATTAATAATCGAGAAGAGACATTAAAATGCAAATAAACTACATCTAGGAATTCTGCTTATTCAACAGCTCTTTCCTATATAATCGACGAAGTTGGCCAATAGTACACCTTTTCAGATCTGGATTCATGGTATTGTATATATTTAATGCATTATATGTAAAACTGCGCTGAAACAAGGCACTGCGATGCTGAGGCATAGTCAAGCGATCAGGCTGTCTAATATACACATCATGCACTAAATTTCGGGACACTAGTTTCAGCCTTAAATAAATTGGGACTGAGGTTCCTAAGAGCCTCATTGAAAATATTAAGAAGTGCACTTGCACAGTGTTAGCAAAATTTAACCATTTTAACTCGTTTAAAGATACATGTCATCGTCTCCTCGAAAGCGCATCCAAGCAAGGATAGTACACAATACTACAATAATGAAATGAAGATAAGACCAATAGACTTACACGATTTTTTTCTCATCTTTAAATTAAGGATAAAACGATTTACATATAAAACCTTCATTTTTGCATAACTTTTTTGTAGGAGCACCCCAACATGTTCCTTGAATCTGAAATGTGTATCAATGCAAAGATCCAAATTCTTGGCACAGTTAGAAAACAGCAAATTTTGATCAGCCAGCCTCAGTTTCAAAGCCATGCTCAAAGTTGGTAGCCGATTTTTCTTGTAAAAAAATAAAACTTGCGTCTTGTCTGGATTTAGCTTCAAATTATGTTCATCCGGGTAAGCTGACAAAGCCATGCGCTCCTAATACAAGTTTTCAGCTGCAACTCAGGATCTGATGGTTCAAAGAAATGAAGCAACCGTGTGTCACCAGCATACGATTGAAGCGATGAATATGCAGCAGTTTGGAATATATCAAAAGTGAGAAACAGAAGAGACCAGGCCAGGATTGAACCCTGGGGCACTCCCGAGGTAATTTTACCAGTAGTTGAACAAACATCATTCATTCGCACCCTCTGCCGTCTACCCGACAAATAGCTATAGAAAAGTTGTACGGAGTGATCGGCGAAGCCCAGTTAGTGCAGTTTGGCACAAAGTAGGTTATGATGCAGCCCATCAAAGGCCTTCGAATAATCTAGCGAGATTGATATAATAGCCATATTTTTGTCAATAGCTCTGATTATGCTATCAGTTAAATTCAATAAAGCCGCTGATGTGATGTGACCTCTCCGAAAGCCAGATTGATGCAAGGGGAGCAACTCATTAGTCAAGAGATATTCTGAAACCTGTGTATGTACTGCCCTTTCCAAGATTTTTGAAATAACTGGTAACAAGCTAATAGGACTCAAATCCCTGGTGGTCAAAGGATTTTAACTTTAGTAACAGGATTTTTCCAATATTTATATATATATATATATATATATAATATATATATATATATATACAGGGCACACAATAGACTCTTTCCAGCTATATATATATATATATATATATATATATATATATATATATATATATATATATATATATATATATATATATATATATATATATATATATTAGTTAGTTTATTGCATCCATAGTAAGATGTGTGCCTCCCTAGATGGTATCCAATGAGCTTTATTGTTTGCTTTTTGCATCCAATTGTTCCGCTAGTATTGTGATGTCGTCCTTCCATCTTATCTGTAGTCTATCTCTCTTTCTTTTATGTTCTCTAGGCCTCCATTCAACCATACGGCGGGTCCATCCTTTATAATTCATCCTTGCGATATGTCCTGCCCAATTCCACCTTAATATATGTACATATTCGTTGTACTACATGTGTTATTTTTGATCTTCTTCCTATCTCGATGTTAGGAATGCGATCTTGGAGTCTAATATTTAGCATTCTCCTCTCCATTGCTCTTTGGGTTACTTGGAGTTTATATATTATTCTTCTTTTTATTACGCCGTCTCCGTACGAAGGTTGGCGATCCACTATGTTATTGTGATTTTCGATATAACAGCCAGAAATATATCTCGAGATGTTTTAGCAAACCATCTTCTCAAGTCCTTCATCCACGAGTTACGTCTCCGTCCCACTGATCTCTTCCCTGATACATTTCCTTCTATAATCAGACGCAGAATCTCGTATTTTTCTCCTCTCATTCTATGACCGAAATATTGTAACTGCATTTCCTTGATGGTGATAAGGACCTCCTTCTTCTTCTGCACTCTATTTAGTGTTTCTAAGTTGGTCACCTTTTGCATCCAGGATATTCGAAGCATTCTGCGATATAAGTACATCTCGAATGCCTCGATCTTCCTCTCGCTAATAGGGTCCAAGCTCCAGCTTTCATATCCGTATAAAAGAACGGAGAAGACATAGCATCTCAGCATTCTTATTCTCAGTTCTAAGATCAGATCCGATTTTGTAAAAAATGTTCTCATGTTGATAAATGCTTGTCTGGCTTATTCAATTCTCGATCCGATTTCTTTTTTCGGATCGCAGTTGTTATCCACTATTGAGCCTAAGTATTTAAAAGACGTTACTTGTTCATCAGAGTTACCATGAATAGTTAGGAATTCGTCTGCATTTCTCTTAGAGAAGATCATTAGTTTACTAAGTGGGGAATGGGGAATCTTTGGCACAATGACACTACTCAGTATATATCACCACTACACCAAACACTTTATTTTTGCACTCGACGCGCGTTTCGCTAACCATGTTAGCTTCATCAGGAGCGATGATTGTCAATCATCGCTCCTGATGAAGCTAACATGGTTAGCGAAACGAGGGTCGAGTGTAAAAATAAAGTGTTTGGTGTAGTGGTGAGATATACTGAGTAGTATCATTAGTTTAGTTTTGGATATGTTCATCAGACTGAACTGTTCGCTATAATGAACTATTTTATTTATAAGCTTTTGGAGTTCTTGAAGGTTCCTTTCTATGACTACAGTATCATCAGCGTATCTAATGCTGTTGATTACTGTCTCATTGATCTTAATACCAGCAGTTTCATTATGTAGGGCTTCCTTGAATATCGTTTCCGAGTAGAGATTAAAGAGTAATAATGAAAGAGCACACCTTTGCCGTACCCCTTTTCTTATACAGATATCATCAGATGTTGTTTATTCTATATGTACTTGAGCTGTTTGACACCAATTGTTATTATTTGGATGTCCTCCTTGTCGATGCCGGTGGTTTTAAGTACGTCAATCATTTTGTTATGTGACACACAGTCGAATGCTTTGTGGTAGTCGATAAAGCTCGCATATACATCAACGTTCATGTCTCTGCATCTTTTGGTTAATACGTTAAGGAAAAATAAGGCTTCGTGTGTTCCCATTCCATTTCTGAAGCCAAACTGAGTGCGATCTATTTGACTTTCACATTTTCTGTAAATCCGTGTGTGTATTATCCTTAAGAATGCTTTTAATACATGAGGCATAAGACTGATCATACAATAGTCATCGCATATTGAAGCGTGTGTCTTTTTAGGTAGGTTACGAATATTGACTTGAGCCAGTCTGCCGGAATTTGGCTAGTTCTGTAAACTGTAAATTAAAGAGCGAAGTAAGTAAGTTGAGACCTGAACCCTCTTCATTCAATAGATGCTTTAATGTTTCAGCATGTATTTTATCAGGGCCGGTAGCTCTTCTATTTTTTTGGTACTTTTGAAGTGTGGATGACTTCCCACTTGGTGATTACTGAGCCTGATTCATTTATTTCACTGTCTGGTGTTAAGGGGTCTTGTCTGTTGTCGCTGAAGAGATTCTCTATATATTCTTTTCAGACCTTTAATTTTTCTTCAACTCCAGTTACTATTTCATTCCGGTCATTTTTAAGAAGTGTCTTTTGGTAGCTTCGTTGTTTACCCGTATGTATCATATTTTTCTTGCAATGTTTCTATTTCTCTACATTTCTCTGTCAATTAATCCTCCTTTGCTTTCTACATTTCTTTCGAATGATGTTCTGTATTCCTTTGTACTGATATATGTATACTTTTATTTAAAGCCCATGTATCAGGGTCATATGATAGTACCGCCAATATATATTGATGACTTGGCTTTTTTTGTATTGGGGATACCCAATTTAAATGTGGACTTTTAACCTCCGAACGTAGACCAAGCTAACGAAATTATTCTGTCCAAGTCAGTTTTCGATTATTTTTTGGAGAAATAAATCGATATATATATATATATATATATATATATATATATATATATATATATGTTATATATATATATATATATATATATATATATATATATATATATATATATATGTATATATATATATATATATATATATATATATATATATATATATATATATATATATATAGAAAAAGAGGAAGGACAGTAAGAGGGCACTGGCAACAAATAATCCTAAGTTTAACTACTGGGAAACGCCCTTATAAGGAGAAGAGATATTACTAACTATGTAATATCACATAAAGACAAAACTTCTATCACTCATAAATTCGAGAAGGAAACAAAAAATTTCTTAAAAAATCATCCCGATTTACTGATTACTAAGTCTGCTGTGTTGCAAAAACTTCCTATCTTGAGGAAACACACTCCCTACTCCAAGATGATAATACCTATGAAATAATACATCACGATCCCACTTCAAAAGTAGAAATTAAATGCAATAAAATAAATCATTTAAAGATAGTAAGTTTTTAGTGAAGCAACTGCTCGCATATTGACAACTTATAATGTGATTTGTCCCAAATATTATGGTCTACCAAAAATACATAAACCGGATATACCTCTAAGACCAATAGTTTCCTGTGTAGGAGCATCTGCACAACCACTTGCTAAATATATAGCCTCTATTTTAGAAATAGCGTTTTCTACTTTTAATAAATTCAGAATTAAAAATACCTTCGAATTTGCAGAGAAGGTTAACGGCTGCATTTTGCCAGAGGGTTTTGTACTTGCTTCTTTCGATGTAGTTTCACTGTTTACTAACATTTCTCTAGACCTTATTAAATCAATATTAAATAAACATTTCACATTAATAGAAGAAAATATTCCTAAAGAACAGTTTCTACTAATCATTACTTTTTTATATGAACATACATTTTTCTCCTTCAATAGTACATTCTACAGACCAAAAATTGGCGTCCCAATGGGAAGTGCTATTTCCCCAATTCTGGTCGAAATCGTTATGAATAAACTTCTTTTTTTGTCATTTCCCCTTCTGTTTCAATATGTAGATGACTTGCTAGTGGCTTTACCTGCCGGAAGTGTATAGAACACTCTTAATATTTACAATTCTTTCAATCATAAATTAGTATTTACTGGTGAAGAGGAGACTGACTGTGCTGTTCCGTTTTTGGATATTAGGTTGTACACTCTGAAAATAATACAGTCAAACTTGACTGGTATAGGAAAAAATCAAGTTCGGGTAGATATATCCCATTCCATTCTTACCATCCTATGAAACAGAAACTGAAGATCATCTGAGGATTAAAAAACAGAATAGATAAGATTTGCCACCCCTCTTTTAAAGGAAAAAATGTAAAACTGTTGGAAAACATCTTGTTGGACAATTACTATCCTAAAACTCTAATTAAAAAGAATTTTCAAAGATCCCCCCCTTCAAATCAATCCAACTGTCACCACTAATGTCAACATTAAAGTAGGGAAGTTACAATACATAGAAGGTCTTTCCCAGTCCTTGTCTTCTCTTTTTAAAAATAGAAACATTAAGATTGCTAATTACAACATAAAAAGAATGAAATGTTTTTATAGCAATTTAAAAGATAAGACCGATACTTTACAAAGATCTAACATAATCTACGGCATTCCCTGTCAATGTGGTTTGGTCTACGTTGGACAAACTTCACAAAAGCTCTCTAAGAGATTAGCGTTACACAAAAGTGATAGCAAACACAAACCTAACGCAACTAGCTTGAGCTTACACGTAAATAATACATGTCACAGAGTACAATATAACAACAGCTTCATTCTGGATGTTGAGACTAATTACTTCAGAAGAAGTTTCTTGGAAATGGGTTACATAAAAACTCAATCACAAAAAAGACATAGAAGGATTGAGCTCCATGTATACCTATTTACTAACACAAAAAGCCATACCAAACCAATAAAAAAGAACGATTTTTATGAAAAAATTAGTTTCCAGTAAAGTTTTCTCTTTCTGTTATTCCTGCTTTTTATTACTAATTACTTTTCTGTGTCTTCTTGTAATATATATATATATATATATATATATATAATATATATATATATATATATATATATATACGTATATATATATATATATATATATATATATATATATATATATATATATATATTTATATATATATATATATATATATATATATATATATATATATATATATATATATATACGTATATTTATATATATATATATATATATATATATATATATATATATTTATATATATATATATATATATATATATATATATATATATATATATATATATATATACGTATATATATATATATATATATATATATATATACGTATTATATATATATATATATATATATATATATATATATATATATATATATATATATATATATATATAATATATATATATATATATATATATATATATATATATATATATTTATATGTATATATATATATATATATATATATATATATATATATATATATATATATATATACATATATATATATATATATATATATATTATATATATATATATATATATTATATATATATATATAATATAATAATAAAATTTAAAAAATTAAATAAGATAAATAATAAATTACATCCAATATCCTCTTGTTACAAAATTAAAGAATAAATATAATTAATAATAAATAACTCGTCTAATAGTAACATTCATCAAATTTAAGTCCCTTTGTTATAAAATTAAAACTAAAAAATAAATATCATTAATAATAAATAATTTGTCTAATAGCAGCATCCAGCAAAAAAATTTACCACATCCCTAACTTTAATGCTTTTGTGGTTTTTTGTCGAGCTATTGACGACATAGACTACAAACAATATCCGGTTCAGACTCAAATATCACTAAATAAGTTACTAAACTCGTTCTCATAAAAAGATTTTTAAAATAGAGTACCATTTCAACATCATGGTGTTTCTTACAGTTGTGTTCTGTCTTAAAAAGTGTATTTGATTAATGTTTATTGACAACGTTTGGTTTTTAATACTTGTGTAACTCTCTAAGTGTCCTTTTATCATGTTTTTGTAATCATACCTACTACCTGGCCAACAAAAATGAAAATTTTATTCTCTTTACTAGAGATAAATTAACTGCTAAATTTTTGTAAGTAATTTCTCATACAGTCTTACAATTCATTAAATCACATTCTAAAAACGAACGTTTTGAGTTTATTTTCCTGTACCTGGTTTGTCTTTTTAGAATCCAGAAGAAGCTACCATTAGGCGGCGAAAGCTCGCTCGATAATAAAAATAAAAAAGCAGATACTACAGCCTTTAGATCTTTGATTGCTCATCTCTTCTCCTTATAAGGGCGTTTCCCAGTAGCTAAACTTAGGATTATATATATATATATATATATATATATATATATATATATATATATATATATATATATATATAATTTTTTATTTCACCCGGTAGATATAATATATAGGTTTCAGGCTCTATAAAGTGGCATAGTTTGATTTAAGGGCCTAGAGGACAGTAAAGACGAAGCGGCTTATAGAAGGGGGCGTCAATCAACAACCGAAGAAAAAAGTCTTTTATATAGTACTGGAACTAGAAAAGTTTCGATATTTCCCAACGCAGTGACATCAAAATCGATGCCCTGTGGCAGATTTTTTACAAGAAGAACCGTTTGATATAGTGGAACTTAAAAAGCTTAAACTCAATTTAAAAATTGGTTACTGGGAGGGGGCTGGAGATTTTTTACAAAAAAAGAACCCTTTCATACAAGGGAACTGTAAAAGCTACCTCCAATAAGAGAGAGGCCAATTTAGTATTAGGTTATAGTTTTGGTAATAATTATATAGTTTGCTATTTTCCAAAAATAATATTTATACACAATTTTTCTATTAAAACGCCAATAGAATGCATTCTGAATCGACATTAATATTTCGCTTAAACAAAGCGGTGGAAATTTTTTTCAGAAATATTACTACTCAGTATATATCACCACTACACCAAACACTTTATTTTTGCACTCGAGTGCAAAAAATAAAGTGTTTGGTGTAGTGGTGATATATACTGAGTAGTATCATTGTGCCAAAGATTCCACATTCCCAACTTAAAAATATTACTAACCATTAAATGAATAAATAATGAAGAAACTGGGGATAATGAACACCACTTGTTAAACGAAAGGCAGCAGTAAGATGTGAGGAATGCTATGTTTTATGAATTTATCTATATCTATAATAATATATATAAAATGCAACGTCTCTCTGTCTGTCTGTCCGTTAGTGCGCTTATCGTTGGAGAACCACTTATCCAATTTACGGACTTTTTTTTAAAAACATACATATGTTCTCTGGCCAGGCTATATTTTTATTACGATAGGTAGCATAAAGAATGAGCAGTGACGATAATAGTGAATGAAGTCGGAAAAAAGTTTGCCGCTGGCGCGTTCTTTTGCCTAAACCATTAAATATGGAACAATATTATGTAGCAGAGAATATCTATAATCTATAATATATATAAAATGCAATGTCTCTCTGTCTGTCTGTCTGACTATTAGTACGTTTATCACCCGAGAACCACTTATCCGATTTATATATATATATATATATATATATATATATATATATATATATATATATATATATATATATATATATATATATATATATTTATTTTGGCCAGGTTATATAATAATAATAATAATAATCTATATCTATAATATATATAAAATGCAACGTCTGTCTGTCTGTTTTAAACATGCTAAACCATTAAACATGGAACAATATCATGTAGTAAAGAATATCTATAATATATATAAAATCCAACGTCTCTCTGTCTGTCTGTCTGTCCGTTAGTGCGCTTATCCCTTAAGAACCACTTATCCGATTTACGTGATTTTTTAAATCATACATATGTTCTCTGACCAGGTTATAGATATATATTTTATTACATCTATAATATATATAAAATGCAACGTATCTCTGTCTGTCTGTTCGTTAGTGCGCTTATCACTGGAGAATCACTTATCCGATTTACGTGCTTTTTTTAAAACATACATATGTTTTCTGGCCAGGTTATCTATCTATAATATATATAAAATGCAACGTCTCTCTGTCTGCCTGTCTGTCTGTCTGTCCGTTAGTGCGTTAAGTGCTTTTTTTTGAACCTACATATGTTCTCTGGCCAGGTTTATAGGATATATTTTATAGAGTTAGGTAACATAAAGAATAAGCAGTGACGATAATAGTGAATCAAATCGAAAAAAAGGTTACCGTTAGCGCGTTCTCTTGCAATACACTGCCTAAACCATTAAATATGGAACAATATCATGTTGCAAAGAATATAATATATATAACATGCGACGTCTCTGTCTGTCTGTCTGTCCGTTAGTGCGCTTATCACTTGAGAACCACTTATCCGATTTACGTATTTTTATAAATTTATACATATGTTCTATATAATTCGATATAAGCCTAGATAATGGGAGATACGGTGAGATAATGGGAGATACGGTGAGATAATGGGAGATAAGTATAATTAATGGGAGAGGGTAATGGGAGTTGTGGTGAGATAATGGGAGATAAGGAGAAATAATGGGAGATGAGGAGAAATATTGCGAGATAAGTCGAGATAAGCCTAGAAAATGGGAGATAAGGTGAGATAATGGGAGATAAGGAGAAATAACGGGAGATAAGGAGAAATAATGGGAGATGAGCAGAGATAAGCCTAGATAATGGAAATTATGTAGAGATAATGGGAGATATGAAGAAATAATGCGAGGAAAGGGGAAATAATGGCAGATATTTTATTACGTTAGGTAACATAAAGAATAAGCAGTGACGACAGTAGTGACGACAGTAGTGAATCAAGTCCACGCGAGCGGAGCCGCGGGCACGGATAGTTATTTATATTTAAGAAAAAAATGTCATACCTCACATCTTCAATGTTACCTAAAATGCAATAATTAAAATATATATTTCCGAATATTATTTAAGGTAAACAGATATTAACACAAGAAAAGGAAAAAAAAAATGATTTTAAAAGACTCTAAAAGAGACAAAAACATAACTGATTATTCACACCAATCAAAGACCACTCGTTTAGTTTTTGTCTATGTCAAGTTAAGTGATGGTGTTCAGTTTCGTCAGTTGTTTTATTGTATAAATATGGAGGAAAACGAAATTGCAATATTTTAATTAATTAATAAAATATATTTAAATGTTATTTAATCTATCAAAAATTTATGGTTTTTGCCATATTTCATTTTATCTACTTTCAAACAGAAATACTTCTGTACATTCCTTGATGTTTTACCGCTGAGGTTATGTCATAACCATAGCAATGTCGGAACTCTCTCGTTTTAACCGAAAGGAATTTGATTTATGCATAGAATTTGCATTTAAATGAATCAGTTAAATAAATAAATTAACACCAATATTTCAATTAAAAGCAATAAATATCAATTAAAAACATTCACACGATAAATCATATTTATGAATATGTAGTTGTCGGTTATATGTAAAATTAATGGATAATCTTAGCAGTTAGTCATCAAAATCGTGGACTACGAGTAGAGAAAAGTTAATTTTGTAAAGGTTGTAATTATTATAATTACTTTAAAAAAGTTTCAAAATGGTCAATTCTCAATTTTTTCTTTCTTATATGATGTGTCATATAGGGAGCCTGTTTAATGCCCATTAGGTCTCCTCCGATGTGGACGTCCAGCATTCTTTCCAGCTTTTCGGAGGTCTGCCCTTTTTTACCAGTCTGTTGTCGTCCATCCGATCTACGTGTTTATTCCATTGTTTTCTTCTAGTTCTGGTTTATTTGGATATTTGTTGGATCTTATTTAGTGCTTGTAGATTTTTGTTGCAGATTCTGTCGAGGATAGTTTTTCCATGTATGTCCCTAATCACCTTCATTTCTGTTGTCCTCTTCATTTGTGCTGTTTTATATGTGTCAGCTCTTGTTTTTACAGCATAAGTGAGGATCGGTCTCACTGTTGTCTTGTATATTCTTATTTTACTTTCCACTATGAGGTATTTATTTTTCCATACTTTATCCGTCAAACAACCTGCTACTAGTGATGCCTTTATAGACTGTTCTTACCCTGTTCCTTGGATCTCCAGCGTGCATCTTAACAATTCTTTTGAAGCTACCATACATTTTATCTTGGTTGTGTTGATAATTATGTTTAGTTTTCTCGCTTCCAAATTGAAGGCATAAAAGACTTCCTGAAAGTTGTCCTCAGAACTGGAAATGAGGACTGCATCATCGGCGTAGCAGATTGTGTGGAAGTGTGTTGCCCATTTTGTATCCTCTAGTTTTTGGAAAATTGTCCACTATTCTGTCCATGACGAGGTTGAAGATAAAGGGACTAAGTGAATTGTCTTGTCTTATTCCAGCATTTATTGTTACTTGCTCAGTAGATGTTCCACTTTTATATTTGTTCTACATTCTGTGTTAATGTCATATATGATTTGTATTAGCTTCTAATTTGTCTGCTTTCCCTGTAATAATTTTATAATATCTGTTAATTCCACGCTATCGAAAGCTTGAGTCATGTCGACGAAACACATATACGCAGGTTTGTTAAATTCTTTAGTTTCTTCCATTATCTGCTTCACTATAAATATGGCATCAATGGTCTATCGATTCTTGCGGAATCCCTGTTCCTCTCTTATTTGAGTATCCTTGCTCATTTCTATCAGTATGATTTTTGTTAATACTTTTAGGTAGGGTAGGTAGTATTTAGGAGCGGTAGTTTGCGGGTGACATCTTTTGTCCTTTTTTGAATATTGGAATTGTTATGCTAGTTTTCCAGTCTGTAGGTATTTGTTCATGTTTTACTATGTTTATAAAGAGCTGTGATAGTTGTCCATATAGGTTTTCTCCTCTATATTTTACCATCTCATTTGTAATGTTTGTTCTAAAGTTACTTCTAGACTTACTTCTTCCACTTCTTCAAGAATTATTTTCTTCTTCCTTATATATTTTCTCAAAGTATGTTTGCCATTCTTGAATTGTAATTTTATTAGTTTGTACCGTGTCTTTTATATTAGGTTTGTTCCATCATTTTCCAGACTTTCCTTTGAGCGTCATACAGATCACTTTGCATCCTTCTTTCTGCTATATATCCGTTGTCTTGGGTTTTGTTGTGTATGAAATGTATACATGCCCCCTTTTTCTTCTTTGCCAGCGCCTTCATTTCTGACGTGAACCAAGGTGTATTATTTGTTTTGTTGATGTTTACTCGTCTCTGGCCTAAGGTTTCCTTTGCCGCGTTAATAATGTTTTGTTTTAAGGATGTCCACTGTTGATCTATGCTTTTTTGTTCGTTGAGCGTTATTTTTTGTCTCAAGCAATTCTCATATAATTGTTTTGTGCTTTCGGTGTCGAAGGATTCGATGTTATATTTGTTAATATATATAGGTTTTAGTTTCTGTGGGGTTTTTATTTTTAACTCTAAGTTTACATCGGAGCAATTTGTGATCGCTACATACATTAACCGAATTCAGTGTTCGCACATCTACTATTATTTTTTTGCCAAGTATATTTGTATTTTATATCATGTTTGAAAAAGTATTATTTATTTTTAAGGTGTTTAGAACACAGAAGGATTTCAAGGATTTCAGCATATCGCCAACGCCATACATAAAATCTTAAGGAACTAATAGTACAACGAAGAACTAATATACAGTCTCTTTCTCAATTCTTTCACCCCAATAGGAGTATTGGTGCCACTACGCCGTTGCTGCCTCAACTGTTAATCTCCAGGCATCTCGATTCTGCGCGTCCTGATTTGACTCGTGCATACCCATACCAAGAAGAGATCTTACTTGATCGGACCATCTTGTTGGAGACCGTTCCCTTGATCTTCTACCTTTTACCTTCCCCATTATTACAAGCTTTTCCAGCGTATCAATTTTCCTCATAATGTGATCAAAATATTTCAGGTACTGTCTATTAATTCTATTTGAAAGTCGGTCATTTACACTAAACTCTTCAAGAATACATACATACATATATTGGTACGATGTTCAGTATATGATACTTTGAGGCTTTTTTGATATCCCACATCTTAAAAGCATCGATTCGTCTTTTGTTAGCTTGTTTAATGGGCCATGTTTCCGATGCGTAAGTTGCTATGGGGAATATGAAGCTGGACAACAATCTTAACTTTGTGTTTTTTATGATAGCTGGATTTTTTCAGATCTTAGTAAGTTTGATCGTCGAGTTTCTAGCCATTGCCAAACGTCTTCTTACTTCCGCTGCATAGACACCACTGTTAGTTATGAGGGACCCTAATAGTTGAAATGGTCTACAACAGTGTGAAACCAGTAATTTCATTTATGTGTGATAGATCTTCATATGTATTTATAATATCTAGTATGTTTTCTAAATTGCGACATTTGTTTAAGAGGTAATAGTACTCACTGAAATAGGTTGTCCGTCAAACATATCATATATGTATAAAGGTTAATTAAGAACAAATATCTTCTCTTCTGATTTCTTTTTTTTTAAATTTACATTTTGGTTACTCAGGCTCTGCTACCTGCTTTCACAGCTAATTAAACTTTGAAATATCGACAACACTGAGCCGAATCTGTTTGTGATATTTCGGGGATCATTTTTGCTTTTTTATAGGTCATTCTATATTTCTTTTACAACTGCTGACTTTAGTCAGTATTATAACCGGGTAAAAATAATGTCCATTTTTATTAAATACCACGTTAGAGTCAACACGAGCAATTAAAGACCTTAGATACACCTTTCGGTTTGTCTCTAATGTTATTAATAGATGTAAAATCAATTTTAACGAAACAGAAGCATAGTTGTAGTGAGATACAGTCTGTCAAGTAAGCACGTGTCCGCGATATTTCATTTTTGGTAGATACGATTCTAGCAATTCAATAAAAAATCGATAGAGGGAACCTTTGTCTACGACATATTTTAGTAAAAGTATCGGTCGATTCGGAACTCACTTAAAATTGAAAATGCGTGTCGGTTCGAGGCAGTCTTTTTTTGTTCCCATATAAAAGGGCTCAAAATGACACATTCCGCGGCCGCTTACTAATATATTAAAAAATCGGTATCGTTTGTAAAGAAGTCATTTTAACGAGACGAAAAATGTCGACGACTTGTCAAATGCACTTTGAAAGTCGAAAAACGAATCGTGTCTTTGTTGTCACGGAACCCGGAATTGAGGCTGCGTCAAAGAGCGGCAAAATTAAGAAAATCGGGTTTGAATGTGTCCCATGAGACCATTCGACAACATTTTAGTGCTCATGATGTCAAATTCCAAAGCACGTTAACCTTTGCTGGACGAAAATTACATCGCGAAGCGGCTCTCTTGGACCCACGTTAAGATACTTTAGTGACTCTCACAATCGCCGGACGCCGACCATATTGAAAACGTTTGGTCTCTTGTAAAGAGAAAGTTCAGAGGAAAGCCTCTGAGGATTTTGACTCGCGAGATTCGAAAAGTTTGCAGAGTCTGCAGAAAATCTCGTCGAGAGCATGCCTCGAAGATGCCACACGATTATTGATACAGGAGGCGATTGGACAACTTGCTAAGATAATTGCGCAGTTGTTAGCACACCAACGAATCCATTGATGGCAAAAAGTATTCTTGAAAAATATTGTTTCAAGAATATGAGCGGTCACGTTCTTACTTGACAGACTGTTCAGTCTAAGTCATTATTTATTTACTCTTATCACTGTTGATAATCACGTAGTTCTGGTCCAGGATTAGAATATATGTTAACAAGGTTATATAATGAATATAAGCAAGTTATCATACAAAAAAGTCTGCTTGATTCCTCTTAGGAATTATTACTACGATAATGTCACTACCATACGACGTTTAGTCCTCCTAACTGCCTCTTCAATAACTGTATACGACAGCATTTCTCGACCAAGTACAACCTGCAATGGTTCGAGGCCTAAAATTCTATAAAAATGGTTAAGTTTAACTAATGTTCAAGTTGTTTTTTCCTACTTTTATGACAGAATTTTGTTCAAATTATTTCTCTGGGTTGATTTACAACGTGAGAATTTTGCACAGAATATATAAAAAAGAATGACTCTAGATTACTCTAGAACATTCTAAAAGCTGATTCTATTGCTAAATGTCCCTAATACTGGGCCATAATTTCTAAGCTTGTTAAAATTGACACATTAGAATGTTATTAAGGCAATTATTTGCTAAGCTTTAATTAATAGGTTACATTTTTTATATTTAAAACCAAAAAAATATAGCTATATTTCTTCTGTGATAGTCGTTTGTGCTATAGGCGATTGGCTACTTGTTTTAAAAAGTCGCTTTAAAAACAACAAAGATGCAAGTACGAGCACAGAAATGATGTATCTGAAAAATGAACGAATATGCTGTTCAACAGCATCGAGAGTGCCAGAATTATTACAGAATCTTTTCTAAATTTTACGTTTATTAATAAAAAGAATGGCAAGGTGAACAGTACCCAGTACTTCCCTTGAAAACACTCAGTTTTAAAATAAACCATAAATTTGACTCTCTCACACTAAAAAATAATTCCAAACCAATCATTACAACTTTATACGAGGGCTGTATGATAAGTACCTGATTTTGACAAGAAAAAAACATTTTTATATTTGTAAAATTTAGTTTATTTTTCAATATAGTCTTCTTTTAGCTAGACCCACTTAGTCCAACGTTTTTCTATCTTTTGTATCCCATTTAAAAAACACGATTTCTCCAACGTTTCAAAATAGGCGTTTGTTTCAGCTATCGTTGGGGGATAGACTGACTAATGAGGAAATTCGAGGAAGGTCCAAGATAACTGATGTAGCAGGTTGAGGTGGAGATGGGCGGGTCACATCGCAAGACTCTCTGATAATCGATGGATCCATAAGGTAATAAACAGGAGGCCCTGGAATGAGAAAAGAAGTAGAGGACGCCAGCAAACCCGATGGTCTGACGCCATCAAAAGACTAGTGGGATACAACTGGATAAATAAAGCCCAAAATTGAAGAAGATGGACGTACTTAGGGGAGGCTTATGTCCGACGATGGACTGCATAGCTGATGATGATGATTATGATGAACTTCAGAGTGGAAAAAATGTTTCGAATGCATGCAAAAGTGTAAAAGTGACATCAAAATTGTTTTTCTTTCATTGTTTTTGTAAAAGCTTGAAAGGTAACCCTCGTAATTCACTCTTAGTTTTGATTTGTCTGATGTCGTTCATATGATCTTACGGACGAATCAATGAATTTGAAATTTTATCTTTGTTTTAGGGGCGTAGTTGTTCCTACAATATTTTACAATAATTATAATAAAAGAGTGTTGGCATGGCAACACCTGTCAGTTTAAAGGAAATTTCATCAAACAGTTAGTTGCTAAACAGTAAAAGGAGGCGTTTCGGAAAGCTGGATTCTTTTAGGAAACCTCTCCCGGGAAACATTTTTGTAAAATAAAATTTTAAAATCCCATTGCTTTTAAAAGTTGGTAAAAAGTCACAGAGAGATGGCAAAGGGGCGTATGAATTATTTATAAACGGCGCGTTTCTGCTTAATTAACACTTAACCAGCACGCGATAGCCCTGTTTTTCTACCGGAATAGAAGCCGACACCGATTATAGAGTTTTTGACTTTTTCTCGACGTTAAAACGTTTTTATATTTTGAGGTTATTTATAACCTTTTAGAAACTTGTTGCTTTTTAAATAAATCTAAAAGATATTGACTTTAAAATGATGTATCCGATAAAAAAGGTTGTTATTAGTAGATGGACTCTTAATTAAGAATAAAGTTAACGAAATTATTAAACGGGATATTTTAGATTTACTTACGACGTGCTTGGATCAAAACTATTTTGAATTCAACGGTAACTTTTATACATCTAAAGAAGGTCTAATAATAGGTAATCTTTTCAACCCTTTACTAGCGGAAATTTTTATGGATCATTTACAACTAAAAATTCATCCAAACGCGGTAAGCAAAATATTGTTTACTGGCATAGATATGTTAATGATGACATTTCTTGTTTTACGGGAACAGATAGACAACTAACAATCTTCCTTAACTTCCTAAATAATTTGTATCCTAATATTAAATTCACCTTAGAATTACAAACCAATAACTTTATAAATTTCTTAGACATACCTATATCAAAAGTGAACAATAAACACGACTTCTCGATTTTTCACAAGCCTTCACATACTGATACAATTGTACTCAATAGTCCATCCCACCCTTGAACTCACAAAATGGCAGGTTTTAACTCTTTCATACATAGACTGTTACATATTCCTATGACCAAAACTGACTTTAACAAATAATTCAACATAATCAAACAAATAGTAATTAATAATGGATATGACCCTAGCATTATAGAGAATATCTTGAATAAAAAATCGTTTTAAACAACTCTCTAATTTATCTCACCATTAATGACAAAAAAGGAAAATTTAGCACACTCACGTACACAGGGAAAATAACTAGAATAATTCAAAACATTTAACAAAAAAGAACAATTAAATAGCATTTAAAACCCCTAATACCATAGGGAATATAATTTTGAATAACAAAACCAAAGCTAATAAATACATAAAATCAGGAGTTTATTTATTAAATTGTGGATCTTGTACTAAAACCTCTGTAGGACAAACTGGTAGATCTTTTGAAACTCGCATTAAAGAACATAAACATAGTTATTTAAAAAACAAGAACAATTCACATTACACAATCCATATAATAAACGTACCCCATAATTTTGATGATACATTCAAAATCCGGCATGTAGAAAATAAATCTAAAAAACTATGTCTTGAAATTAACAAACGAAAAAACTCCAATCTATTATTAAACGAACAGGTAGACTTAAACCATTCACCCTTACTAAATCTTTATTAGTTCTCTGAAATAGTACCACAGATTTACATCTTTAAAATAACTTTGTCAATAAGTAATACAATAAAACGATTACCATAATCTTAATTAAGGATAGTTTTAAGCACTATATAACCAGTGTTATTACCAAACATTTTTCTTTCTAATTTACTTCTGAAGAAGCTATGGTGCAACAATTGTCAAGTCATTTTAAATATATTGGAAATTAAAACATAGTGTTGTTAATTTTAAGAAAGGTTGTAACAAAACTTAGGGACATTTTAAGTTTCTAATAGGTGTTTACTCAGCAACTACAGTCTGTTAAGTAAAAAACATGTTCGCGATAACTCATGTTTAGTCATTGTGATTCAACAAAAAAAATCGGTAGAGACCACTTTTGTCTATGACGTCTTTTAGAGTTGATTCCGAACTCTCGTCGAAAGTACGTAAAATCTAAAGTGAGTTACTTGTTTGCGCATCGGTTCGAGGCAGTCTTTCTTTGTTCCCATCCAAAGGGGCCTAAAAATGATACATTCGGCGGCTGCTAAATATATTAAAAAGTCGGTATCATTTGTAAAGATGTGGGTAAATCGTTTAAACGAGACGAAAAATGTTGACGACTTGCCAAAACGTGGCTCGGTAGGCAAAGTCACTCCGAAAGTCGAAATATGAATTGTGTCTTTGTTTTTAAGGAACCTGAAATTGACGCTGCGTGAACGAGCGGCAAAATTAAGATAATCGGGTTTGAATGTGTCCCATGAGATCATTCGACAATATCTTCCTGCTCATGATGTCAAATTTCGAAGCACGATGAAGCAACCTTTGCTGGCGAAAATCACGTCGTGAAGCGGTTCATTTGGGCCCACGATAAGATACTAGAGTGGCCGTCACAATTGCCGAATGTCAACCCTATTGTAAATGTTTGGTCCTTTGTAAAGAGAAAGTTCAGAGAGACTGCTCTGAGGACTTTGACTCTCGAGATTCAGAGTATTCAGAAAATGTCGTCGACAGCATGCCTCGAAGATGCCAGGCGAATATTGATGCAGGAGGTGATTGGACAACTTACTAATGTAATTGTGCCGTTGTTAGCACACCAAAGAATACATTGATTGCAAAAAATGTTCTCGAAACACATTTTATCAAAAATACCAGCGGTCGCGTTCTTACTTGACAGACTGTATCAATCCTTGGTCAAAAATGGTACTCACGTTCAATGCATTGAGAGAGTGCAGCACAAATTTCTGAGATACATTACCTTTAAGTCCAATAGACCTGAGCTGACCTACTCTCAGATAGAAGCTGAGCTTCACATTCAAACTTTACAAGATCGCAGAGTTGCTATCGATCTCAAAATGCTTTATAATATTCTCCATAGTAACTACCATTGTCCCTTTCTGCTAGACAGAATTGGTCTGCATGTACCTTCCAGGGTGACCCATTCGAGCCATACTTTTTTTGTGCCATCCCCCTACGGATGCAATAATTTTGTATCTAGGTCATGTCGCCTTGCTAATGAGCATCCCAGTCTGGACTTTTTCGTTGGAAGATCTGTGTTTTATAAACAGTTGTGTGGAGTATGATGTGCATTTTGTTACTTATTGTTACAGTCATTATTTCTTTTTCTATTTTTATTATTATTATTATTATAATTTTCTTTTTTCTCTTTCCCCCATTCTTATTCTAAAATTTTCTTTTTTACTTTAATGTAATATTTTAAAATTGGGCATTGTCCGTTAATTAATAAAATAAAAATAAAATAAAATAAAAAAAATAAACCGAATTTGTTGAAAATAATAACGTGGCTGTTGCATATTTTTGTGGTTGAAAGGTGTAACCTTTTAATGTACGATATATCTATGACAATTCACAAATATAAGATTTATTGTTACTATCTAGGATGGGAATTATCTACTGCAACTTAGCGCTTCCGATGCAGTTTCGTTTCTATGAGCAGAATATGTTCTACTCCAGGCAGAATGCTAACCTAACCTGGAGGCCCTCCACCTTTATTCTGGTTTGGGACAGGCAATGATGATAGGAATGACTTCTAAGCTACTCGATCCACCTAGCCGTCACCCCCCCCCCCCCACTAGAGGCCAGAGGCTTTGGAGGATTAATTAATAAAGCAGTAGTTATCTCAGGCTGCCTAAGAGATATTGCATGGACCAATCAATATATGCGAAGAGACAACAAGGTTAAAATATACAAGACTTGCATCCGACTCATAATGACCTACGGTACAGAATCACGAGACGATATCAATAAAGCAAAAAGGAGGCTACGTGTCGCCGAAATGAAAACCTTAAGAGCAATAGATCGTAAAACAAGGAGAGATAGGATACGAAACATTGACATCAGGGCGTGCAAGACGTGGTAAGATGGGATAGATGAAGAAGAAGACAGTGAGATAACCAGGTAAAAAAAAATGGAGGAGCACAGACTGCCAAGAAGCGCTCTTGAAGGAAAACCAGCAGGCAAACGACCACCGAGAAGATCACCTAAAAGGTGAGATAGCTGGCAATCTACCTCTTAAGAAATCCTCCAACCTCAGATTTAACAAATCATCAGATCTATAAAAAGTATAAGAAGAATAGCAAATTTTAAAAAAAACTTTCTAAACAGCAGCTATAGCGTTGTAGAAAGATAAAGCTCAAAATAGAATCCATTCGAATACACTAAAATTATGCTTTTAGAACTGTTTAACCCTGCTTGGCCCCTCTTTAATTCCGGAACGCTAGGTTCTTTGTTTAGTTTTTTAATCGCCTCTTTAACAATTTATACTTATTCTTAAGATTTCTTAAGATTTTGCAAAATGGGATAGTGGTTACTCTATATATGGTTTAAATTTGTTCAACTAGTAATGGTGATTTTAAGGAAGTAGGGCTATTAGGAAAATAAATTACATTTTTATTAATGAATAATAAGACAGATGTAGTTTCTAAATCATGAGTAACTAAAACGATTTCCAATGCGATGGAGTTGTCCATGATGTATCTAATTATATAAATATACCGAATGAACTTTTAATCAATCTAATAAAAGAAAAAACTGGCCAAGTGCAAGTCGGACTTGCGCAATTAGTATTCCGTAAGGTGATTGCTTTTAAAATAAAAAAAATGTGGAGGTAGAAAACACAACCTAAATGAGTTTACAACAAAGTTCGTTTCCGACCTTTGTTGAAAACTGATGAAAAAATTGTTTTTTTTATATACCAGATAGATTATCAAAGATAACGCACTCGTGATAATTTTCATTCAATCTCCATTTTATGGAGAATATTTCAGATTTTTTCAAAATTTTTTGATCAGTACTTTTCGAGATAAATGGGAGGACAGCTATTTTTAAATATAATGAGGAAATTACATCATATATATTTTTAAGCTCCTGTTTTCACAAGCTTTCATTTGCCACCCCATTAGATGACCTAGTAAATTTTTTTTTCACTTTCGATTTCAGCCCCTAAAACTAACCCCGTAAGTTAAAGTTAAACTTTCAACACGCTACGGCTCTGATTGGGTCATCAATTCCTATTTCAACTTCCCATGTCAATTAGTTTCGGAGAAATCGGGTGTGACAGACGAGCAGACAGACGGATACCGAAGTGATCCCATAAGTGTTTCGTACGGAACACTAAAAAGGAATTTCTTAAGAGAACTTAAAACCTTAAATCAAGATATTTTCATAAAATCCATAAACCTAACCTTAATTAACAACTATGTTCCATCTGAAAAATGCCGTTTTAGTCCAGTAAGTAGGAATTTTAAATGCTCATTTATAGTTGAAACCTGAATTTTTTTTATCAAAAATTAGTTTTCATACATAGATTAGGTATCAATAGTCAAAAATTAGAAATAGAGCGGAAGGAGTTGTAAAAAAATTAAAACTACTCCAAAAAACACTTTTTCACAAATCTCTCAGAAAATATAAAAATTACAAAAAAATGTTTCGAACAAAATCGATACATAATACATCTACAAAATCGTCGTGAATCACTTTCATGTATTTGCGATATGAAACGAGATAGTCGCAATTGAAAATTGTTATTTGACGCACTACTAACTAAAATATAGCCGAATCTAAAAAAATCATAAAAAATAAAAAATCATTATTTTTGAACATTTTTTTAATCGCATCTATGTAACGTAACTAATTTTTTCGGATAATTTTTTTTCAATAACTTTTTGAAAAGTTATAAACAATTATATTTTTTGAATTTAATTTCTTATTGTTAAAATTGATTTTTTTTTGTCTTATTACATTCCTTGAAGTTTTACTTATATATAAACATCTATATAAGAATTTTTTTTCTCAATTTTAACAATAAAACAATAAATTCAAAAAATATAATTGTTAATAACTCTTCAAAAAGTTAATAAACATCGGTTACTTTCGATCTTCTTCGTATTTCAGTATTCTGTATATGATCTCGTAGTTTAACGTTTAGCATCTTTGTTTCCATGGATCTTTGTGCTACTTGGAGCTTATATACGATATTTTTATTGAGGGCCCAAGTTTCTGTGCCGTACGTTAAAACTGGCAACACGTATTGGTCAAAGGTCTTTGCTGTCAGCGTGTTTGGTATTTCCGACTGGAGTACGTCTTGTTTAGTTCTTCTAACATTTCTTGGAGTTCTATTTTGTCTTTTGCTATCAATATTACATCATCGGCATACCTCAAATGATTAAGTTTCCCGCCGTCGATATTTACTCCTCTTTCTTTCCAGTCCAGCGTTCTAAACATGTCTTCCATTGCTAATGTGAACAATTTAGGAGAGATTGAGTCACTTTATCGTACTCTATGATATGTCTCAAATTTGTTTGTTTGTATATCTGTAGTTATTTGCATTATTGTGTTTTCATATAAATTAGTTACGTTAAATAGATAGGATTAAAAAAAAGTTCAAACAATGGTTTTTTATGAATTTTTTCAGATTCGGGTATTTTTTAACTAGCTGTGCGACAAATAACAATTTTCAATTGCAAATATCCCATTCTACCTGAAAAGTGATTCACGACAATTTTGTAGATAATCGATTTCGTTAGAAGTATTTTTTTTGTAATTTTTATATTTTCCGAGAAATTTGCGAAAAAGTGGTTTGTGCTAGCTTTTATTTTTTTTACAACCCCTTCCATTCAAATTCGAATTTTTAACTATTGATACTTGATCTACGTATTAACACTAATTTTTGATTAAAAATTCAGGCTTCAACTATGAATGGGCATTTAAAAGTCTATTTACTGGACTACTTTATTAGCAATTAGATGATTACGCGACTAGGAATATTTAAAATGAAAAGTATTAAGTAACGCCCACATTGCAATGTTACGTACGTCGATGATTGCCTTACTGCTATACCGGAAAACATTCTATAAATATTTAATAGTTTTCAACCAAACTAAAATTTAACATTACGACGCATATATTTCCTCAGGTCGTTAGCTCAACTACACTAGCATGAATTTAAATCTGAAACATCATTGTCTGCTATCAAGCTTTACTGTTAATATTTTCACCATTAAAAATAAAGGCCCAACTAAAAAAAGTCAAACTTATATATTTTATACGCTGATCAAACACAACATTTAGGTAGATTAAAAGGACATAAATACACAGAGAAGTCATCTACAGCTTTAATAATATCTTGCCTACCGACAATGGAGTGAAAATCCGAACGTCATAAATCAAAACAGTTTTGTTCGTGCCCGGAACAGATGCAAACTTGTTCACTGAACTTTTTGCTCCATATTCTACTGGCGAACTCCAAGGAAAAACACCACGAACTATTCCCATAGTGCAGTCAAGGATGTTCGATATTGTCTTCAGACAGCGTATAATAAAACGTATTTTAATGAAGTTAAACACCAAAAAAGCTTCTGGCGCTGACGGAATACCTGCCAAATTACTCAAAAAATATGCTAAAGAACTAACACCAGTTTTCTGTCGACTTTTCAACCTATACCCAAAAAAGGCAAGAAGACCTTGCCAAACAGCTACCGACCAGTCGCACTGCTTTCAAATCGAAAGTCATGGAAGATCAATTAGCATCTTCCAAAATATCTTGAGAATTGAATATTATTAGCGACCATTAATACGGCTTTCGTAAGCAAAGATCAACAGGAGATCTTTCAAATTATGTAACACATGTTTGGAATAACGTAAATGAACATTTTGGAGAATCTCCAGCGGTTGTACTTGATATATCCAAGGCATTCGACCGTGTTTGACATGATAGATTGTTGGCTAAGCTAGCCCTTTATGGTATATCTGAAAAGTTCTGTTTATGGCTCTCGTGTTTCTTCAAAGAGCATTCTTTACGAGTGGCAGCCGATGGATTTTTTTCTATCACTTCACTGTCTCCTACTGTCTTCCTAATTTTTTTTTAATGATCTGCTGGAAAGGACCAGGCATTCTATATACAGCTTTGTAGATCACAGTACGCTTGTTTCTTCATTCACTTTACATGCTCGAATATCGGTTGCTCATGCAAGTATCTGCAGACAGCAGCAAGTCATTCAACTTAATAAAAACCTGAAAGAAATTCTATCTTGGGTTACAGTCACCACGTAGAATTTAACGTTACAGAAACCCTGGCGGCAGTATTTCCTAAAAAAATTAACGTTGCTGAACCCGACATAGTTCTCGGGACACTCCATTCCTCTAGCTTCGTCACTCAATTTACTGGGCGTTAATTTGGGAGCAAATATGTTTAGACATGAACATGTTGCAAGCATAGCAAGGAGAGCTTCTCAGAAGCTGGGAACATTATTTGGAACTAGAAAGTTTTACACTTCACAATAACTACTAATAATGCATAAAGCTCAAATTAGACCAACGATCGAATATTGCTTCCATAATTAGAGCTTTGTTTCTCAGCATACTCTGCATTTATTGGATTTTATTCGGAAGAGAATTGCTCGCCTGAGTGGAGACCCAGAAATGGCGAACAACCTTGATTCCTTGGAACGTCAAAGAAGTTTTGGCGACTCGAGTTTATTCTATAAGTGTCTTCACGTAATTTCTCCCAAAGTGGTGCATGCTAGGAATAAACATCTAGCTAATACTTCCCATCCGTTTGAAGTTCAGCTTGTCACCCCTCGTACAACCCTTTTAAAGTAGCCTTTTATATGGGGAACCTCATGCCTTTGGAATGATTTTTCCAGGACTGTGTTTCCCTTCGAGTATAATTTACAGCGATTTAATCGCTTTTTCCGCACATGCATCGCTCGTATAGCGCTTTAGGAATTTCCCTGTAGCACGTGTGCTATGCCCATAAAAAAAAATAAAAAATAAACACAAATTCTAAATTTAACTTTTCAAATCCTAAAGTTGTCACCCGAAGAGGTTTTCGCAAACTTCTAGTGAAATTTGTATCAAATTTGTATCGTATTGTATCAGATTTGTATAAAAAAATTACCAATGACAAAGACATCGACATAATACAATTAGAAGACAAACCTAAACACAACTCTCAATTATAGCAGTAATAGCAAACATAAAAAACACTTCCCCATTTTTCCCTTTACTGCGGTCAAAACTAACTAAGAAACAAGATATTTTCGTTGAGCGTTGCTGATGAATTCCCGGATTGTGGACATCTGGAGGTCTCTGTGAAGCTAAGTATGTGGACGAACCATATGGCTTTGGCGATGATGCGGAGAGTCTTATTTTGGTAGGTCTGGAAGGTGGATCTGCGGGTACGTAACATTTGGCACCATGTTGGGCTAGAGTAGAACATTCCAGCTCGCATGATCGTCTTGTAAATTATCAGCTTGTTGTGAATTGACAATTGTTGGACTTATTCAGGAGTGGGTACAGCTTACCGAGTTGGTTGGCTTTCTTGGCGGAGGCGGTAACTTGGTCCTTCCATACTAGCCGCTTGTAGTGTATCGTATACCTATTTATTAAATATTATTTTATTGTTGTGTGTTCACGAAATGTTTTACTTTACATAATTTGAACGTATTTGGATTTTTACGGCTTTAATTATTTTTTAAAATCCTTATACCAAGACGCAAGAAGTAGTGTGAAAACCAAATATGGTATAACAACAGGGTTCCCGGTCACAAAGGGTCTCAAACAGGGCTGCTGTATATCCCCAACGCTATTTAAAATCTATTTGGAGAGTGCACTGAAGAACTGGAAAAGGAAATGCAGCAGTATGGGATTACCACTGGATGACGATACTACATTGTACACGCTATCATTCACAGATGACCAGGTAGTAGTCGCTCAGGACATCGATGATATGGAATACATGACACGAAAACTTATGGAGGAATATGAAAAATGGGGCCTAGAAGTCAATATTAAAAAGACCGAGTACATGTGCGTCGGAGGACAACAGCAGGACTTGAAACTGGCCATAGGACACACCATCAAACACTGTGCCAGTTATAAGTATTTGGGAACGAGAATATCTAGGGACGGAACACTGGAAGAAGCAATATTCGAGAGGAATATCCAAGGAAGAAAAGCGATTGCAATGCTTAATAGTATACTATGGGACGAAAACATAACCATTGAAAATAAGAAGAGAATTTACAACTCAATAGTGAAAAGTATAATAACTTACAGCTCCCAGGTGTGGCCATTAAAGGAAAGAACAGAAAAAATACTAAAAGCTACAGAAATGGATTTCTGGAGACGAGCAGCCAGAAAATCCAGAAAAGACCGCATACCAAATGACACGATAAGGCGAGCTTTAGAAATAAAGCACGATATAGTGGACGAAATTAGAACCCAACAGTTGGTATGGTACGGACATGTACAGAGAATGACACAAGACCGACTACCTAAAAAGATTTTAAATTGGAACCCTCATGGAAAAAGAAAGCGAGGCAGACCACGCCAAAGCTGGAGAGCAGGAATCAACAAGGAAGTACTAGAGAGAGATCTGTAGGAGGAGGGATGGAGAAACCGGGAGGAGTGGAAATTAGGCATCGGAAGACGGAAGACGTTATAAAACCGATTGATATATATATATATATATATATATATATATATATATATATATATATATATATATATATATATATATATATATATGAACGTTATTTAATTTTCACGGTACCTAAGGGGATCGGAAACTTCTACAGATTACAGAGCTTTTAAGTATAATTCTGAATTTCTTCTGTGTAGATTAAATAACTGATACTAACGTTTCGCCGATCGTCTTCGGTTTCTTCAGAGCCTGTTCCGAGAACTAACTTCTTCGGAATGAAGCACGAAACTGATTTAATTTCGCTTGTAAACCCTTTTTATATTAGCGGACGGGGGTGAAGGGAGAGCGGGGCATCATTGATGATCTGTTCTAAGACTGGTGAAAATTAAAGATCATTGTCACGTATAAGGTTATGGGGATGTTTAGATATTTCGATGAATTCTCGAATTTTAATAGGATTGAAAAATTATCTTATTGCATGGTGTCCTGTTTTATTCCGGTGCAGAAGTGGAAAAGTTACGGCGATGTTCTGTATTTCTAGTACATATTTTTCAGCCGATTTTATCGATATAAGTTTTACCACAGCTACATACAGTCCCTGGCCAAATTATTAGACGCACTGCAAGATTTCATGTAAAATATTAATTACCGAGTGATATTGTACCGTTTTATTATTTTTAAATTGTTTTGTTTTTTATTTTTATATTATCCAATCAATTACCTATTTATTTGACATAAATAAAACAGCATTAATTTAGAAAAGCATAAGTTTATTAAGTTTTAAAGAAAAGTGAAGTTAATGTTAGTAAAAGTCAATATTTAGTTGAGCCACCTTTAGCCGCTATCAAAGCTTTAATTCTGCGCGGCATGCTATCAGTGCAAGATTGTACTGTCTCCTGCATTTGAGGATGATGATTCCACACATGAATAATCTTTTCTAGGAGCTGGGTTTTGTTGGTAATCACATCTTTAGCCACTTCTCTTTTCATCAGCTCCCACACATTTTCAATGGGGTTCATACCCGGCCAATCCAACAGAGGGATATTTTTTTCTGCCAAAAAAGCTTTAACAGACCGAGCAGTGTGGCAGGGAGCTCCATCTTGCATGAAAGTGAATGGTTCCCCATTTGGAAACCATTCTCTGAGCTGCGGAATCAACCGATTTTGTAATACTTCTTTGTACTGATCTTGCCTCATTATTCCTTTGACGACGTACAGACGTTCAGTGCCCTTGCCGCTGATGACTGACCAAATCATCACTTTGGTGGGATGTTTAACCGTCGGGACGACACAATCAGGATGAAACTTTTCTCCATGACGATGACGCACATACTGAGCTTTATTCTGCAAAATTTCGAATGTGCTTTCGTCACTGAAGCAGACCTGTCAAAAATAGGAAAAATATATAAACTTCCATGTTTATTTGCTTTATTTAACTGAAAATGATAATAATGTATCAATTATTGATTAAATTGCTGTATCTTACCGATCTCCAGAAGTCCACATCTTTGTCTTGCCATTGCTTGGCCCACTTCAGGCGCTTTGCTTTCATTGCAGCTGTTAACTTGGGCTTCCTGGCGGGGCGACAGGTCTTAAAATCTAATTCTTTCAATTTTCTTCGAACAGTGCGCTCAGAAGTATTTACGCTAGCATCCTGGAGTTGTGATTTTATTACTTTTGTGGTAGCAAATCTGTTTTCTACACAAATTTTCTTCAAACATCTCTCTGACCGTGGAGTGAAAATTGGTTTTCTACCGCATCTTTTCTTTCTTTTCGGGCTTAATTCCTTCCTTGACTCAATTTTTTTTTTACGCGTCGTACACTAGCTTCAGAAACCTCCAATCTTCGTGATAATTCTCGGTTTGTAAATGTTTTCGCAATCACAAGGGCCTTCACTTCAGCTTTTTTACGTGGTGAAAGATCGCCTTTTCTACCCATAATGAAAATAGTCCAATTACTTTTTTAAAACACTGCATACAAAATAAACTAATAACTGAGTAGTATAAAACTGTTAAACAAACAATCACAGTCCATAAAGCCACAGAAACACGTCCGTACCTGACTCGATTCCGATCGCGACTGATACAGGTTTGTACTTGTTTACGTTCATGTATCACTTTGTCAACACAGTGTTGCCATATGTTAAAAATAAATACAAATATGTAGTCTACAACAATTCTTTTAAATAAAAATCAATAATATTGTAGTTTAAATATACCATTATTGCATAAAAACTCTTAAGAAACATAAAATTACTAAAAAAAATACAGTGCGTCTAATAATTTGGCCAGGGACTGTATTGTGGACTCCTAGATTTTCAAGAGAAATTTTATCTTTAATTCATTGGTAAGTAAAAAAATCGACTAAAAAACGATTTTCCTTCATTTAATACCGTTCCTTGAATTTAATTTTCAAAATGCTGATTTTCTACTCTCTTCAATAATAACAGTTCTACTCAATGGATCTGTTTTTGGTCGCTCAGCAACGTTGTACGCTATTCATCCCTATAAAAACACAGGCTGCAATTTTCCTATCATTCCTTTATCGGAACTTGAACCGTCAACACCTCTGCTATATCTGTTCACTAATTACGTCATGGGAAAATGGATATCACCTCGGAAGAAACGGTACAAGTAATTGCTCTATTGAAGGAAGGGCATAGCCAACGTGTAGTCGCTGCGCAATTGCACCTGAGCCAGTCAGCAGTCTCCAAAGTCTACAGATGTTACCAAGAGACTGGCGCCTTTACACGGAAACTGGGGTCAGAAAGAAGTTGTACCTTGGAGCAAGACAACCGCGTCATTGTCAACACAAACTCTAGGAAATCGTCAGCGCTCCGACAAGTTCGTGGTCGGGCTGTCAGTCATTGGACAGTCAGAAGACGATTCACAGAAGGTGAGCTAACTCCGAAGAGACCAGCTAACAGACCCAAATTGACAGCATCCCAACAAGCGTGATTCAGATTTGCCCGAGAACATATCGACTGGACCTTAGAGCAATGGCGCGCCGTTTTATTCTCAGACGAGTCCTGAATGTGCCTACATGGCAATGATGGATGAAGACGAGTCCATAGGAGGCCTGCTATGCGCAGAGCTGCATTACTGAAATGGTCGCCTATGCAGGAGGTTCTGTCATGGTGTAGGAAGGCATCTCACTGGATGCGAAAACCGCTTTGGTTTTCGAGAGTGATGAGAGTTGTAGCGGTAGATTAACTACTCACCGGTACATCGAGGAGATCCTGCAGGAACACATTGTTTCTTACGGTGGGTTTGTTGGCGATAGCTTCGTGTTAATGCACGACAATGCGAGGCCATATGTTTCTGCATCGGTGCGGCAATACCTGGTGGAAGTGAGAATACCCACAATAGACTGGCCTGCGTGGAGTCCCGACCTTAATTTAATCGGGTACATGTGGGATGAGCTCAAAAGAAGGGTTCGAGCCAGAAATACAGCCCCTGCATTGTTGAGGGATTTAAAGGTTGCGATGGCGGAAGAGTAGGGAAGAATCCCACAGGCAATGGTGAAAAAGTTCACCGGCTTCATGAAAAAACGGCTAGAAGCAGTAATAAGGGCTAGGAGGGGAGGGGGTAAGACAAAATATTGATTTTGGTTTTTATCAATAAATTTAATTTTTAAACTTAACATTTGTTTAATTTTTCCTCTCTCTTACTCCTATTTTCAATCCTCGTTCTCCTTGTTTCCCCTTTCAATCACTTTAATCAGTAAAAAGCATGAGGTATGCTATGGAATTTGGCATCATTAGAAAGAGAATAGAATGGGCTTTCAAATGATACTAAAATCCATAAAAATATATCAACACTTAATTCTAGGATGCGTGTTAAATGAAGCCAAATAGTTTGAGTCGATTTTTTTGCTCCCCAGTGTAGCTCTGAGATGCTGTGAGAGTTTAAGGCACATAGAGAATGGTATTATTATTTTATGTTTCAGTAGTATTTTCGAAATGCCATGTGTGACATTATTAATGCATAGAAGGACGACTGCTAATTTTTAAATGGAGCGTTATATATCTTGATAATGGAAACTGTTCGATTCAAGAACGAAAGTAAGGTGCTTTATTAACAAGGGAGTTGATGACTGACTGCTTTTGGGTGGGATGGTGATGCGGGTAGCTATTAAATATGTATTCGTGTGAGTAGGCTTTCTGGATACCGCGTGGCCTAAAGTCATATTGGCGAAATTCCGTCTATTAGGATGCCTACATAGACTAACATAAACCTACATAAATATTACATTTGAACAATACGAGTCCTCCCTCCTCCCCAAAAGTAACGGGAATTTGTTTTGTGGATAGGTTGGTCCCTGTAGTACACGGTTCGCCCGCTAAGGTGATGTAGTTACACGCCTCTCAAGTCAGTCTGCCAAGCGACGTCGGTAAAAAGGATTGTGAGCGGCTCCTGAATTTTTTTTTGTAAAAGTTGTTTTGTGTACTTGTGGTTTTTTAAGATGGCCGATTCTCGGGAACTACGCGTGGATATCAAATTTTGTTTTCTACTTGAAAAAAGATCTGCAGAAACTGTTGTGGCGATTGGTTCTTCCATCACGAGAACGCGCCAGCACACACGGCTCTGTCTGTGCGCTAATTTTTGACAAAAAACGTCATGACGACATCTCTATAATTTGGCTTCAGGGACGAAATGAATTAGACAACTTCCTGACTTATTTAAATAGAATCCACCACCCGATACAGTTCACTCTGGAAGTAGAAGAAGAAAAAAGCCTCCGTTTCCTTGATGTGCACATAACTCCGAAAAGCCACGATCAACTTCACACCAACCGATATTTAAACACTGGCTCATACTACTATCCATCCCAAATCCAGTCGGTTGCCAACACCCGCGTATCGAGATCATACCGACTCACTGAACTAGACACGAGACAGACACAGACAGATCATGGAGTTTACAGCATCCCATGCAGAGACTGCCACAAATTGTACATAGGGCAAACAAACAGAATAATCTCCACCCGGATTTAAGAACATAAAATAAGTATCAGAAACAAACAAACGACTTCAGTTCTTTTTTAGTACCTTCATGATATTAGTCACAACATCAATTTACTCGATTACATATTAAAAAAAAAGACGCATAGTCAGAGAAGCCTTAAAAATCGAAAGGTATGGACAGCTAAATAAGCGGGATGATGCACTGAATATCTAAACTACATGGAAGGGTCTACTAGCTAAAGTAAAACATCGAGAAAGCAGCAGACAGCATAGCACCGGAACTCGTAATTACCACCGATACGGACAACCAACCGGCAAATACCGATGCTCGAACGAATATTCCCGATCCCCCCCACTTACAATCTGCGTAGACACCGACCTATAAAAGACGGCGACCGTAATTCGGTTTCTTAATTAGCTTCGAGCGGCAGCAGCAGCAAGATCACAGTATCGAGCAGCAGCAGCAGCAAGAGCACTTGAAAATGCCAAATGAGATTTTGGCGAAACGTTGTGCAAATTCATTGTTGGATGAACGAATTGAAACCCGGAATTTTAATGTAATACATTCCAACATCCGTGAAAACCTCTGTAATATACAGGGTGCGGCGCCAAAAATCCGGACAAAATTCAATTTGAATTTCCCGCCGTTCTATACCACTTCGAGAGGTCGCAATTGCCGTCCAAATATCTTGACGCATGTACTAAACATTCATAACCTCGAAACAGTCGCAATGTTGAAAACGAGTGTGGAGTATAATCGAAGAGCCGCGATTATCGAAAGTGCTCGCGTTGGGCGCTCAGCGATAGAAATCATTTGATTCTTTGGGTACCCAAGATCGACTGTGTATGATGTTGTCGCGAAGTATAACGAGTCGGAGAAGTCCAACGAAGGTTTTGCAACACCGGCAAGGAAAAAATTGGTTGTCGGACAACGTCGACATGTTTTGGTCCAAAGAATTTTGGCCTCCCAAGAGCCCAGATTTTAAATCTTTTGGACTTCTATGTATGGTTGAAAGGGTCACTAACAAGTTCAGACATACAAACGTCGCATCATTGAGAGCTGCTATTGAAGCGGCATTCGCCGATATGGACCGTGACATATTAAAATGGGCCTGCGATCGCATTCTTGCAATAAAAAAATTATGTTTCAAAAAAATGTTTAATTTGTCTGAATTTTGGCGCTGCACCCTGTATATATTAATAAATAAATATATATATATATATATATATATATATATATATATATATATATATATATACGAGTATATATATATATATATATATATATATATATATATATATATATATATATATATATATACGAGTATATATATATATATATATATATATATATATATATATATATATATATATATATATAAGTAAGAATCTAGGTTAAGTAGACTGTACTTTTCACGAGTTTTTTGACCCAAAACATGCTTAGAATATATATTAAAAATTTCGCTTATGTTTGTATTTATGTCAAAGGCGAAACTTGCATAACTCCTTTACCGTGACATTCGGTTCTAGACATTTATGAACAATGCACGAAATAAGAAGTTATATTGAGAGTTAGTGGTGTAGCAGGTATAAATAATGCGAACTTTGAACTTTGCTTTCCAGATTACGATAACTTTAGCTAATAATAACTTTGCGAAAGGCGGAAGAGTCGATTATTTAAGAATGTAGGTTGAGTTATGTAGCCCTGGAAAGGTCAAAGAGTTTTTGGAAAAGCTGATTTCTTAAAAGGTCCGACTTATTGGCAATATTAGGTATTAAAGTAATAAAATAATTTAACACCTTTATTAAGGACATAGATGCATATAGGCCAACTCCAAGATTACGATGGAGGATAAATGATACCTGTTAAAATTATTCTCCAGGAACAACAGCGAACGAATTAGCAAAATTTAGAGCTACCAAACCATGCAGAAGTCGAGAACCAGCGTTTGGTATACCAAAACAGGTCGTTAAAATTATTCTCCAGGAACAACAGGGTTGAACTACAGGGTTCCAGGATATTCGAGGATAAAATGCAAGGAAAAAGCGAACGAATTAGCAAAATTCAGAGCTACCAAACCATGCAGAATTCGAGAACTAGCGTTTGGTATACCAAAACAGGTCGTAAAAAACAACAATCGACAGATGGTTATATCAGCAACATCTAGACCAGAGGTTCCCAACCTTTTCTGGGACACCGTCCCTTTTACAAGAAAAAAAAAATTCTAACAACTCTTTCATAATAGTTAATTATACCAAATATTAAAATATTATTGCATATATACATATTTTATCTGTCTAGCTATCTATTAAAAATCACAAAGTTGAAATTAATTAAAACGACCATCAAATGTAGTAAAAATTGTTTATTAAATATTTAAAAATAAACTCAAAATCAATAAAAAATAAAAAAATTAATGAGATGGTTGGGGCTGGTGAAGTTTTAACAATTTGTTAATGTCGTGTTCCAATTTCGTTAACATCAGTCGCAAATTGCCACGTTCAGTGATGTGCACTCTGTCCCTTTTCATAGACAATAAATTAGCTACTGCACTGAACCCACGCTTAGCCAAATACAATGAAGGAAAAGCAATTAAAAATTTCTGTACTCTTGCTCACAATCCTGGGTAGAGAGTTGGTATCGATTTTTGAAGCCAGAAATCCTGGTATCCATTTCTAAATTTTACTTTTAGGTCTTCGTTAGTTGTGCGTTCTACGAGTTCCTCTTCTAAATTTGATGATTCTGCTGTATCTGCATTTGTGAAAGGATCTAAAACTCATATTCATGTTTAAAATATCCTGGAATTACTTCGTAAAATCAGCATAAAGAACGTCCAAGTGTTGGCAATAAGTAAGTAAATCTTCCTGTTTTGCAGAGACTGCTAGTAATGTGGGAAAGTGGCTATATCCACCTCTATCTAGATTTCGTTTGAACAGAAGAAGTTTTCCCACAAAAGCAGCTATGACTTTTTTTGTTTTAATTAAATTCAACCAATCACCTTGTAATTGTAAATTGATTTCATTAAATATTTTAAACATGTCTGTCAAATAAGCAATGTTATTTTTGGATGTAATCAGGTTATCGCGCAGTTTTTCGTCAAGATTTACACAAATAGTTTTTGAGAGCCAACGAACTTCTGTGTGTAGCAGCAAGCGATTGTAATCTTCATCATTTTCATCACAAAGTTGACCAAAATCTGTCATGCAATGAATCGCTCCTAATCTTATTGACTGCTCTAATAACGTAATGAAGCGATATAAGCAGGTGCTCATTCTGATTTTTTGCAACCAAATGCTGACGATGAATAACACAGTGTACATAGGAATTTCTTTCTCTTGAAAAAACTTGTATTGGTTTCCAAATTTTTAGCAAATAATAACTGTTGACAATTTTTTTCTTCTTTTGTGATTCGAACATATGATAAAAGTAGTGCTTCGTTATTTGGTAGAGTTGATTCATCGAGTTGAATGGAAAATTTGCAAGTCTTTAAGTAATCGCATAAGGATATTTCAACGTCTTTAGCCATTTCATCTATTTTTCTTTGCACCGAATGATTTCTGATGATATCTGACGGTGTCTTAAGATGAAAAACAGTTGTTATTATATCTTTGACTGCCAGCAAGATTAATTTCTCGCCAATTGTGTGTGGTTTTCCCGCTTTTGCGATTAACAATGAAATGTTTTATGAGGCTCGTAGTTCACCATCTTCTTGTTTAGAAGACGACGCAAAAAGGTTTGATATAGTTGGCTCTTTTAAATATTTCTTTTCCAGTCCTTGAAAATAGGATAAATCTCTGTCCTTTTTATCAGCATGCATTTTATTCTAATGCTCTGCCTAGAAGGCTTCATGGCTTCAATTGAAAAAACTTTTTGGCCAATTAAACACATATTTCAAATACTCACTCACTATCACTTTCACTCACGACTACGGATTATTGGTGAGGCAAATAAAAATAATAAGATATTCTTAGATCTATCCCTGCCTTTTATAGATTTGATTTCGTGCACGCATCAACTTGTATGCCTTTGCTTGTTTGCGATGCAGGTGCACTTCCTCTGTAAATAAGTCATTACAAGCTCCCATATTTGTGTCGAGACATGCTTGATTGCGTGAATCGCGTTTTTGCCTACCAACTTGCACCGACAATACTAAACTGAATTAGGTGTAGGTATACTTAAGCTAATTTAAATTTTTTTATGCTTATCTACGCGATAACAATATGATAAAAATTATAGATAGCTCGATAAAATATTTATTCATGAAAACAGTAGGTATTTTGAAAGTATTTTATTATATTAATTTCCTAAATAGGTAGGTACGCCACGGCCGCCCCCTTTGACTGTCGTCACGTCCCCCCCATTCTGGACCCGCTACTGTCCCCATGGAAGGCTCCAACGTCCACTAGACCGTTGGCACAAGATCTAGCTAAAGACAGGAGGAACGTAGTTATCGGCCCCTCAAAGAAACTGATGTCTTTATTTTACAAGGTTCCAGACCAAACTAGTGGTGGGACTGATCACCGGCCACTGTCACATGAGGAAACATTTACAGAAAATTGGTTGCCTCAATGGTCCCACAATATGCAGCCTAGGTGCCTATACGAATATGCGGCTTTAACTTCGAACAGACATAAACTGTTCGGAGATATACATCGTAGCGATAAATTACCACATGAAGAGCCAATAAGCCCAGGCTGGAATACACAAAACAAATACAATCGCCTACCCTGCCTACAACCAACCAACCAACCAATTAACCAACTAGGCACATTGGCGCATCGATTCTAAATCTACCACTTGACTAGGTCGACGTAATTCGGAATGAAACATCTAAAACTAGGAAATACGCCCATCCATCAAGGCCAAAACCTCCAAACTTCTTGTACCTTACAAGAACTTAAAAATAACGAGTCAATTCTGGTTATTTCAGCAGACGAGAAAACGCAAAAGAAAGACAAATATGAGGAGAGGATCAATGAAATATTAAGTGGCAGTACAGGATTATTCAAACCGACTCAACCAGTAGAATCAAAAAGCCGGGCTGTCACCCCAATCAAGAATATTCAAATATAAAATTTATAATAAAATGTAAGTCAAATAGTCTAGATATACCTGTACATAGGAAAACTAACGGCATTTTGGTACATTCGGTTTACAAACGGCCAACTTGTACCAATAAATATCTGAATGTTATTGCACATCATTATTTTTCTGAAGAACTCTCTGTTATGAACTTTTTTAGAGCTTTTTCAATTTGCGAGGAACATATGTCCCACCAGACACAAATAGACAAATTAGTTCCCTAAAAATGAAAGGATTGTGTACTGACAATATTAGATGTTTAACCTTCTTAAATGCTACCCTCCTAGACAAGATTCTTATGGATTGCCCAGTGGATAGTGTAGCTTTACCTTACATCAACGGTAATAGAGACGAACTAATCTTTACTTAAAAAAGCCACCATCCGCATCTTCAACATTTTACCAAAAGACATAATTTCTTTAAAAAACTTAAGGTGTAAACTTGCCTGTTCCCCGACAGGATGTACGTTTGAACAACTCATAGATCAATATTAACTATAATTAGGAAACATAAACGATGTATCAAAAGACAGAGATTGTACAGTCAGTTGTAGGTGAACGTTAACTATCTACAAGGCATTCCATCAATGTGAGAGAAGCCAAAGTTCTTGTTCTATAAAGGGAAGTTTAGGGAAATAATTGAAATTTACAAGCACACTAATAACATTAATCTGCATTACAAGAGGAAACGATTCTTACAACTGGTTATGATGTGGGAACCAATATTCAGACAAAAGTACTCCTTCGAGCTCATTTAGTGTTCCTGGACATTCGGGGATAAAAGGTAAAGAAAAAGCGGACGAATTAGCTAGATTTCAAGCTACAAAACGATACAGGGGTCTAGAACCAGCGTTTGATATATCAAAGCAGGTGGTAAAAACGAAGATCAATAGAGGATCATATCAGTAACATCTAGATCGTTGCCTCTCCACATCTGGCCAGAGACATGAGAGAGACGTAATTCGCAGCCATTCAAAAAACCAAAGACTGACGTCCTTTGTTTAAGAACGAGCCCGATCAATCTATATGGGACTGATCATCGGCCACTGTCACCTGAGGACACATTTATAGAAATTGGGTATTCATAATGGCTTCTGACATGCAGACTATTTGGTGAAACGGAAGAAACCTCTACGCACATCCTATATGCATACATATCCTTTAACTCGGAACAGATATAAACTGATCTTAGATCTACATTGTGGCTGTAAATTATCACATGTAGCTTGGCTTGGAAGCTAATAAATCTTCTTAAAGGGACGGTGCTCATGTAACCAAGGGAAGGGAGCAAAAAGAGAACAGGCAGCAGTGCACAAACGGGCACAATCGCCTACCCCACTTAGAACTAACCAAACCAAAGATCTCTGACGTTGTCTCGTGTAATCGTAGGCCACATATCGGCCATGTTGACAAAATGTAATCTCAATAACTGACAAATAAGAACGGCTGATATTTTAGTTTGTAATTAAGAGGGACACCATTTTATAACACTGTAAGTAAAAGAGCGCAGAGTGGATATTTATAGCAACCAGAATTTGGTAAGATTAATAATCTTCTTCTTCCTGTTCCCTGTATTCACATACGTCGGGGTCTTTGAACCATTTATTCAATTTATATTGAAGTTGATAATATTCTTTGCTAATCGAAAAGTCCACACCAGTCCCTGATATTCCGGAGCCACGAGTGCCGCTTTCTGCCGGGTCCTCGCCGACCCTCCATTTTTCCCTGAAGAATAAGTTTTGGAATCGAGTAGCGGTCACCTCTTAGTATATGTTCCAAATAAGACACACTTCTTTGTTTTACGATATTAAGTAGTTTCCGCTCCACCCCGCCTCTTTGAAGCCCTTCCTCATTGGTTGGGTGTACTGCCCAAGAAATTCGTAGCAAACGTCGCAGTACCCATAGTTCGACAGCTTCGATACGATTCAATGAACTCACTTTTATGGACCCTGCCTCTACACCATATAAGAGGACCGGCCAGACACAGCATTTTATTACTTGTATGCGCAGAGCAAGTGGCAATTGTCTTTGAAGCAGCGTATTTTTCAACTTTAGAAAGGTATCCATTGCCATGCCAATCCGAAGTTTAACCTGCCCATCACAATTCCATAGTTCGTTGACGACAGAGCCAAGATATTTGAATTTAGTAACCCCTTCAGTCTCTTGATCCTTTATAAAGAGAGATACATCCTCTTGGGGGTGGCTACTAATCCCAATATTTATACGTAGATCATACTCATCGCCAATATCATTCAATTTATTAATTAGAATTTGCAGATCTTGCATGTTATTAGCAACTATTGCCGTGTCATCTGCATACCGAACATTATTACCATTAATTTTTATTCCTCTGCATTCATCTTCTACAGTAAGTTTTTTCTCAACGTAGATATTAAATAATACTGGCGACAATATGCACCTTTGCCTAACATCCTTTAAGACACTGAAGGTTTTTGTTGAAATGTCCTTATTAATTTTGATTTCGGCAGATTGATTTCAGTATACCTGTCTCATTATTCGTACATTCTTATCATCTATACCAACCTCATAAAGTCGCTGCACCAGAAAGTCATGCTTTATGTTGTCAAATGTCCGTTGATAGTCAATAAAACATATATGTTAAACTAGCCGTGCCTGCGGCTCCGCTCGCGTGGTCTTGATTCACTATTATCGTCACTGCATATTTCTTATGTTACCTTACGTAATAAAATATATCCTATAACCTGACTAGAGAACATATGTATCTTTAAAAAAAAAAAGCACGTACTAATTCTAGAATGATAAGCGCACTAACGGACAGGCAGATAGATAGACAGATAGAGCAACTTATTTTATATATATTATAGATAACTTGCCCAGAAAAGATATGTATGTTTAAAAAAAAAAAAGCATGTAAATAGGATAAGTTCTCCAGTGATAGGCGCAATAACGGACAGATATAGAGACAGACAGACAAACAGACAGATGTATTTTATATATTATACAAGAATATAGATAACCTGGCCAGAGAACAAATGTATGAATTAAAAAAAATACATGTAAATTGGATAACTGGTTCTTAATTCATAAGGGCATTAACGGACAGACAGACAAACAGAGAGACGTGGCGTGGCATATTATATATTATATTCTTTGCTACATGATATTGTTCCATATTTAATGGTTTAGGCAGTGTATTGCAAGAGAACGCGCTAGCGGCAAACTTTTATATTTATATATATATATATATATATATATATATATATATATATATATATATATATATATATATATTATATATATATATATATATATATATATATATATATATATATATATATATATATATATATATATATATATTTATATATATATATATATATATATATATATATATATATATATATATATATATATATATATATTTATTATTATATAACCTGGCCAAAGAACATATATATGCATTGAGAAAAATATACGTAAATCGGTTAAGTGGTTTTCGCGTGATAAGCGCGCTAACGGACAGAGAGATAGATAGACAGAGAGACGTTGCATTTTATATATATTATATACTTTGCTACATGATATTGTTCCATATTTAATGGTTTAGGCAGTGTATTGCAAGAGAACGCGCTAGCGGCAAACTTTTATATTTATATATATATATATATATATATATATATATATATATATATATATATATATATATATTATATATATATATATATATATATATATATATATATATATATATATATATATATATATATATATATATATATATATATATATATATATATATATATATATATATATATATATATATATATATATATATATATATATATTTATTATTATATAACCTGGCCAAAGAACATATATATGCATTGAGAAAAATATACGTAAATCGGTTAAGTGGTTTTCGCGTGATAAGCGCGCTAACGGACAGAGAGATAGATAGACAGAGAGACGTTGCATTTTATATATATTATATACTTTGCTACATGATATTGTTCCATATTTAACGGTTTAGGCACCTTATTGCAAGAGAGGTAAATTGGATAAACTGGTTCTCAATTCATAAGCGCACTAACGGACCGACAGACAAACAGAGAGACGTGGCGTGGCATATTATATATTATATTCTTTGCTACATGATATTGTTCCATATTTAATGGTTTAGGCAGTGTATTGCAAGAGAACGCGCTAGCCACAAACTTTTTTCCGACTTGATTCACTATTATCGTCACTACTTATTTCTTATGTTACCTAATGTAATAAAATATATATCTATAACCTGGTCAAAGGACATATGTAAGAATTTAAAAAATCACGTAAATCGGATAAGTGGTTCTCGAGGGATAAGCGCACTAACGGACGGACAGACAGACAGAGAGACGTTGCATTTTATATATATTATAGATATAGATTATTATATAACCTGGCCAAAGAATATATTTATGAGTTTAAAAAATGACACGTAAATCCGATAAGTGGTTCTCGCGTGATAAACGCACTAATGGACAAACAGACAGACAGACAGACATTGCATTATATATAATATAGATTATAGATATTCTCTGCTACATAATATTGTTCCATATTTAATGGTTTAGGCTATGTGTTGCAAGAAAACGCGCGATTTCATTGACTATTATCGTCACTGCTCATTACTTATCCAACCTATCGTGTTAAAATATAGTCTGTAACCTGGCCAGAAAAAACAAATGTATATTTAAAAAAAAAAGTACGTAAATCGGATAAGTGGTTCTCCAGTGATAAGTGCACTAACGGACGGAGAGACAGACAGACAGAGAGACGTTGCATTTTATATATATTATAGATTATAGATATAAATACATCTTGTCGTTGCATTTTTGTACAAGAAATTTCATTGAAAATAATGCTTCTCTCGTCCGAAAACCGTTCAAAAATCCAAACTGTGTTTCCCCACTTACTTCTTGGCATTTATTGACAATTCTGAAATGAGCTTTGAGGGCTTGACTCATTAGGCGTATAAGATTCTGTTGAAGACTTGTGTGATCTGTTTTGTATCAACCTGCTTCAGAATCTCAGCATACACCTTGTCATGTCCTGGTGTCTTGCCGTTTTTTTCAGTTTGCTCATCGCTAATTTAATTAACTATACAGAAAATTAATCATGTTTACTGTGTTGTAAAATGGTGCCCCTATAATTACAATCGGAAATAATCAATTCTGAAAACTCAAATAATACTTGAGTTATAAAGAGTAATTCTTGTACTTCAAAAAAACGAACAACCTTAATTTTCATTTAAGATATCAGAGTGGGAAATATAAAAAATATGTTACGGTATAATAACCATAAAATTTCGGGGTTTTATTTCGTAATTTTATAACTTTTATATTGCTGTTTTTCAATTCGTGCATGCTATAAATCTAGCTTAATCAACACATTCTTAAGCTCCGTTGTAGTACAACTGAATATTAACAATGTAATCTTAAAATTAATCTAAAATTATGTGTAAATTTACATAAAACTACTGAAGCGTTTGAGAGATATTTATCACTAATTTAGGACAACATAGATTATTTTTTTTTAAACGGGAAGTGACATTTAAATTTATATACTTAGGCCCTGTTGTATCGGTTACGTTTTTTAGATGAAGTAGAGTCTATTTTTACATTCTTAGCCGAAGTTATATTTGCTATTAGTGGCCCTAAAAATTCGGTTAAGAGAAAGTTTTGTTTATTTTATATCATCATCAGTATATCATCGCCGTCATACTTACGAGTATAGCTTAACATCATTATATCATCCGTTTCTATTAACTTTCTTCTTCTGCAGATTTACATCGACACAAAAGCATAAATTGATAGGCATCTATGTGAAAAATAAACAAACCCTTCTTAACGGTATCGACAATTTAAATTTCCAACATTCATGGAATGTCAACGAACCGTTGTATTATTCAAAATATTTCTCAAAATAACCGTGGACTAGGAATACTTTGTGGAAATTTTTGGTCGCGATAATTTGTGCAGGTCTTTGATGGGTGAAGAAATTGATGAAACACAAACTGTAAAAGAATATTCAAGAAAATCTAATTAGCGTAGCTACTTTCGACGTTTTTTGTTAATTTATTATGTAAAGTAGTCAGAAGGGTGACAATCTCTTCGGAATTATGCCCAGTAGCGCCCTCTGGATTCTCCTTATTATTAGATGATTGCAAAAGTTCTTGCCCGATTTTTATAGATGGCAGAAGCATGCACTTTTGAATGTGCTGATGTTTCTTTTATAATCATATTATTACCTGAGGGTTATCTAAATGGGTCGTGAGTTAACAAAACCTTAAAAAAAATTATTTAAATTAGTTTGTGTGCAAGGTGAAAATGGAAAATGAAAAGTTACATTTTCGTTGTGTTTTCTTATATGAATTTAAAAAAGGAGTGAGTGTTGCAACAAAAAATATTAAAGAGGTTTATTTGGATCGTGCTCCTGCTCTTAGGACAGTTAAGTAGAGGTTTGGTCGATTTTGAAATGGTGACTTCAATCTAAACGATAAACTTTGCTCTGGGCGATCTCCTGGCATTGATCATGACTTTATCCGAAACTTAGTGAATAATAATCCACTAATTACCATTGAAGAGATTGCTGAGAAACTAAATGTTAACAATTCGACTACATTTGGTCATTTAAAGCAACTTAGATACATTTCGAAACTCAATATATGGGTTCCACACGTTTTGACAGAACAGAACAAACTAAATTGTTTTTCCATAGCAAGTTCCTTTCTTGGATCAAGTCATAACTGGAGATGAAAAATGGGTTGTGTATAACAACATAATAAGAAAAACAAGCTGGAGCATGGAAGCGAAAGAATAGAATCTATGGCAAAGGCTGAATTGCATCCAACGAAAGCGTTGTTACCATATGTATCTACTGGGAAGGCAGAGGAATAATTTTTTATGAGCTTCTTCCCAAACAATAACTGCGGAGAAGTTCAGTGAGCAACTCACCCAACTCAATGTTGAAATCCAAGCAAAACGTCCAGATTTGAGCATTCGACCATCATCTTTCACCATGACAGCGCTAGACCATATGTCGCTCAAAAGACACTGCAAAAATTTAGAGAGTTAAAATGGGAAATCCTTCAGCTCCCGCCGTATTTCCCTGACTTTGCCCCTTCAGATTTCATCTGTTTCGTTCTCTGCAAAATTATTTGAATCGCAAAAAATTTAAATCTATAGGAGTCAAACACTACCTACTACCACTTTGAAGAGAAACTACGCAGTTTGAGAAAACATGTTTAAATTATTATTTGAAACTTAACCAACGAGGATTAGTATTAAAAGCCTCTACGGAACATTTTACTTAGAAATTAAATCATTGTTATAAAAATGTAGACGAAATGTATGTCAAAAAGTCTCCGTACACTCAAGAACTGCATTGAAAAAACACTTTAAAATTAGCCGCATTTTATCAAGCTATCTATTGCTAGCTAAACGCAAAACAAATGAATAATTTTTGGCCATACTTTATAATCTGTCACGTCTTGCTAGTAATTTTGCAGTCGGTTTTAAAAGTAGTATTAAAAATGAGCGAGAGAAATTTTTAAGTTCGAAAAATCATAATTGATTTGTGGAAAGATGGAAAATCGTACAGAAATATAGGAAAAGATGTTAAAAAGTCGCATGCTACTATTCTGTACATTGTAAAGTAGTATGAATCAACGGGTTTCTATAAAATTCGATGACGCTCCGGTCGTCCCAAGAAACTGAATCCACGTGAAGAGGCTAGTATTGTTAACCAAATAATTATAGATCTCAAGAAAAGTGCACCAAAATTAAAAGAAGTACGGGAACTATTTTCGAAAAATGTTTGTCCACAAACAGTGAGCAATTGTTTACACAGGGCAGGCTATAAGGGGTGTGCAGTTAGGAAGAAGCAGTTAATTTCGGAAACTAATCACAAAAAGCGGTTAGCTTTTGCTAGGGAATATGTTACCAAACCTCCTGAATTTTGGGAATCCGTAATCTTTAGTGATGAAACTAAAATTAACCTTTTTGGGTCTGATGGGTCAATCGATATTAAAAACATTTGTTCCACGGTGAGACAAGGGGGGTGGCAGTGTTCTGCTTTGGGGATGCATGTCCGGTGGAAGGGTTGGAAATTTAATAGCATGGAATAGCATGTTTATTTGAACCTTTTGAGAGACAATTTAAGAGAAAGTGTCCAAAAATTAGCACTCGAAAAAAGATGCATTTTCCAACAGGACAATCATCTGAAATATACCGCAAACTTGGTGCGAGAATGGATGATCCATAAAGTGCGACAGTAGTTTCAAACACCTCCGCAATCGTCTGATGTTAACTCAATCGAGCATTTATGGGAGGAATTTAAACTGTGCGTTGGCAAACATAATATTTCAAATAGAGAAGAATTAAAAAACAGAATACTGAACGAATGGGACAAGCCAGCAGAAGGAAAGCTGGTTGCAAGCATGACAAAAAGGTCGTAGAAGATTATCAAGGCCAACGGCGGTCCCACTAAATATTAGTTTAAACTATTATTGGTAATTGTTAAGTGTATGGATGACATTATTTTGTTTACATTTTTATGAGAATGATGTAACTTCTAAACAAAATGTTCTGTAGTTGTTTTTAGTACTAATACTCGTTGGTTAAGTTTCAAATACTAATTTAAACATGTTTTCTCATAGTTCCAATTAATTAGTTAAACATAACAGAAAAATAGTATAGAAAGAGGTGGTGTATGGAGACTCTTTGGGCTGACTGTGTGTGTATATATTTTTTTTATGGGTCTAGCACACGTGCTGCAGGGAAGTCCCTAAAGCGCTCCAGGAGCGGCATGTGTGCGTTGTTCGTGAACCGCTGTAAATTTTACTCGGTGGGAAACACAGCCCTGGGCAAGTTATTCCAAAGGGATGATGTTCTCCATATAAAAGACTGCTTGAAAAGCGTTGTACGCGTTGTAACAAGCTGAACCTCATAAGGATGTGAAGTATTAGCGCGACGTGTATTTCTAACATGCACCGCTTTGGGAGGAATTAAGCGGGCTACATCCTTCGAACACTTTCCATGAAAATACTTGTAGAACAGACTCAGGTCGCCAACCGTTCTGCGATGTTCCTGCGAATCAAGGCCGCCGGTCAGTTCCGGGTCTCCAATCAGACGAACAGCTCTGCTCTGAATAGAATCCAACAAATGCAGTGTATGTTTGGGAGCGGAGTCCCAAATATGAGAGCAGTATTCCATAGTTGGTCGAATTTGAGCTTTGTAAAGAATTAACAGTTGTTGTGGAGTGTAAAGCTTTCTGGTTCGAAATAATATTTCCAACTTTTGAGAAGCTCTCCTTGCTATGCTTGCAACATGTTCATGCCAGGACATATTTGCTCCGAAAATAACGCCCCACAAATTGAATGACGCTGCTAGGGGAATGTAGGGCCCCGACATAACTATGTCGGGTTCAGCAACGTTTTTTAGAAAAAGACTGCCGCTTGAGTTTTTGTAGCATTACATTCCACTTGGTTACTGTTACCCCAAGATAGAACTCCAAGATGAACGATCTCCTGCTGTTTGCGGATATTCGCCTGAGTAGCCCATGCCCGAGCGTTCAAAGCGAATGAAGAGATTACTGTCATCTGCAAAGCTGTAGACTGGATTCCCGGTCTTTTCCAGTAGAACGTTAATGTAAATAAGAAAGAGAGTAGGAGACAGTATGGGGCCTGGGGGCACACCGGCGTTGATAGTGAAGGAGTTAGAAAGAAATCCGTTGACCGCCACTCATAAAGAACGCTCTCCGAGGGAACATGAGAGCCACAAACAGAACTTTTCAGACATACCACAAGAGCGTAGATTAGCCAACAGTCCATCGTGCCAAACACTGTCGAATCCCTTGGATATGTCAAGAGCAACCGCTCGAGATTTTCCAAAGTGTTCAATTGCGTTGTTCCAAACATGTGTTACATATGTTAGAAGATCTCCTGTTGATTTTTGTTTACGAAAGCCATATTGGTGATTGCTAATAATGTTGAATCGTTCAAGATATTTTAGACGATGCTGATTGATAATCTTTTCCATGACTTTCGATATTACTGAAAGCAATGCAAGTGGTCGGTAGTTATTTGGCAAGGTCTTCTTGCCTTCTTTAGGTATCGGCTGCACTGTGGCACATTTCCAGCAGGAAGGAAATATTCCCTTTCTGTAGGATAGGTAGAAAAGTCTACAGAAAACTGGTGTTAGTACTCTCGCACAGTTTTTGAGAACTGTGGCAGGTATTCCGTTAGCGCCATAAGACTTTTTGGTGTCTAGCTTCATTAAAATACGATTTATGATACGCTGTCTGAAGACAACATCGGGCATCCTTGACTGCAATGTGGTAATAGTAGGTGGTGTTTTTCCTTGGAAATCGACAGCAACAACAAATTGGCTTTCTCAACAGGTGTCGTTGCAATGGAATTATCTGGCCGTGTGGCCAGAGTGGTGTGTATAAATAAATAAATAAATAAATATATATATATATATATATATATATATATATATATATATATATATATATATATATATATAAAATAAAGAGAGAGAAAGCAAAAGTTGCCGTATCTAACAAAATCCTAAGTTAATTACCATCTATATGCTGTTAAGGACAGGACTCCTTTGCCTTCAGTGCAGAAATTAATAATTTCTTATTACCTGAGAATCATGTCGTCATTTCTCTGGATGTAGTCAGTCTTTTTACCAACATTTCATGGCAGTTAGCCAAACATATTATTGATTCTGAATGGGCACTAATTTCGCCCAACACAAAATTAGATAAATCCTTCTTCCTCTCTGTCATTGAGTTTTTCTTTCAACCTACCTTTTTCAAGTACAAAGAAAGTTTCTACCGAGAAACCTTTGGTTGCCCTATGGGCAGCAATTTAAGCCCCACTCTCGCAGCAATAGTCATATCCTATCTTTTGAAAAATTGCATTGAAAAGTTATCTTTCAGACCCCCTTTTCTCTTTCAATATGTTGATGATCTTATTCTGTCCATACCAGAAAATGGTAAAGAAGAAATCCTTCATGTCTTCAATTCTTTTGATCAACACCTACAGTTTACCATGGAAGAAGAGTCAAACAATTCTGTTCCCTTCCTGGACACAAGAGTCATCAGATGTCCTGATGGTGTGATCAGACTAGACTGGTATAGAAAGCCAACTTCATCAGGCAGATATATACATACCAATTCTGGCCATGATTGGAAGGTTAAAATAAATGTCATAAAAGGCCTATATCGAAGAATCAGAAATATAGCTCACCCAGATTATTTTCCTCAAGCACAAACACTACTTACCAGTCTTTTTATGGAAAATGGGTACAATAAGAAGTTCCTGCTTAAGACCAAGGACGAAGTCGACAAGCTCTTCCTCTCTAATGACATCTTACCAGAACCTCCTCCTGTACGCTTATCCCCTCCTCCCTTCCACCCTATCTACCCCCTGCTAGCCATACGGAAACAAGTCCTTCCTTGCTCTCTTTGCCATTTATACCTGGTCTTACTTCAAAATTGGTTCATATTTTGCACGTCATTCCCAATGTTAAGATTGCCAAGTACTATTTCTATAAAAATAAGCGTATTTTCAGCAAATTGAAATCCTCTCTACCTATTCTTTCTATGTCAGATGTTGTCTATTCCGTTTCTTGTCTTGATTGTCCTGCTGTATATATTGGCCAGACATCACAATGTCTCAACCGTCGCATCGCATTACATAAAAGCGACACCAGATGCCATCCACAAAGATGTGCACTGGCAACTCACTCTGTTCATAATGGACATTCCTTCAATTTCAGAGAACCAAAAATCCTTCATATCCAAAAAAACCTTCTTAAAAGAGAATTCCTTGAGATGTGCTATATCAACGAGAATCCTCAAAATATCAATAAAAGAACTGATCTTGACGGTTTGAGCAGCATATACAGCTTTCTTCTCTCTTGTGATCTTCATCCTTTGCATAATATCTCTGGGTCGTCATACTCCTCATAATAATTTTTTCGTTTTGGTATTTGAAAGCTCTGTCCTTCTGCATGTTGCCCTCTGGGTACCATCTTGTTTTTCTTGGTTTCCCATCAATTTCTTTATAATTACATTCCTATTGAAGTAACATTAATAATAATAACAATTATAATAATAAATTGATTAATATATTCCCAATTAATGAAAAACCCTTTCCACTTGCCGCCTCCTCTTTTCCTTGCTCTACTCCCCCCAGATGAAATTAAAAATTGTTCCTTTATATGTCACTTAATTGTCATAACAGCGAAAATTTGCCTTCCCATTGGATATCCTTTCCCTTCATACCAAAATTTTATTATATGACGTAGCACTTAATTTTGTACTAAACCGGTCCTTTCCTGGTCGTTCGACCTTTCCTTTTATTCTTTTTGAGTGATCCCTTACATCTGTCAGGTGGTCGTCCTTTGTCAGCGCCCTGTCAAAGTTGTCACTTTTCATTTTTCTTTAAGATGGCAGGTGGTTAATTAGTTTTGAATTTCAGCATCCAACGTTATCAATGGCATCCCTGCTGTAAATGCCATGTTTCTATGTTAGTGAATAGTGGTTGTTTTATTTCAGTGTTGGTTTTTACCATGGCGATTGTTACTGATGGTCATTCTTGTTGGATTAAATTTCATGCTGCATGTGAGTCACCTGTTTTTGACATTTCTTCATAATGATAATAATAATTTGTGATTGTTTAGAATAATAATACTTTTAAATGTTAATAGTTGTAAGATTGAAGTTAAAAATTGCAAATTGGAGATTGATAATTAAAATTAATAATTAAAAACTTGATTTAATAACACTAATTCTTTATGCCTAATTTTCTTTATTGGTTGCTTCGTTATCTCTTTTTCAGTTTGTGCCCTGATGAAGGTCCCAACCTAGGACCGAAATATTGGCTAAATGAATATTGTATGAACATCTGTTGATGCCCCCCTTTTGCCGAGTTCCCCAAGTAGTTTCATAACTATATATATATATATATATATATATATATATATATATATATATATATATATATATATATATATATATATATATATATATATATATATATATATATATATATATATGTATATATATATATATATATATATATATATATATATATATATATATATATATATATATATATTTGTTTAATTATAAATAAACAAAATAAAATTATTTTCTCTCGGTACCTATCCGTTGGCTACCAGTGTCTGTACTGAAAAGTATATTCGAAAAACCTCAGGATATTGTCAAGCCAAATGGTCTTTTTTTATACCAGATAAATTATCAAACGCAATGCACTCGTGATAAGTTTCGCTCAATCTACACTTTATGGGGAATATTTCAGGATTTTTTTAGAATTTTTTGATCAGTTCTTTTCGAGATAGGATGGAGGGACAGCAATTTTTGACCATTTTTTTTTCAAAGAAAAGTATATGTAAGTGTTACGTCATATATATTTTTGAACTCTTTACAAGCTTCCATTTGACACCCCTCTCGATGACCTAATAATTTTTTTTTAATTTCCGATTTCACCCTCTTCAATCAAAATTTAACCTTAAAAGCTACACGGTTCTGATTGGGTCATCAATTCCTATATTTGTGCCAATTTTCAACTTTCTATATATAATAGTTTTGGAGAAAATCGGGTGTGACAGATCGACGGACACAGAAGTGATCCGTATAGAACACTAAGTTTTAAAACATTCCGACATGGAAATTCCAAATCTAATTTAAGTTTATGTTTTTAAAATTGCAGCTTTGCAGTTGGAAATTTTGCAACTTCCCGTTGTTCTCAATATTACTCTTCGCGCAACGGAAGGCGTGTTCTCTATCTCCATTCTGCGGTCCATGATCCACTTTCTTTAGACGTCCGAGGCGCTGGATATAAGGTCTTTGGACCGGTGATTCTTTAATAAAAGGTCATTACTCCAGCATGGAGCGATATCTCCATAATGATGTCATGGAGATTTTGTGAGAACCAATTGAAATAAGGGAAAATATTTAGTATAGGGCAAAAAAAAAGATCTCTCTCCTTCTACTACAACTATATATAGTACACTCTTCATTTTCCATGTTCATTAAAACAGTTAGAGATAGTTAAGCATTATTAAATCTGAACCTTAACAAAGGAATAAATTAATGGATTTAATTTGCTACGCATTTCAATCTTTTTAATACTTACAAGAATACCATAAGTACGCAACACGCTGATTGCATTCTGGTGTGGTTTTGCACACGTGCATATACATATAAAAATTTATAACTTTCAAGTACCGTTGTTTTAATTCGAGCAAATCGAGACATGGAGAATTGGATTTCCACTTATTTATACGTTTCGCGAAATAAATGCAGGTCAGATGCCACAAGGTAGTAGTAATATACCGATGACTACGTTGTTCCTTTTTGGTAATAGTATGTATTTTTGTATGTATGTGTACGCGACATCACAAGTAACAACAGTAGAAAAAACAGACAAAATAAAAATTGAACGTGGAGTAACTCAATCTCTGAACTACCCACGTTGGCCTTAGAAGACATGTTTAAAACGTTCAACTGCGACAATAGAGGAATAACTATAGATGACTGGAGATTTGCCGATAATGTGACCTTAACAGTTAGAGAACTAACACTAGTTTTCTGTAGATTTTTTTTCAATCTATCCTACAGAACGGGAATATTTCCTTCCTGTTGGAAATGTGCCACAGTTCAGCCGATGCCTAAAAAGGGCAAGAAGACCTTGCCAAATAACTACCGACTAATCGCACTGCTTTCAATAATATCGAAAGTCATGGAAAAGGCTATCAATCAGCATCGTTTAAAATATCTTGAAGGTTTCAACATTATCAGCGATCACCAATATTGCTTTCGTAAAAATAGATCGACAGGAGATCTTCTGACTTATGTAACACACGTTTGGAATAAGGCAATTGAACACTTTGGAGAATCTCGAGCAGTTGCTCTCGACATATCCAAGCCATTCGACCGTGTTTGGTGCGATGGGCTGTTGGCTAAGCTACGCTCTTATGGTATGTCTGAGAAGTTCTGTTTATGGCTCTCATGTTTCCTCAAAGAGCGTTCTTTATGAGTGGCAGTCGACGCATTTCTTTCTAACACTTTCACTATCAACGCCGGTGTACCTCAAGGCTTCATACTATCTCCTACTCTCTTTCTCATTTACATTAACGATCTGCTGGAAAAGACCGAGAATCCAATCTACGGCTTTGCAGATGACAGTACGTTTATCTCTTCATTCACTTTGAACGCTCAGACATCGGCTACTCAGACGAATATCCGCAGACAGCAGGAAGTTATTAAACTTAACAAAGACCTGGAAGAAATTCTATCTTGGGGTGACAGTAAACCAAGTGAAATTTAACGCTACAAAAACCCAGGCGGCAGTTTTTTTCTAAAAAAGTTAACGTTGCTGAACCCGACATAGTTATGTCGGGGCACTCCGTTCCTATAACATCGTCACTCAATTTGTTGGGCGTTAATTTAGGAGTAAATATGTCCTGGCATGAATATGTTGCAAGCATAGCAAGAAGAGCTTCTCAAAAGTTGGGAATATTATTTCGAACCAGAAAGCTTTACACTCCACAACAACTGTTAATTCTTTACAAAGCTCAAATTCGACCAACTATGGAATACTGCTCTCATATTTGGAACTCCGCTCCCAAACATACACTGCATTTGTTGGATTCTATTCAGAGAAGAGCTGTTCGTCTGATTGGAGACCCGGAACTGACCGGCGGCCTTGATTGGCTGGAACACCGAAGAACGGTTGGCGACTTGAGCCCTATTCTACCAGTATTTTCATGGAAAGTGTTCGAAGGATGTGGCCCGCTTAATTCCTCTCAGAGCGGTGCGTGTTAGAAGTACACGTCGCGCTAATACTTCACATCCGTATGAGGTTCAGCTTGTTACTTCTCGTACAACGCTTTTCAAGCAGTCTTTTATATGGAGAACATCATCCCTTTGGAATAATTTGCCCAGGACTGTGTTTCTCACCGAGTCCAATTTACAGCGATTCAAGAACAACGTGAATCGCTTTCTCCACACATATGTCGCTCCTGTAGCGCTTTAGGCACTTTCCTGCAGCACGTGTGCTAGACCCATAAAAAAAAGACAAACAAGAACTACAAAGAATACTGGAAGAATTCAATGAAAAATCAAAAGAAAATAGGTCTGGAAATAAATATCAACAAAACTCAGTACTTAACTAAAGATATAGAACAAAACCAAGACTTAATACACAAATAGAGAAAGTTGATAGTTACATATACTTGGGTCAAAAATTTGAATTGTCAAAAAACATCCTTACAGCAGATCTGCAAAGAAGAGTATCCATGTTCTGGTCAACTTTTGGAAGTCTTCAAGGGATATTTAAATCCGATGTGCCTAACACGCTTAAAGCACAGGTTTTCACACCAGTATGTTCTCCCACCCCTCACCTATGAAACAGAAACATGGGCACTAAATAAAAGTATAATTCGTAGATTACAAGTGATCCAACGAGCCATTGAGAGAAGAATTCTAAACATTAAAGTTAATGATCGCATACCAAACACTGAAATAACATAAGCATCCATGGTAATAGATGTAATAGAAAGGGTATGTACATTAAAGTGGAACAGGGCATGTTCGAAGGATGAAGGACAATCGATGGACATGAAAGGTTATGGAATGGGGACCACTAGCAAATAAAAAAAGCAGGGAAGGACTATAAACTAGGTGGTCAGATGACGTAAAAAGGTTAATTAATTGGGTATGACTAGATAAGGAGAACACACGATTCAGAACAGTGACAGCAGTTGAGGGAGGCTTTTATCCGACGATGGATACAATAAGTTAACGAAGAAGAAGAGAATGTATTTTGGGTTTGGGCCATTTTGACATCATGCACCGACGAACAATTTTGTGAACCATCCTTTTTTTTAATTCTCGAGAAGAAAGAAGTAAAATAAAGTTGTTTCTAAAATGTACAGGTATGAAGAAAATTAGGGGAAAATACTATTTTTTTTTTATAATTTTAATTATTTTCACAACAATGAATATTTTTCTGGAGCCCAAAAACTTTGATGAATATGTGGTTAAAAATGATAACACAACAAACCACAAGGTTCATCAGCTGCCTTTACAACATTTTGCGATCTCTTGCGGACAGCATCAATTAATAACAGATTAAGCATTTAAGTGCCGAAATTGCCATCTTGGGCGACTTAAATGTCCCAAGCATCAACTGGCGGAATCATACAAAACCGAGAAGCTGAACCTTTTTTTAATCAGCTGAGGCTTTGATCAACTTATCGATGAACCAACACTGATTCCTGACCGCGACGAAAAATTTGATACTTTTTTTGACCTGTTTTTAGCCACCAATCTCATAAACTATACATTTGTTTCTGATCCGATGACCCATCTAACTGCTCTAGAGAGGTGTCGGATGTCATTTTGGCAGGCCTAGAAGCTTACATTCTTTGTTTGAAGAAATGAATTTTCAACGGCAAGTAAAGAAGCTGTTGCTTCTAAATATCTTGCCTATCGACAATGGCGTAAAACCCCTAACGCCATAAATCATAAAATACTTGTTTTTTTTTTATGGATCTAGCAGACGTGTTGCAGGGAAGTCCCTAGAACGCTACAGGAGCGACACGTGTGCGGAGAAAGCGATTCACGTTGTTCTGGAATCGCTGTAATTTGTACTCGGTGGGAAACACAGTCCTGGGTAAATTATTCCAAAGGGATGATGTTCTCCATATAAAAGACTGCTTGAAAAGCATTGTACGAGGAGTAACAAGCTGAACCTCATACGGATGTGAACTATTAGCGCGACTAGTACTTCTAACATGCACCGCTCTGGGAGGAATTAAGCGGGCCACATCCTTCGAACACTTTCCATGAAAATACTTGTAGAATAAGCTCAAGTCGCCAAACGTTCTTCGATGTTCCAGAGAATTAAGGCCGCCGGTCAGTTCCGGGTCTTCAATCAGACGAACAGCTTTTCTCTGAATAGAATCCAACAAATGCAGTGTATGTTTGGGAGCGCAGCCCCAAACATGGGAGCAGTATTCCATAGTTGGTCGAATTTGAGCTTTGTAAAGAATTAACAGTTGTTGTCGTCAAGAGCAACCGCTCGAGATTCTCCAAAGTATTCAATTGCGTTGTTCCAAACGTGTGTTACATAAGTCAGAAGATCTCCTGTTTATCTATTTTTAAGAAAGCCACATTGGTGATCGCTAATAATGTTGAATCCTTCAAGATATTTTAGAAGATGCTGATTGATAGCCTTTTCCATGACTTTCGATATTATTGAAAGCAGTGCGATTGGTCGGTAATTATTTGGCAAGATGTTCTTGCCTTTTTTAGGTATCGGCTGAACTGTGACACTTTCCAGCAGGAAGAAAATATTCCCTTTCTGTAGAATAGGTTGAAAAGTCTACAGAAAAATGGTGTTAGTTCCCTCACACAGTTTTTGAGAACTATGGCAGGTATTCCGTCAGCGCCAGAAGCTTTTTTGGTGTCTAGCTTTATTAAAATACACTTGTGCTTAGTTCCCTCGCACAGTTTTTGAGAACTATGGCAGGTATTCCGTCAGCGCCAGAAGTTTTTTTGGTGTCTAGCTTTATTAAAATACGCTTGTGCTTAGAATAGATGTAAACAAATAATCTACCAAACGAAGAAAGTACACGAAACGCCAAACTTCTTGCCTATCTCAACGATTCCAGCTTAGCTACGACCAGATAATTCTATGTTACCCCTGTTAAGAAAACCAACTTCTTAACTGAACTCTGTTTCACCCTATAGTGTTGATTTCCAGGGAAAAACATCACTTATCAGTCCCAATGTGTAGTCAAAGATGCCCGATTCGTCGTCAGATAGCGTGTCATAAAAACGCATTTTAATGAACTACAATACTAAAAAACTTCTTATGCTGTTGAAGTACCTGGCATAGCACTTAAGAAATGCGCGAACAAACTTTCACAAGTTTTCGTAGACTTTTCAACCTTTTCTAAGCGAAAGGACTATTTCCTTTCTGCTGGCAATGAGCTAGTGTTCAGCCGATACACATGAAATACAAAAATACTTTGCCAAACAACTACCGAACAGTTGCATTACTCTCAATAATATCAAACGCTACGGAAAAGGGCATCAATCAGCATATTTTAAAATTTCTGAAAGAATTTAATATTATTATTAATCACTATGGCTTTCGTAAGCAAAGATCAACAGGAGATCTCTTCTAAATTATATCACACTGACGGACCTACACAAATTGGAAATTATGTTTTTCGTAATCTCCGAGAGGTGGAAACAGGCAAAAACTTCGGAGGGCGATTTTTTCCCAAACACAATAGTTTCCTTAGCGAGGAGAATGAAGACAATAAAGTGAATTATAATTTTTTTTTGGTATTTATCAAGTCTACTCTATCCTCCGGTTCATAGCTTGCTGCGCCTCCCGGTTACCAGTATGGATTATCATGCCAATTTCCCGGCCGTAGGTAGCCTTCGGACACCGCTTTTTGGATTTCACTTATCCATGTGGTCTTAGATCTACCTGTTTCCTCCATTCTGGGGGTTGCTATACCATTTGTTTCGGTAATGGATGGTTCCGCATCCTTTGTACATGATCATACCAGCAAAGCTGTTTTTGTTGTATATCGTCTATAATAGTATTTGTATGGCCCATAATTTCTCGTATTCTTTCATGGGTTATGTGCAAGGTTCTTGATATATCGGCAGAGCTGTGCCAGAAAGCCCATTTCTACTGCGAGGAGTTTCTGTTCGGTTGTCTTATTCACTTGCCAAGTTTCGCATCCATATAAAACCTCTCTCTCTCAATTAGGTTTTCTCCTGTTTCGAGATGGTTTCTGAACACAGTAATAGTAGGGAACCCACTATCCTTTTTTCCTTCAGTATCCCTTCGCCTCGGTCTCCGTACGTCCATCTCGTTCGATTCTTGCACCTAGATACGTAGATGCGGAGCATGCGGAAACTATTTTCCCGACTAGATTGTGGTTGTCTCCTCCTGTGCACATATACTTTGTTTTTGTGGGATTCTCTTGTAAGCCCCATTTCTCGTATTCTCGTATAAGTCGGTTTGTCATGAATTCCAGGTCGTCTCGATCCTGGAATCCATAACAAACAAACAAAAAAGTGTATACAGGTCAGTTGTAGCATATACCCAGTCCCGAGCAAGATCTGCGTCACCTCTTCACGGCTTCATTCAAGTAGATTCTGAAGAGCGTAGAAGACTGCGTCCCTGCCTTAGAGCTTTATCATATTTACCGTGAAAGTATCAGAAAATTGTTAATCTTTATCCTGGATTGTAGGTTATGGTAAAAGTGCTGTATTGCATTTACAAGGGTTAGATTGACCATTGAGTTCTCTAGCACCTGCCACAGTTTGTGCAGGGGTATGATGTTCCTCGAGTAAATAGTTTTATTTCGCGTCCTAAATTCACTATCGACGACAGCTTAGTAACAACAACCCAATATGAATTTATTACAGCTGATGTAAACCTGTCCGCAGACCAATTTCTTATTTCAAAATCGAAACCAGGTCAAAGAATATCATAAATACCTTGTTCATTAGTTTGAAATAGACAGAACATACCGCTGCTGTACCGTTTTCTAAAAGTGGTTACTTGTTTACGTCGATATTTAAATTTAGATCAATAACAAATTGTTGTTCTCAGAATTAATTTAAATTGAAGCTTTTTAAAATTATTAAATAAACGACTAAATTTATGTACTTTATACTGTTCTTGCGTCAATTAGTATTTATTTGAGTTTATGGTAATTTTTACAAATTAACTACGTCACATTAAACCTCGGGAAAAATCGTAAAAAAGTTCAAGGGCATCAATTTCCTGAATTAAGGAGTTACATACACCCTCGAATTTTCAGAAATTAGATTTTTTTTCTTCAGATTTTTATTCTCTATACATCTAAGAATTATTCAAAAAAAAAAAAATAATAAGAAAATTCCATTCCATTACACCCACAGATCGCAAAGTTATAGCACTGAATGTGACGTGGCGTCGGATTGGGACTGCTGCCTGTCTCAATGCACTGTCTGCAATATTACTCAGTCAATTTTTAATATTATTTAACTTTTTTTTTATCTTAATACCTAGCCGTGCTCGCGTGGACTTGATTCACTATTATCGTTACTGCTTATTCCTTATGTTACCTAACGTAATAAAATATATCCTATAACCTGACCAGAGAGCATATGTATTTTATAAAAAACCCGTAAAAGCACACTAACAGACAAACAGACAGACAGACAGAGACGTTTTATATATATTATAGATTTTTTTTTGATAAATATTAAGTTAAAAAAAAAAACACGTAAATCGGATAAGTGGTTCTCGAATGATAAGCACAGTAATAGACAGAGAGACGTTGCGTTTTTATATATATTATATAGATTATTATTATTATTATATAACGTGGCCAGAGAACATATGTATGAATTAAAAAAAAAAACACGTAAACCGGACGAGCGGTTTTCGAGTGATAAGCGCACTAACGGACAGACAGACAGAGACACGTTGCATTTTATATATATTGTGGTTTTGTTATATGATATTGTTCCATATTTAACGGTGCGCTAACAGCAAACTTGATTCACTATTGTCGTCACTGCTTATTTCTTATATTACCTAACGTACTAAAATATTTTCTACAACCAGGCCAGAGAATATTTATGAATCTAAAAAAAAAACACGCTAATCGGATAAGTGGTTCTCAAGTGATAAGCGTACTAACGAACGGAAAGACAGACAGTCAGATAGAGAGACAGACGGAGAGACATTGCATTTTATATATTATAGATTATTATTATTACTATATAACCTGGAAAGAGAACATATGTATGAATAAAAAAAAACACGTAAATAGGATAAGTGGTTTCCGAGTGATAAGCGCACTAACGAATAGACAGACAGACAGACGTTGTATTTTATATATTTTTTGCTACATAATATTGTTCCATATTTTTTTTTTTTATTTTTTTTTTTTTTTTATTGGTCTAGCACACGTGCTGCAGGGAAGTCCCTAAAGCGCTCCAGGAGCGGCACGAGTGCGGAAAAAGCGATTCACGTTGTTCTTTAATCGCTGTAAATTGTACTCGGTGGGAAACACAGCGCTGGGCAAATTATTCCAAAGGGATGACGTTCTCCATATAAAAGATTGCTTGAAAAGCGTCGTACGCGGAGTAACAAGCTGAACCTCATACGGATGCGAAGCACCAGCGCGACGTGTATTTCTAACATGCACCGCTTTGGGAGGGATTAAGCGGGCCACATCCTTCGAACACTTTCCATGAAAATACTTGTAGAACAGACTCAAGTCGCCAACCGTTCTTCGATGTTCCAGCGAATCAAGGCCGCCGGTCAATTCCGGGTCCCCAATCAGACGGACCGCTCTTCTCTGAACAGAATCCAACAAATGCAGTGTATGTTTGGGAGCGGAGCCCCAAACGTGGGAGCAGTATTCCATAGTTGGTCGGATTTGGGCTTTGTAAAGAATTAACAGTTGCTGTGGGGTGTAAAGCTTTCTGGTTCTAAATAATATTCCCAACTTTTGAGAAGCTCTCCTTGCTATGCCTGCAACATGTTCATGCCAAGACATATTTGCTCCCAAACTAACGCCCAACAAATTGAGCGACGATGCTAGGGGAATGGAGTGCCCCGACATAACCATGTCGGGTTCAGCAACGTTAACTTTTTTAGAAAAAACTGCCGCTTGGGTTTTTATAGCGTTAAATTCCACTTGGTTACTGTCACCCCAAGATAGAATTTCTTCCAGGTCTTTGTTAAGTTGAACGACCTCCTGCTGTCTGCGGATATTCGCCTGAGCAGCCGATGTCCGAGCGTTCGAGGTGAATGAAGAGACAAGCGTACTGTCATCTGCAAAGCTATAGATTGGATTCCCGGTCTTTTCCAGCAGATCGTTAATGTAAATGAGAAAGAGAGTAGGAGACAGTATGGAGCCCTGGGGCACACCGGCGTTTGATAGTGAGGGTGTTAGAAAGAAATCCGTCGACCGCCACTCGTAAAGAAACGCTCTCTGAGGAAACATGAGAGCCACAAACAGAACCTTTCAGACATACCGTAAGAGCGCAACTTAGCCAACAGTCCATCGTGCCAAACACGGTCGAATGCCTTGGATATGTCAAGAGCAACCGCTCGAGATTCTCCAAAGTGTTCAATTGCGTTGTTCCAAACATGTGTTACATAAGTCAGAAGATCTCCTGTTGATCTATGTTTACGAAAACCATATTGGTGATCGCTAATAATATTGAATCGTTCAAGATATTTTAGAAGATGCTTATTGATAACCTTTTCCATGACTTTCGATATTATTGAAAGCAGTGCAACTGGTCGGTAGTTATTTGGCAAGGTCTTCTTACCTTTTTTTAGGTATCGGCTGAACCGTGGCACAGTTCCAGCAGGACGGAAATATTCCTTTCTGTAGGATAGGTTAAATAGTCTACCGAAAACTGGTGTTAGTTCCCTTGCACACAGTTTTTGAGAACTATGGCAGGTATTCCGTCAGCGCCCAGAAGCCTTCTTGGTGTCTAGCTTCATTAAAATATGCTTTATGATGCGCTGTCTGAAGACAACATCGGGCATCCTTGACTGCAATATGGGAATAGTAGGTGGTGTTTTTCCTTGGAAATCGACAGTAGAATGTGAAGCAAAGAGTTCAGCCAACAAGTTCGCTCTCTCAACAGGTGTGGTTGCAATGGAATTATCTGGCCGTGTGAGTGGTGGTATGGTGGATTTGGTAAAATTTTGACTAACTGCCTTAGCGACTGCCCAAAAGGACCTGGAATTGTTGGGACAAGCGAGAAGTTTGTTTCTAATTCGTTGATTGTGTGCCTCCTTGGTTTCGTCGATAATTCCCTTGCATCTGTTCCGGGCATGAACAAAGATGTTTCGATTTAAGGTTTAGGATTTTCACGCCATTGTCGGTAGGCAATATGTTTAGAAGCAACAGCTTCTTTGCATTTTCGGTCGAACCAAGGCTTGCCGTTGGAGGAGCATTTCTTCGAAAAAACGGGATGTAAGTTTCCATACCCAGCCAAAATAACATCGGAGACCTCCCTGGCGCAGTCAGATGGGTTATCGGATCGAAAACAAACGTCCATCCAAGGGAAAGTTCGAAAGTATTCCATGAGATCTTCCCATTTAGCAGATTTGTAGTGCCAAATCTTGCGCGGCCTAGGCGCGTCTCGGTCACTGATTGGCAGGATACTCGATGTCGAAAGCAGTTTATGGTCTGAAGAACCTAACGGCGGATTTACGGTGACCGTGTAAATCTCCGGATTGGTGGTTAAAAACATATCAAGAAGACTGGGCGCGAACTCCCCGTCTCGATCAGGAAACTATTTGAGCAGCTCACGACCTGTTACGTCGGTTTATAGTTGATAGCTGTGTGGACATTAAAGTCGCCCAGGATGGCAATTTCGGCACTTGGATAGTTACTTTGTAAATGATCGATGGTGTCTGCAAGAGAAGCGACAAGTGTTCGAAAAATTGGTATCACTTGGTGGTCGATACAGGATACAGATGAACCTTGTGGTTTGTTGAGTCGTTATTTTTTAACCACATAACATCAAAGTTTGGGGGCTCCAGAGCTTCTTCTCGTTGACAAGAGAGGTCGCTTCTGACAAAAAGACAGATTCCAAAGTTAACGTTACGCCTAAATCGGGAATAGAAGTCGTACCCAGGATAAAGATAGTTGACCGTGCTGGTCGATGGACTGACCTTGGTTTCACATAGAGCGAGTACATGAGGTTTATCTGATTGCAGGTGTTGATGCACTGAATTTATGTTCGAGTTTATACCTCGTATGTTGCAAAAATCTATCTTAAAAATTATGATGTCTGCAAGTCGACGCCTCCGAACCAGCCTCTACCCGGAGATCCGAACGGGGGACCATTCTACCTCCGGAACTTCTTGCATCCAGGTGCCTCATCATGCTCTTTGGTCCCACAGTAGTTAATGTGGAATTTTCCTGTTCTGTCACATGTTTATTTTTGCCTTCTTTGGCTTTGATCCAGGGGGTGTTATTATTGGGTAGTTTGGGTTCTGACCAGATACTTTTCCAATGATCTGTGAGTTCTTGTTTGTTTGGTGGTTCGGTCACTGCTGTCTGTTTGCTGTGCATAGTTTTCCGGTAGAACTGTGTTTGGCTTCTTCGGAAGAGGTTGTTGGTATCTTTCCTCTCGTTTGGTTCTTTGTATCTACGAAGTCTTGCGGCATATACGGATAATTTTTGTTTCAGAGTATCCAGGATTTCTGGCAGTGTTCTGTCGGGAGACCCGGACTTGATCTTGTTTATACTCTGCGTGACTCGTTTGGACACGTTCCCGTTGATAAACTGGGTAAGGTGTCCTAGATATCTCCTGATGTTGTTGATTTGGTTTTCTATTCTTATTTGCCGTTTGAATTTTGGTTTTGTGCTGTTGGGATTTCTTTGTCGTTGCGGGAGTTTTTGATTAAATACTTCGTCGGTTGCGTTTGGGATTGATGGTGGTGGGTCTAGGCGGCGAGTGATTCCCTTCTCAGTGGTTTTTTTGTCAGGACTTGTGCTTTTATCAAAGCAACGCATGGTGTGTTCGTTTGTTCCTGTAGTATAACTCATGCGTTGCCTTGATTTTCCCGCCTTGGTGGGTGTCGGCTTACTCGCCGGCACAACACTTTTGGCAGGTCCATTGTCAGTTGCCCGGTCTTCATCGTTTTGGTCGAGCTGCCATTTCCCGCGACGTCCTCGACCGTTACGTCGCTCGCCCGATGCTTCTTTTATTGGTCTACTGTTGTTTGGGATGTTTTTAGTGTTTTGTGGTGTCAGAAGCTCAAAGTGTCCCGACATTGGGTTGCCTGTTAGTAGAAGGTAAATAGTTTTCGGTTTGTTTTCTTGTGTTATTATTGTTGACTTGTCCTAAAAGTTTTAATGGTTTAGGCAATGTATTGCAGGAGAACACGCTAGCAGCAAATTTTTTCCTACTTGATTCACTATTATCGTCCCCGTTTATTCCTTATGTTACCTAATGTAATAAAATATATCTTATAATCTGGCCAGGGAACATATGTATGTTTCAAAAAAAAAAGCACGTAAATCGGATAAGTGGTTCTCGAGTGATAAGCGCATTAACGGACAGACAGAGACGTTGCATTTTATATATATTATACATTACTTTTTTCTACAAACTGTCGAGAGATATTTTAATTTTTCTAATAGACAATTTTTTATAAATAATTAACACAAATTTTTGATCAAAAATTACATACTATTTTTATTATTTTTTGGAAAAAAAAAACTCTTCGACAATTTTTAACTAATACATTAATTTTTATTTTTGCAGATTAGATTATTTTTTGTGAAGTTATCCTGAAGACAAGGAGGCGCCATAGTTGTCATCAGTGGTCCATTTAACCTGATAAAAAATAATGTTAACATTTAAAAATATTTAAAAAAAATGTTCTTATCATTAAGGTAGTTCACTCTTGTCAATCGGGGCCAAAATTATAGTCTGATAATAAATACAAAAAGTTTAAAATACTCAATGTCAGAGTATTTTAATTTTGTCGGAGACTGTATTCGATACATGAAAACTATCATATGCAGACACACATTTTTAATGAAAACGAATGTGGCAACACTGCTAATGTGTATACCGAATGCTCTATAGAATGACGTTTATATAGGTTACCAGGTGTACAAGTATGAAATGCGGATTTTTTTTCTAAAAAAAAACATGTTAAATTCGGAAGAATGATAAAAAGTGCTTTATTTAAAGTATGCTCCATCGCTTGTTATACATTTTTCCCATCTTTCGGGTAATTTGTGAATACCACGCCAGTAAAAATCTTCTCCTTTTGCTGCGAACCATTCATCGAGCCATTTTTTCACATCTTCGTACGAACCAAAGCGCTGCTCAGCAAGTGCGTGACCCATCGATGCAAACAAGTGGTAATCAAAAGGAGCCAAGTCTGCTGAGTAAGCCGCATGGAGTAGAACTTCCCAGCTGAGTGCTTCCAACGTGTCGCGAACTGGTTTTGACGTATGTGATGGAGCATTGTCATGACTTTGTGTTGCCTCTTTCGGTATTCTGGCCTTTTTTCAAGCAGCGAACGGTTCAAATCGGTCAATTGCTGTGGGTAACGTTTAATAATTAATTGTTCCCCAGGTTTTAACAGCTCATAATAGATCACCACCAAACACAAAGCATCGTCTTTCTGCCAAAGCAATTCGGTCTTGCGATGTGGATGGTGCGCCTGGGTCTACCCATGATTTTTTGCGCTTGGGATTCTCAAAATAAATCCACTTTTTATCCCCTGTAACTATACGATGCAAAAACGACTTCCTTTTGTACCGAGCGAGCAAAATGTCACACGTGTTTTTGCGCTTTTCCATTTGCCTATCGTTCAACTCATGTGGTACACAACTACGGTCTTCTGAATCTTTTCCATCTCTCGTAGCGGATTGGAAATAGCTTGTTGACTAACGTCCAATTGCTCGGCGAGTTGTTTTTGTGTTTGCGAATCATCTTCGTCCAACAATGCACGCAATTCCACATCTTCGTATTTTTTTTTGGCGGTTTTCACGTTCCTTGTCTGCAACATCGAAGTTACCACTTTTGAAACCATCGTTCACACGTATCTTGCAATAGAGTATATTCACCATAAGCTTCTCGAAGTAATCGGTATGATTCAACAGTAGTTTTCTTCAAATGAAAACAAAAAATTAATGCTGTCCGCGAATGCTCTTTGTTCGGTATAAATTTCGACATATTGAACACAACAACACAACACTATGCACACACTTTTCCAATTTATCACTCGTGCGCATCTGACACTTGTTCATGACACAACAAAATGGCGCAGTGTCAAATCTTCATAGCACAAAACTGTATTGATGCACCATCTGTTGTATGAAATCTGCATTCATACTTGTACACTGGTATTTAGGTTATTTATTATACTTTGTGTATGTTTGCAAAGAAAAAGCTCACCAATAAACGCACAAAAAGTATTTCGGCAATGAATGACGCGAAAAAAAATAAAAACTGAAGAGGCTAACCTGTGAATTGGTCGAAGGATCGTTGAGTTAGATGAGTTAGGAAAAAATTTAAAGTGTTGCCTCTGTACAAATTACGTATTGTATAAAAAGTGCGTCATGAAAAAAAAAACTAATATTGCCACCTTTAATGCCTTTTAAAAGTGTTATTTCAGATTTTATGATTAAAAGAACTGCATCTGAATTCATAACTTTGGAAGATCTAAAAAGTTCTTATGATAAGTAGGGTTCTACAGGAATAGTGCAATTATTATCTAGTCGAAAAGAAAATGGCAAACCACGTGTAACCACATATACGCGAGTATTAAATAAAATAATTAATTACTTTAAAATAGTTTATAATACTTTATTAATTTACCATTAGTATCATTAATTATTTATTTAATTTTACGGAGAAGATTTATAGAACCGTTTTTAATATATATTTAATATTGCTATCAATTAATATGTAACAGTGTTGATAAATAAACATAATATTAACTTAAAATATTGAAAATTTATTGAACCTACAAAACATATTTTTGTTAAATATAAATCTTTTAAATACTAAAGAAAAAAATAATAAATATGAAGATACAAATTCAAATTTTTAATGAATATCGCCTGGGTCTACCCATCGTACCCATTTTTATTTGATATAGATAAATATATTGTGTTTATTCAATAAATTATTTAACCTAAAAATGAATTTCTGTTTAAAAGTTAACCACCTTTAATGCTGTTTTGAATGCTGGTGCCTAAAAATATGACGACATACGATGTTGTCAAATTGTGATATTTGTCCTTCACTACGCGATTATTCTTTTAAACAAATATTAACTTTAAATATTTATATAATTTTTTTAACAGATAAAATACAAAAATTATTTTTATTTCAAAATTTTCTAATTTTTTTTTACTAAATATTAGTTTTTTAAAAAATTTGTAGGAAAAGTTCTTAAGATATACACGAAACTATGCCTTTTTTATACTTCATTGGCTCACTGAATGTTAATTATGTGCACTTTAATTATGAATATCTCGCTTCAAAATAGGTCAAAGTTTTTTTTTTATTAAATGAAAAACATTTAGTTTAACAATCATATTTCAATTTCATCAAATTCTTAAGATAAGTGGATTTAGAGTAAACTACCTTAAATTACATTAAAAATATATAATCGCCATTCTTTTGTATTATTCACTTAATCACCTTTAAAAGTGTTTTTAAATTTTACATTTTTTTCCAGCTCCCAGTAACCCCTTTAGTAAAATGTTGATTGAACGTTTGAAGGATTGGCAAGTTTTCTATTTGACTATTCTACAAATATTTCTCATCACTCCCTCACAAAAATTTGATTGCAGTGATGAAGATACAGTGAAATCTGTTTATGACGAACCCGTTTATAGCGAATTTCCGGTTAAAACAAACTATTTTATAAATGCACGCAAAAACTACATGAGACTAATTCAAATTTTTATCGATTATAACGAACCGGTTATAAGGAACTTCCGGATAAAGCGAACTAAATTTGGATGTTTTGTGTCCGTTTATAACCGAACTTGCCACTCTCTGTGCTCGATGTCGCGATCTAGGAATTCACCGAAAACTCGCTGGGAACCCCTATTCTACTTGTTCCCGCCGCGTCGCTAGTTCGAAAGAATATTATTTTCAGTTCCCTTCTTTATGCGGTTTCTAACGTTTAGTCAAAAACGACATGAACATGTTCCTATTATCGGCTATACTTTACAAGAGAAAGCTAGTGAATTGGGAAGGAAAATAGAGAACACCGAGTTTAAATGTTCTAGAAGTTGGATTGAACGATTTAAAAAGCGACATAATATTAGTGGGGGTAATATAGCAGGAAAAACGGCCAGGAGTGGATATGACTTTTGTTGATCAGTGGTTAGCCAATGTATGGCCGGAAATTCGCGAAAGTTATGAATTGGTGGACATTTTTAAAGCAGATGAACGGGGTTTATTTTACAAGACGACGCCTGATAAAGGCATTAAAGTTTGTCGGAGAGAATTGTGCTAGTGGGAAAATTATCAAAAGTAAAGGAATACTGTGTTGGTAACTGCAAATATGTCTGGAACAAAAGAAAAGAAAAATTGTTGGTGATAGGAAAGTCCGCCCAATCCCAGGTGTTTTAAAAACAAACATTTACCAGTAAAGTAAAAATCAAACAGTAAAGCCTGGATGATGAAATTTTTAAAAACGAAACTGATCGAATGGGGCAAAGAATTAAAATTCACAAACAGAAAAATATTACTGTTGATTGACAAACGTCCAGCGCACCCTGAAGTTGATCTACAGCAAATAAAATTGGTTTTTATGCCTCCAAGCCTATGGATCAAGGTGTGATACATTTTTTAAAATGTCGTTATAGAAAGATTATTACTTATGAAAATGTTAGAGACGATCGATAAAGGTAACTTTTTTCTGTAACTCTCTTGGACGCTATAAACTTTATCCAATATGGCATGGCCAAAGAGTCAGTAGAGAAACCATGGAAAAACTGTTTTAAGCATGGCGGATTTTTAAGAAAGGAATGTAGATATGATTCAGATGATGAGCTACCATATGACGCAGTGGATTGAAAAACATCGAGAAGATCCTACTGATTTTCTAGCTTATTTGTTTACGATGCTGACCATTCAACAAAGTACAGTGGAAATCGAGATTAAAAAAATGTTTAATCACTTCAATTTTGAGGAATATATATGTGCTGATGATGAATTAATGTCGAGAGAAAGGAGAAATATTAAATGATGATCAAATTATGACATCAGTGACTTCTCGAAAGATTTTAAGCGATAATGACGACGAAGACGAGCATAGAGAAGGAGATAATATTTATGGTCCATCATTTCTAATGACTAAGAAAATGATTGAAACTCGTAATTTTGCGATATAATAATTGCGCAAGTCTGACTTACACCTTGCCGGTTTTTTTTTCAATTTCAGAGCTTCAAATAACGAACACTGCACACGTTTTAGAACTGACAGAAATAAACACACTTCACCTACAATGAGAATGCACACAGACCACACTAGTTCCAATGAATAAAAATGTTAAAACACTCAGCCTGTATTTTCGGATTTTTATGGACCCGTAGTAAAATAGGCTGTAAAGCGTGTCCATTAACTTATTAAACCCTTTGTTTCGCGTTTTCTCATTAGAATAGCATGGAGCAAAAGAAATAAATAGTTTTCGCAGTGTTTTGGAATCCTGTTTACGTTAAGGCAAAGTCTATCTGCCAACATAGTTTAATTTTTTGCTCTAATGCCTGCCCATGTTAATTTATTTTATTTATATAAACGTAAGGGGTCCACTTCAAATGGTCCAATCGGTAGCCAATTTTTGAAAATTTAGTCTCTCGTTTATTGTTACGGCCCATGTAACCGTCTGTCAAAAATGTTCCCGGACTGCATTATTAAAACTAGAAAAAAATTAAAGCGAACATTTTATTACTTCCGATGTTCTACGTAGTCCCCTCTGACCCAATGCAACGTTCAGTATGTTCTTACAACCTTGTGAATCTGTTTTATCCAGTCAAAATAGACAAAAATTCGCATTGAGCTGAAAATTGGTATAGTCTTAAATAACTGTTACAAATAAAATATCAAACAGTCCCCCACCGATCTTAAGTCGCTAAAATTTTATTCAAGCGTCAAAGGTTAAAAATCTCGGTTTTTCGCATTTTTCTCGTAAACGGTAAGTGTTATCGTTAAAAATAGATCAGACAAAAAGTTGTAGATCATGCAAATTCTCTACAAAATGATTCTTATACTTTTTTTCTTACGAATCCCATTCCTGAGGTATCGCGATTCCAAAAGTTGGAGAAGTCATATTCTACATATTCCCCGCACCACTATGAGGTAGTGTATACTTGGCGCATTTTTTTAACGAGGTTTTCCCAGTAGAGTATACTCCACGATCTATTGTGATTAAGTTTTATTAGACAGGATCCTAATTGAATGAATAAATGGTACTCATTGGTAATGATTAAAGTGAAACGGATTATTGTTGATTTCGGGAAAATTTGTTGAAAGCTTGGTTGAAAATATCGTGCTGATTGTCGCCCCCCCCCCCCCCCCCCCCCCTCCCCCCCCCCCCCCCCCCCCCCCCCCCCACCTTCCCCTCCCCCCCTCACACACCTCCCCCCCCCCCCCCCTAATGTAAAACAGATAAATGTTAAACTTCCTTGTTTCTCGTTTATTATCTATAGCTGGATTTTTGCAAATATTTTTTAATTTTTCCAATGAAAACTGACAATCATTCACTATGCACGTATGCAAATATTTCTTCGATCGCCAAAGTAACAGAATCATTTTCAGGACGACCGATTTTACACCCTGTGGTGGGTCTCAAAAGGAAATTATAACAATCATTATGGTACTTAGCCTTAGCAGCAACTAAAAATCATATTCATACTCAATGCGTACAATAACAGCTTTTGCTACGTCATCAGAAACGACTCGCGAGCTACCTTCAGATTAGAATCTTTAAAATGGAAGTATAGCAACATGATAAATTTTCGTCGAACATTCTACGCTTTTTTCTTTTCAGCCTCGCTTCATTTGCTTCACCGCCGTAAAAAATAAGCAATAATTTTTAAAATAAAAAAACGACCCTCACTTACTCGCAGTCCTAGTACGTGCTGGACTAATCATAGATATACTGGCTTGTTCCATCTCGTACTGTTCTTTTAGCTGCAGCAATACTACTCTTCCGAGTGTATATGTTACAAACACTGCACATGGATTGTCACAGATTGCTCGTCTTTTCAAGAAAATCATCATTTTTTCAACACTTGAATCAATCAAACTCTTCATTCCACGATCAACAACAACAATGTCACTTTCAGTCAAAGGTTTACTACAAATAAAGCAAAAGTGCGATATTTTTAAAAAATTATTTAACGGCACAAAATTGAAAATCAAATATATTATTAATAAGGACGTCTGTTCACTACAAAGAAATGTTCAATATTAAAAGTAGTTATTTCATTTACCGTCCTTCAAAAAAGGGCAGGTATACGACCGTCGCCACTCGACCAATGGAGTAGCTGACAGATATTGCTCAAGATTTATACGGGCGAACGGAATTAGGGACCGAGTGTATATTCATTCCGAATCATATAATTTGTACGGATTTTAGTATGTGAGTTACACAAACCAATATTTCCATATTTTTTACTTATATTGAACGTTTAATGACGTATACAGGCCGCGTAAGAGTGCATATTATAATTTTCGATGTTTGAAATTGTGATATTCAAGAATGGTGATTCGTAGGGGAAAAAAGTATAAGAAAAATTTATATAGACAATTGCATGATCTACAACTTTTGTCTGATCTATTTTTACGATAACACTTACCGTTTACGAGAAAAAATGCGAAAAAAAAAACCGATATTTTTGACCTTTGATCTTGAAAAAATTTTTTTAACAGAACTTAGGATCGGTGGGACTTTTAATATTTTTATTTGTAATAATATATTTAAGGCTCTATAACTAATTTTCAGCTCTAAGCGAATTATTGCGAAGTTACCACTTTTTTCCGTCTATTTTAGCCTGGATAAGTTAGAAAAAATCTTCTTTTGCGATCATGTTTAACTCGTGCGTCACAGTGGCTTTAATGT
>CM032452.1:49382356-49460263 GCA_019049505.1 Pachyrhynchus sulphureomaculatus
ATTGAACGGAAGTTAACCGTAAATAATCATTTTTCAATTTGCCGTACTAAATACTTTTTTTAGGTTATGTACTTAATATTTTTTAATGCAATCTACGTAGTTTTTTAGAAAATTTTATGACGAGTAAAATAAATATTCTCTCACATAAGCTCACAGAAACTGAGATATTTAAGAAATAATGAGCCGTAAGCGATAAAATGTGAAAAATGCACTAAAATAGAAGAAAACTGGCTTTGCAGGCTCAAAAATGAAGCTAAGAAAATTCATTTACATTATGTTGGCACTGTTTCACTGTTTTCGAAAAATCATGAACATTTTACAGCATTTGCCTCCACTACTCGTATTTTTCTTAGTTTAAATACTCTAATAATCTTCCTCCAAGAAATAGTCTAAGTATAAATGGCGTAGCTAGGTTCAAGGGACGGACGGGTGAGGAGGGCATATGTATACAAAGGGCGCTTCTTTAAAGAAAAAAAAAGAAAACATTAAAGGCGGTTACTTATAGAGGGAGGATGTCAAACCACTTAGTGAAAAAAGACTCTCTTGTACTAGAGCTGTAAATATTGACAGGGAGGAGCTGGGGAGAGATTTTTAAAAAAAAAACGCACCCCTACCTTCAGTGGAACTGTAAAAACTTTTAATATAAAAATCGATTACCGGAATGAATATCCTTACAAAAGAGAACCTCTAATAAAAAAAGTTGGTTTATAGGAGCGTATTTTCTATATCCATAAGGACGAAGGACAGCCTACTCCGCCTTGGGTACTCCCCAGACTGTATAGTATGCAAATTCCTACCTAAGTGTGGCATCCCTATAAATATAGCTCACTAAAGATATGGTAAAGAAGGTAAAAATCCCTATCGAGGCAAGGAGGTAAATAATAAAACAATAATAGTAGTAGTTCTTTCTTGCGCGTTCATGAATGCGTTTTCAAAAATTTCAATCGCGACCGGCCCCGTTCTTTCAACTGGTCAGAATTCTGGATCTGCCTGTTGTAAGAATTTCCGCTAATAATGAGCTGAAGCTCTCTAATGTTTATGAATGGCCTACGATACCCGTGTTAGCCAGAAATAGACATACAAGTATTTATGCGTTTTGTATTCATGTAATTTATATAAAAGCTTAACAATTTTGGATGATATTTCTTTCAAATTAATTTACTTTGGTTTAGAATTTCCAGTGGTTCATATTTACCGCGACGGGTTTAAAGTAAATATTTACATACAGATAATTGGTTGTAAAATATTTTAGTCGTAAATTGGGAGATTTAGTTTGTAACAAGAAATCTAAATTATTAAATTGAAATAGAGAACATGAGTTATAAATTAGTGATAACTTTAGATGTAGGCTGTATATCTGCTTTTTACAGCTTAACCGAAATACTCTTAACCGCCTTCTGTGTTAAGAAACCATTAAAGTTGATATTTTTCTTGTTTTTTTTTTCACTTTTGTTGTTGTGGAGTGTAAAACTTTCTAGTTGGAAATAATATTCCCAGCTGTGGAGAAGCGTTTTTTGCTATGCTTGCAACATGTTTGCTTTTTTGCTTCCAAATTAACGCCCACCAAATTGAGGCCTTCAATGTTTATCCGCCTCTCCCCCCCTTATACCTAGTACGTCAGCTGTCCCTCATGAAATTTTATGCCACCTCCCTACACAGGCCTCACACTAAGCACTCCCTCAATCTTTTTAATGTTCATATACCAAATCAAGCGTTCCCCCAAAACTCGATCCCTCTGTGTGCTCTCTCTACACAACATCACCAAAATACAAATATCCCCTGCAACCTACTTTTCCTCCTTGGCTCTCTCCTACTCCTCCAATAGATCTTGCAATGTTACCATACAACAAATCTGACTATTCCTGCATCCATCTCCACAAATTATTTTTAGACAACATTGCTACCAAATACCCCGACCATTTTCTCATTTACACCGATGGGTCTAAAACTGAAAAGGGAGTGGGCGCTGCTTTCATTACTAGCTCCACCATAAGAATGTTCAAACTCCCTCACTATGCATCCTTCTTTACAGCTGAGCTCTTGGCAATTAAGGAGGCTATGAGATTTGCCCTAACAACTCCGACATACAAAAATATCCTCATTATCTCGGACTTTCTCAGCGCACTGTCCTCCATCAAATCTAAAAACCTGTCTTATAATTATATCAGACAGATCCTCGATCTGAGTTACACTGCTAAATTGAAGCATCGATCGATCTCCTTATTCTGGTTGCCCAGCCACATTGGCAATCGAGGAAATGACAGAGCAGATCACTACGCTAAACTTGCCATCGTGAGAGGCATACCAAACCTGGAAAACAATCACTTTTCTGATTTTAATTCTCCTTTAAGTTCCATTTACAATTCCCTTTTCCAATTACAATGGGACCTTGAAAACCCCAACAATAAACTATGGTCCCTTAAATCAAATGCACTTCTCCCACTGCATTTACCAAACTTAACAAGAAAAGAAAATGTCATCATAAGGAGAATTGCATCTAGCCACACACAAGCCACCACAGCCATCTTCTGAACAACGAACAAGAGCCGTCATGCTCCATATGCGAATCTCCTCTCACTGTTGCCCACATTTTCGAGGCAAGTCACCTACAACCCTCCAGAAGCAGACACAACATTCCCTCTAACCTACATTCTATTATTAAAAATCCTGTAGAACTCATTACTGATGTTATAAATTACCTCAGACAATTGAAGTCTAACACATTCAATTGGGCGCTAAATAACCTTGTAGTTGATGCGCCCGGCCCCACAAACATCAATCAAAAAAAAAAAAATCAAATTGAGGGACGCTGTTAGAGGAATTGAGTGCCCTAACATAACTATATCGGGTTCAGCAACGTTAACTTTTTTTAGAAAAAACTGTCGCCTGGGTTTTTATAGCGTTAACTTCTACTTGGTTACTGTCACCCCCAAGATAGAATTTCTTCCAGATCTTTGTTAAGTTGAACGACTTCCTGCTGTCTGCGGATGTTTGCACGAGTAGCCGATGTTCGAGCGACCAAAGTGAATGAAAAGATAAGCATACTGTCATCATGTCATGGGTTCCTGATCTTTTTCCAGCAGATCTTTAATGTAAATGAGAACGAAAGTAGGAGATAGTATGGAGCCTTGGAGCACACTGGCGTGATAGTGATAAAAACGTTCTCTGAGGAAAGACGAGAGCCATAAACAGAACTTTTCAGACACACCATAAGAGCGTAGCTTAGCCAACAATCCATCGTGCCAAATACGGTCGAATGCCTTGGATATATCAAGTGCAACTGCTCGAGATTCTCCATAGTGTTCAACTGTGTTCTTCCAAACATATGTTACCTAAGTTTATATCTAAACCAACTCCTTCTATAATATATATAAAATGCAACGTCTCTCTGTCTGTCTGTCTGTCTGTCTGTCCGTTAGTGCGCCTATCACTGAAGAACCACTTATCCGATTTACGTACTTTTTTTTTTTTTAAAACATACATATGTACTCTGGCCAGGTTATAGGCTATATTTTATTACCATAGGTAGCATAAGGAATGAGCAGTGACGTAAAATAGTGAATGATGTCGGAAATAAGATTGCCGCTAGCGCGTGCCTTTGCAATACACAGCCTAAACCATTAAAAATGGAACAATATTATGTAGCAAAGAATATCTGTAATGTATAATCTATAATATATATAAAATGCAATGTCTGTCTGTCTGTCCATTAGTGCGTTTATCACGCAGGAACCACTTATCCGATTTACCTGTCTTTTTTAAATTCATACATATATTCTTTGGCCAGGTTATATAATAATAATAATAATAATCTATAATATATATAAAATGCAATGTTTGTCTGTCTGTCTGTCTATCTGACCGTTAATGCGCTTATCCCTCGAGAACCACTTATCCGATTTACGTGATTTTTTGAATTCATACATATGTTCTCTGACCAGGTTATAGGTATATATTTTATTACATCTATAATATATATAAAATGCAACGTATCTCTGTCTGTCTGTCTGTCTGTCCGTTAGTGCGCTTATCACTGGAGAAACACTTATCCGATTTTCGTACATTTTTTTTTTAAGACATACATATGTTCTCCGGCCAGGTTATAGGCTATATTTTATTACGATAGGTAGCATAAGGAATGACCAGTGACAATAATAGTAAATGAAGTCGCTAGCGCGTTCGCTTGCAATACACAGTCCAAACCATTAAATATGGAACAATATTATGTAGCAGAGAATATCTATAATATATATAAAATGCAATGTCTCTCTGTCCGTCCGTTAGTGTGCTTATCACTGGAGAACCACTTATTCGATTTACGTGCAGTTTTTTTTTTTTTAAACATACGTATGTTCTTTGGCCAGGTTATAGGATATATTTTATTAGGTGACATAAGGAATAAGCAGTGACGATAATAGTGAATCAAGTCGGAGAAAAGTTTGCCGCTAGCTTCTCTTGCAATACACTCCCTAAAGCATTAAATATGGAACAATATCATGTAGCAAAGAATACAATATATATAAAATGCAACGTCGCTCTGTATGTCTGTCCGTTAGTGCGCTTATCACTCGAGAACCACTTATCCGATTTACGTGTTTTTATAAATTTATACATATGTTTCTATATAATTCGATATAAGCCTAGATAATGTGAGATAAGGTGAGATAATGGGAGATAAGGAGAAATAATGGGAGATAAGTCGAGATAAGCCTCGATAATGGGAGATAAGGTGAGATAATGGGAGATAAGTATAAATAATGGGAGATAAGGAGAGATAATGGGAAATAAGCAGAGATAAGTCTAGATAATGGGAGTTATGGTGAGATAATGGGAGATAAGGAGAAATAATGGGAGATAAGAAGAAATAATGGGAGATAAGTCGAGATAAGCCTAGATAATGGGAAATAAGGTGAGATAATGGGAGATAAGGAGAAATAATGGAAGATAAGGAGAAACAATGGGAGATGAGCAGAGATAAGCCTAGATAATGAAATTATGTAGAGATAATGGAAAAGGAGGAGAAATATTGGAGAAATAATGGGAGATATTTTATTACGTTGGGTAACATAACGAATAAGCAGTGACGACAGTAGTGAATCAAGTCCACGCGAGCGAGCCGCGGGGTCCGGCTAGTTTTATTTATAAAACTGATACGGCAGCCTAACCTAACAGGTTTAAGTATAGAAATAAAATTACCGGAAAAAAATAAAAAGTCAAAACAGCACTACAAAAAAATAAACTATAAAAAATTAAAATCGCTTTTATCCCAAGAGACGTGGTCAAGCTGTACAACCTCAGATGATGTTCAATTTGCATATCAACAATTTATGGCCACACTCGAAAATCATATAAAAACATCTACAAGCACTTTAATTGTTAAAGAAAAAACACAAAAAAAAAATTAAACCTTCGATTTCTCTGGGTTAATAAATTCTATTAGTTAACATAGGGATAGTTTTTAAAACAACAATTATTTAAAAACTTTACGACTGAAAGGGAGGAAGAGTATAAAAAATATAGAAACTTTTTACAAAAATTGATTCGGAAAACTAAATTTCAATATTATAAAACCCAAATTCCAAATTCAGTCAGTAAATAAAAATAACGAAAAAGGAGAGATTACAATAAAAGACAGATACAGATAGTAAAAAAGAAAGAATGCACATCTGAACTTTTTAATAATTTCTTTGCGAAGATAGGAGAAACAATGGCTAGTAAAATTATCTCTAAGAACAATTCAAAACAGTATAAAATACAACACAATTTGAACAAAAGCCTCTTCTTAAAACCAGTAAATGAAAAAGAACTCATATTGAACATAAAATCCTTAAAATCAGACTTCTCCCCCGGTGAGGATGGCATGAATGTAAAATTGATTAAAGCGATCCACATGCATATTTTAAAACCTTTAGTCTATTTAATTAATTTAACCTTTAAAACTTCTAGAAGACCTGTGGAATGGAAAACCGTCATAGTTGTTCCTGTTTTTAAAAGTGGAGACCCATACCAAATGACAAATTATAGACCAATATCCCTTTGAAGTAACTTTTCAAAATTATGAGAGAAATTGTTTAAAAACACGTCTGGTTGATTTTCTTGATTCACAGAATGTCCTTTTTAATAAACAATTTGGTTTTAGACGAAACAGAAGTACGGAGGATACGATATTCTTTTGGTTTCATGAAATTATATCAAAAATGCAACAAAATAAAAAATGTCTTACACTCTATGTGGACTTTGCAAAAGCCTTTGACACAGTTTCCCATTCCCTGATGCTAACAAAATTGGAAAGCGTCGGGGTAAAGGTCATGTGCTAGTTCTATTTAGCAAATCGAACACAAAAAGTACGATGTAATGAGTCTTGGGACCTATTCTATTTTTGATTTATATAAATGAATTAGGAACCATAATAAAGAATGGGTCAATTATTTGCTACGCCGATGATACTGAAGTGATATTTACGGACGATACTTGGGAGGGCGCATACTTGAAGGCAGAACAGGGTCTTAATGTTATATATAACTGAATATGTGATAATAAAATTAGTCTAAATATATTAAAAACAAAATTTTTAACATTTTCTCTGACAGCTGGCGATCAACCAAAAAAAAAATGACATTGAAATTCACGACTCATCATGTAAATTACTAAATAATAATTTCGCCTGTCCACATATTCAGAAAACTAATAAAATTAAATATTTAGGCCTACACATTGATCAACATCTTCGTTGGACTGAACATGTTATCGAAACCTCAAAAAAACTCTGAAAACTCTATTATAAATTTTATCAACTACGGAATGTCTTATCTGTAAAAACAATAAAAATAGTATACAACTCACTAGTCGAGTCAATTTTAAGGTATTGTGTAGTAGTTTGGGGAGGTCTTAATGATAATGCAGTGCAGGTTTTAACAGTATGCCAAAACAAAATTCTCAAAATTATTTTAAACAAAAACAATCAATATCCTACAGTTGACCTTTATTCTCAATTTGATGTCTTAAATTTTAGAGGACTATTTTTTCTATAAAAAAATTAAACACACCTTTGGAGAACTAGACCATCACTACAAACACCCGCTCTAAAATAAATTATAATTTACAGTCACACTTTTTCAACGAATCACACTTGCAAAAAAACAAACATTACTATTTTTACTTCCCAAGTTTTTAGAAATGCTACCTTTAAACCTTAGGGCAAAAATTGAAAAAAATGATTACAATGGGCGGTTAAATTTCGAAATAAAAAATTTTATCATTCACAACACAGTTTTAAAAAGTTATTGAAACCGTAGAAAGAAAAAAAATTAAATGCATGTGCATATTGCGTAGACAAATCAATATTTTTACTAAAACTCAACCTATTTTCTATTCAATATTGTATTTTCTTTTCGATCCTTAGGATATATATATATATATATAATATTATATATATATATATATAATATTTTAATTTTCGATTTCTTTTGCTTCACCAGGCTGCAACCTGGTCCATAGGTTTTCGTGGTTGCTCCGTCTTTTGGTTTCCCCTCATGTGCTCCTTCTGATATAATAGAAAACTTCTTATAATCGAATGTGTTCTTTTCACTTGTAAAATTTGTATTAAAACGAATATTTAATTTCTGGAACATAAGTTTACTACCACACAGGTCAAGGAAGGAAAGACTTCGAATACAGGCCAATGAACTAGTGAAGTTTTTTACTCCGTAGTAGACAAAAAGGATATGATGTGTAAACACCTAAATTAAATTAACTTTATGTATTGTAATGTAATGTAAAAAAACTTATTGAAATAAATATTGTATTCTATTGTATAAGTCAGAAGATCTCCTGCTGATCCTTGCTTACGAAAACCATATTGATAGTCGGCTTTCTCATTCCCAAATATTCATGCAAATATGATATCTTTAGGATGTCAGCTATCTCACGCAATTTTACTTTTCGGTCATCCAAAACAATTTTGAAGATTTTTTTTGATGTGTTCCAGTGTAATCACTTCATTTGGGCGTCCAGAGCGTTCAGCATCATTTGTGACTGTGTAAATGATGAATGATTTCCCACGGGCCGAGTCCCCATAACACATCAGGCCATTGCTTTACTTGAACGGTATTTTTTCCCATCAAAAAACAGTGTTTAATCAACACACGAAATTCGATTTTTTCCATTGTTTTGAAAATATCAAAATAGCGTCACTAAAACCACTCTAACTTTTAAACTAATCGTCGAAATATCATGAAATTTTGACACGTATCATTTGAAGGTTGGTACTTCCTAAAAGTCATATGGATGTTTTGAAAAAGGCAACACCTATGTGTCAGATCAAAAACTTTTCAGCCTACGTGTTACATTTATAGACACCTTCTTCGCATCTCCTGGGTACAGAAAATAAAAAACACAGAAGTAAGAACAACAATGAGGGGTCCAAAATACGAACTGCTACGTTTAATTACACAGCCCCACAAAAAAAAAAGTGGGGTATACTTTTGATGCGATATATCAGATCCATAGTATTTTTGCCCGCTGATCACGAATCTGACGTCAGAATATCGCCATCACCTCTCAATTTTTCTCTAACCTCAAAAAAGAGGTAAAAATTAAGAAAAATATACTTCTAAAAAATTGATTCAAGCTTTTTCATGAATCCAAAGATGTATTAATATGTATTCGGACACGCTAAGCTAATATTCATCGGTTGGATTGAGCCATACAGTTCTGTTTTCTTTCTAACCTCAATAAATCAGACAGATATAGTGCTTCTCGAATGCAAAAACGAATTCAAATTAAAATTCAACCGATCCTTACCAAATTTGGTACACACGGGGATTATTTGGGTCGCTGATCACGAATCTGAGGTTGGATTTGCAAAATTCAAGATGGCAGATGTTTTCGCGCCATTTTGAACGCCGAGAAAATTCATCGGTCGATTTTTATTCTTCTACCTGCATCCAGGGCACCTCCACGTGGTGACGGTGGGCAACGGTGTTACTCCACTAGCCGGCAGAGTCCCTGGATAACGGCTTAGATGCCGTCATGGCAGGTAGAAGAAAGAGAATTACGATGCAGGGACTCGGAAACCCAGTATCGGCGGTTGGTCAGGGTGGGAAAGCGGGCCCGCAGCCGTCGTCATCCAGCGACCGTAGCTCTTCATGTGTGGGTGACTTGGCTCATGTAGAGTATAATGCTACAAGAAAACGGTCTCACGGTACAAGGACTTTTCATAAGTGCGATAAAAACAGTGATTCATTTTGTTATATTTGCTGTCAACACGTATTGAGTAAAATGTGGTCACCGATAACGGATAAGATTAAAACCTTATATAAGGATTGTTTTAACATTGAAATACAGCACCAGGATACAGATTGGGTTCCCCACATCATTTGCAGTTCTTGCAAAATAATGTTGTACATCAATAAGAAGGCGATTAAATATTCCAGACCAGCAATATGGAATAGACCGTACAGTGAAAATGATTGCTACTTTTGTATGAATGTTGTATCTAGGCATAACCGAAAAAAAAAATTACTATTACTTATAACGATGTTTCGACAGTAACAAGACCAACTAAACTAATTCCGCCTCCTGAACCACTTGATGCTGATGTTATGGAAACAAATGATTTCACCTTATCAGTTCATGCCGAAAACATTGAGACTGTCGAAAAAGATTCAAACATTGTTACTAATGAATGTTCTAGTGACAACCTATCATATACTAGTGACACAGATAAAGAATTTCTACCATACAACCGTAAACCAGAACCAATACTCGTATCACAGTCAGAACTTAGTGATCTAGTCAGAGATTTAGGCTTATCCAAAGATGGTTCAGAGCATCTTGCTTCCTTTTTAAAGAAAAGACATTTACTTAAGCCAGAAGCTACGATTTCTTATTATAGAAACAGAGATGAAGAATTTCGAAAATATTTCACAATGGACGAGGAATTGTCACTTTCATATTGTACCGATGTAAAAGGTCTAATGGATGAATTTCAAAATAACTCATACGATCCTGAAGAATGGAGACTGTTCATTGATTCTTCTAAACGGAGCATTAAGGCAGTTTTGCTGCATAATACCAACGTTTACGCTCCCATTCCGATTGCTCATTCCACAGTTATGGAAGAGCAATATGAAAAAATGAAGCAGCTTTTGATAAAAATAAAATATGCTGATCATAACTGGAAAATTTGTGGAGATCTGAAAATTGTAACAATATTGCTTGGCCAACAGTCAGGGTTTATACTTTATCCCTGTTATAAATGTCTGTGGAATAGCAGAGACAGGGAACGTCATTATAAGAAAAAAATTTGGCCAACAAGAGAATCGTTCACTCCTGGTGAAAATAATGTATTGTTTCCACCATTGGTAGATCCAGGAAAAGTTCTTATTCCCCCGCTTCACATTAAGCTTGGACTTATGAAGCAATTCACGAGAGCATTAGATACAAAAATATTTGCATAAAAAATTTCCGAAATTTTCTGAAGCTAAAATTAAGGCAGGCGTATTTGACGGGCCACAAATAAGAAAATTGTTTCAAGATTCATTATTTGTTACTAAAATGAATAAAGTTGATAAAGCTGCTTGGCTTAGTTTTAAAGAAGTCGCAACAAACTTTTTGGGAAATAATAAAAGTCCTAAGTACAAAGAAATAGTCGAGAAAATGGTAAAAAATTTTCAAACATTAGGTTACTTAATGAATCTAAAATTACATTTCCTGGACTCCCACATCGATGATTTCCCAGATAATCTTGGTGACTACAGTGAGGAGCAAGGGGAACGTTTTCACCAAGATCTGAAAATCATAGAAAATCGGTATCAAGGACGATGGGATGACCATATGCTAGCGGACTATTGCTGGTCGCTAAAAAGAGAAACAAGTCCTCAAAAGCGTTTGGGCAGAAAGCCTTTGAATAGGTCATTCGCGGAAAAAAGAACAAGATACAGCCAAAAAAAGGAAAGTTAGGCGCGGGTCTAACCTTCGCAATTCTAGGGCTTAAGGGTCTACTATTTGAGAGTATATGGTTTAAAAGTCCTGGTTTTGAGTTTATTGGGTCTCATTTTTAAAGTTACAGGGTTATTGAGGTCTATTTCTTGAGGTTACAGGGTGTGGGAGTCTAAGGTTTCAGGGTTTAGGGTTTAAGAGTATCAGGTTTGAGGATTCCCCAACTGTATACCAAATTTGGTAGGAATCGGTTGGTTTTCAAAAATTTTGTCCGCCATCTTGGATCCGCCATTTTGAATTTTGCAAATCCGACCTCAGATTCATGATCAGCAACCCAAAAAACCCCCGTGTACCAAATTTGGTAAGAATCGGCTGAATTTTAATTTGAATTCGTTTTTGCATTCGAGAAGCACTATATCTGTCTGATTTATTGAGGTTAGAACGAAAACAGAACTGTATGGCTTAATCCAACCGATGAATATTAGCTTAGCGTGTCCGAATACATATTAATACATCTTTGGATTCATGAAAAAGCTTGAATCAATTTTTTAGGAGTATATTTTTCTTAATTTCTACTAATTTTTACCTATTTTTTGACGTTAGAAAAAAATTGAGATGTGATGGCGATATTCTGACGTCAGATTCGTGATCAGCGGGCAAAAATACTACGGATCTGATATATCGCATCAAAAGTATACCCCACTTTTTTTTTTGTGGGGCTGTGTTATTGAAAGCAGAATAAAGGGTAAACGATCAATCCGAAGACCTCAGAATTCTTAACTGAAGGACATGCGAAGGTGGTTTGGATGTGCTTCGAGTGATATTTTACGAGTAGCAGTTTCTAAAGTTCGTTTAGCTATATGAATCGCCAACCTTCGTGAGGAGACGGCGTCGTAAGAACAAATCGGTAGGGTTATTCTTCAATTATAGTCTGTTATTTACAACTTTTAATAACAATACCTCCAAATATACTTAAATATCAAGGATTTTTTAAATTTGTTATACATAAAAAATAAGTATTTATGGCACCCTGTATAATTCCTCAAGTTATTTCTAAACAGCAACTTAAATTATTAAAATTCATTTAGCGAAAAGCGTACAAATTTCTGACAGAAACCGACAAACGACTTTTCGCCAAGTGTTTCTCCCGTAGCTGTCTGACGGAGAGAAAACATTAAATATAAGTTCATTATTCAAATAGTCTGAGGCCGTTTTATTGTCGTGTTGGAATTCCAATCTTCTTCCAGAGAGTTTTCGAATAAAACCATAAAATAATTCAATGGTTTTGCAATAACCAAATGTTAAAAGTTGCGCCGACACGAACTGATTGGTGGAAGAAACTGATAAACTACTTGTGTACACAGTATTCAAAATAAAAAATTTTGCAATTGAGGCAGTGTATTTTTAACTAAAATTGCACAGCCAAACTATCTAAACTAATGTCATTGTAAATTCAATTGATTCTGATAAACATTTAGTAATCCTGTTTAGAGAATTCACTACTCGTACCTATCGTTACTTATTACACAGACGGATCAGAAACTTCGAGTGGATAGGAGCGGGCATATATGCAGAAAAATCCCATTAGAGCTTTAGCATTCCACTAGAGACGAGTGCAACAATATTCCAGGCAGAAATTCAGGTAATATAAACTTGTGTTCACGAGAATATTAGACGGGATTACCGCAACCAAGAAATGTATATTCTCTTGGAAAATCACGCTTTTCTAAAGACTTTAGATGCCTAACAGGTCAACCCCAAGATAGCAATGAAACGTAAACTTGATCTGTTAGAACTATCCTCCAGGAACAACAGGGTTAAACTACTGTGAGTTCCAGAATATTCGGAGATAAAATGTAATGAAGCGGACGAATTAGTAAGATTCGGAATAGCAAAACGATACAGGGTTCCAAAATCAGCGTTCGGTATATCAGATGGTAAAAACGACAATCAACAGATGGTCATATCAGCAACATCTGGCCAAAAATATGCGAGGGACCTAATTGGCGGCCCCTCACAGAAACTAACCACTGACGTTTTTTTATTTAATAACCACTCGGACCGAACTAATGGTAGGACTGATTATTTCCTCCCCCTGTCACTGAGAAGACATTTACAGAAAATGGGTATACAGAAACGTCCCACCACATGTAGACTCTGTGGTGAAGAAGAAGAAGCCTCGAAGCACATCCTATATTAATGTGCAGCATTACCTCAGGACAGACATTAAGTGTTTGGAGATCTATTTCGTAGCAATAAATTACCACATGAAAGACTTATAAGGAAGCTAATAAACCTTCTTAAAGGGACGACGCGTCGCGACCCTCATGTAATCAAGAGATAGAAACACAATAAGCCGAGAAGCTGCAGTGTAGAAACAGGCGCATACCCCGCCTATAACTAACCAACCGACTCGCACCTAATGTTTACATTCAAGAAATTTAACAACTGTTTTAAAGTTACAAAATAACCTTGTTAGTCAGCCATTTTTGTCTTACCGTGTAATCTGTTTTGCAGACTTTATCGAAACCTTGTATATGTCTAGGGAATTTTTGACTTGACTAGACTATACTTGAACTAAAGACTTTTCATTAGTAACAAAGTGTCATTATTTTGTACGCATTCCAACTTTCATAATATATGTCACAACATTTCTTCTCGTTTAAATTTACAGATTGCAATCCTTCTGATAATTCTATCACAGGAAATTTAAAAAAAAAACTGTTTTATTCTTCCAGGCGCACCAATATTATACCAAAAGTGCGTCGTCATACCTTCCTCCACACTTTCCCATCAGGCTCGCTTCTGTAAAATTGCAAAGCTGCATTTTAAGCGGGGAAGTCAGTCCGCCAACTGTCAGCAGCATAGACTAGATAGAGGAGCCAGGGCTAGAAGCAAACCTCCTAGAAGGGATCCTTCCAGCTAAGGCTTCAAGCCACCCTAAGGCTGTCCAGCAAATGCCGTGATGCCGGACTCATAAGCTGCATAGTTTTTTGTCGCATACTTAGCATAGGGTTGGAGTTGGAACGCATTTCCTGCTATTTACAGGGCTATTTAGCGTGACTGTAGAACGTCTTCAGTTTTTACCTGCTATCAGTTCTTCAGCTTCCCATTGATTTTAGAGTAGTATGACGTTAGCGTTGCCTATCTTTAGTTGAATCACCGTTTACCGTCGTAAATTATGTTTCAGTTTACTGCCATCCGTGATTTATTCATTATTACTGCTATTTACCGTCGTCCGTTAGCATTAACGTCTACCGTCCTGAGTTGACGTTACCGCTTACAGTGAATAACGGGATCATTTACAGTTTTTCCTTTAAACTCGAGTATTTGTTTGTTATTTTTTTTTTTTTTTTGATGGGTGTAGCACACGTGCTACAGGGAAGTCCCTAAAGCGCTCCAGGAGCGGCACGTGTACGGAAAAACGAAGAATTAATTATGTATACAAACATTCTGTCCCCCCCCCCCCCCGTTTACTTTTCAAGGAATATCTATGACAGTCAGTGGTTGACATGTGCATTGACCTCTGATTTGCCGTTTCTTTACTAAAAGAAATTGTCTGAGGTCGGTCACGTCAAGATTAATGAATAATAAAATCTATTTCCATATTGCAAACGTTATGTTGGACGCTATACAATAACACACCATATTCACCACGATTTGAATTAAGAATATAAATCGAAAACATTTTCGTTTTGTAAAAAGAACTAAAAGAAAACTGATTTCTATAGGGAATATACTCTTTTAAAATACAACTTGAGTCAGACGCAAAAACTGTATTATATATATCCAGTTTGCTCATAATTATTATCAGCCGTTTAAAGCGTCCTCCATTATTCCATTTTGCCTTGTTGCTCGCTTATTCCAACCAACTCCGGCTGTATTAAAGAGTTTTTGCAATTTCAGTGTGATATTAACGTGAAAATAAACATCCCGGCCACATATTTTTTAGTGTTCCGTACGGAATACTTATAAAATCACTTCGATATCTGTCTGTCTCTCTGTCACTCCCGATTTTCTCCGAAACTGTTTACCATTGAAAGTTAAAATTTGGCACTAATATAGGAATTGATGGGCTCATCAGAGCCGTGTAGTTTTAAAAGTTAAATTTTAACTTAAGGGGTTAGTTTTGGGGGGTGAAAAACCAGGTCATCGAGCGGGATGTCAAATGAAAACCTATAAAAGCACGAGTTCAGAAATGTATATAATGCAATACTTGCGCACACTTTTCTTTGTATTATTTTTAAAAAATTGCGAAAAATCGCTGTCCCTTCCCCTTATCTGGAAAAGTACTGATCAAAAAGTTTTGAAAAACTTCTAGAATATTCTCCACAGAGAGTAGATTGAACGAAAATTATCACGAGTACATTGCCTTCAATAATGTATTTGGTATATAAAGAAAACAAAGATTTCAAGGTCATCAGTTTTCAGTAAAAACCGGAAAAAACTTTGTTGAAAACTTATTTCGAATTAAATTGTTTTAGACGTTTATTCCTATCGTCAGTTACTTTTTAATCGGATGTCCAATTGCAAATTGCTAGGAAGGAGAAGATTCTTAAATTTAATAGATTTTTCTTGTTACTTCCGCATCACCGTACTTCATAATCAAGAGAGTCGCTCAGTAATTTCCCCTTAATACTGAGGAAAGTATTTTGTTGTCTACTAACTCCCTTTTCCCTTTCCCTATTACTATTAATACGTATTCCAAACCACTCACTCCATTCGTTAAGCGTATTTAGAGTTGACTGAAATTCTTTGAGGTTGTTAGATAAGATTGCAGTATTATTATTAGTTGGGATGCCATTGACTTTGCTACATTCATTTTGTACTACTCAGTATATATCACCACTACACCAAACACTTTATTTTTGCACTCGACGCGCGTTTCGCTAACCATGTTAGCTTCATCAGGAGCGATGATTGACTAAAGCTAAACTACAAATCTACCCTATTTATACTTATCCTAACCCTGAAATTACTCAAGCGGAACTAATGATCTGGGCTAAGCCATCAGTTCCGGTCAAGTAACCAGTAAAGAGGACTATAAGGAATAGGCCCTCTGTCTTTATTTAAACTACTTTTACATTTTATGATTTCCATACTTTCGTATGCGTTTAACAATCTCCTATCAGATACATTTTTTATTAATCTTAGATTATCTAATGTTACAGTATGATCAGCTTCAAGGGCATGTTCGACAATGCTAGACTTTTCTGTTCTATTGTATTTTAAGTGTGCTAAGTGTTCTTTAAATCTTGTTTTAATTGACCTTTTAGTTTGCCCAACATACTTTTTGTCACAATCATTACAACTAATTTCATAAATTCCACTTTTCTCACAATTAGGAATTGTATCTTTGGGATTTCCTAAGATATTCCTCAGATTGTCTGATGACTTATAGACTAAGGTTAGGCCTACCTTATTAAATACCTTATTGAGTCCCTTGCTATATTTCGGATTATATGGTATTGAGACATACTTGGTGTTATTTTCTTCGCGTGTAAAAAAGGTGGAATTCTGAATATTAAACCTAAACTTATGTATATTTATTAGCTTATTTACCAAGTCATCGTCATAACCATTAACTCTAGTTATATTTCTAATACGATTCCTTTCTTTATTAAAGTTTACTTTATTCAGAGGGAAAGTGATCAAACGATGAACTAAAAAATGTAATGAGGCTAATTTATGTTGTTTGCAATGAAATGAATCATTAGGAATATATCTATCTGTTACTGTGTCCTTCCTATAGATATCAAATTCTAATCTATTATTATTTTTAATAATTAAAATATCTAGAAAAGGCAATTGTCCTTTGTTCTCAACTTCGTAAGTGAATTTAATGGAATTATACCGGCTATTTAATTTAGAAACAAAATCATCAATATTTGCTTTCTTTGTATCAAAAATCGCGAAAATATCATCCACATACCTATACCATACCCTTGGGAAATATTCGAATTCTTGACTGGTTTCGATTTCAAACTTACTCATGAATAAATTGGCTATGAAAGGTGATAAGCAATTACCCATAGCTGTTCCTTCTTTCTGAACATAAAATTGATTGTTATATTGGAAATAATTTTGTTCCATACAAATTTTAGATAATGTTAAGTATTCACGAATAATTTCGTCTTCAAAGTCATTCATTCTAAGTAATTCTTCGAGATATTGTAAAGTTTGTAGAATTGGCACACTTGGGAACAAAGAACTAACATCAAAAGAAATTAAGACTTCACCTTCATTAAGAACTAGATTTTTTGTTTTATTAATGAATTCTAACGAATTCTTCACTGCGAAAGTATTTAACGGTAACTTCTCAAGTTCTTTTGATAACCATTTGGATATTAAATATGTGGGTGATCCGACCGATGAAACAATGGGTCGCATTGCTTTTCCAGGTTTGTGAATTTTGGGTAAGCAATACAATTTTAGTATGGTCGGATTACTCACATTTAATTTAAATTTTAGCGAATTGGAGACAAGGTTTTTACATTTTTTTTAAAGAATTTTTAACCTCTGATATCATTCTCGGTAATGGATTTCTTATTACCTTTTCATAAGCCAGTCAAGAATTCGAATATTTCCCAAGGGTATGGTATAGGTATGTGGATGATATTTTCGCGATTTTTGATACAAAGAAAGCAAATATTGATGATTTTGTTTCTAAATTAAATAGCCGGTATGATTCCATTAAATTCACTTACGAAGTTGCCTTTTCTAGATATTTTAATTATTAAAAATAATAATAGATTAGAATTTGATATCTATAGGAAGGATACAGTAACAGATAGATATATTCCTAATGATTCATTTCATTACAAACAACATAAATTAGCCTCATTACATTTTTTAGTTCATCGTTTGGTCACTTTCCCTCTGAATAAAGTAAACTTTAATAAAGAAAGGAATCGTATTAGAAATATAACTAGAGTTAATGGTTATGACGATGACTTGGTAAATAAGCTAATAAATAGACATAAGTTTAGGTTTAATATTCAGAATTCCACCTTTTTTACACGCGAAGAAAATAACACCAAGTATGTCTCCATACCATATAATCCGAAATATAGCAAGGGACTCAATAAGGTATTTAATAAGGTAGGCCTCACCTTAGTCTATAAGTCATCAGACAATCTGAGGAATATCTTAGGAAATCTCAAAGATACAATTCCTAATTGTGAGAAAAGTGGAATTTATGAAATTAGTTGTAATGATTGTGACAAAAAGTATATTGGGCAAACTAAAAGGTCAATTAAAACAAGATTTAAAGAACACTTAGCACACCTAAAATACAATAGAACAGAAAAGTCTAGCATTGCCGAACATGCCCTTGAAGCTGATCATACTGTAACATTAGATAATCTAAGATTAATAAAAAATGTATCTGATAGGAGATTGTTTAACGCATACGAAAGTATGGAAATCATAAAATGTAAAAGTAGTTTAAATAAAGACAGAGGGCCTATTCCTTATAGTCCTCCCTACTGGTTACTTGACCGGAACTGATGGCCTTGCCTATGTCATTAGTTCCGCTTGAGTAATTCAAGGGTTAGGCTAAGTATAAATAGGGTAGATTTGTAGTTTAGCTTTAGTCAATCATCGCTCCTGATGAAGCTAACATGGTTAGCGAAACGCGCGTCGAGTGCAAAAATAAAGTGTTTGGTGTAGTGGTGATATATACTGAGTAGTATCATTGTGCCAAAGATTCCACACTTCCAACTTAATTCATTTTGTAGCACTAACTAAAATATTTTATCAACCTAGATATGAAACAAAATGGACAATAAACCGTAGGCTGAAAACTTTTAGGTCTAGCTACTTAAAACACATTTTTTTTCCAATTTCGACTTAATTCATCAACATAATCTTCTTCAAGAGCGATACAATCAGTCCAACGCATTTCTATACATTTGTGTACCTTTCTTGTAGAAGGATTTGTCTTTGCCTTCAAAATGGACCTCAGTTTCGGAGATAACTTCTTCATTGGAGCCAAATCTCTTTCCGCGAGCATTTTTTTAAGATCCGCAAATAGATAATAGTCGCTGGGGGCCAAATCTGAAGAATACGGCGGATGAGGAAGCAATTCGAACTTCAATTCATGCAATTTTGCCATCGTAACCATTGACTTGTGACACGGTGCATTGTCTTGATGAAAGAACACTTTTCTCTTGTTCATTTGGGTCCATTTCTTTGTTAATTTCTGCCTTCAAACGCACCAATAACTTTATATAATATTCGCTGTTGATTGTTTTTCCCTTCTTAACATAGTCGATGAAACCTTCCCAGCCGACTGTTGTGTCTTTGGTCGCTTCGGGCGGCTTTCACCGGCTCCTATCCTCTCAGCTGACTGCACATATCGCATGAAAAAATCTTTTTATTGCGTTTAAACAGGTTCATACAACGCTCAGAATCATCAACACGTTGTTGTTTTTGGTTCACCGTGAGCAAATGTGGTACCCATTTCGAACAGAGCTTTCTCATACCCAAATGTTCATACAAAATATGACCAACACGTTCTTTTCTTATCTTAAGGGTGTCAGATATCTCACGCAATTTCGCTTTACGGCCATCCAAAACAATTTTTTGGATTTTTTTGTTGTTTTCCGGTGTAACCTCCTTATTTGGGCGTCCAGAGCATTCAGCATAATTTGTGTCCCTACGACCGCGTTTAAATTCAGCATACCAATAAATGATGAGTGATTTTCCAGAGGCAGAGTCCCCGTAACACTTATGAAGCCATTGCGACACGAAACCACTGTAACTTTTAAACTAATAGTCGAAATGTCATGAAATTTTGACACGTATCGTTTGAAGGTTGGTATTTCCTAAAAATCATATGGATTTTTTGAAAAGGGCGACATCTATGTGTCAGACCAAAAACTTTTCAGCCTTCTCTAATGGCCTCCTTTTAATAAACCCAAGTCCCCTGTAGAGAGCTCACTACTAATGTGTACTTTAAATGACTGTTAGCAATGTAGCTCTTTTATTATTCTGAAGTCCTGAACGTCAGTTTTTAGTTTTTGATGTCTTTAATACCTCTTCAGTAAAGGTTCATGATTGACGTTGTTACAAGCTCTATAATAGTCAATAAAACAGACAAATAATTGCCTTAAGTGTAGGGCAGCTGACGCTTACCAGTGATCGAAATAGTCAAGTGGAAATCCTACAGAACTTTCTGTGTTACCTAATGTATCATATATACACGGTCTGTCTCTGGCCTTTAGGCAGGGCCATCTCGTAAACAACAGTAAAACTTTGAACTCACATCTGTAAACAACACATTTGCATTCAACTAGCCAGTTGTGATCAGTCAGTGCTGAGTAGTAGACATGCGAACTGTATGTGTCCTTGTCATTGTGTCACAGAATTGTGATGGACTAGGAAGCAATATTTAAATTTCACCTGAAACTGGGTAAAACAGGTACGGAGCCATTTGAACTTTGAAAAAAGCTTACGTTGATGATTGTTTATCCCGTTTACAAGTGTTTAAATGGTTTTAGACACTTTAAGGAAGGACGAAAGTCGCTCGAGGATGATGCAAGGTCAGGACCTCCCAGCACAAGTTCGGCAGACGCAAACGTTGTGATAATTCGGCATCTTCTGCAAACCGACCGTCATCTTTCTGATTGATTGCAGAAAAGCTTAACATATTTAAATTAAGTGTTCCAGGTATCGTCCGAAATGTTTTGAACAAGAGGGAAGTGTGTACGAATTTTGTTCCCCACAGCCTGACCCTGAACAAAAACAGCAACAGGTGGACGCCAGCCGATGAAAAATGCAGACGATTCTTTTCTGCAGAAAATAATCACGGGCGATGAGACGGGGTGTTACCAACACGAGCCCATCACAAAACACTAAAGTGCACAGTGGTTCGGTAGAAAGTGCGACTGACAAAGATAAGAACAAGGACAATGCTCGTCGCATTTTTGGCGCTCCGGGAATTATCCACAAAGAATTTGTTCCCGAGGGTACTACCGTGAACGCCATGTACTACGTGGACGTCAAGAAACGACTTTGCAAGAGGATTCAGCGGGTTCAACTGGAACGATGGAACTCGAAGGATTTTTTCATGCATTAGGACAACGCGCCCGCTCACACGGCTGAGATTGTGGTGCAGTTTTTGGCGCGAAAACAAGTATCCGTACTCCACATCCCTCCTTATTCGCCTACTTTAACCCCCAGTGACTTTTTTATTCCCAAAAATTACGTTCCACATGAAGGGTCAACGTTATGATGATTTCGAGGACATTAAAGCCACTGTGACGCACGAGTTAAACATGATCTCAAAAGAAGATTTTTCTAACTTATCCAGTCTAAAATAGACGAAAAAAAGTGGTAACTTCGCAATAATTCGCATAGAGCTGAAAATTAGTATAGGCCTTAAATATATTATTACAAATAAAATATTAAAAGTCCCCACCGATCCTAAGTCTGCTAAAAAATTTTTTCAAGATCAAAGGTCAAAAATATCGGTTTTTCGCATTTTTTCTCGTAAACGGTGTTATCGTAAAAATAGATCAGACAAAAGTTGTAGATCATGCAATTGTCTATATAAATTGTTCTTATACTTTTTTCCTACGAATCACCATTCCTGAGATATCACAATTTCAAACATCGAAAATACTAATATGCACTCTTACGCGGCCTGTATACGTCATTAAACGTTCAATATAAGTAAAAATATGGAAATATTGGTTTGTGCGACTCACATACTAAAATCCGTACAAATTATATGATTCAGAATGAATATACACTCGGTCCCTAATTCCGTTCGCCCGTATAATCTTGAGCAATATCTGTCAGCTACTCCATTGGTCGAGTGGCGACGGTCGTATACCTGCCCTTTTTTGAAGGACGTAAATGAAATAACTACTTTTAATATTGAACATTTCTTTGTAGTGAACAGACGTCCTTATTAATAATATATTTGATTTCAATTTGTGCCGTTAAATAATTTTTAAAAAATATCGCACTTTTGCTTTATTTGTAGTAAACCTTTGACTGAAAGTGACATTGTTGTTGTTGATCGTGGAATGAAGAGTTTGATTGATTCAAGTGTTGAAAAAAATGATGAATTTCTTGAAAGACGAGCAATCTGTGACAATCCATGTGCAGTGTTGTACACTCGGAAGAGTAGTATTGCTGCAGCTAAAAGACAGTACGAGATGGAACAAGCCAGTATATCTATGATTAGTCCAGCACGTACTAGACTGCGAGTAAGTGAGTCGTTTTTTATTTTAAAAATTATTGCTTATTTTACGGCGGTGAAGCAAATGAAGAGGCTGAAAAGAAAAAAGCGTAGTATACTTCCATTTAAAGATTCTAATCTGAAGGTAGCTCGGAGCCGTTCTGATGACGTAGTAAAAGCTGTTATTGTACGCATTGAGTATGAATATGATTTAGTTGCTGCTGAGGCTAAGTACCATAATGATTGTTATAATTCCTTTTTGAGACCCACCACAGGGTGTAAAATCGGTCGTCCTGAAAATGATTCTGTTACTTTGGCGATCGAAGAAATATTTGCATACGTGCATAGTGATGATTGTCAGTTTTCATTGGAAAAATTAAAAAATATTTGCAAAAATCCAGCTGTAGATAATAACTGAGAAACAAGGAAGTTTAACATTTATCTGTTTTATTGACAATCAGCACGATATTTTCAACAAAGCTTTCAACAAATTTTCCCGAAATCAACAATAATCCGTTTCACTTTAATCATTACCAATAGTACCATTTATTCAATCAATAGGATCCTGTCTAATAAAACTTAATCACAATAGATCGTGGAGTATACCTACTGGGAAAACCACGTTAAAAAAATGCGCCAAGTACACTACCTCATAGGTGGTGCGGGAATATGTAGAATATGACTTCTCCAACTTTTGGAATCGCGATACCTCAGGAATGGTGATTCGTAAGAAAAAAAGTATAAGAATAATTTTTGTAGAGAATTGCATGATCTACAACTTTTGTCTGATCTATTTTTACGATAACACTTACCGTTTACGAGAAAAATTCGAAAAAACCGATATTTTTAACCTTTGACCTTGAATAAAATTTTTAGCGGACTTAAGATCGGTGGGGGACTGTTGATATTTTATTTGTAACAGTGTATTTAAGACTATACCAATTTTCAGCTCTATGCGAATTTTTGTCTATTTTGACTGGATAAAACAGATTCACAAGGTTGTATGAACATACTGAACGTTGCATTGGGGTCAGAGGGGACTACGTAGAACATCGGAAGTAATAAAATGTTCGCTTTTAATTTTTCTAGTTTTTAATAATGCAGTCCGGGAACTTTTTGGACAGACGGTGTACATGGCCGTAACAATAAACGAGAGACTAAATTTTCAAAAATTGGCTACCGTTGGACCATTTGAAGTGGACCCCTTACGTTATATAAATAAATAAATTAACATGGGCAGGCATTAGAGCAAAAAATTAAACTATGTTGGCAGATAGACTTGCCTTAACGTAAACAGGATTCCAAAACACTGCGAAAACTATTTATTTCTTTTGCTCCATGCTATTCTAATGAGAAAACGCGAAACAAAGGGTTTTAATAAGTTAATGGACACGCTTTACAGCCTATTTTACTACGGGTCCATAAAAATCCGAAAATACGCTGTAGTTTTTAACATTTTTATTCATTGGAACTAGTGTGGTCTGTGTGCATTCTCATTGTAGGTGAAGTTGTTTATTTCTGTCAGTTCTAAAACGTGTGCAGTGTTCGTTTATTTGAAGCTCTGAATAATGAAAAAAAAACCGGCAAGGTGTAAGTCAGACTTGCGCAATTATTATATCGCAAAATTACGAGTTTCAATCATTTTCTTAGTCATTAGAAATGGATGGACCATAAATATTATCTCCTTCTCTATGCTCGTCTTCGTCGTCATTATCGCTTAAAATCTTTCGAGAAGTCACTGATGTCATAATTTGATCATCATTTAATATTTCTCTCGTCATTAATTCATCATCAGCACATATATATTCCTCAAAATTGAAGTGATTAAACATTTTTTTAATCTCGATTTCCACTGTACTTTGTTGAATGTCAGCATCGTAAACAAAATCTAGAAAATCAGTAGGATCTTCTCAATGTTTTTCAATCCACTGCGTCAATGGTAGCTCATCATCTGAATCATATCTACATTCCTTTCTTAAAAATCCGCCATGCTTAAAACAGTTTTCCATGGTTTCTCTACTGACTCTTTGCCATGCCATATGGATAAAGTTTATAGCGTCCAGGAGAGTTACAGAAAAAATGTTACCTTTATCGATCGTCTCTAACATTTTCATAAGTAAAATCTTTCTATAACGACATTTTAAAAAATGTATCACACCTTGATCCATAGGCTTGGAGGCATAAAAACCAATTTTATTTGCTGTAGATCAACTTCAGGGTGCGCTGGACGGTTGTCAATCAACAGTAATATTTTTCTGTTTGTGAATTTTAATTCTTTGCCCCATTCGATCAGTTCGTTTTTTAAAAATTTCATCATCCAGGCTTTACTGTTTGATTTTTTACTTTACTGGTAAATGTTTGTTTTTAAAACACCTGGGATTGGCGGACTTACCTATCACCAACAATTTTCTTTTCTTTGTTCCAGACATATTTGCAGTTACCAACACAGTATTCCTTACTTTTGATAATTTTCCACTAGCACAATTCTCTCCGACAAACTTTAATGCCTTATCAGGCGTCGTCTTGTAAAACAAACCCGTTTCATCTGCTTTAAAAATGTCCACCAATTCATAACTTTCGCGAATTTCCGGCCATACATTGGCTAACCACTGATCAACAAAAGTCATATCCACTCCTGCCGTTTTTTCCTGCTATATTACCCTCACTAATATTATGTCGCTTTTTAAATCGTTCAATCCAACTTCTAGAACATTTAAACTCGGTGTTCTCTATTTTCCTTCCCAATTCACTAGCTTTCTCTTGTAAGGTATAGCCGATAATAGGAACATGTTCATGTCGTTTTTGACTAAACGTTAGAACCGCATAAAGAAGGGAACTGAAAATAATATTCTTCGAACTAGCGACGCGGCGGGAACAAGTAGAATAGGGGTTCCCAGCGAGTTTCGGTGAATTCCTAGATCGCGACATCGAGCACAGAGAGTGGCAAGTTCGTTATAAACGGACACAAAACATCCAAATTTAGTTCGCTTTATCCGGAAGTTCCTTATAACCGGGTCCGTTATAATCGATAAAAATTTGAATTAGTCTCATGGTAGTTTTTGCGTGCATTATAAAATAGTTTGTTTTAACCGGAAATTCGCTATAAACGGGTTCGTCATAAACAGATTTCACTGTATCTTCATCACTGCAATCAAATTTTTGTGAGGGAGTGATGAGAAATATTTGTAGAATAGTCAAATAGAAAACTTGCCAATCCTTCAAACGTTCAATCAACATTTTAAGGGGTTACTGGGAGCTGGAAAAAAGATGTAAATTTAAAAAACACTTTTAAAGGTGATTAAGTGAATAATACAAAAGAATGGCGATTATATATTTTTAATGTAATTTAAGGTAGTTTACTCGTAAATCCACTTATCTTAAGAATTTGATGAAATTGAAATATGATGTTAAACTAAATGTTTTTCATTTAAATAAAAAAAAAACTTGACCTATTTTGAAGCGAGATATTCATAATTAAAGTGCACATAATTAACATTCAGTGAGCCAATGAAGTATAAAAAAGGCATAGTTTCGTGTATATCTTAAGAACTTTTCCTACAAATTTTTTAAAAAACTAATATTTAGTAAAAAAAAATTAGAAAATTTTGAAATAAAAATAATTTTTGTATTTATCTGTTAAAAATATATAAATATTTAAAGTTAATATTTGTTTAAAAGAATAATCGCGTAGTGAAGGACAAATATCACAATTTGACAACATCGTATGTCGTCATATTTTAGGCACCAGCATTCAAACAGCATTAAAGGTGGTTAACTTTTAAACAGAAATTCATTTTTAGGTTAAATAATTTATTGAATAAACACACTATATTTATCTATATCAAATAAAAATGGGTACGATGGGTAGACCCAGGCGATATTCATTAAAAATTTGAATTTGTATCTTCATATTTATTATTTTTTTCTTTAGTATTTAAAAGATTTATATTTAACAAAAATATGTTTGTAGGTTCAATAAATTTTCAATATTTTAAGTTAATATTATGTTTATTTATCAACACTGTTACATATTAATTGATAGCAATATTAAATATATATTAAAAACGGTTCTATAAATCTTCTCCGTAAAATTAAATAAATAATTAATGATACTAATGGTAAATTAATAAAGTATTATAAACTATTTTTAAAGTAATTAATTATTTTATTTAATACTCGCGTATATGTGGTTACACGTGGTTTGCCATTTTCTTTTCGACTAGATAATAATTGCACTATTCCTGTAGAACCCTACTTATCATAAGAACTTTTTAGATCTTCCAAAGTTATGAATTCAGATGCAGTTCTTTTAATCATAAAATCTGAAATAACACTTTTAAAAGGCATTAAAGGTGGCAATATTAGTTTTTTTTTCATGACGCACTTTTTATACAATACGTAATTTGTACAGAGACCACACTTTAAATTTTTTCCTAACTCATCTAACTCAACGATCCTTCGACCAATTCACAGGTTAGCCTCTTCAGTTTTTATTTTTTTCGCGTCATTCATTGCCGAAATACTTTTTGTGCGTTTATTGGTGAGCTTTTTCTTTGCAAACATACACAAAGTATAATAAATAACCTAAATACCAGGTGTACAAGTATGAAATGCAGATTTCATACAACAGATGGTGCACCAATACAGTTTGTGCTATGAAGATTTGACACTGCGCCATTTTGTTGTGTCATGAACAAGTGTCAGATGCGCACGAGTGATAAATTGGAAAAGTGTGTGCATAGTGTTGTGTTGTTGTGTTCAATATGTCGAAATTTATACCGAACAAAGAACATTCGCGGACAGCATTAATTTTTTGTTTTCATTTGAAGAAAACTACTGTTGAATCATACCGATTACTTCGAGAAGCTTATGGTGAACATACTCTATTGCAAGATACGTGTGAACGATGGTTTCAAAAGTGGTAACTTCGATGTTGCAGACAAGGAACGTGGAAAACCGCCAAAAAAAATACGAAGATGTGGAATTGCGGGCATTGTTGGACGAAGATGATTCGCAAACACAAAAACAACTCGCCGAGCAATTGGACGTTAGTCAACAAGCTATTTCCAATCCGCTACGAGAGATGGAAAAGATTCAGAAGACCGGTAGTTGTGTACCACATGAGTTGAACGATAGGCAAATGGAAAAGCGCAAAAACATGTGTGACATTTTGCTCGCTCGGTACAAAAGGAAGTCGTTTTTGCATCGTATAGTTACAGGGGATAAAAAGTGGATTTATTTTGAGAATCCCAAGCGCAAAAAATCATGGGTAGACCCAGGCGCACCATCCACATCGCAAGACCGAATTGCTTTGGCAGAAAGACGATGCTTTGTGTTTGGTGGTGATCTATTATGAGCTGTTAAAACCTGGGGAACAATTAATATTAAACGTTACCCACAGCAATTGACCGATTTGAACCGTTCGCTGCTTGAAAAAAGGCCAGAATACCGAAAGAGGCAACACAAAGTCATGACAATGCTCCATCACATACGTCAAAACCAGTTCGCGACACGTTGGAAGCACTCAGCTGGGAAGTTCTACTCCATGCGGCTTACTCAGCAGACTTGGCTCCTTTTGATTACCACTTGTTTGCATCGATGGGTCACGCACTTGCTGAGCAGCGCTCTGGTTCGTACGAAGATGTGAAAAAATGGCTCGATGAATGGTTCGCAGCAAAAGGAGAAGATTTTTTACTGGCGTGGTATTCACAAATTACCCGAAAGATGGGAAAAATGTATAACAAGCGATGGAGCATACTTTAAATAAAGCACTTTTTATCATTCTTCCGAATTTAACATGTTTTTTTTAGAAAAAAAATCCGCATTTCATACTTGTACACCTGGTAACCTATATAAACGTCATTCTATAGAGCATTCGGTATACACATTAGCAGTGTTGCCACATTCGTTTTCATTAAAAATGTGTGTCTGCATATGATAGTTTTCATGTATCGAATACAGTCTCCGACAAAATTAAAATACTCTGACATTGAGTATTTTAAACTTTTTGTATTTATTATCAGACTATAATTTTGGCCCCGATTGACAAGAGTGAACCACCTTAATGATAAGAACATTTTTTTTAAATATGTTTTAAATGTTAACATTATTTTTTATCAGGTTAAATGGACCACTGATGACAACTATGGCGCCTCCTTGTCTTCAGGATAACTTCACAAAAAATAATCTAATCTACAAAAATAAAAATTAATGTATTAGTTAAAAATTGTCGAAGAGTTTTTTCCAAAAATAATAAAAATAGTATGTAATTTTTGATCAAAAATTTGTGTTAATTATTTATAAAAAATTGTCTATTAGAAAAATTTAAAATATCTCTCGACAGTTTGTAGAAAAAGTAATGTATAATATATATAAAATGCAACGTCTCTGTCTGTCCGTTAATGCGCTTATCACTCGAGAACCACTTATCCGATTTACGTGCTTTTTTTTTTAAACATACATATGTTCCCTGGCCAGATTATAAGATATATTTTATTACATTAGGTAACATAAGGAATAAACGGGGACGATAATAGTGAATCAAGTAGGAAAAAAATTTGCTGCTAGCGTGTTCTCCTGCAATACATTGCCTAAACCATTAAAACTTTTAGGGACAAGCCAACAATAATAAGCACAAGAAAACACACCAAAACTATTTACCTTCTACTAACAGGCAACCCAATGTCGGGACACTTTGAGCTTCTGACACCACAAAACACTAAAAACATCCCAAACAACAGTAGACCAATAAAAGAAGCATCGGGCGAGCGACGTAACGGTCGAGGACGTCGCGGGAAATGGCAGCTCGACCAAAACGATGAAGACCGGGCAACTGTCAATGGACCTGCCAAAAGTGTTGTGCCGGCGAGTAAGCCGACACCCACCAAGGCGGGAAAATCAAGGCAACGCATGAGTTATACTACAGGAACAAACGAACACACCATGCGTTGCTTTGATAAAAGCACAAGTCCTGACAAAAAAACCACTGAGAAGGGAATCACTCGCCGCCTAGACCCACCACCATCAATCCCAAACGCAACCGACGAAGTATTTAATCAAAAACTCCCGCAACGACAAAGAAATCCCAACAGCACAAAACCAAAATTCAAACGGCAAATAAGAATAGAAAACCAAATCAACAACATCAGGAGATATCTAGGACACCTTACCCAGTTTATCAACGGGAACGTGTCCAAACGAGTCACGCAGAGTATAAACAAGATCAAGTCCGGGTCTCCCGACAGAACACTACCAGAAATACTGGATACTCTGAAACAAAAATTATCCGTATATGCCGCAAGACTTCGTAGATACAAAGAACCAAACGAGAGGAAAGATACCAACAACCTCTTCCGAAAAAGCCAAACACAGTTCTACCGGAAAACTATGCACAGCAAACAGACAGCAGTGACCGAACCACCAAACAAACAAGAACTCACAGATCATTGGAAAAGTATCTGGTCAGAACCCAAACTACCCAATAATAACACCCCCTGGATCAAAGCCAAAGAAGGCAAAGATAAACATGTGACAGAACAGGAAAATTCCACATTAACTACTGTGGGACCAAAGAGCATGATGAGGCACCTGGATGCAAGAAGTTCCGGAGGTAAAATAGCCCCCCGTTCGGATCTCCGGGTAGAGGCTGGTTCGGAGGCGTCGACTTGCAGACATCATAATTTTAAGATAGATTTTTGCAACATACGAGGTATAAACTCGAACATAAATTCAGTGCATCAACACCTGCAATCAGATAAACCTCATGTACTCGCTCTATGTGAAACCAAGGTCAGTCCATCGACCAGCACGGTCAACTATCTTTATCCTGGGTACGACTTCTATTCCCGATTTAGGCGTAACTTTGGAATCTGTCTTTTTGTCAGAAGCGACCTCTCTTGTCAACGAGAAGAAGCTCTGGAGCCCCCCAAACTTTGATGTTATGTGGTTAAAAATAACGACTCAACAAACCACAAGGTTCATCTGTATCCTGTATCGACCACCAAGTGATACCAATTTTCGAACACTTTTCGCTTCTCTTGCAGACACCATCGATCATTTACAAAGTAACTATCCAAGTGCCGAAATTGCCATCCTGGGCGACTTTAATGTCCACAGTATCAACTGGCTCAAATATTCAAATACTACCGACGAACAAGGTCGTGAAGCTGAATCATTCTCAATCAGTTATGGCTTAACTCAGCTTATTGACGAACCAACACGGATCCCTGATCGAGACGGGGAGTTCGCCAGTCTTCTTAATCTGTTTTTAACCACCAATCCGGAGATTTACACGGTCACCGTAAATCCGCCGTTAGGTTCTTCAGACCATAAACTGCTTTCGACATCGAGTATCCTGCCAATCAGTGACCGAGACGCGCCTAGGCCGCGCAAGATTTGGCACTACAAATCTGCTAAATGGGAAGATCTCATGGAATACTTTCGAACTTTCCCTTGGATGGACGTTTGTTTTCGATCCGATAACCCATCTGACTGCGCCAGGGAGGTCTCCGATGTTATTTTGGCTGGTATGGAAGCTTACATCCCTTTTTCGAAGAAATGCTCCTCCAACGGCAAGCCTTGGTTCGACCGAAAATGCAAAGAAGCTGTTGCTTCTAAACATATTGCCTACCGACAATGGCGTGAAAATCCTAACACCTTAAATCGAAACATCTTTGTTCATGCCCGGAACAGATGCAAGGGAATTATCGACGAAACCAAGGAGGCACACAATCAACGAATTAGAAACAAACTTCTCGCTTGTCCCAACAATTCCAGGTCCTTTTGGGCAGTCGCTAAGGCAGTTAGTCAAAATTTTACCAAATCCACCATACCACCACTCACACGGCCAGATAATTCCATTGCAACCACACCTGTTGAGAGAGCGAACTTGTTGGCTGAACTCTTTGCTTCACATTCTACTGTCGATTTCCAAGGAAAAACACCACCTACTATTCCCATATTGCAGTCAAGGATGCCCGATGTTGTCTTCAGACAGCGCATCATAAAGCGTATTTTAATGAAGCTAGACACCAAGAAGGCTTCTGGCGCTAACGGAATACCTGCCATAGTTCTCAAAAACTGTGCAAGGGAACTAACACCAGTTTTCGGTAGACTTTTTAACCTATCCTACAGAAAGGAATATTTCCGTCCTGCTGGAAATGTGCCACGGTTCAGCCGATACCTAAAAAAAGGTAAGAAGACCTTGCCAAATAACTACCGACCAGTTGCACTGCTTTCAATAATATCGAAAGTCATGGAAAAGGTTATCAATGAGCATCTTCTAAAATATCTTGAACGATTCAATATTATTAGCGATCACCAATATGGTTTTCGTAAACATAGATCAACAGGAGATCTTCTGACTTATGTAACACATGTTTGGAACAACGCAATTGAACACTTTGGAGAATCTCGAGCGGTTGCTCTTGACATATCCAAGGCATTCGACCGTGTTTGGCACGATGGACTGTTGGCTAAGTTGCGCTCTTACGGTATGTCTGAAAGGTTCTGTTTGTGGCTCTCATGTTTCCTCAGAGAGCGTTCTTTACGAGTGGCGGTCGACGGATTTCTTTCTAACACCCTCACTATCAACGCCGGTGTGCCCCAGGGCTCCATACTGTCTCCTACTCTCTTTCTCATTTACATTAACGATCTGCTGGAAAAGACCGGGAATCCAATCTATAGCTTTGCAGATGACAGTACGCTTGTCTCTTCATTCACCTTGAACGCTCGGACATCGGCTGCTCAGGCGAATATCCGCAGACAGCAGGAGGTCGTTCAACTTAACAAAGACCTGGAAGAAATTCTATCTTGGGGTGACAGTAACCAAGTGGAATTTAACGCTACAAAAACCCAAGCGGCAGTTTTTTCTAAAAAAGTTAACGTTGCTGAACCCGACATGGTTATGTCGGGGCACTCCATTCCCCTAGCATCGTCGCTCAATTTGTTGGGCGTTAGTTTGGGAGCAAATATGTCTTGGCATGAACATGTTGCAGGCATAGCAAGGAGAGCTTCTCAAAAGTTGGGAATATTATTTAGAACCAGAAAGCTTTACACCCCACAGCAACTGTTAATTCTTTACAAAGCCCAAATCCGACCAACTATGGAATACTGCTCCCACGTTTGGGGCTCCGCTCCCAAACATACACTGCATTTGTTGGATTCTGTTCAGAGAAGAGCGGTCCGTCTAATTGGGGACCCGGAATTGACCGGCGGCCTTGATTCGCTGGAACATCGAAGAACGGTTGGCGACTTGAGTCTGTTCTACAAGTATTTTCATGGAAAGTGTTCGAAGGATGTAGCCCGCTTAATCCCTCCCAAAGCGGTGCATGTTAGAAATACACGTCGCGCTGGTGCTTCGCATCCGTATGAGGTTCAGCTTGTTACTCCGCGTACGACGCTTTTCAAGCAATCTTTTATATGGAGAACGTCATCCCTTTGGAATAATTTGCCCAGCGCTGTGTTTCCCACCGAGTACAATTTACAGCGATTCAAGAACAACGTGAATCGCTTTTTTCCGCACTCGTGCCGCTCCTGGAGCGCTTTAGGGACTTCCCTGCAGCACGTGTGCTAGACCAATAAAAAAAAAAAAAAATATGGAACAATATTATGTAGCAAAAAATATAATATATATAAAATACAACGTCTCTCTGTCTGTCTGTTTGTCTATTCGTTAGTGCGCTTATCACTCGGAAACCACTTATCCTATTTACGTGTTTTTTTTTATTCATACATATGTTCTCTTTCCAGGTTATATAGTAATAATAATAATCTATAATATATAAAATGCAATGTCTCTCCGTCTGTCTCTCTATCTGACTGTCTGTCTTTCCGTTCGTTAGTACGCTTATCACTTGAGAACCACTTATCCGATTAGCGTGTTTTTTTTTTTAGATTTATAAATATTCTCTGGCCTGGTTGTAGAAAAATATTTTAGTACGTTAGGTAATATAAGAAATAAGCAGTGACGACAATAGTGAATCAAGTTTGCTGTTAGCGCACCGTTAAATATGGAACAATATCATATAACAAAACCACAATATATATAAAATGCAACGTGTCTCTGTCTGTCTGTCCGTTAGTGCGCTTATCACTCGAAAACCGCTCGTCCGGTTTACGTTTTTTTTTTTTAATTCATACATATGTTCTCTGGCCACGTTATATAATAATAATAATAATCTATATAATATATATAAAACGCAACGTCTCTCTGTCTATTACTGTGCTTATCATTCGAGAACCACTTATCCGATTTACGTTTTTTTTTAACTTAATATTTATCAAAAAAAAATCTATAATATATATAAAACGTCTCTGTCTGTCTGTCTGTTTGTCTGTTAGTGTGCTTTACGGTTTTTTTATAAAATACATATGCTCTCTAGTCAGGTTATAGGATATATTTTATTACGTTAGGTAACATAAGGAATAAGCAGTAACGATAATAGTGAATCAAGTCCACGCGAGCACGGCTAGGTATTAAGATAAAAAAAAGTTAAATAATATAAAAAATTGACTGAGTAATATTGCAGACAGTGCATTGAGACAGGCAGCGGTCCCAATCCGACGCCACGTCACATTCAGTGCTATAACTTTGCGATCTGTGGGTGTAATGGAATGGAATTTTCTTATTATTATTTTTTGAATAATTCTTAGATGTATAGAGAATAAAAATCTGAAGAAAAAAATCTAATTTCTGAAAATTCGAGGTGTATGTAACTCCTTAATTCAGGAAATTGATGCCCTTGAACTTTTTTACGATTTTTCCCGAGGTTTAATGTGACGTAGTTAATTTGTAAAAATTACCATAAACTCAAATAAATACTAATTGACGCAAGAACAGTATAAAGTACATAAATTTAGTCGTTTATTTAATAATTTTAAAAAGCTTCAATTTAAATTAATTCTGAGAACAACAATTTGTTATTGATCTAAATTTAAATATCGACGTAAACAAGTAACCACTTTTAGAAAACGGTACAGCAGCGGTATGTTCTGTCTATTTCAAACTAATGAACAAGGTATTTATGATATTCTTTGACCTGGTTTCGATTTTGAAATAAGAAATTGGTCTGCGGACAGGTTTACATCAGCTGTAATAAATTCATATTGGGTTGTTGTTACTAAGCTGTCGTCGATAGTGAATTTAGGACGCGAAATAAAACTATTTACTCGATGAACATAATGCAAAACCGTATGACATTATACCCCTGCACAAACTGTGGCAGATGCTAGAGAACTCAATGGTCAATCTAACCCTTGTAAATGCAATACAGCACTTTTACCATAACCTACAATCCAGGATAAAGATTAACAATTTTCTGATACTTTCACGGCAAATATGATAAAGCTCTAAGGCAGGGACGCAGTCTTCTACGCTCTTCAGAATCTACTTGAATGAAGCCGTGAAGAGGTGACGCAGATCTTGCTCGGGACTGGGTATATGCTACAACTGACCTGTATACACTTTTTTGTTTGTTTGTTATGGATTCCAGGATCGAGACGACCTGGAATTCATGACAAACCGACTTATACGAGAATACGAGAAATGGGGCTTACAAGAGAATCCCACAAAAACAAAGTATATGTGCACAGGAGGAGACAACCACAATCTAGTCGGGAAAATAGTTTCCGCATGCTCCGCATCTACGTATCTAGGTGCAAGAATCGAACGAGATGGACGTACGGAGGCCGAGGCGAAGGGATACTGAAGGAAAAAAGGATAGTGGGTTCCCTACTATTACTGTGTTCAGAAACCATCTCGAAACAGGAGAAAACCTAATTGAGAGAGAGAGGTTTTATATGGATGCGAAACTTGGCAAGTGAATAAGACAACCGAACAGAAACTCCTCGCAGTAGAAATGGGCTTCTGGCACAGCTCTGCCGATATATCAAGAACCTTGCACATAACCCATGAAAGAATACGTGAAATTATGGGCCATATAAATACTATTATAGACGATATACAACAAAAACAGCTTTGCTGGTATGATCATGTACAAAGGATGCGGAACCATCCATTACCGAAACAAATGGTATAGCAACCCCCAGAATGGAGGAAACAGGTAGATCTAAGACCACATGGATAAGTGAAATCCAAAAAGCGGTGTCCGAACGCTACCTACGGCCGGGAAATTGGCATGATAATCCATACTGGTAACCGGGAGGCGCAGCAAGCTATGAACCGGAGGATAGAGTAGACTTGATAAATACCAAAAAAAAATTATAATTCACTTTATTGTCTTCATTCTCCTCGCTAAGGAAACTATTGTGTTTGGGAAAAAATCGCCCTCCGAAGTTTTTGCCTGTTTCCACCTCTCGGAGATTACGAAAAACATAATTTCCAATTTGTGTAGGTCCGTCAGTGTGATATAAGTTAGAAGATCTCCTGTTGATCTTTGCTTACGAAAGCCATAGTGATTTTCTCTAATAATATTAAATTCTTTCAGAAATTTTAAAATATGCTGATTGATGCCCTTTTCCGTAGCGTTTGATATTATTGAGAGTAATGCAACTGTTCGGTAGTTGTTTGGCAAAGTATTTTTGTATTTCATGTGTATCGGCTGAACACTAGCTCATTGCCAGCAGAAAGGAAATAGTCCTTTCGCTTAGAAAAGGTTGAAAAGTCTACGAAAACTTGTGAAAGTTTGTTCGCGCATTTCTTAAGTGCTATGCCAGGTACTTCAACAGCATAAGAAGTTTTTTAGTATTGTAGTTCATTAAAATGCGTTTTATGACACGCTATCTGACGACGAATCGGGTATCTTTGACTACACGTTGGGACTGATAAGTGATGTTTTTCCCTGGAAATCAACACTATAGGGTGAAACAGAGTTCAGTTAAGAAGTTGGCTTTCTTAACAGGGGTAACATAGAATTATCTGGTCGTAGCTAAGCTGGAATCGTTGAGATAGGCAAGAAGTTTGGCGTTTCGTGTACTTTCTTCGTTTGGTAGATTATTTGTTTACATCTATTCTAAGCACAAGCGTATTTTAATAAAGCTAGACACCAAAAAAAACTTCTGGCGCTGACGGAATACCTGCCATAGTTCTCAAAAACTGTGCGAGGGAACTAAGCACAAGTGTATTTTAATAAAGCTAGACACCAAAAAAGCTTCTGGCGCTGACGGAATACCTGCCATAGTTCTCAAAAACTGTGTGAGGGAACTAACACCATTTTTCTGTAGACTTTTCAACCTATTCTACAGAAAGGGAATATTTTCTTCCTGCTGGAAAGTGCCACAGTTCAGCCGATACCTAAAAAAGGCAAGAACATCTTGCCAAATAATTACCGACCAATCGCACTGCTTTCAATAATATCGAAAGTCATGGAAAAGGCTATCAATCAGCATCTTCTAAAATATCTTGAAGGATTCAACATTATTAGCGATCACCAATGTGGCTTTCTTAAAAATAGATAAACAGGAGATCTTCTGACTTATGTAACACACGTTTGGAACAACGCAGTTGAACGCTTTAGAGAATCTCGAGCGGTTGCTCTTGACATATCCAAGGCGTTCGACCGTATTTGGCACGATGGGCTGTTGGCTAAGCTACGCTCTTATGGTATGTCTCAGAAGTTCTGTTCGTGGCTCTCATGTTTCCTCAGAAAGCGTTCTTTACGAGTGGCAGTCGACGGATTTCTTTCTAACACCTCCACTATTAACGCCGGTGTGCCTCAGGGCTCCATACTGTCTCCTACCCTCTTTCTCATTTACATGAACGATCTGCTGGAAAAGACCAAGAATCCAATCTACAGCTTTGCAGATTACAGTACGCTTATCTCTTCATTCACTTTGAACGCTCGGACATCGGCTACTCAGACGAATATCCACAGACAGCAGGAAGTCACTCAACTTAACAAAGACTTGGAAGAAATTCTATCTTGGTTTGACAGTAACCAAGTGGAATTTAACGCTACAAAAACCTAGGCGGTAGTTTTTTTCTAAAAAAGTTAACATTGCTGAACCCGACATAGTTTATGTCGCGGCACTCCAATTCTCTAAAATCGTCACTCAATTTGTTGGGCGTTAATTTGGGAGCAAATATGTCCTGGCATGAACATGTTGCAGGCATAGCAAGGAGAGCTTCTCAAAAGTTAGGAATATTATTTTGAACCAGAAAGCTTTACACTCCACAACAACTGTTAATTCTTTACAAAGCTCAAATTCGACCAACTATGGAATACTGCTCCCATGTTTGGGGCTGCGCTCCCAAACATACACCGCATTTGTTGGATTCTATTCAGAGAAAAGCTGTTCGTCTGATTGAAGACCCGGAACTGTCCGGCGGCCTTGATTCTCTGGAACATCGAAGAACGTTTGGCGACTTGAGCTTATTCTACAAGTATTTTCATGGAAAGTGTTCGAAGGATGTGGCCCGCTTAATTCCTCCCAGAGCGGTGCATGTTAGAAGTACTAGTCGCGCTAATAGTTCACATCCGTATGAGGTTCAGCTTGTTACTCCTCGTACAATGCTTTTCAAGCAGTCTTTTATATGGAGAACATCATCCCTTTGGAATAATTTACCCAGGACTGTGTTTCCCACCGAGTACAATTTACAGCGATTCCAGAACAACGTGAATCGCTTTCTCCGCACACGTGTCGCTCCTGTAGCGTTCTAGGGACTTCCCTGCAACACGTCTGCTAGATCCATAAAAAAAAAACAAGTATTTTATGATTTATGGCGTTAGGGGTTTTACGCCATTGTCGATAGGCAAGATATTTAGAAGCAACAGCTTCTTTACTTGCCGTTGAAAATTCATTTCTTCAAACAAAGAATGTAAGCTTCTAGGCCTGCCAAAATGACATCCGACACCTCTCTAGAGCAGTTAGATGGGTCATCGGATCAGAAACAAATGTATAGTTATGAGATTGGTGGCTAAAAACAGGTCCAAAAAAGTATCAAATTTTTCGTCGCGGTCAGGAATCAGTGTTGGTTCATCGATAAGTTGATCAAAGCCTCAGCTGATTAAAAAAGGTTCAGCTTCTCGGTTTTGTATGATTCCGCCAGTTGATGCTTGGGAAATTTAAGTCGCCCAAGATGGCAATTTCGGCACTTAAATGCTTAATCTGTTATTAATTGATGCTGTCCGCAAGAGATCGCAAAATGTTGTAAAGGCAGCTGATGAACCTTGTGGTTTGTTGTGTTATCATTTTTAACCACATATTCATCAAAGTTTTTGGGCTCCAGAAAAATATTCATTGTTGTGAAAATAATTAAAATTATAAAAAAAAATAGTATTTTCCCCTAATTTTCTTCATACCTGTACATTTTAGAAACAACTTTATTTTACTTCTTTCTTCTCGAGAATTAAAAAAAAGGATGGTTCACAAAATTGTTCGTCGGTGCATAATGTCAAAATGGCCCAAACCCAAAATACATTCTCTTCTTCTTCATTAACTTATTGTATCCATCGTCGGATAAAAGCCTCCCTCAACTGCTGTCACTGTTCTGAATCGTGTGTTCTCCTTATCTAGTCATACCCAATTAATTAACCTTTTTACGTCATCTGACCACCTAGTTTATAGTCCTTCCCTGCTTTTTTTATTTGCTAGTGGTCTCCATTCTATAACCTTTCATGTCCATCGATTGTCCTTCATCCTTCGAACATGCCCTGTTCCACTTTAATGTACATACCCTTTCTATTACATCTATTACCATGGATGCTTATGTTATTTCAGTGTTTGGTATGCGATCATTAACTTTAATGTTTAGAATTCTTCTCTCAATGGCTCGTTGGATCACTTGTAATCTACGAATTATACTTTTATTTAGTGCCCATGTTTCTGTTTCATAGGTGAGGGGTGGGAGAACATACTGGTGTGAAAACCTGTGCTTTAAGCGTGTTAGGCACATCGGATTTAAATATCCCTTGAAGACTTCCAAAAGTTGACCAGAACATGGATACTCTTCTTTGCAGATCTGCTGTAAGGATGTTTTTTGACAATTCAAATTTTTGACCCAAGTATATGTAACTATCAACTTTCTCTATTTGTGTATTATGTCTTGGTTTTGTTCTATATCTTTAGTTAAGTATTGAGTTTTGTTGATATTTATTTCCAGACCTATTTCTTTTGATTTTTCATTGAATTCTTCCAGTATTCTTTGTAGTTCCTGTTTGTCCTTTTTTTATGGGTCTAGCACACGTGCTGCAGGAAAGTGCCTAAAGCGCTACAGGAGCGACATATGTGTGGAGAAAGCGATTCACGTTGTTCTTGAATCGCTGTAAATTGGACTCGGTGAGAAACACAGTCCTGGGCAAATTATTCCAAAGGGATGATGTTCTCCATATAAAAGACTGCTTGAAAAGCGTTGTACGAGAAGTAACAAGCTGAACCTCATACGGATGTGAAGTATTAGCGCGACGTGTACTTCTAACACGCACCGCTCTGAGAGGAATTAAGCGGGCCACATCCTTCGAACACTTTCCATGAAAATACTGGTAGAATAGGCTCAAGTCGCCAACCGTTCTTCGGTGTTCCAGCCAATCAAGGCCGCCGGTCAGTTCCGGGTCTCCAATCAGACGAACAGCTCTTCTCTGAATAGAATCCAACAAATGCAGTGTATGTTTGGGAGCGGAGTTCCAAATATGAGAGCAGTATTCCATAGTTGGTCGAATTTGAGCTTTGTAAAGAATTAACAGTTGTTGTGGAGTGTAAAGCTTTCTGGTTCGGAATAATATTCCCAACTTTTGAGAAGCTCTTCTTGCTATGCTTGCAACATATTCATGCCAGGACATATTTACTCCTAAATTAACGCCCAACAAATTGAGTGACGATGTTATAGGAACGGAGTGCCCCGACATAACTATGTCGGGTTCAGCAACGTTAACTTTTTTAGAAAAAACTGCCGCCTGGGTTTTTGTAGCGTTAAATTTCACTTGGTTACTGTCACCCCAAGATAGAATTTCTTCCAGGTCTTTGTTAAGTTTAATAACTTCCTGCTGTCTGCGGATATTCGTCTGAGTAGCCGATGTCTGAGCGTTCAAAGTGAATGAAGAGATAAACGTACTGTCATCTGCAAAGCCGTAGATTGGATTCTCGGTCTTTTCCAGCAGATCGTTAATGTAAATGAGAAAGAGAGTAGGAGATAGTATGAAGCCTTGAGGTACACCGGCGTTGATAGTGAAAGTGTTAGAAAGAAATGCGTCGACTGCCACTCATAAAGAACGCTCTTTGAGGAAACATGAGAGCCATAAACAGAACTTCTCAGACATACCATAAGAGCGTAGCTTAGCCAACAGCCCATCGCACCAAACACGGTCGAATGGCTTGGATATGTCGAGAGCAACTGCTCGAGATTCTCCAAAGTGTTCAATTGCCTTATTCCAAACGTGTGTTACATAAGTCAGAAGATCTCCTGTCGATCTATTTTTACGAAAGCAATATTGGTGATCGCTGATAATGTTGAATCCTTCAAGATATTTTAAACGATGCTGATTGATAGCCTTTTCCATGACTTTCGATATTATTGAAAGCAGTGCGATTAGTCGGTAGTTATTTGCCAAGGTCTTCTTGCCCTTTTTAGGCATCGGCTGAACTGTGGCACATTTCCAACAGGAAGGAAATATTGCCGTTCTGTAGGATAGATTGAAAAATCTACAGAAAACTAGTGTTAGTTCTCTAACTGTTAAGGTCACATTATCGGCAAATCTCCAGTCATCTATAGTTATTCCTCTATTGTCGCAGTTGAACGTTTTAAACATGTCTTCTAAGGCCAACGTGGGTAGTTCAGAGATTGAGTTACTCCACGCTCAATTTTTATTTTGTCTGTTTTTTCTACTGTTGTTACTTGTGATGTCGCGTACACATACATACAAAAATACATACTATTACCAAAAAGGAACAAACGTAGTCATCGGTATATTACTACTACCTTGTGGCATCTGACCTGCATTTATTTCGCGAAACGTATAAATAAGTGGAAATCCAATTCTCCATGTCTCGATTTGCTCGAATTAAAACAACGGTACTTGAAAGTTATAAATTTTTATATGTATATGCACGTGTGCAAAACCACACCAGAATGCAATCAGCGTGTTGCGTACTTATGGTATTCTTGTAAGTATTAAAAAGATTGAAATGCGTAGCAAATTAAATCCATTAATTTATTCCTTTGTTAAGGTTCAGATTTAATAATGCTTAACTATCTCTAACTGTTTTAATGAACATGGAAAATGAAGAGTGTACTATATATAGTTGTAGTAGAAGGAGAGAGATCTTTTTTTTGCCCTTTACTAAATATTTTCCCTTATTTCAATTGGTTCTCACAAAATCTCCATGACATCATTATGGAGATATCGCTCCATGCTGGAGTAATGACCTTTTATTAAAGAATCACCGGTCCAAAGACCTTATATCCAGCGCCTCGGACGTCTAAAGGAAGTGGATCATGGACCGCAGAATGGAGATAGAGAACACGCCTTCCGTTGCGCGAAGAGTAATATTGAGAACAACGGGAAGTTGCAAAATTTCCAACTAATTAAAAAGCTGCAATTTTAAAAACATAAACTTAAATTAGATTTGGAATTTCCATGTCGGAATGTTTTAAAACTTAGTGTTCTATACGGATCACTTCTGTGTCCGTCGATCTGTCACACCCGATTTTCTCCAAAACTATTATATATAGAAAGTTGAAAATTGGCACAAATATAGGAATTGATGACCCAATCAGAACCGTGTAGCTTTTAAGGTTAAATTTTGATTGAAGAGGGTGAAATCGGAAATTAAAAAAAAATTATTAGGTCATCGAGAGGGGTGTCAAATGGAAGCTTGTAAAGAGTTCAAAAATATATATGACGTAACACTTACATATACTTTTCTTTGTAAAAAAAATGGCCAAAAATTGCTGTCCCTCCATCCTATCTCGAAAAGAACTGATCAAAAAATTCTAAAAAAATTCTGAAATATTCCCCATAAAGTGTAGATTGAGCGAAACTTATCACGAGTGCATTGCGTTTGATAATTTATCTGGTATAAAAAAAGACCATTTGGCTTGACAATATCCTGAGGTTTTTTCGAATATACTTTTCAGTACAGACACTGGTAGCCAACGGATAGGTACCGAGAGAAAATAATTTTATTTTGTTTATTTATAATTAAACAAATATATATATATATATATATATATATATATATATATATATATATATATATATATGTATATATATATATATATATATATATATATATATATATATATATATATATATATATATATATATATATATATATATATATATATATATATATATATATATATATATATATATATATATATATATATATATAGTTATGAAACTAGTTGGGGAACTCGGCAAAAGGGGGGCATCAACAGATGTTCATACAATATTCATTTAGCCAATATTTCGGTCCTAGGTTGGGACCTTCATCAGGGCACAAACTGAAAAAGAGATAACGAAGCAACCAATAAAGAAAATTAGGCATAAAGAATTAGTGTTATTAAGTCAAGTTTTTAATTATTAATTTTAATTATCAATCTCCAATTTGCAATTTTTAACTTCAATCTTACAACTATTAACATGTAACTATTGTAATTTAAAAGTATTATTATTCTAAACAATCACAAATTATTATTATCATTATGAAGAAATGTCAAAAACAGGTGACTCACATGCAGCATGAAATTTAATCCAACAAGAATGACCATCAGTAACAATCGCCATGGTAAAAACCAACACTGAAATAAAAAACAACCACTATTCACTAACATAAAAACATGGCATTTACAGCAGGGATGCCATTGATAACGTTGGATGCTGAAATTCAAAACTAATTAACCACCTGCCATCTTAAAGAAAAATGAAAAGTGACAACTTTGACAGGGCGCTGACAAAGGACGACCACCTGACAGATGTAAGGGATCACTCAAAAAGAATAAAAGGAAAGGTCGAACGACCAGGAAAGGACCGGTTTAGTACAAAATTAAGTGCTACGTCATATAATAAAATTTTGGTATGAAGGGAAAGGATATCCAATGGGAAGGCAAATTTTCGCTGTTATGACAATTAAGTGACATATAAAGGAACAATTTTTAATTTCATCTGGGGGGAGTAGAGCAGGGAAAAGAGGAGGCGGCAAGTGGAAAGGGTTTTTCATTAATTGGGAATATATTAATCAATTTATTATTATAATTGTTATTATTATTAATGTTACTTCAATAGGAATGTAATTATAAAGAAATTGATGGGAAACCAAGAAAAACATGTACTTAAACAAGATGGTACCCAGAGGGCAACATGCAGAAGGACAGAGCTTTCAAATACCAAAACGAAAAAATTGTTATGAGGAGTATGACGACCCAGAGATATTATGCAAAGGATGAAGATCACAAGAGAGAAGAAAGCTGTATATGCTGCTCAAACCGTCAAGATCAGTTCTTTTATTGATATTTTGAGGATTCTCGTTGATATAGCACATCTCAAGGAATTCTCTTTTAAGAAGGTTTTTTTGGATATGAAGGATTTTTGGTTCTCTGAAATTGAAGGAATGTCCATTATCAACAGAGTGAGTTGCCAGTGCACATCTTTGTGGATGGCATCTGGTGTCGCTTTTATGTAATGCGATGCGACGGTTGAGACATTGTGATGTCTGGCCAATATATACAGCAGGACAATCAAGACAAGAAACGGAATAGACAACATCTGACATAGAAAGAATAGGTAGAGAGGATTTCAATTTGCTGAAAATACGCTTATTTTTATAGAAATAGTACTTGGCAATCTTAACATTGGGAATGACGTGCAAAATATGAACCAATTTTGAAGTAAGACCAGGTATAAATGGCAAAGAGAGCAAGGAAGGACTTGTTTCCGTATGGTTAGCAGGGGGTAGATAGGGTGGAAGGGGAGGAGGGGATAAGCATACAGGAGGAGGTTCTGGTAAGATGTCATTAGAGAGGAAGAGCTTGTCGACTTCGTCCTTGGTCTTAAGCAGGAACTTCTTATTGTACCCATTTTCCATAAAAAGACTGGTAAGTAGTGTTTGTGCTTGAGGAAAATAATCTGGGTGAGCTATATTTCTGATTCTTCGATATAGGCCTTTTATGACATTTATTTTAACCTTCCAATCATGGCCAGAATTGGCATGTATATATCTGCCTGATGAAGTTGGCTTTCTATACCAGTCTAGTCTGATCACACCATCAGGACATCTGATGACTCTTGTGTCCAGGAAGGGAACAGAATTGTTTGACTCTTCTTCCATGGTAAACTGTAGGTGTTGATCAAAAGGATTGAAGACATGAAGGATTTCTTCTTTACCATTTTCTGGTATGGACAGAATAAGATCATCAACATATTGAAAGAGAAAAGGGGGTCTGAAAGATAACTTTTCAATGCAATTTTTCAAAAGATAGGATATGACTATTGCTGCGAGAGTGGGGCTTAAATTGCTGCCCATAGGGCAACCAAAGGTTTGTCGGTAGAAACTTTCTTTGTACTTGAAAAAGGTAGATTGAAAGAAAAACTCAATGACAGAGAGGAAGAAGGATTTATCTAATTTTTGTGTTGGGCGAAATTAGTGCCCATTCAGAATCAATAATATGTTTGGCTGACTGCCATGAAATGTTGGTAAAAAGACTGACTACATCCAGAGAAATGATGACATGATTCTCAGGTAATAAGAAATTATTAATTTCTGCACTGAAGGCAAAGAAGTCCTTAACAGCATATAGATGGTAATTAACTTAGGATTTTGTTAGATACGGCAACTTTTGCTTTCTCTCTCTTTATTTTATATATATATATATATATATATATATATATATATATATATATATATAATATATATATATATGTATATATATATATATATATATATATATATATATATATATATATATATATATATATTTATTTATTTATTTTTATACACACCACTCTGGCCACACGGCCAGATAATTCCATTGCAACGACACCTGTTGAGAAAGCCAATTTGTTGGCTGAACTCTTTGCTTCACATTTTACTGTCGATTTCCAAGGAAAAAAACACCACCTACTATTACCACATTGCAGTCAAGGATGCCCGATGTTGTCTTCAGACAGCGTATCATAAATCGTATTTTAATGAAGCTAGAGACCAAAAAGTCTTATGGCGCTAACGGAATACCTGCCACAGTTCTCAAAAACTGTGCGAGAGTACTAACACCAGTTTTCTGTAGACTTTTCTACCTATCCTACAGAAAGGGAATATTTCCTTCCTGCTGGAAATGTGCCACAGTGCAGCCGATACCTAAAGAAGGCAAGAAGACCTTGCCAAATAACTACCGACCACTTGCATTGCTTTCAGTAATATCGAAAGTCATGGAAAAGATTATCAATCAGCATCGTCTAAAATATCTTGAACGATTCAACATTATTAGCAATCACCAATATGGCTTTCGTAAACAAAAATCAACAGGAGATCTTCTAACATATGTAACACATGTTTGGAACAACGCAATTGAACACTTTGGAAAATCTCGAGCGGTTGCTCTTGACATATCCAAGGGATTCGACAGTGTTTGGCACGATGGACTGTTGGCTAAGCTACGCTCTTGTGGTATGTCTGAAAAGTTCTGTTTGTGGCTCTCATGTTTCTTCGGAGAGCGTTCTTTACGAGTGGCGGTCGACGGATTTCTTTCTAACTCCTTCACTATCAACGCCGGTGTGCCCCCAGGCCCCATACTGTCTCCTACTCTCTTTCTTATTTATATTAACGTTCTACTGGAAAAGACCGGGAATCCAGTCTACAGCTTTGCAGATGACAGTAATCTCTTCATTCGCTTTGAACGCTCGGGCATGGGCTACTCAGGCGAATATCCGCAAACAGCAGGAGATCGTTCATCTTGGAGTTCTATCTTGGTGTAACAGTAACCAAGTGGAATGTTATGCTACAAAAACTCAAGCGGCAGTCTTTTTCTAAAAAACGTTGCTGAACCCGACATAGTTATGTCGGGGCCCTACATTCCCCTAGCAGCGTCATTCAATTTGTGGGGGCGTTATTTTCGGAGCAAATATGTCCTGGCATGAACATGTTGCAAGCATAGCAAGGAGAGCTTCTCAAAAGTTGGAAATATTATTTCGAACCAGAAAGCTTTACACTCCACAACAACTGTTAATTCTTTACAAAGCTCAAATTCGACCAACTATGGAATACTGCTCTCATATTTGGGACTCCGCTCCCAAACATACACTGCATTTGTTGGATTCTATTCAGAGCAGAGCTGTTCGTCTGATTGGAGACCCGGAACTGACCGGCGGCCTTGATTCGCAGGAACATCGCAGAACGGTTGGCGACCTGAGTCTGTTCTACAAGTATTTTCATGGAAAGTGTTCGAAGGATGTAGCCCGCTTAATTCCTCCCAAAGCGGTGCATGTTAGAAATACACGTCGCGCTAATACTTCACATCCTTATGAGGTTCAGCTTGTTACAACGCGTACAACGCTTTTCAAGCAGTCTTTTATATGGAGAACATCATCCCTTTGGAATAACTTTCCCAGGGCTGTGTTTCCCACCGAGTAAAATTTACAGCGGTTCACGAACAACGCACACATGCCGCTCCTGGAGCGCTTTAGGGACTTCCCTGCAGCACGTGTGCTAGACCCATAAAAAAAATATATACACACACAGTCAGCCCAAAGAGTCTCCATACACCACCTCTTTCTATACTATTTTTCTGTTATGTTTAACTAATTAATTGGAACTATGAGAAAACATGTTTAAATTAGTATTTGAAACTTAACCAACGAGTATTAGTATTAAAAACAACTACAGAACATTTTGTTTAGAAGTTACATCATTCTCATAAAAATGTAAACAAAATAATGTCATCCATACACTTAACAATTACCAATAATAGTTTAAACTAATATTTAGTGGGACCGCCGTTGGCCTTGATAATCTTCTACGACCTTTTTGTCATGCTTGCAACCAGCTTTCCTTCTGCTGGCTTGTCCCATTCGTTCAGTATTCTGTTTTTTAATTCTTCTCTATTTGAAATATTATGTTTGCCAACGCCCAGTTTAAATTCCTCCCATAAATGCTCGATTGAGTTAACATCAGACGATTGCGGAGGTGTTTGAAACTACTGTCGCACTTTATGGATCATCCATTCTCGCACCAAGTTTGCGGTATATTTCAGAAGATTGTCCTGTTGGAAAATGCATCTTTTTTCGAGTGCTAATTTTTGGACACTTTCTCTTAAATTGTCTCTCAAAAGGTTCATATAAACATGCTATTCCATGCTATTAAATTTCCAACCCTTCCACCGGACATGCATCCCCAAAGCAGAACACTGCCACCCCCCCTTGTCTCACCGTGGAACAAATGTTTTTAATATCGATTGACCCATCAGACCCAAAAAGGTTAATTTTAGTTTCATCACTAAAGATTACGGATTCCCAAAATTCAGGAGGTTTGGTAACATATTCCCTAGCAAAAGCTAACCGCTTTTTGTGATTAGTTTCCGAAATTAACTGCTTCTTCCTAACTGCACACCCCTTATAGCCTGCCCTGTGTAAACAATTGCTCACTGTTTGTGGACAAACATTTTTCGAAAATAGTTCCCGTACTTCTTTTAATTTTGGTGCACTTTTCTTGAGATCTATAATTATTTGGTTAACAATACTAGCCTCTTCACGTGGATTCAGTTTCTTGGGACGACCGGAGCGTCATCGAATTTTATAGAAACCCGTTGATTCATACTACTTTACAATGTACAGAATAGTAGCATGCGACTTTTTAACATCTTTTCCTATATTTCTGTACGATTTTCCATCTTTCCACAAATCAATTATGATTTTTCGAACTTAAAGTGGAATTTCACAATTTCTCTCGCTCATTTTTAATACTACTTTTAAAACCGACTGCAAAATTACTAGCAAGACGTGACAGATTATAAAGTATGGCCAAAAATTATTCATTTGTTTTGCGTTTAGCTAGCAATAGATAGCTTGATAAAATGCGGCTAATTTTAAAGTGTTTTTTTCAATGCAGTTCTTGAGTGTACGGAGACTTTTTGACATACATTTCGTCTACATTTTTATAACAATGATTTAATTTCTAAGTAAAATGTTCCGTAGAGGCTTTTAATACTAATCCTCGTTGGTTAAGTTTCAAATAATAATTTAAAACATGTATTCTCAAATTGCGTAGTTTCTCTTCAAAGTAGTAGTAGGTAGTGTTTGACTCCTATAGATTTAAATTTTTTGCGATTCAAATAATTTTGCAGAGAACGAAACAGATGAAATCTGAAGGGGCAAAGTCAGGGAAATACGGCGGGAGCTGAAGGATTTCCCATTTTAACTCTCTAAATTTTTGCAGTGTCTTTTGAGCGACATATGGTCTAGCGCTGTCATGGTGAAAGATGATGGTCGAATGCTCAAATCTGGACGTTTTGCTTGGATTTCAACATTGAGTTGGGTGAGTTGCTCACTGAACTTCTCCGCAGTTATTGTTGGGCCACGTGGAAGAAGGTCATAAAAAATTATTCCTCTGCCTTCCCAGTAGATACATATGGTAACAACGCTTTCGTTGGATGCAATTCAGCCTTTGCCATAGATTCTATTCTTTCGCTTCCATGCTTCCAGCTTGTTTTTCTTATTATGTTGTTATACACAACCCATTTTTCATCTCCAGTTATGACTTGATCCAAAAAAGGAAATTGCTATGGAAAAAACAATTTAGTTTGTTCTGTTCTGTCAAAACGTGTGGAACCCATATATTGAGTTTCGAAATGTATCTAAGTTGCTTTAAATGACCAAATGTAGTCGAATTGTTAACATTTAGTTTCTCAGCAATCTCTTCAATGGTAATTAGTGGATTATTATTCACTAAGTTTCGGATAAAGTCATGATCAATGCCAGGAGATCGCCCAGAGCAAAGTTTATCGTTTAGATTGAAGTCACCATTTCAAAATCGACCAAACCTCTACTTAACTGTCCTAAGAGCAGGAGCACGATCCAAATAAACCTCTTTAATATTTTTTGTTGCAACACTCACTCCTTTTTTAAATTCATATAAGAAAACACAACGAAAATGTAACTTTTCATTTTCCATTTTCACCTTGCACACAAATTAATTTAAATAATTTTTTTTAAGGTTTTGTTAACTCACGACTCATTTAGATAACTCTCAGGTAATAATATGATTATAAAAGAAACATCAGCACATTCAAAAGTGCATGCTTCTGCCATCTATAAAAATCGGGCAAGAACTTTTGCAATCATCTAATAATAAGGAGAATCCAGAGGGCGCTACTGGGCATAATTCCGAAGAGATTGTCACCCTTCTGACTACTTTACATAATAAATTAACAAAAAACGTCGAAAGTAGCTACGCTAATTAGATTTTCTTGAATATTCTTTTACAGTTTGTGTTTCATCAATTTCTTCACCCATCAAAGACCTGCACAAATTATCGCGACCAAAAATTTCCACAAAGTATTCCTAGTCCACGGTTATTTTGAGAAATATTTTGAATAATACAACGGTTCGTTGACATTCCATGAATGTTGGAAATTTAAATTGTCGATACCGTTAAGAAGGGTTTGTTTATTTTTTCACATAGATGCCTATCAATTTATGCTTTTGTGTCGATGTAAATCTGCAGAAGAAGAAAGTTAATAGAAACGGATGATATAATGATGTTAAGCTAAACTCGTAAGTATGACGGCGATGATATACTGATGATGATATAAAATAAACAAAACTTTCTCTTAACCGAATTTTTTTAGGGCCACTAATAGCAAATATAACTTCGGCTAAGAATATAAAAATAGACTCTACTTCATCTAAAAAACGTAACCGATACAACAGGGCCTAAGTATATAAATTTAAATGTCACTTCCCGTTTAAAAAAAAAATAATCTATGTTGTCCTAAATTAGTGATAAATATCTCTCAAACGCTTCAGTAGTTTTATGTAAATTTACACATAATTTTAGATTAATTTTAAGATTACATTGTTAATATTCAGTTGTACTACAACGGAGCTTAAGAATGTGTTGATTAAGCTAGATTTATAGCATGCACGAATTGAAAAACAGCAATATAAAAGTTATAAAATTACGAATAAAACCCCGAAATTTTATGGTTATTATACCGTAACATATTTTTTATATTTCCCACTCTGATATCTTAAATGAAAATTAAGGTTGTTCGTTTTTTTGAAGTACAAGAATTACTCTTTATAACTCAAGTATTATTTGAGTTTCAGAATTGATTATTTCCGATTGTAATTATAGGGGCACCATTTTACAACACAGTAAACATGATTAATTTTCTGTATAGTTAATGAAATTAGCGATGAGCAAACTGAAAAACGGCAAGACACCAGGACATGACAAGGTGTATGCTGAGATTCTGAAGCAGGTTGATACAAAACAGATCACACAAGTCTTCAACAGAATCTTATACGCCTAATGAGTCAAGCCTCAAAGCTCATTTCAGAATTGTCAATAAATGCGAAGAAGTAAGTGGGGAAACACAGTTTGGATTTTTGAACGGTTTTCGGACGAGAGAAGCATTATTTTCAATGAAATTTCTTGTACAAAAATGCAACGACAAGATGTATTTATATCTATAATCTATAATATATATAAAATGCAACGTCTCTCTGTCTGTCTGTCTCTCCGTCCGTTAGTGCACTTATCACTGGAGAACCACTTATCCGATTTACGTACTTTTTTTTTAAATATACATTTGTTTTCTGGCCAGGTTACAGACTATATTTTAACACGATAGGTTGCATAAGTAATGAGCAGTGACGATAATAGTCAATGAAATCGCGCGTTTTCTTGCAACACATAGCCTAAACCATTAAATATGGAACAATATTATGTAGCAGAGAATATCTATAATCTATATTATATATAAAATGCAATGTCTGTCTGTCTGTCTGTTTGTCCATTAGTGCGTTTATCACGCGAGAACCACTTATCGGATTTACGTGTCATTTTTTAAACTCATAAATATATTCTTTGGCCAGGTTATATAATAATCTATATCTATAATATATATAAAATGCAACGTCTCTCTGTCTGTCTGTCCGTCCGTTAGTGCGCTTATCCCTCGAGAACCACTTATCCGATTTACGTGATTTTTTAAATTCTTACATATGTCCTTTGACCAGGTTATAGATATATATTTTATTACATTCGGTAACATAAGAAATAAGTAGTGACGATAATAGTGAATCAAGTCGGAAAAAAGTTTGTGGCTAGCGCGTTTCTCTTGCAATACACTGCCTAAACCATTAAATATGGAACAATATCATGTAGCAAAGAATATAATATATAATATGCCACGCCACGTCTCTCTGTTTGTCTGTCGGTCCGTTAGTGCGCTTATGAATTGAGAACCAGTTATCCAATTTACCTCTCTTGCAATAAGGTGCCTAAACCGTTAAATATGGAACAATATCATGTAGCAAAGTATATAATATATATATAAAATGCAACGTCTCTCTGTCTATCTATCTCTCTGTCCGTTAGCGCGCTTATCACGCGAAAACCACTTAACCGATTTACGTATATTTTTCTCAATGCATATATATGTTCTTTGGCCAGGTTATATAATAATAAATATATATATATATATATATATATATATATATATATATATATATATATATATATATATATAAATATATATATATATATATATATATATATATATATATATATATATATATATAAATATATATATATATATATATATATATATATATATATATATATATATATATATATATATATATATATATATTCGAAGTTCGAAGTTAAAGCCGCATATTCGTATAGGCACCTAGGCTGCATATTGTGGGACCATTGAGGCAACCAATTTTCTGTAAATGTTTCCTCATGTGACAGTGGCCGGTGATCAGTCCCACCACTAGTTTGGTCTGGAACCTTGTAAAATAAAGACATCAGTTTCTTTGAGGGGCCGATAACTACGTTCCTCCTGTCTTTAGCTAGATCTTGTGCCAACGGTCTAGTGGACGTTGGAGCCTTCCATGGGGACAGTAGCGGGTCCAGAATGGGGGGGACGTGACGACAGTCAAAGGGGGCGGCCGTGGCGTACCTACCTATTTAGGAAATTAATATAATAAAATACTTTCAAAATACCTACTGTTTTCATGAATAAATATTTTATCGAGCTATCTATAATTTTTATCATATTGTTATCGCGTAGATAAGCATAAAAAAATTTAAATTAGCTTAAGTATACCTACACCTAATTCAGTTTAGTATTGTCGGTGCAAGTTGGTAGGCAAAAACGCGATTCACGCAATCAAGCATGTCTCGACACAAATATGGGAGCTTGTAATGACTTATTTACAGAGGAAGTGCACCTGCATCGCAAACAAGCAAAGGCATACAAGTTGATGCGTGCACGAAATCAAATCTATAAAAGGCAGGGATAGATCTAAGAATATCTTATTATTTTTATTTGCCTCACCAATAATCCGTAGTCGTGAGTGAAAGTGATAGTGAGTGAGTATTTGAAATATATGTTTAATTGGCCAAAAAGTTTTTTCAATTGAAGCCATGAAGCCTTCTAGGCAGAGCATTAGAATAAAATGCATGCTGATAAAAAGGACAGAGGTTTATCCTATTTTCAAGGACTGGAAAAGAAATATTTAAAAGAGCCAACTATATCAAACCTTTTTGCGTCGTCTTCTAAACAAGAAGATGGTGAACTACGAGCCTCATAAAACATTTCATTGTTAATCGCAAAAGCGGGAAAACCACACACAATTGGCGAGAAATTAATCTTGCTGGCAGTCAAAGATATAACAACTGTTTTTCATCATAAGACACCGTCAGATATCATCAGAAATCATTTGGTGCAAAGAAAAATAGATGAAATGGCTAAAGACGTTGAAATATCCTTATGCGATTACTTAAAGACTTGCAAATCTTCCATTCAACTCGATGAATCAACTCTACCAAATAACGAAGCACTACTTTTATCATATGTTCGAATCACAAAAGAAGAAAAAAAATTGTCAACAGTTATTATTTGCTAAAAATTTGGAAACCAATACAAGTTTTTTCAAGAGAAAGAAATTCCTATGTACACTGTGTTTATTCATCGTCAGCATTTGGTTGCAAAAAATCAGAATGAGCACCTGCTTATATCGCTTCATTACGTTATTAGAGCAGTCAATAAGATTAGGAGCGATTCATTGCATGACAGATTTTGGTCAACTTTGTAATGAAAATGATGAAGATTACAATCGCTTGCTGCTACACACAGAAGTTCGTTGGCTCTCAAAAACTATTTGTGTAAATCTTGACGAAAAACTGCGCGATAACCTGATTACATCCAAAAATAACATTGCTTATTTGACAGACATGTTTAAAATATTTAATGAAGTCAATTTACAATTACAAGGTGATTGGTTGAATTTAATGAAAACAAAAAAAGTCATAGCTGCTTTTGTGGGAAAACTTCTTCTGTTCAAATGAAATCTAGATAGAGGTGGATATAGCCACTTTCCCACATTACTAGCAGTCTCTACAAAACAGGAAGATTTACTTACTTATTGCCAACTCTTCTTTATGCTGATTTTACGAAGTAATTCCAGATATTTTAAACATGAATATGAGTTTTAGATTCTTTCGCAAATGCAGATACAGCAGAATCATCAAATTTAGAAGAGGAACTCGTAGAACTCACAACTAACGAAGACCTAAAAGTAAAATTCAGAAATGGATACCAGGATCTCTGGCTTCAAAAATCGATACCAACTCTCTACCCAGGATTGTGAGCAAGAGTACAGAAATTTTTAATTGCTTTTCCTTTATTGTATTTTGCTGAGCGTGGGTTCAGTGCAGTAGCTAATTTATTGTCTATGAAAAGGGCGAGAGTGCACATCGCTGAACGTGGCAATTTGCGACTGATGTTAACGAAATTGGAACACGACATTAACAAATTGTTAACTTCACCAGCCCCAGCCATCTCATTAATTTTTTAAATTTTTTATTGATTTTGAGTTTATTTTTAAATATTTAATAAACAATTTTTACTACATTTCATAGTCGTTTTAATTAATTTCAACTTTGTGATTTTTAATAGATGGATAGACAGATAAAATAGGTATATATGCAATAATATTTTAATATTTGGTATAACTGACTATTATGGAGTTGTTGGAATTTTTTTTTTTTTTTTCTTGTAAAAGGGACGGTGGCCCAGAAAAGGTTGGGAACCTCTGATCTAGATGTTGCTGATGTTTTTATGACCTGTTTTGGTATACCAAACGCTAGTTCTCGACTTCTGCATGGTTTGGTAGCTCTGAATTTTACTGATTCGTTCGCTTTTTCCTTGCATTTTATCCTCGAATATCCTGGAACCCTATAGTTCAACCCTGTTGTTCCTAGAGAATAATTTTAACGACCTGTTTTGGTATACCAAACGCTGGTTCTCGACTTCTGCATGGTTTGGTACCTCTAAATTTTACTAATTCGTTCGCTGTTGTTCCTGGAGAACAATTTTAACAGATATCATTTATGCTCCATCGTAATCTTGGAGTTGGCCTGATATGCATCTATGTCCTTAATAAAAGTGTTAAATTATTTTACTTTAATAACTAATATTGCCAATAAGTCGGACCTTTTAAGAAATGAGCTTTTCCAAAAACTCTTTGACCTTTCCAGAGCTACATAACTCAACCTACATTCTTAAATAATCGACTCTTCCGCCTTTCGCAAAGTTATTATTAGCTAAAGTTATCGTAATCTGGAAAGCAAAGTTCAAAGTTCGCATTATTTATACCTGCTACACCACTAACTCTCAATATAACTTCTTATTTCGTGCATTGTTCATAAATGTCTAGAACCGAATGTCACGGTAAAGGAGTTATGCAAGTTTCGCCTTTGACATAAATACAAACATAAGCGAAATTTTTAATATATATTCTAAGCATGTTTTGGGTCAAAAAAACTCGTGAAAAGTACAGTCTACTTAACCGACTTCGATAGATTCTTACTTTTATATATATATATATATATATATATATATATATATATATATATATATATATATATATATATATATATATATATTTATATTTATATATATATACAGGGTGCAGCGCCAAAATCCAGACAAATTAAACATTTTTTTTGAAACATAATTTTTTTTATTGCAAGAATGGAGAATTTATAATTATTTTCTTACGAAATTGTTTGTTAGGTCATAAAGAACACATTTACTCAATATAACCCCCTTCTCATCGCCTCAATTCTCGTTCTGAAGCGATCGCAGGCCCATTTTAATATGTCACGGTCCATATCGGCGAATGCCGCTTCAATAGCAGCTCTCAATGATGCGACGTTTGTATGTCTGAACTTGTTAGTGACCCTTTCAACCACGCTCCATACATAGAAGTCCAAAAGATTTAAATCTGGGCTCTTAGGAGGCCAAAATTATTTGGACCAAAACATGTCGACGTTGTCCGACAACCAATTTTTTCCTTGCGGGTGTTGCAAATCCTTCGTTGGACTTCTCCGACTCGTTATACTTCGCCACAACATCATACACAGTCGATCTTGGGTACCCAAAGAATCGAATGATTTCTATCGCTGAGCGCCCAACGCGAACACTTTCGATAATCGCGGCTCTTCGCTTATACTCCACACTCGTTTTCAACATTGCGACTGTTTCGAGGTTATGAATGTTTAGTACATGCGTCAAGATATTTGGACGCCAATTGCGACCTCTCGAAGTGGTATAGAACGGCGGGAAATTCAAATTGAATTTTGTCCGGATTTTGGCGCCGCACCCTGTATATTACAAGAGAGGTTTTCACAGATGGTGGAATGTATTACATTCAAATTCCGGGTTTCAATTCGTTCATCCAACAATGAATTTGCACAACGTTTCGCCAAAATCTCATTTGGCATTTTCATGTGCTCTTGCTGCTGCTGCTGCTCGATACTGTGATCTTGCTGCCGCTCGAAGCTAACTAAGAAACCGAATTACGGTCGCCGTCTTTTATAGGACGGCGTCTACGCAGATTATAAGTGGGGGGATCGGGAATATTCGTTCGAGCATCGGTATTTGCCGGTTGGTTGTCCGTATCGGTGGTAATTACGAGTTCCGGTGCTATGCTGTCTGCTGCTTTCTCGATGTTTTGCTTTAGCTAGTAGACCCTTCCATGTAGTTTAGATATTCAGTGCATCATCCCGCTTATTTAGCTGTCCATACCTTTCGATTTTTAAGGCTTCTCTGACTATGCGTGTTTTATAATGTGTAATCGAGTCTATTTGTTTAGATCCCTCAAAATTGATGCTGTGACTAATATCATGAAGGTGCTGAAAAAGAGCTGAAGTCGTTTGTTTGTTTCTGATACTTATTTTATGTTCTTAAATCCGGGTGGAGGTTCTTCTGTTTGTTTGCCCTATGTACAATTTGTGACAGTCTCTGCATGGGATGCTGTAAACTCCATGATCTGTCTGTGCCTGTCTCGTATCTAGTTCGGTGAGTCGGAATGATCTCGATACGCGGGTGTTGGCTACCGACTGGATTTGGAATGGATGGTGGTATGAGCCAGTGTTTAAATATCGGTTGGTGTGAAGTTGATCGTGGCTTTTCGGAGTTTATGTGCACATCAAGGAAACGGAGGCTTTTTTCTTCTTCTACTTCTAGAGTGAACTGTATCCGGTGGTGGATTCTATTTAAATAGGTCAGGAAGTTGTCTAATTCATTTCGTCCCTGAAGCCAAATTATAAAGATGTCGTCATGCCGTTTTTTGTCAAAAATTAGCGCACAGACAGAGCCATGTGTGCTGGCGCATTCTCGTGATGGAAGAACCAATCGCCACAACAGTTTCTGCAGATCTTTTTTCGAGTAAAAAAACAAAATTTCATATCCATGCGTAGTTCCCGAGAATCGGCCATCTTAAAAAACGATAAGTACACAAAACAACTTTTACAAAAAAAATTTCAAGGGTCGCTCACAATCTTTTATACCGACGTCGCTTGGCAGACTGACTTGAGAGGCGTGTAACTACATCACCTTAGCGGGCGAACCGTGTACTACAAGGACCAACCTAACCACAAAACAATTCCCGTTACTTTTGGGTCCTCCCTCGTATTGTTCAAATGTAATATTTATATAGGTTTATGTTAGTCTATGTAGGCATCCTAATAGACGAAATTTCGCCAATATGACTTTAGGCCACGCGGTATCCAGAAAGCCTACTCACACGAATACATATTTAATAGCTACCCGCATCACCATCCCACCCAAAAGCAGTCAGTTATCAACTCCCTTGTTAATAAAGTACCTTACTTTCGTTCTTGAATCTAACAGTTTCCATTATCAAGATATATAACGCTCTATTTAAAAATATACATCTTCCCAGCTATCTCCGAAGACTAGAAGAAGTCAGGCAGATCACTCTTTGGGGTTAGTCGTCCTTCTATGCATCAATAATGTCACACATGGCATTTCGAAAATACTACAGAAACATAAAATAGTAATACCATTCTCTATGTGCCTTAAACTCTCACAGCATCTCAGAGCTACACTGGGGAGCAAAAAAATCGACTCAAACTATTTGGCTTCATTTAATACGCATCCTAGAATTAAGTGTTGATATATTTTTATGGATTTTAGTATCATTTGAAAGCCCATTCTATTCTCTTTCTAATGATGCCAAATTCCATAGCATACCTCATGCTTTTTACTGATTAAAGTGATTGAAAGGGGAAACAAGGAGAACGAGGATTGAAAATAGGGGTAAGAGAGAGGAAAAATTAAACAAATGTTAAGTTTAAAAATTAAATTTATTGATAAAAACCAAAATCAATATTTTGTCTTACCCCCTCCCCTCCTAGCCCTTATTACTGCTTCTAGCCGGTTTTTCATGGAGCCGGTGAACTTTTTCACCACTGTCTGTGGGATTCTTCCCTACTCTTCCGCCATCGCAACCTTTAAATCCCTCAACAATGCAAGGGCTGTATTTCTGGCTCGAACCCTTCTTTTGAGCTCATCCCACATGTACCCGATTAAATTAAGGTCGGGACTCCACGCAGGCCAGTCTAATGTGGGTATTCTCACTTCCACCAGGTATTGCCGCACCGATGCAGAAACATATGGCCTCGCATTGTCGTGCATTAACACGAAGCTATCGCCAACAAACCCACCGTAAGAAACGACGTGTTTCTGCAGGATCTCCTCGATGTACCGGTGAGAAGTTAATCTACCGCTACGACTCTCATCACTCTCGAAAACCAAAGCGGTTTTCGCATCCAGTGAGATGCCTTCCTACACCATGACAGAACCTCCTGCGTAGGCGACCATTTCAGTAATGCAGCTCTGCGCATAGCCGGCCTCCTATGGACTCGTCTTCATCCATCATTGCCATGTAGGCACATTCAGAACTCGTCTGAGAATAAAACGGAGCGCCATTGCTCTAAGGTCCAGTCGATATGTTCTCGGGCAAATCTGAATCACGCTTGTTGGGCTGCTGTCAATTTGGGTCTGTTAGCTGGTCTCTTCGGAGTTAGATCACCTTCTTTGAATCGTCTTCTGACTGTCCAATGACTGACAGCCCGACCACGAACTTGTTGGAGCTCTGACGATTTCCTAGAGTTGTGTTGACAATGAAGCGGTTGTCTTGCTCCAAGGTACAACTTCTTTCTGACCCTAGTTTCCGTGTAAAGGCGCCAGTCTCTTGGTAATATCTGTAACTCTGGAGACTGCTGACTGTCTCAGGTGCAATTGCGCAGCGACTACACGTTGACTATGCCCTTCCTTCAATAGAGCAATTACTTGTACCGTTTCTTCTGAGGTGGTATCCATTTTCCCATGACGTAATTAGTGAACAGATATAGCAGAGGTGTTGACGGTTCAAGTTCCGATAAAGGAATGATAGGAAAATTGCAGCCTGTGTTTTTATAGGGATGAATAGGGCACAACGTTGCTGAGCGACCAAAAACAGATCTATTGAGTAAAACTGTTTTAATCAGTAAAACTTTTTGGAAATCGAAATGTTTTTATTATTATTGAAGAGAGTAGAAAATCAGCATTTTGAAAATTAATTTCAAGGAACGGTATTAAATGAAGGAAAATGGTTTGAGTCGATTTTTTTACTCACCAATGAATTAAAGATAAAATTTCTCTTGAAAATCTAAGAGTCCACAATATGTAGCTGTGGTAAAACTTATATCGATAAAATCGGCTGAAAAATATGTACTAAAAATACAGAACATCGCCGTAACTTATCCACTTCTGCACTTGCAGAACACCGGAATAAAACAAGACACCATACAAAGATGCTTGCAATAAGTTAATTTTTCAATCCTATTAAAATTCGAGAATTCATCGAAATATCTAAACATCCCCATAACCTTAATCGTGACAATGGTCATTAATTTTCATCAGTCTTAGAACAGATCATCAATGATGCCCCGCTCTCCCTTCACCCCCGTCCGCTAATATAAAAAGGGTTTACAAGCGAAATTAAATCAGTTTCGTGCTTCATTCCGAAGAAGTTAGTTCTCGGAACAGGCCCTGAAGAAACCGGCAAGACGATCGGCGAAACGTTAGTATCAGTTATTTAATCTACACAGAAGAAATTCAGAATTATACCTAAAAGCTCTGTAATCTGTAGAAGTTTCCGATCCCCTTAGGTACCGTGAAAATTAAATAACGTTCATATATATATATATATATATATATATATATATATATATATATATATATATATATATATATATCAATCGGTTTTATAACGTCTTCGTGAAAATTAAATAACGTTCATATATATATATATATATATATATATATATATATATATATATATATATATATATATATATATCAATCGGTTTTATAACGTCTTCCGTCTTCCGATGCCTAATTTCCACTCCTCCCGGTTTCTCCATCCCTCCTCCTCCAGATCTCTCTCTAGTACTTCCTTGTTGATTTCTGCTCTCCAGCTTTGGCGTGGTCTTCCTCGCTTTCTTTTTCCATGAGGGTTCCAATTTAAAATCTTTTAAGGTAGTCGGTCTTGTGTCATTCTCTGTACATGTCCGTACCATACCAACTGTTGGGTTCTAATTTCGTCCACTATATCGTGCTTTATTTCTAAAGCTCGCCTTATCGTGTCATTTGGTATGCGGTCTTTTCTGGATTTTCTGGCTGCTCGTCTCCAGAAATCCATTTCTGTAGCTTTTAGTATTTTTTCTATTCTTTCCTTTAATGGCCACACCTGGGAGCTGTAAGTTATTATACTTTTCACTATTGAGTTGTAAATTCTCTTCTTATTTTCAATGGTTATGTTTTTGTCCCATAGTATACTATTAAGCATTGCAATCGCTTTTCTTCCTTGGATATTCCTCTCGAATATTGCTTCTTCCAGTGTTCCGTCCCTAGATATTCTCGTTCCCAAATACTTATAACTGGCACAGTGTTTGATGGTGTGTCCTGTGGCCAGTTTCAAGTCCTGCTGTTGTCCTCCGACGCACATGTACTCGGTCTTTTTAATATTGACTTCTAGACCCCATTTTTCATATTCCTCATAAGTTTTCGTATCATGTATTCCATATCATCGATGTCCTGAGCGACTACTACCTGGTCATCTGCGAATGATAGCGTGTACAATATAGTATCGTCATCCAGTGATAATCCCATACTGCTGCATTTCCTTTTCCAGTTCTTCAGTGCACTCTCCAAATAGATTTTAAATAGCGTTGGGGATATACAGCAGCCCTGTTTGAGACCCTTTGTGACCGGGAACCCTGTTGTTATACCATATTTGGTTTTCACACTACTTCTTGCGTCTTGGTATAAGGATTTTAAAAAATAATTAAAGCCGTAAAAATCCAAATACGTTCAAATTATGTAAAGTAAAATATTTCGTGAACACACAACAATAAAATAATATTTAATAAATACATAGGTATATGATACACTACAAGCGGCTAGTATGGAAGGACCAAGTTACCGCCTCCGCCAAGAAAGCCAACCAACTCGGTAAGCTGTACCCACTCCTGAATAAGTCCAACAATTGTCAATTCACAACAAGCTGACAATTTACAAGACGATCATCCGAGCTGGAATGATCTACTCTAGCCCAACATGGTGCCAAATGTCACGTACCCGCAGATCCACCTTCCAGACCTACCAAAATAAGACTCTCCGCATCATCGCCAAAGCCCTATGGTTCGTCCACATACTTAGCTTCACAGAGACCTCCAGATGTCCACAATCCGGGAATTCATCAGCAACGCTCAACGAAAATATCTTGTTTCTTAATTAGTTTTGACCGCAGTAAAGGGAAAAATGGGGAAGTGTTTTTTATGTTTTAGGGCTGTTTGCTATTACTGCTATAATTGAGAGTTGTGTTTAGGTTTGTCTTCTAATTGTATTATGTCGATGTCTTTGTCATTGGTAATTTTTTTTATACAAATCTGATACAATACGATACAAATTTGATACAAATTTCACTAGAAGTTTGCGAAAACCTCTTCGGGTGACAACTTTAGGATTTGAAAAGTTAAATTTAGAATTTGTGTTTATTTTTTATTTTTTTTATGGGCATAGCACACGTGCCACAGGGAAATTCCTAAAGCGCTATACGAGCGATGCATGTGCGGAAAAAGCGATTAAATCGCTGTAAATTATACTCGAAGGGAAACACAGTCCTGGAAAAATCATTCCAAAGGCATGAGGTTCCCCATATAAAAGGCTACTTTAAAAGGGTTGTACGAGGGGTGACAAGCTGAACTTCAAACGGATGGGAAGTATTAGCTAGATGTTTATTCCTAGCATGCACCACTTTGGGAGAAATTACGTGAAGACACTTATAGAATAAACTCGAGTCGCCAAAACTTCTTTGACGTTCCAAGGAATCAAGGTTGTTCGCCATTTCTGGGTCTCCACTCAGGCGAGCAATTCTCTTCCGAATAAAATCCAATAAATGCAGAGTATGCTGAGAAACAAAGCTCTAATTATGGAAGCAATATTCGATCGTTGGTCTAATTTGAGCTTTATGCATTATTAGTAGTTATTGTGAAGTGTAAAACTTTCTAGTTCCAAATAATGTTCCCAGCTTCTGAGAAGCTCTCCTTGCTATGCTTGCAACACGTTCATGTCTAAACATATTTGCTCCCAAATTAACGCCCAGCAAATTGAGTGACGAAGCTAGAGGAATGGAGTGTCCCGAGAACTATGTCGGGTTCAGCAACGTTAATTTTTTTAGGAAATACTGCCGCCTGAGTTTCTGTAATGTTAAATTCTACGTGGTGACTGTAACCCAAGATAGAATTTCTTTCAGGTTTTTATTAAGTTGAATGACTTGCTGCTGTCTGCAGATACTTGCATGAGCAACCGATATTCGAGCATGTAAAGTGAATGAAGAAACAAGCGTACTGTTATCTACAAAGCTGTATATAGAATGCCTGGCCTTTTCCAGCAGATCATTAAAAAAAAATTAGGAAGACAGTAGGAGACAGTGAAGTGATAGAAAAAAATCCATCGGCTGCCACTCGTAAAGAATGCTCTTTGAAGAAACACGAGAGCCATAAACAGAACTTTTCAGATATACCATAAAGGGCTAGCTTAGCCAACAATCTATCATGTCAAACACGGTCGAATGCCTTGGATATATCAAGTACAACCACTGGAGATTCTCCAAAATGTTCATTTACGTTATTCCAAACATGTGTTACATAATTTGAAAGATCTCCTGTTGATCTTTGCTTACGAAAGCCGTATTAATGGTCGCTAATAATATTCAATTCTCAAGATATTTTGGAAGATGCTAATTGATAGCCTCTTCCATGACTTTCGATTTGAAAGCAGTGCGACTGGTCGGTAGTTGTTTGGCAAGGTCTCCTTGCCTTTTTTGGGTATAGGTTGAAAAGTCGACAGAAAACTGGTGTTAGTTCTTTAGAATATTTTTTGAGTAATTTGGCAGGTATTCCGTCAGCGCCAGAAGCTTTTTTGGTGTTTAACTTCATTAAAATACGTTTTATTATACGCTGTCTGAAGACAATATCGAACATCCTTGACTGCACTATGGGAATAGTTCGTGGTGTTTTTCCTTGGAGTTCGCCAGTAGAATATGGAGCAAAAAGTTCAGTGAACAAGTTTGCATCTGTTCCGGGCACGAACAAAACTGTTTTGATTTATGACGTTCGGATTTTCACTCCATTGTCGGTAGGCAAGATATTATTAAAGCTGTAGATGACTTCTCTGTGTATTTATGTCCTTTTAATCTACCTAAATGTTGTGTTTGATCAGCGTATAAAATATATAAGTTTGACTTTTTTTAGTTGGGCCTTTATTTTTAATGGTGAAAATATTAACAGTAAAGCTTGATAGCAGACAATGATGTTTCAGATTTAAATTCATGCTAGTGTAGTTGAGCTAACGACCTGAGGGAATATATGCGTCGTAATGTTAAATTTTAGTTTGGTTGAAAACTATTAAATATTTATAGAATGTTTTCCGGTATAGCAGTAAGGCAATCATCGACGTACGTAACATTGCAATGTGGGCGTTACTTAATACTTTTCATTTTAAATATTCCTAGTCGCGTAATCATCTAATTGCTAATAAAGTAGTCCAGTAAATAGACTTTTAAATGCCCATTCATAGTTGAAGCCTGAATTTTTAATCAAAAATTAGTGTTAATACGTAGATCAAGTATCAATAGTTAAAAATTCGAATTTGAATGGAAGGGGTTGTAAAAAAAAATAAAAGCTACCCCACAAACCACTTTTTCGCAAATTTCTCGGAAAATATAAAAATTACAAAAAAAATACTTCGAACGAAATCGATTATCTACAAAATTGTCGTGAATCACTTTTCAGGTAGAATGAGATATTTGCAACTGAAAATTGTTATTTGTCGCCCAGCTAGTTAAAAAATACCCGAATCTGAAAAAATTCATAAAAAACCATTGTTTGAACTTTTTTTTAATCCTGTCTATTTAACGTAACTAATTTATATGAAAACACAAGAATGCAAATAACTACAGATATACAAACAAACAAATTTGAGACATATCATGGAGTACGATAAAGTGACTCAATCTCTCCTAAATTGTTCACATTAGCAATGGAAGACATGTTTAGAACGCTGGACTGGAAAGAAAGAGGAGTAAATATCGACGGCGAGAAACTTAATCATTTGAGGTATACCGATGATGTAATATTGATAGCAAAAGACAAAATCCTCCACTCCAAGAAATGTTAGAAGAACTAAACAAGACGTACTCCAGTCGGAAATACCAAACACGCTGACAGCAAAGACCTTTGACCAATACGTGTTGCCAGTTTTAACGTACGGCACAGAAACTTGGGCCCTCAATAAAAATATCGTATATAAGCTCCAAGTAGCACAAAGATCCATGGAAAGAAAGATGCTAAACGTTAAACAACGAGATCATATACAGAATACTGAAATACGAAGAAGATCCAAAGTAACCGATGTAATAGAAAGACTGTGACCCTAAGATAGAATTGGGCTCGACACGTGGGAAGAATGCAAGATAACAGATGGACGCGTATGATCATAGGATGGAGACCCAGAGCAAATAAGAGAAGTAGAAGAGCGCAGATCAGGTGGACGGACGACACGAACACACAATAGAGGAAAATGGAACAACTTGAGGGAGGCTTACGTCCGACGATGGACAGAATAAGCTGCAGAAGAGAAGAAGAATTTTTTCAGAGAAAATTTTCTTTTTATTAACTTTTTGAAGAGTTATTAACGATTATATTTTTTGAATTTATTGTTTTATTGTTAAAATTGAGAAAAAAAATTCTTATATAGATGTTTATATATCTGTAAAACTTCAAAGAATGTAATAAGACAAAAAAAAATCAATTTTAACAATAAGAAATTAAATTCAAAAAATATAATTGTTTATAATTTTTCAAAAAATTATTGAAAAAAAATTATCTGAAAAAATTAGTTACGTTACATAGATGCGATTAAAAAAATGTTCAAAAATAATGATTTTATATTTTTTATAAATTTTTTAGATTAGGCTATATTTTAGTTAGTAGTGCGTCAGATAACAATTTTCAATTGCGACTATCTCGTTTCATATCGCAAATAGATGAAAGTGATTCACGACGATTTTGTAGATAATTGTATATAAAAATTACAAAAAAATGTATCGATTTTGTTCGAAACATTTTTTTGTAATTTTTATATTTTCTGAGAGATTTGTGAAAAAGTGTTTTTTGGAGTAGTTTTTATTTTTTTACAACTCCTTCGGCTCAATTTCCAATTTTTGACTATTGATACCTGATCTATGTATTAAAACTAATTTTTGATAAAAAAATTCAGGTTTCAACTATGATTGAGCATTTAAAATTCCTACTTACTGGACGAAAACGGCATTTTCAGATGGAACATAGTTGTTAGTTAAGGTTAGGTTTATGGATTTTATGAAAATATCTTGATTTAAGGTTTTAAGTTCTCTTAAGAAATTCCTTTTTAGTGTTCCGTACGAAACACTTCTGGGATCACTTCGGTATCCGTCTGCCCGTCTGTCACACCCGATTTCTCCGAAACGAATTGACATTTGAAGTTCAAATAGGAATTGATGACCCAATCAGAGCCGTAGCGTGCTGAAAGTTTAACTTTGACTTACGGGGTTAGTTTTGAGGGCTGAAATCGAAAGTGAAAAAAAAATTTACCAGGTCACCTAATAGGGTGGCAAATGAAAGCTTCTGAAAACAGAAGCTTAAAAATATATATGATGTAATTTCCTCATTATATTTAAAAATAGCTGTCCTCCCATTTATGTCGAAAAGTACTGATCAAAAAATTTTGAAAAAATCTGAAATATTCTCCATAAAATGTAGATTGAATGAAAATTATCACGAGTGCGTTACCTTTGATAATCTATCTGGTATATAAAAAAAACAGTTTTTTCAAGGTCATCAGTTTTCAACAAAGGTCGAAAACGAACTTTGTTGTAAACTCATTTAGGGTGTGTTTTCTACCTCCACATTTTTTTTATTTTAAAAGCAATCACCGTACGGAATACTAATTGCGCAAATCCGACTTGCACTTGGCCAGTTTTTTCTTTTATTAGATTGATTAAAAGTTCATTCGGTATATTTTATATAATTAGATACATCATGGACAGCTCCATCGCATTGGAAATCGTTTTAGTTACTCATGATTTAGAAACTACATCTGTCTTATTATTCATTAATAAAAATGTAATTTACTTTCCTAATAGCCCTACTTCCTTAAAATCACCATTACTAGTTGAACAAATTTAAACCATATATAGAGTAACCAGTATCCCATTTTGCAAAATCTTAAGAAATCTTAAGAATAAGTATAAATTGTTAAAGAGGCGATTAAAAAACTAAACAAAGAACCTAGCGTTCCGGAATTAAAGAGGGGCCAAGCAGGGTTAAACAGTTCTAAAAGCATAATTTTAGTGTATTCGAATGGATTCTATTTTGAGCTTTATCTTTCTACAACGCTATAGCTGCTGTTTAGAAAGTTTTTTTTTTTTAAATTTGCTATTCTTTCTTATACTTTTTATAGATCTGATGATTTGTTAAATCTGAGGTTGGAGGATTTCTTAAGAGGTAGATTGCCAGCTATCTCACTTTTTAGGTGATCTCCTCGGTGGACGTTTGCCTGCTGGTTTTCGTTCCAGAGCGCTTCTTGGCAGTCTGTGCTCCTCCATTTCTTTTACCTGGTTATCTCACTGTCTTCTTCTTTATCTACCCCATCTTACCACGTCTTGCACGCTCTGATGTCAATGTTTCGTATCCTATATCTCCTTGTTTTACGAACTATTGCTCTTAAGGTTTTCATTTCGGCAGCACGTAGCCTCCTTTTTGCTTTATTGATATCGATTCTGTACCGTAGGTCATTATGGGTCGGATGCAAGTCTTGTATATTTTAACCTTGTTGTCTCTTCGCATATATTGATTGGTCCATGCAATATCTCTTAGGCAGCCTGAGATAACTACTGCTTTATTAATTAATCCTCCAAAGCCTCTGGCCTCTAGTGGTGGGGGTGACGGCTAGGTGAATCGAGTAGCTTAGAAGAATAAAGGTGGAGGGCCTCCAAGTTAGGTTAGCATTCTGCCTGGAGTAGAACATATTCTGCTCATAGAAACGAAACTGCATCGGAAGCGCTAAGTTGCAGTAGATAATTCCCATCCGAGATAGTAACAATAAATCATATATTTGTGAATTGTCATAAATATATCGTACATTAAAAGATTACACCTTTCAACCACAAAAATATGCAACAGCCACGTTATTATTTTCAAAAAATTCGGTTTATTTTTTTTATTTTATTTTATTTTATTTTGTAAACGGACAATGCCCAATTTTAAAACCTTACAATAAAATATCTTAAGACGACAATGAAGTAAAAAAGAAAATTTTAGAATAAGAATGGAAGAAAGAGAAAAAAAAAAAATTATAATAATAATAATAATAATAAAAATAGAAAAAGAAATAATGACTGTAACAATAAGTAACAAAATGCCCATCATACTCCACACAACTGTCTCTAAAACACAGATATTCCAACGAAAAAGTCCAGACTGGGATGCTCATTAGCAAGGCGACATGACCTAGATACAAAATTATTGCATCCGTAGTTGGTCCTGTGGGGATGGCACAAAAAAAGTATGCCTCGAATGGGTCACCCTGGAAGGTACATGCAGATCAATTCTGTCCAGCAGAAAGGGACAATGGTAGTTACTATGGAGAATATTATAAAGCATTTTGAGATCGATAGCAACTCTGCGATCTTGTAAAGTTTGAATGTGAAGCTCAGCTTCTATCTGAGGGTAGGTCAGCTCAGGTCTATTGATCTTAAAGGTAATGTATCTCAGAAATTTGTGCTGCACTCTCTCAATTCATTGAACGTGAGTACCATTTTTGACCAAGGATTGATACAGTCTGTGAAGTAAGAACGCGACCGCTGGTATTTCTGATAAAATGTGTTTCGAGAACATTTTTTGCAATCAATGTATTCTTTGGTGTGCTAACAACGGCACAATTACATTAGTAAGTTGTCCAATCACCTCCTGCATCAATATTCGCCTGGCATCTTTGAGGCATGCTGTCGACGACATTTTCTGAATACTCTGAAAATTTTTCGAATCTCGAGAGTCAAAGTCCTCAGAGTCTTTTCTCTGAACTTTCTCTTTATAAAGGACCAAACATTTTCAATAGGGTTGACATTCGGCAATTGTGACGGCCACTCGAGTATCTTATCGTGGGCCCAAATGAACCGCTTCACGACGTGATTTTCGCCCAGCAAAGGTTGCTTCATCGTGCTTCGAAATTTGACATCGTGAGCAGGAAGATATTGTCGAATGATCTCATGGGACACATTCAAACCCGATTATCTGAATTTTGCCGCTCGTTCAGGCAGCGTCAATTTCAGGTTCTTGAAAACAAAGACACAATTCATTTTTTCGACTTTCGGAGTGACTTTGCCTACCGAGCCACGTTTGGGCAAGTCGTCAACATTTTTCGTCTCGTTTAAACGATTTGCCCACATCTTTACAAATGATACCGACTTTTTAATATATTTAGCGGCCGCCGAATGTATCATTTTAGGCCCCTTTGGATGGGAACAAAGAAAGACTGCCTCGAACCGACGCGCAAACAAGTAACTCACTTTAGATTTTACGTGATTTCGACGAGAGTTCGGAATCAACTGATACTGTTACTAAAAGACGTCATAGACAAAGGTGCCCTCTACCGATTTGAATCACAATGACTAAACATGAGTTATCGCGAACATGTTTTTACTTAACAGACTGTAGTTGCTGAGTAAACACCTATTAGAAACTTAAAATGTCCCTAAGTTTTGTTACAACCTTTTTTAAAATTAACAACACTATGTTTTAATTTCCAATATATTTAAAATGACTTGACAATTGTTGCACCATAGCTTCTTCAGAAGTAAATTAGAAAGAAAAATGTTTGGTAATAACACTGGTTATATAGTGCTTAAAACTATCCTTAATTACATAAGATTATGGTAATCGTTTTATTGTATTATTTATTGACAAAGTTATTTTAAAGATGTAAATCTGTGGTACTATTTCAGAAAACTAATAAAGATTTAGTAAGGGTGAATGGTTTAAGTCTACCTGTTCGTTTAATAATACATTGGAGTTTTTTCGTTTGTTAATTTCAAGACATATAGTTTTTTAGATTTATTTTCTACATGCCGGATTTTGAATGTATCATCAAAATTACGGGATTCGTTTATTATATGGATTGTGTAATGTGAATTGTTCTAGTTTTTTAAACTGTTATGTTTATGTTCTTTAATGCGAATTTCAAAAGATCTACCAGTTTGTCCTACGGAGGTTTTAGTACAAGATCCACAATTTAATAAATAAACTCCTGATTTTATGTATTTATTAGCTTTGGTTTTGTTATTCAAAATTATATTCCCTATGGTATTAGGGGTTTTAAATGCTATTTAATATTCACAGTTTTATATAATTTCTTAATTATAATATTACACCTAATTAAATTACATTGATAGTATTGGGAAATCCACACAGATTTGGAGTTAGGAGAATAAATTCAATAATGGTGAATTGCTTAAATCTACCTGGTCGTTGAGTAAAGTACCTGTAGTCCTTAATCGATTTATTTGCATTGTCTCTAAAAGGTTTAGTTTTAAACCTTTTTGTTGGGTACTACTCAGTATATATCACCACTACACCAAACACTTTATTTTTGCACTCGACGCGCGTTTCGCTAACCATATTAGCTTCATCAGGAGCGATGATTGACTCAATCATCGCTCCTGATGAAGCTAACATGGTTAGCGAAACGCGCGTCGAGTGCAAAAATAAAGTGTTTGGTGTAGTGGTGATATATACTGAGTAGTATCATTGTGCCAAAGATTCCACATTCCCAACTTACTTTTTGTTGGGTGTGTAAAATTTTGAAATTCTTGTTAAATGTGTGATTTTCTGTTAAAAGATGATTAGCATATGTTGAATTAGATTTTCTATGGATGAAACTTTTTTCGTGTTCTTTAATTCTTTGTCTAAATGTACGGTCAGTTTGTCCGATGTATGTTTTAGTACATGACCCACATGTTAATTGATAAACCCCTGATTTATTGTCTTTATTGATTTGTGGTTTGTAGTTTTTAAGATATTTCCCTATATTATTGTTAGTCTTGTAAGCTATGTTGATATTTTTTTGAATTAAAAATTTTTCCGTTGGTTTGCCGAAATAGGTTAATCATTTAAAAGTGGTATTTCTGTCCTTAAAACGTGGGTATATTTCTGAGATTGCCTTGTTTGTTTTTTCCTAACGATACTATTGATTAAAGTAACCGAGTAACCGTTGTTAACGGCTACTTGTTTTATGTAGTTTAATTCTTTAGTAAAATTTTCTTCTAATAAGGGGATATTAGTTAGTCTATGTATAAAACTATGATAAGCTGCAAGTTTATGATGGTTAGGGTGATGAGAACTATTGTGAATTGTGGAATCTGTATGACAAGGTTTGTGATATATTGGAAATTCATGTTTTTTCATGGCTTTACTTCAATTTCCTAGACTTAACAATCAGTAAAGCCATGAAAAAACATGAATTTGCAATATATCACAAACCTTGTCATACAGATACCACAATTCACAATAGTTCTCACCACCTTAACCATCATAAACTTGCAGCTTATCATAGTTTTATACATAGACTAACTAATATCCCCTTATCAGAAGAAAATTTTACTAAAAAATTAAACTACATAAAACAAGTAGCCGTTAACAACGGTTATTCGGTTACTTTAATCAATAGTATCGTTAGGAAAAAACTTAGAAACAAGGCAATCTCAGAAATATACCCACGTTTTAAGAACAGAAATACCACTTTTAAATGCTTAACCTATTTCGGCAAACCAACGGAAAAACTGGGGAAATTTTTAATTCAAAAAAATATCAACATAGGTTACAAGACTAACAATACTATAGGGAAATATCTTAAAAACTACAAACCACAAATCAATAAAGACAATAAATCAAGGGTTTATCAATTAACATGTTGTAACGGGTGAACTGCCCGCACTTTGCGGCGTCTTTTTGTACCCTGTGAAAATTGTGCGCTTGGGCGCAATTTTCTTGCAACCTCTTTTTAATTTCTGAGAATGAATTGAGTGAATAATGATTTTAAAAGAACTAAGGAAATTAAACAAATACTAGCTGAGTGTTCCTTGGTAGAGAAATATGGGTAAGAGATAATTGTTATACGTCTTTTTGGAATTATTTTCTATTTTTAAAAAGCTTCAGTTGTACAAATTTTTGGGCACCATTCATTTTAAAATAGAAAGGATCTAACTTCAGTTAAAAAAAATGAAAAAATACTGAAGTGTTTTACGGTTATTACTAAAAAGAATTATTCTAGTACAACTTTTCTAATCCTGAAAAGAAAAATAGGTATTCAGTGAGACACTAGCTTTAATCAACAAAAAAGAAAATTTATTCATGATTTAAAATAAAAGTTCTAACCTTTTCAGTTTTAAAGAATACAAAAAAAATTCTAGCCTAAAGTAGTTTTTATAAATTAGAGTCCCTAAATCAGAGATTTTACTTCTAAATCTTGACTACACCCGAAATCGAAGAGTCGTGATTTTCACTTCGCGATTTTTCAGTTCAAATTGCTGTTAAAACACTTATTTGCGGGGAATATATTTATTGATGTATGTTCTGTTCCTATGGGCTTCTAGGCCTTCAAAGCAACACAAAACCGATTTCACACTTTTGAGAAGAGCCTACTTTAACTACTCCATTTAGAAAACACACAAAACCCACTACGGCTTTATGATAAAAAACTCGTGCTTAACTTGGCTCTCGTAGATATTGTCGTAAGCCTCTACTGCGGCTCGGTGGAAATTAGCCCCTGCGGCTTGATGTTACTAAGCCTTGCGGCGGCTCAATCGTACTCAGCCTGGCGGCGGCTCGATGGTCTAAGCCTGGCGGCGGCTCGGTGTTCTCAGCCCCGATTCGCGTCCTCCGGACCCTTAAATAAGCCGTGGGCACTCTCTCTGTAATATGGCGACGCCGGAACCAAAACTCCGGATACAAACATTTGACCAATCCCGGCGTATCGATAGATTCGGTCGCAAACCCGCACAGCACACTATATAACGAGCGGCTAGGAATTTCTGATCAATATACCGCTCGATACAAAAATGAAAAGAAGTACATTATTAAGAGAAAAATCAGTAACATTATATGGTCTTAAAATCTAGGAAAAAATGAATGTTACATTACCCCCTTCCAAAAAGAAATAGACTACACTAGTCTATTAAACTAAGGCTACTTATGAAAAGGTACAAAGTGGTACACTATCACTTAATACTCAGGTCAGAACTTAAAACAAAATTACAAACTTCGGACCTTACTACTAGACTTAATTTAATTAAGCACTAATATCAAGTACAATGAAAACCAAATGAAAATCTTTGCATGTACACAAGAATCTTATAACTAGACTTAACTTAATTAAGCACTAAGGTTAAGTACATCAAAAAGTAAATAAAAATCTTTGCATGAACATAAGAAATACCTTTCCAAAGTAACAATCGCTGTCTTCTTATATAAAAGAATCAGCTCTGTTATTGTTACCAAAACAAAAAATATAACTTTGTCTAGACTCTTGTCTAAATCAAAAAAGTGAACGGAAACAAAATATGAACACCCCCCCTTAAAATGGTTTAAGGATTGTCAGAAAATTTTCTATTTCAGCAAAAGAAATTTAGAAAAATTCTTGAATAAAGAAAAATAAAAAACTGATTCTAGTGCAAACACTAACACTAAAAAGAAAAAGTCTTGTAAGACCATTTAGCACAAGGCTAAGAAAAACATCTGGATGAAAATCCAGACAAACGCTCGGGAAAAATCGCCATCAATGCTCTAGCTCACCGCTAAGAGAACATTCTAAATCTAGTATCACTACTAGTCGCGCTCAGAGAATAATCGCACTCTACATCGCAATGTCGACGTCCTAAGACATCCAGACATGCTAAAATCGCCAGGGAAATCGCTACATCGCGCAATGTCGACGTCCTGAGACATCCAGACATGCAAAAATCGCCAGGGAAAACGCTCTGGTTGATCGCCAGAAAACACGTCAGCTCATCGCCAACAAAACACTCTGGTATATCGCCAGAAAAAAAACCTCGGCTCCTCGCCAAGAAAACACTCTGGTATATCGCCAGAAAAAACCTCGGCTCCTCGCCAAGAAAACACTCTGTAAATAGTCCTCGACTACACAAAGTCTGCGTTCTAAAAGAACAACCTCGCCATTAACATAGTGAGCAGCTATAAAAGCTAACAATATCACTATAGGCACAGTGAATAGCTATAAAAGCTAAAATTCACTCTAAACACAGTGAATAGCTATAAAAGCTAAAATTCACCAAACTGAATGATCCTGCTTCAAAAAGCAATGTTCACAAAGAACAGAATGATTAGTCCACGCGCAACTAACATTCAAGGAAACATTCCTAACATAACTATGTGAGACAGCTAGTCTCTAAATAGGACCTCCCTAAAGTCATAATCCTATATATAGGAGTCCATAAACAAAACGACTCAAAATCACACATTTTGAGCACATGCCCTCAGGCAACCAACATACACTGAAATATATACAGAAATATATACAGAAATACATACAGGAATATATACAGAAATATATACAGGAGTTCAAATCCCAAACTCTTGGTTATGATAACTCCATACTGAGCTTGGTGAAAGCTCTTAGCAAAAGCTAATCAAATCTTCAGCACATCGCACCAAAGTGACAAATCGGCCTAGAAACATGAGCCAGAAAAAAAAAACGCCCTCCGTCATTCTTCAGGGTGGCTACACAGAGATATAAAATTTAACCAGCATTGCGCTTCTCCAAGTTGCATGAAGAACCCTCGTGTACTGGTCTCGCCCTAGAACAACAACGAAAAACATTCAATCCATCCCACATAACAGGAGACAAACACCTCACTACGATATACTGAAAGGTGGAGACAATAGAATACGGAAATGGTGACCCTGGAGTCCACCAACAAAAGGGAGTAGATTATAGCATCCACTAAACTAAAACGGTGTCTACCACACCACCATAAGTCAAAAAAATTAATCAATAGGGTGTTCCGAAACACACTACTGCCAACAGCCTGTCACCACTAATAGGCTAATTGGAGCTGAGGTCGACTACAGTAGCTAGGCTCTCCTTTGGCTCAAATAGTAATAACCATTGAGTAACAAAACCTTTAAAGGTCCCAAAGGTCAAACGTTCGCCCTCCATAGACTACCCTTCCAATCAGTCTGTTCCTCAGGAAGACTAACTCCCTGCCAAACGTCGTAACGGCATCGGTTAGCACCCGGTGCATCACAGCCTGTAAAAACAAATAACCCATGGGATACAACCTAAAAGGTTTACAAGGTTAGCTTAACCAAGCTTCTAACGGAAAATTTCAAAAAACGAAAATGAGCTTAAAAAAGCTACATGAAGCAAAAATTTCTCTATTTTTCGGTGGCAATGCAACAAAACTTTTGAAGACGACAAGAGCTTTTCCAGCTTAATCAGAAACAAGAAGAAAACCATCGTTGACAGCTAAAATATTCGATCATGGTGTTAATCGTCTTCCTAGACCATAGCCTCTAGAAGAAACTGCTACAGGTATCAGGCATAACCGTTTTCTGTCAGCCCAAACTTCTAGATTATCTGGTGAAAATCTAAAAATTCGGTTAGGAATCTTCCTTCACTGCGCTTTAGCCTCTCTTGACAAGGTTCTCATCTCGGTATCAGATTTTGATCATTTCTTCGTGAAACGACTGTCTTACTCTGCTCTCATCTCCTGTAAATGATCAGCCTTTAGTTCTCCTGCAGGACTTCAATTTCCTATCAATCTGATAGTAGACCGAAAAAAAAACTCATCAGACGCCTATGAGTCCATGCAAAAAAATTAAAAAAATTAGTGACTCAAAGGTAACGTTTAAACGGCCCTGAAAAGAATAGAGTATACCCTCAGTTTGTCAATTCAGAAGAAGATCTAAATCAAAGTAATCCAAGTCATAGACTCACTGGATAAACCAAAATCAATTTACTCTTAATTGCACCCAACATATACCACTAAGGTAATAGAAATACACCCCACTCGGGTAACAAACTTTGAAATTGCTCATAAAAATTTTGACTCTACATCACACTACACGAGCTACATCTTGCGCTTGTCCTAACTCAAGATCACCTTGGATTGCCTCTAATCAAAATTTCGCTTCCAAGTGTCAAGAACTGGATGTTATTTGGGGTCTTAAGCAAATCAAATCCCGCGACCACCGACATACCAGTCTCATGATATATCCTGATTGTGACTCCTTCGCAAGCTCGCTAAAACTGAGTCGATGCTAAACATCAACCACAATCAACCTAAGTTTGGGATATGGCCAATACCCAAAACCTTAGCATTAAACAATAAAAGTAAGCTATTCTCTGCTCAACTTTTATAACAGTCAAAAAAAACGAGGTCGTCACCTCTACAGAGCAACATCAAAAAAAATAAAGTAAAGCAATTAAGATAATGTAAATATTAATTATTCTTCTTCTGACAAACTTTCATTAGGGTTAGGTCCATTGAATGGTTTTAAGTCTTTAATATGCCATCGTCCTATTTTAGTCCCATCTAAATTAACCAAACCATAAACTAAATCTGAAATCTTTTCTCTTATCACGCAATGCACATACTTAGGTACCAACTTAGATGTGAATTTATCTGCTGCACTGGAAAGAATTTTATTTTTTCGCCAAACGTGGTCACCTATCTTAAAGGAAAAATCACTTTTTTCTAAGGTTGTAAGACTTACTGTTCCGTTCATAAGCCTTATGTATCCTACTACGCACGTCGGTGAAAATATCTTTTAAACCCTTTAAATTTTCGGCGTACGCAACCCTGTTACCCGGAATTATTTCGCTGTCAACATTGACATCCAAATCTAAATTTTTATAATACGATCCAGATAGAGGTATATGTCTGCCGTAAACTAAGAAAGACGGTGTGAACCCTGTTACTTCGTGTCTTGCGGTATTTATTGCTTGTTGAATTTTGGAAATATTGCCATCCCAAGTGTCATGTGAATCAATGTAACTTCTTAAAGCGGTCCCGACTGTTCGGTTATTACGTTCAACAAAATTACATTGTGGAGAGTACACAGGATTAAAACGGATGTTAAAACCATAAGTTTCACTTAAGCTCTTAAAACTCTTAGAGGTAAACTGAGTACCGTTATCGCATATTAAGAGCGATGGAACACCGTGGATTAGAAAGACATCATTTTCCAAAATTCTCTCTATATATCCAGCTTTAGAGCTTTTCAAAGGAAAATAGCATGGTATACTTTGTAAACCAGCAAGAAACCACGAGAAGCCATTTATTTCCCCTTTTTGAACGTGGGAATGGGCCTACTAGATCAGCTGCTATGACTTGAAAAGGGTAATTAACCGTTTTCTCTTTTCCCATCAGTCCCATAGGTAGTGTATTTGGAGATTTCTGCGCTCCACATACTTCACAAGTCCTCACAAACTTTAAGATATCAAAACGCATTTTTGGCCAATAATACTGTTCCTGAACCCTGTGAAGAGTTTTATAAAAACCAAAATGACCAGAAGTAGGAGGAGTGTGACACATGTCTATAATTTCCTCTCTCTGTGGTTTAGGAACTAGTATTTTCCACTCGGGTACATTAACTTTTAAAGGCAACTGGTTTGGGATAAATTTGTACACAAAATCATTTTTCACCTTCCACTGCGGAAAATTTTGAGGGAATTCTTTAATTTGCTGCCGTAAATTATCGTACCATGGATCAATGCGATCTATATCAACTGTATCAATTCTTACGCCAATCTGTGCATTAAGACTGTTTTCGTCCACTGTATGATCTGGGATTCTTGACAAAGCGTCAGGAATAACATTGTGGACTCCTTTTCTATGAATTAAATTAAACGTATGTTGTCTCAGCCTAATCGCCCAACGCGCTAGTTTGCCACTAGGGTTTTTAATAGAATTAAGCCACAATAAACTATAATGATCTGTTATGACCGTGAAAGGAACACCTTCTATGTAAGGTCGAAACTTTTCGATGTTAAAGACTACTGCTAAACATTCTTTTTCAACAACTGAATAGTTACGTTCAGCCCTTGATAAAGTTCTACTGGCATACGCTATCACTCTTTCCTCACCATTGATTTTCTGTGTTAGGACGCCCCCTAAACCGGTATTAGAAGCATCACTAGAAATATAAAACTGTTGGGAAAAATCTGGTTGGGATAAAATTGGAGCTGAAACCAATAGCTCTTTAATCTTTATAAAAGATTCTTCGGCTGCCTTTGTCCAATCTATCGATTGTCCTTTTTTTCGTCCTTTCAAAAGATCATTAATAGGCGACAACAGGGTAGAAAAATTCTCAATAAAACGTCTGTACCATGAACACATTCCTACGAAGCGCTTAACTTCCGTAGTATTAGTAGGTCTCGCATAATTAACCATGCTTGCTACTTTATCCGGACCGGTACGCAAGGAATTTGAGCCTACAATATAGCCTAAAAACTTTAGAGAAGTTTTGAAAAAATCACATTTGCTCAAATTTATCGTCAGTCCGGCCTCTTTCAATTTATTTTTTACTTCTTTAAGTAAGCGTACATGCGATTCGAAGTCTTCCGATGTTACTAAAATATCATCGAGATAGGTAAAAATATGTGGCTCATATTTCGGGCCAAA
>CM032452.1:49460363-49474111 GCA_019049505.1 Pachyrhynchus sulphureomaculatus
ACTTCATCCCTACTTGTTTGTCATTTAATTAGGGACATTTCCTGTTTGTCTTGCCCAAGTACCATTTCTTGGGTAGTCGTGCTGGTGGTCTTGTCTTTCGTGGTCACTTTGATATATCCTTACCAATCTGTCTGGGCCCACTCTTTCTACGTGTCCTTTCCATTTTCTCTTTCTCGTCTCGGATCATGTTACTACGTCTTGTACTCCACACCTTTCTCAACTCATTACTTGAGGCAAATGTTCGGTCTCTTTTTTCAGATGTTTGAAGAAAAAGGGGTAGCAGATCGCTAAATCAGAGTTACAGGGTGCATACTGTAACTCGGTCAAGCCACGGCGTTCGGTAATGTCTTTAACTGTGCAAACCTTGTAGAGGTTGTACCTGTCGCGCAACAGTAAAGTTTTGGTTCTTCATGAATTTGGACGTCTTTCTCTATTGACTTGACAGGTCCTTCCGTAAACCTCTCCATTAATTGTGCACCCTTTCCCGATATATTCAAGAAGGAAAATTCTTTCAAAGTTCCAACAAACGGTGATCAACTTTCCAGAAGCCGAGTTATTTTTCGCCTTCTTTTGCCTTTTATAAAATTACATTATCACCAACTGAACATGGGTAAAGAGTTGACCCATTAAAATATGTTATCGTTGTATATGTAAGTCACAATAACAATAATCCTGGTCCAACATACAGTTAGAATTTAAATTGCAATCATCTACATCGTATTATATACGTAATATAGTTATTTCATTGACAAACATCATTATAATTTTAACCTAGTGCGAAACAGAGTTCTTAGTATTTGTTAATAATAGAGAGATTTTGCAATACTTACTTCGACACGCCTTTGTCGTTATCCTTATTTTAAGCACAATAAACCCAATACAGTAGCGAAAATGAGTTCCAAGTTGGTGATTAGATTTTGACGGCGCGTGCGTCGATGGATCTCTCTTTCAAAATGTTTACGTCTTTTGAAATGTATGGTCGATCGTTTCTTGATGTAACTGCAGTTTATATGAATTTAAAGACAGAAGGAAGAGAGGGTTTGTATAAAAAGAGAATTAAAAACGTTTGTAAGTGAAGAGAATCGAAAAGGTTGACAAACAATTTATATAATCATGGAGAAAGGAGATTATTGTTGTGCCGTTGACAATTGTAAAAATAATTCAAAAAGTACCCCGGGAGTGAGTTTCTTCTTCTTCCCTAAAGATGTTGAAATCAATCAATCAAATCATAATATCTATAATTTTGATTGATAAAATTTTGCACAGTAACATTATTTCTATTTAAAATCTCTCGCTGAGACTTGATTTTCCTATACGATTACCCGTGAGTTTCGCTACTGTATTGGGTTTACTGTGTTTTAAACATGCCCAAAATTAAAGGAAAGAAAAATTTTGCAACGCTTATTTTGGCAGGTCTTTATCTTTTTCAAGCATGCGCAATAGTAATGGAAAGAAATTAAATATAAGGACTCAGTTGCTACCATTATTTGAAGCATGCGCCCACCGTTTCAAGCTGAAATTAAATACCAGGTGTACAAGTATGAAATGCGGATTTTTTTTCTAAAAAAAGATGTCAAATTCGGAAGAATGATAAAAAGTGCTTTATTCAAAGTATGCTCCATCGCTTGTTATACAGTTTTCCCATCTTTCGGGCAATTTCTGAATACCACACCAGTAAAAATCTTCCCCTTTTGCTGTACAACAAACCAAAGCGCTGCTCAGCATGCATGCAAACAAGTGGTAATCGGAAGGAGCCAAGTCTGGTGAGTAAGTCGCATGGGGTAGAATTTCCCAGCTGAGTGCTTTTAACATGTCGCGAATTGGTTTTGCCGTATGTGATGGAGCAATGTCATGAAGAAAAATGACTTTTTGTTGCCACTTTCGGTATTCTGGCCTTTTTTCAAGCAGCGAACGGTTCAAATCGGTCAATTTTTGTTGGTAACATTTAGTATTAACCGTTTCCCCAGGTTTTAACAGCTCATAATAGATCACGCCCCTCTGTTGCCTGTCGTTCAACTCATGTGGTACCATCTACCGGTCTTCTGAATCTTTCCCGTCTCTCGTAGCCGATTGGAAACAGCTTGTTGAGTAACGCCCAATTGCTCGGCGAGTTATTTTTATGTTTGCTAATCATCGTCGTCCAACAATGCTTGCAATTCCACATCTTCGTATTTTTTTAGCGGTTTTCCACGTTCCTTGTCTGCAACATCGAAGTCACCACTTTTGAAACGCCGAAACCATCGTTCACACGTATCTTGCGATAGAGTATGTCCACCATAAGCTTCTCGAAGTAATCGGTATGATTCAACAGTAGTTTTCTTCAAATGGAAACAAAAAATTAATGCTGTCCGCGAATGCTCTTTGTTCGGCACAAATTTCGACATATTGAACACAACAACACAACACTATGCACACACTTTTCCAGTTTATCACTCGTGCGCGTCTGACACTGACACAACAAAATGGGGCAGTGTCAAGTCGTTATAGCATAAACTGCATTGGTGCACCATCTGTTGTCTGAAATCCGCATTTCATACTTCTACACCTGGTAAGAGAAACGTTTTTTTTAATGATTTCCGATTTCCCTTATTTAGAAACTTATAAGCGAGGTTATTTGAATAACCGGCCAAGTGCAAGTCGGACTTGCGCAATTAATGTTCCGTATGGTGATTGCTTTTAAAATAAAATAAATCTTTACCTAGACTAAGTTAATTAGGTCCCTGACATGTATATATCTGAAGATTCAATATGTATTTTAACGTTTTTTCTGAGTTAATAATGTATAATAGTTATAGGATCTTAGCTACTTAGCCAATAAATCATCTAGCTCAATCTAGAATCTAGTAATAAGAGTGTAAACCAAATATTTACTACCTAAATATTTGGTTGATTATAAACAAATAAAATAAAGTTATTTTGTCTTTGTACAGGAGCGACGCGCGACTCGGAAGAAGTAATGTACTGAAAAGCATATTTAAAAAACCTCCACCATATGGTTGAGGCACATTTTTTTTTATATCAGGTAAATCATTAAACGCAACGCACTCGTAAGAATTTTCGCTCAAACTCCACTTTATGAAGACTATTCCAAAATTTTTTCAAAATTTTTTAATCAGAACTTTTCGAGATAGGGTGGGGGCAGCGATTTTTGGTCATTTTTTAAAAATAATACAAAGAAAAGTGTGTGCAAGTATTATATCATATATATTTTTGAATTCGTGCTTTTACGAGCTTTCATTTGATACAGCCGTTTTCATCCCACAAAGTCAAAATTTAACTTTGAAAACTACACGGCTCTGATGAGGCCATCAATTCCTATATTATTACCAAATTTCAACTTTCTATGTCAAATAGTTTCGGAGAAAATCGGACGTGACAGACAGACAAACAGGCGGACACCGAAGTAATTCTATAAGTGCATGGAACATTAAAAATAAAGTTATTTCTCCAATTCGTTAATATAAAGACACACAATAAGGAAGTGCTTATTTTAAGAGGTGAAAAATTTTCTTTACTTGCAATTCCTACACATTTATACTGCTCATGCTTTTAACAGCGATAACAATAAATACATGCTGAAAATAGACGTTGCAAAATCTCTCTAATATTAGAATTTCCCAACGTAAATATAATTAAAATCATTTAAATATTCATATTTGCAACTTAATAACAAACTTTGCCGTTCATATTAAATTGCTGAAAAGTAGTAACGATATTAACAAAGTAATGTTTTTACACTTAATGTAAATTTTCCATACTTGACCTTTATTTAACCTTGAGTATATTAATAATAAAAAATATCCTGCATTAGAATTTCTATGACGCTGACAATTAAATTATATTTATATCCCGTCAATAGGATAGAAAAATAATAGCAGAATTCATAATACAAGGTAATGCTGGAAAATTTGTTTGTTTTTTATATATAAGGAAAAAATATAATTGGTCTTATTTACAAGTCTTGAAAACTGTATCACATCAGACTTTCTAAAGTTTAATTATATATTGATCCACAGGCTATACCCTGAGCGACAGGAATTTTGGCGAAGGGGATTTCAAGTTGTATCAATAACGTAGTGAAGTTTCGACGAGGGTAACATCCCCTTCTGTTTTTATATTGCATAGAAATGGCGCAGTCAGCTGTTGAGAGTTGAATCTACTACGTTGAAACAGCTGATTTCTTTAGAAATTGTATTAAGAGATTTCGGTTTTTACGTTGCAGCAGAAAATATGTCATTGGTAAACGTAAAAGTCTATGAATATAGAACGAAAGCTGCTTTGGTCAGATAAAATATAGTGATTTTTGGGATGATAACGTGTCAATTTGGAGTGACATTCCCACACTGCAACTTTATCTCTTTCGGACAGTCTCCGCAGTGAAGTTGAATTCATGATTTTTGCACGTAACATGCAACAAAATGCTATAATAACACCATTTCATAAATAACCTAAATATGGACGTTATCATTTTACACATTCTCATAACAATATAGTATTTATTTCTAAAAGAATTCAAATTATAATCGCAGGTGCTAAAACTATATAGATATACCAGGTGTACAAGTATGAAATGCGGATTTCAGACAACAGATAGTGCACCAATGCAGTTTGTGCTATAAAGATTTGACGCTGCGCCATTTTGTTGTGTCATCAACAAGTGTCAGACGCGCACGAGTGATAAATTGTAAAAGTGTGTGCATAGTGTTGTGTTCAATATGTCGAACAAAGAGCATTCGGGGACAGCATTAATTTTTTGTTTTCATTTGAAGAAAAACTGCTGTTGAATTATACCGATTACTTCGAGAAGCTTATGGTGTGTGAACGATGGTTTCAGCGTTTCAAAAGTGGTGACTTCGATGTTGCAGACAAGGAACGTGGAAAACCGCCAAAAAAAAATACGAAGATGTGGAATTGCAAGCATTGTTGGACGAAGATGATTCGTAAACATAAAAAAACAACTCGCTGAGCAATTGGGCGTTACTCAACAAGCTGTTTCCAATCGGCTACGAGAGACGGGAAAGATTCAGAAGACCGGTAGATGGGTACCATATGAGTTGAACGACAGGCAAATGGAAAAGCGCAAAAACACGTGTTACATTTTGCTCGCTCGGTACAAAAGGAAGTCGTTTTTGCATCGTATAGTTACAGGGGATGAAAAGTGGATTTATTTTGAGAATCCCAAGCGTAAAAAATCATGGGTAGACCCAGGCGCACCATCCACATCGACCACAAGACCGAATCGCTTTGGCAGAAAGACGATGCTCTGTGTTTGGTGGGACCAGAGGGACGTGGTCTATTATGAGCTGTTAAAACCTGGGAAACGATTAATACTAAACGTTACTAACAACAATTGACCGATTTGAACCGTTCGCTGCTTGAAAAAAGGCCAGAATACCGAAAGAGGCAACACAAAGTCATTTTTCTTCATGACAATGCTCCATCACATACGGCAAAACCAGTTCGCGACACGTTGGAAGCACTCAGTTGGGAAGTTCTACCCATGCGGCTTACTCACCAGACTTAGCTCCTATCGATTACCACTTGTTTGCATCGATGGGTCACGCACTTGCTGAGCAGCGCTTTGGTTCGTACGAAGATATGAAAAAATGGCTCTATGAATGATTCGCAGCAAAAGGGGAAGATTTTTACTGGCGTGGTATTCACAAATTGCCCGAAAGATGGGAAAAAGGTATAACAAGCGATGGAGCATACTTTGAAGAAAGCATTTTTTGTCATTCTTCGAATTTAACATGTTTTTTTTAGAAAAAAAAAAAACGCATTTCATACTTGTACACCTGGTATTTTAGTAAAATAATAATGCTAATAAAACTAGGCTATTCTATAAATCATAAAATCTTGATTCTCGAGATCGAGCATATTAAAGTGGAGCAAGTACTTTTGAAGGTTTTCAGTGTCATCCGGTTTTCTAATCTTAAAGAGAAAAGATCTCTGATGACGGCTGGTACTATAGCAGTTAAAACGTCAAGAACCATGATGTCTCATCATGACTTATAATTTATTAAGCCTAGTCTTGTTATTACGTGCTGCCGTGCTTAGAATGCGACTTCTTTTTCGATTTTGCGTAGCTGTTCCAGCTGGTTTGTGTTACTGCCGTTAGTTTAAGGTAGTTCCCACAAGGCAAAAGTAGTAGTCTACTATATGACTTGTTGCCTTTCCATCGTTAGTCTTAATACCAATTCCATATCAGCTTGATTTTAACTATTTTAATAGTGGACTGAAATATACTATGTTCGTATTGGGATTGTTATTGTCTGCATGATGAGTTGCCCTGAAGTCTCTCATAACAAGATAATGTGCAAGGTTGCAATAGGGGCATCGATTCTATGGACCTTCAGTATATCTAGAAGCCTGTGCATCGCACTGACTCGAAAAGCTTCTTGTCTCTGTATTGGCAATATATAGATTTCTCGTATTAGTGTTAAGCCTAATTGCAGATGACGAAATCGATATTTAGTTGTTCGTTGCAGCCCATTGCTTTCGTAGCACATCCTTTTTACTGAACTGCAATGATATTGTTTTGTTAACAGTGTACATGAATATGTTGTGTTATTCAAGAAGTTACCAACTTGTATACATGGGGGACAGATAATTGGTCAATACTTGGTGTCTTGTGGTCTTTTGTTGTGTTTTTTGAATCTTTCAGTAGAAGTTGTGTTAGTTCCTTAGTCAAGAATTTTTGTGGATTAATTAAAATAACCACCTTTTAAAGAGTACAACTGAGTCCTAAGTTAACAATTATGGAGATGACCAGAAAGCTTTATCTAGTTGTGGAATCCGTTCATGATTTCATAGCTTTCTTCTGTAGTAAATGGCTTCAAATTGACTGTAATTCCAGCATTTTTGATGTCCTTTATCGATCTGCTTATAGTCTATACTAAAGAGCTCGGATATGATAAGAAAACCTTACCAGAATTCCTTCATTTGTTCTTTACTTTGGTCGCTGGTATTGGATGTCACAAGTAAGAGATTTGACTTCTGATAGACAAATCATCTGACCGTTTGAAAAGTGCATGTCGTGTTTTCGGTTGGTGATGGCCTTATATCTCCTCAATCGTCTACCGATTATAGAGAGTTTCTATTTTAGAGCATCAAGGCGCTGCTGGTACGCAGTACACATAGTTGCAAGTCGTGTTGAACTCGAATCATTAGTTTCTTGTTCTCATGTCTCCATTATATTTCGTTAATAGCCGTGTATGGGGATGTTAGGTTTTTGGGCTCATAATGACTAACTTCCAAGTTATTATTTTTGGTATAAGTCTGGTCCGCTAACCGCACATTTTTTATTTCAGTATTATTATTTTTAGTGCGGCCCTGTAGTCAGATTGTTCTCCAAAACTGCAAGCTGTATAATGGAATATAATAACCTGTTAGTTCTTTCAACAATATCAGCACTCCTTATTATCTAAACTTCAATAGACCCCCTGCGTTGTCGTGGACCTAGTATACAGGGTCTGGCCGGAAAGTAATGTCACCGACTTTATTGTGAAGCGACTGTACCTCGCAGCGCGCTCCACTCGCCGGAGATCGGTGGTGGGGGAAGTCAGCTACCGAGCGAGTGCTTGCTCAGTTGTCTCTGAGCTCTCGGAGGGTAAAGACGAGCGATTTCGTGAACCTCTGTTTCGTCTCTTGTACAAGTCGTGATACATCGCTCACTGGAACAAAGATACGATTAAGTTTTGTGTGAAACTCGGCAAGTCCGCAGTGGAAACTTTTTCAATTTTCCTTTTCCAACCAGGCCTTCGGGGATAAGTGTTTATCACAAGTCCACAGACGCGCTGGACGCCCGTCAACCTCCTCAAACGAAGGAAGTGTGAAAGAACTTTTGCAAACAGATCGTCGAATGAGCGTTCGTTTAGTAGCCGACATGTTAAACACTTCAAAAACTATCGTCATCAGACATCAGCCGTAATTGAAAACTTCACCATGACAACGCACCAACCCACACCGCCTTTGTCATGATCAGCTGCCTGACCAGATATAACGTGGCAACGCTGCCCCAGCCACTCTACAGTCCCGACGTGGCTCCCTTAGACTTCTTTTTGTTTCCCCGCTTGAAATCCGCCCCTAAAAGGACATCATTTCAAAACAATTGACGACGTGAAAGCAGCTTGGCGGTTTTAAAAGTAATTCCTAAACAGGCCTTCCAGGACGCCTTCGCAGCTTGGAAATCGCGCTGGCTAAAATATATTAACGCAGGAGGAGACTATTTTGAAAAATTTTAATGTATTATACCGATCTAGTCAATAGTTTTTTTTTTAATCCAATTGGTTACATTACTTTCCGAACAGACCCTGTATTTGCAGTCGTCAATTGTTACACTCGATGTTAAGGGTGTCTTCCTATAGATTACTTAGATGGTATGTTCAGTAATGGTCCTATCCTATTCATACAATGATGTTATTTGTTACATCGATTGCGCATCGTTAGCAATTAGGTCGTGTCGCTGCAGTTAGTTCGTCCAACATGAATTATTTCCCATGACAATAGTCAGGAAACGTCTAGAAGAAAGATGTGGATGGAACTGTGTTTCGTTGATTACTATTTTTGGTGTTTCGAGTGCCAAATTTTCTGTTGTATTATACTATTGCTTTATATAATTTATCCATGTATCCTTTTCGATTTATCTTACTTATATTCATTCTTTCATTTCCTTTCGCTGTCCACGTATCATTCTCCAAATCTCAATATGTATGTCTCGTTATTATCGCTAACTTGACGACTTTTCACCACTTTGAGACCCTTATTGCACCATTACTCGAATTCAATAGGTTTATTAGCAAATCGGATATCATATTTGGATTCAGTGACAAAAAATACGCAGGATACATATGTCTGGTCAATAATAAATTAACAGTTAAGTCAATAGTATTTTTTTTCTTGTATTGATTAATTTTTTATCACAATATTTGCGTAACGTGACCATTTAAAATATATACTTCCAAAATATGGCTCGACAGTTCTTTTTTAAATTTTCTTAAGATGATTTTAAAAGAAAAAAAATATGGTGTATTTTTGAACGCTAATTTTTTTTCTACCCATTGTGCGACGTTAAGGATAAAGTCTACGCTAACGATCCAACAACAATTGAACAGCTAAAAAAAACAGAGCGACGTGATGAAACATTTCCTTAAAAAAATGATTATTTGCAAGAAGAACTCGGACTGCAATTTATCAGAGGTCGTGTTCCACATTTAATTGTAGAGTTCGTACTTTATATTGAAATAAAAATATAATCACTTTTTCAGAACAACGTTCGTTTTTAAATGATTTAAAATGATGGCTTTTAACGGAAAACCCTTTAGTTTCCACATCCGCTATAAAAATTTTGAAAACAATAAGTATGACATGGAAGGAATAAAGGTTAGAAGACTGGGCGTATTCATCATCCTATTCAATTGTTAAAAATGTAATGATATTGCTACAAAATATATTTGGTTCCAAAATAGGCATCGGTTGCATATTTAATAACCCATAATAAACAAAATGGCTGAAACATTACATAGCAAAAAGCGAATAAATAAGGCACTTTTACTGCTGAAGATTGCGGTGAAAGGCTTCTTCGCATCGATCACGACAAGCGAGAGGTTAAGCACCTATAAATTGGCTAAGGAATATTTTCTTCTTGCACGATTACCGGTTGAGTATTCTTTGATACCGTTACCTTTATTATTTTATGGTAAAAGTTTTTTGCGTAAAATACAATCAGCGTAAACCATTAATTTTAGTACTATTTGTGACTGCGGTCAGAACCCGACAGTTATTAGTTTTTGTTTACGGTGATTAGGAAGACAATATAATAATTTAATAATTTATCATTAGTATTAAAGTAATAATAATTTTATTATGCATCACCGAGAATGATTTAAATTTGGTATTCCGGAACTGTGACTAACCTTGAATTTAAGCGGGAAATCATTTGTAGATTCTAAGGAACGTTTACTAAAATTTATACTATTAAATGTAAAAATCTCGGTGTTTTCGTAATATTTCACTTAAAATATCTTCATTACTCTGCCCAGTTACGACGTAGGCTTTTCTTAAAACTAATAATTGACTGTTTCGAAGAAAAGGAAATGTAATAAAGGGTAAATTTTCGCGAAAGTTATTTTCCTCTTTTTTTTGTTATAATTTTTAAATCTCTTCATAAAAATTAATCATATTAAAAATTTTCACGGATAATTTAAAACTAAAAACAGATTTTTGTTAGATAGTAACTACAAAATTTTGCCAGAGTAAATTAAAAAAATCGGACAAGTGCAAGTCGGACTTGCGCAATTAGTCTTCCGTACGGTGATTGCTTTTAAACTAAAATAAAATCCTTACCTAGGCTAAGTTAATTAAAGTCCGTTTGTTTGGAGTTGATAGCACACAACATGGGTTATAAACATTAAAATTTCATAAACCATAAGCGTCCGTAATTTCCCTACCAATTATTTGCATTTTTAGTTTTAAATCACCTTTATTTTTTCTATCTCTACATAAGTATAAAAAAATAAAGCAAGAACCTATAATATGCTTACACAGACGACGTCGACCAAATCCAGTCACAGTCCAAGATCGCCAAATAGTTTGGGGAGACACCCTAAAATATTTGGGGATGCTGGAAACAACATATCACAGACAAAATACACAAGACAAACAGACTCTACAACAAACTATACCTCCTACTAAACAGAAAAAGCAAACTGAACTTAAAAAACAAAACGCTACTTTACAAACAAACGATCAGACCGACCATGTTGTATGGCAGCAACGCATGGTGCCATACAGCAAAGACAAATAAAAAACGATTCCAGACGTGCCAGAACAAAATACTTCGACGAATAACGAACGCCCCTTGGTACATAAGGGGAACAGACATACACAAGGACTTAAAAATCGAACGCATAGACGAATTTATAGACAAACGACATCGGACTTTTTACGCCAAACTTCCCGACATGCCCAATCCTATTTTTCAAAACAACCTCTTCCCCATAAATCCCAATCCCGATTTCAATATAACCCGTTATAGAAATGTTAACGCCCCCGTTATAATGGAACCGCCGTAATCTACACACATACACACACACACACACACATACTCACACACACCAACACTTGCCTTTCTCACCGACTCGTCTTTAAATAATGAAAAAGTCTCAACTGTTTTTTTGAAAAATCTCTCTAAATATCTCTTTTCACTTTCCGTCGCAACTCCAAAAAAACTACATAACGGAGTATGAGTGCCGCAGGCACTTTCTCTATTTTCAGCGCCCTCAGCGCACACACAATAGTAGTATAATATGCTTAGTTCAAATCAGAACAGCGATGGCTTCAACTTTCAGTTTTGTCCCGGTCAAACTTTGCGGAGTCTATAAATCTGCATTTTCTCTGTGAGAAAAAACAATGATACTTAACGACCCCCCGATGCCCTAGTGCATCAACAGCCAACAAGCTAAGTCCGTGAAAATGTGGAAACCTGTGCCAACATGACGGGAGTTGGATCAGCAACTATTTATAGATTTCCAAAAGAGGTCCTTGCAACGAACCTCAGCATCACAAAGAAAAGGAGCCCTTAGAAATCGATGAAGACTTTAAAAACGCAATAAGAAGAAAAGTACACCATTTTTTTTTATTAAGAAAGAAAATTATGGAAAATTCAATTTTTGTTGGGAAAAACACAATAGAAAATCTGTTCTTATCGATAAAACAGAAATAATTTGTTGGAGAAGAAAATATCTAAGAGCAATCAGAAAATTTCGAGCTGAAGAAAGCAATATTTTTTATTTAGATGAGACTTGGGTTAATGAGGGACACATAGTGAAAAAATTCTTGATTGATAAAAACATTAAGAGTGCCAAACAAGCTTTTATGGAAGGTTGGTCAACTGGATTACAACCCTCTTCAGGAAAAGGTTGCAGGCTAATTATAGCAAATATTGGTAGTGAAAAACGAATTTCTCGACGGTCGCTTGTTGGAATTCGAATCAAAGTTAATTAAAGATTACCATAAGGAGATGACGGCCGATGTTTTTGAGGACTATTTCTAACACATGATTGAATGTATACCAGCAAAATCAGTTATAGCATTAGACAATGCCCCATACCATTCTCGATTATTAGAATGATTCCCGAGAAATTCATGGAAGAAAGCCAATATTCTTCAATGGATAAGAGACAAAAATCTCAAACATAAAGATGGTATGTTAAAAGCGGAACTTTTCAAAATTGCGAAACAAAATAAGGCACAGTTCAAGAAATACGTCGTCGATGAGATGGCAAAGGAACGGAATATCACAGTGTTTAGATTACCTCCATATCATTGCGAATTGAATCCCATAGAGCTAATTTGGAGATAAATGAAAGGTTTCGCTGCAAGGGAAAACACCAAGTTCAAACTTCAAGACGTAAGGCAATTATTACTCGCCGGAATAGAGGGGATAAAAGAGGATAATTGGAAAAATGCCATTCGACATGTTATAGAAGAAGAAAATAAAATGTAGAAACTTGACGAATACATCGAAGAAACTGTGGAAATAGAACCCTTAATTATCAATTTAAGAGAAGTCGAGTCTTCAGACTTTGAAGATGATGATAGTTTTTTGATTATAATTAAAGTACTTTTATATCGTGAATTGTGAATTTGTATATATACATAGATCTATAGATTAAAAATTTTTTTGTAATAAATCTTATATTTCTATAACTTTATTAGTGTTCCGTACGGAACACTTATAAGATCACTTCGGTGTCTGTCTGTCTGTCTGTCTGTCTGTCTGTCTGTCACACCCGGTTTTCTCCGAAACTATTTGACATAGAAAGGTGAAATTTGGTAATAATATAGGAATTGATGGCCTAATCAGAACCATGTAGTTTTGAGAATTAAATTTTGACTTAAGGGGTTAGTTTTGGGGGGTGAAGTCGGAAGTGAAAAAAAAAAATTTTTACTAGGTCATCGAGTGTGGTGTCAAATGAAAGCTTGTGAAAACACGAGTAAAAAATATATATATAATATTATGCTTGCGCGCACTTTTCTTTGTATTACTTTTAAAAATTCGCGAAAAATCGCTGTCCCGGGCCTTATCTCGAAAAGTACTTATCAAAAAATTTCGAAAAAATTCTGGAATATTCTCCACGGGGTGTAGATTGAACGAAAATTATCACGCGTGCATTACCTTTAATAATTTATATGGTATATAAAAAAAACAAAAATTTCAAGGTCATCAGATTTCAGTAAAGATTGGAAACAAACTTTGTTGAAAACTCATTTGGGGGTGTGTTTTGTGAAGTCACTGATCATTTTATACCACCGTAACATAAATTTTGACTTAAGGGGTTCGTTTTGAGGGGTGAAATCGGAAGTGAAAAAATTTTTTTTTTACTAGGTCATCGAGTGTGGTGTCAAATGAAAGCCTGTGAAAACACGAGTAAAAAATTTATATGTAATGTAATACTTGCGCACACTTTTCTTCATATTACTTTTAAAAAATCGCTGTCTCCTACCTTATCTCGAAAAGTACTGATCAAAAAATTTTGAAAAAATTCTGGAATATTCTCCACGGGGTATAGATTGAACGAAAATTATTACGAGTGCATTACCTTTAATAATTTAATTGGTATATAAAAAAAAACAAAATTTCAAGATCACCAGTTTTCAGTAAAGATTGGAAACAAACTTTGTTGAAAACTCATTTGGGGTGTGTTTTGTGAAGTCACTGATCATTTTATACCACCCTAACAAAAATT
>CM032452.1:49474211-49504211 GCA_019049505.1 Pachyrhynchus sulphureomaculatus
GGCGGAGGACATTGATGTGTTAATGTTATGGATGGCTTTATCACCAGATGATAAAGAATTGTACTTTTTAAAACCACCAAGAAATAATGTCTTACAGAGAGTTTATTCAATGAAAACAAATTTAAACCAGTTTGTAAATATCAAAAAAAAAGCATCTTTTCTTTATTCATGCGTTCACAGGATGTGATACTACATCGTCTTTTTATAGAAAAAGTAAAAAAATCAGTTTGTTAAGATTTTCAATGATGATTACAAGCTACGTGCAGCAGCTGAAACTTTTATGGTTGAAAATCAAAGTGAAGAAGTACTTTTCAACGAAGGTGTTCATTCATATTCTCACATTGTATGGCGTTTAAAACGGCCAAAAGTTTGAATGAATTGAAATATAAGCGGATAATAAAAGCGGACAACTTAGTTCACTACCCCCGACAGAAGATGCAGCCAAACAACATATCAAAACAGTCTATATACAAGTTCAGCAGTGAAAAAATAATTCTCCAATACCTCCCGAACAATGGGGTTGGCAAAGAGAAAATTATTTGACACCAGTAAAAATGACGCAACCAGCAGCTCCGAACAACGCCTTAAAAATCATATTTTGCTCTTGCAAAACAGGATGCGGTGCAGCATGTGGCTGCAGAAAGAGTGATCTGCATTGCTCACCTGTATGTATTGTTTGCACTGGAAATGACTGCGATAACCACCCGCCACCTAAAGAGAATGAAGTCTCCAATACTCCTGATTTAAATGAAAACTAAATCTTATCTTTATTTAAATTATAAATTAGTAAATATTTCATATGTAATAAAAAATTTCCTTATTTAATTGTAATAATTCGTAGGCTGAAAAGTTTTTGGTCTAGCCACTTAAAATACATTTTTTTTTTCGCAAAATTCGACTTTATTCATCAATATAGTCTCCTTCAAGAGCAATACAATCAGTCCAACGCTTTTCTACCATTTCTATACCTTTCTTATAGAAGGATTTACCTTTGCCTTCAAAATAGGCCTCAGTTTCGGCGATAACTTCTTCATTGGAGCCAAATCTCTTTCCCGCGAGCAATTTTTTGAGGTCTGCGAATAGATGATAGTTGCTGGGGGCAAAATCTGGAGAATACGGTGGATGAGGAAGCAATGTGAACTTCAGTTCATGCAATTTTGCCATAGTAACCATTGACTTGTGACACGGTACATTGTCATTTGGGGTCGTTTCTTTACGATTTCTGAATTCAAACGCATAACTTCATATAATATGGATGGTTTTTCCCTTCTCAGCATAATCGATGAAAATTATTCCATGCACATCCCAAAATAAAAGGCTAAAGCCTTTCCAGTCGACTGTTGTGTCTCAGCTGACTGCCGATTTGATTTCAGCGTGTAGTGGTGGATTCATATTTCATCCATCGTCACATATCACATAAAAAATCCCTTTTATTGCGCTTAAACAGGTCCAAACAGCGCTCAGAATCAACACGTTGTTGTTTTTGGTCCACTGTGAGCAAACGCGTTGCCCATTTTGAACAGAGCTTTCTCATGCCCAAATGTTTATGCAAAATATGACTAACACGTTCTTTTGATATCTTTAGGGTGCAGCTATCTCACGCAATTTCACTTTAAGGTCATCCAAAACAATTTTGTGAATTTTCTTGATGTTTTCCGGTGTAACCACGTCATTTGGGTGTCCAAAGCGTTCAGCATCACTTGTATCTGTACGACCGCGTTTAAATTCAGCATACCAGCAAATGATGAGTAATTTTTCAGGGGCAGCGTCCCTATAACACTTATTAAGCCATTGCTTTGTTTCAACGGTATTTTTTTCCATCAAAAAACAGTGTTTAATCAACATACGAAATTCGATTTTTTTCATTGTTTTGAAAATATCAAATGTAGCGTCATTAAAACCACTGTAACTTGTAAACTAATTGTCGAATGTCATGGAATTTTGACACGTATCGTTTGAAGGTTGGTACTTCCTAAAAATCATATGGATTTTTTTGAAAAAGGCGACATCTATGTGTCAGACCAAAAACTTTTCATCCTTCGTGTTATATATCAATTCTGTCTTTCTTAGATGTATTATGTTAAAAAAATTCTATTCATAATTAATAATTTACAAAATTTTTGAAAATATTTTATATAATTTAAAGCTTTTTATAATCACGTAATTAGAAAAATACTTTGAATATACCTTGCTATTTAAAATGTCAATAAATATCGTGAAAAAATGAATTTTTTCCATAATTATCATTATTATTGTCTAAACAATATAAATATTTATATATCTCCCCACTATGATATTTCCGATTTCAAATAATATATTTCAAAAAATGTGATAGGTGTTTTGGTTAATAATTTCGATTTTGATAAAGATTTCGTTACTAATACACTTGTTGGTATAGAATAGTGACATCTATGGCGTTTTGGAAGGTAAATATACGCCATCAAAAGCCAGTTCGATATTAATTGTCCATAGTTCTTCATAGCTTTGAAGATGTCGTGTTTCGTACCAGAAAAAGACGTTTTGCGGGAAAATTTAATAACCTTCTTTCATTTGAAGAAAATGGGAGTTATGGATTGTTGGTTGAAGCTTATGGCTAATATACTCCAACCCAAAAATCTTGGCTAGACCCAGACCAGCCTTCAACATCACAACCAGCGCACAACATAGAGGGAAAGAAAGCTTTGCTGTGTATTTGGTGGGATAGTAGAGGAGCTGTGTATTACGAACTGCTGAAACCTGGTGAAACGATTTCTGGCGATCTATACCGACAACAATTGATAAAGTTGAACCGAGCATTAAAGAAAAAACGACCAGAATACGCCCAAAGACACGATAAAGTCATTTGTCAACATGACAATGCTCGGCTCTATGTTGCAAAATGTGTTAAAAACTATTTGGAAAACATCAAATGGGACGTTCTATCCCACCCGCCGTATTCACCGGATTTAGCCCCTTCAGACTACCACTTATTTCGATCGATGCAGCACGGACTTTCAGAACAACATTTACGTTGTTACGAAGAAATGAAAATTTGGCTTGATGAATGGTTGGCCTCAAAACACGAAAAAGTTCTTCTGGTGCGAAATCCATTCTTTGACAGAAAGATGGGAAAAAGTCATAGCTAACGATGGTCAATAGTTTGATTATTAAGGTAATTCATTTTGTGATGGAAATAAACGCTTAAATGTTGCGAAAAAATCGACAGTATTAACCGAAACACCTATTATATCAAAATCGCTACTGTTCTTGAGGATTAAGAAGTTTCAACGATTTTTCCGCTTGATTGACTCGACTGTTAACATCTATAACTCTTCAAATAAGCACTTAAGTGAGTGAGGTGGCCCAATTATAATTAATAACCCTATAGATGGCTATAAAAACGGGATGAAAATGCGAAACAGAAATTCGTTATAAGTTATATTTGTGAATATATTTTATACTTTATTTATCATTATAAATTTCTAAGATAAGGAATGACTGTTCTTTTACCACTATTTATACGTTTGATTTATATTTATTATTTGTTCATTTCAAGTTTTATCATAATCTAGTTCAATTTACTCTAACTATAAAAATTCAAAATAAGTGTAACCTTGGTGTTGGTGTGTGTGTCTGTGTGAATGTCGATTTGCACAACTTATGTGACAGGAAACTGTAAAATGTTTAGTTTTCTTCTTCAATCTACAATCATTTTTATTACTAGTATATCTTAAACACAGCAATAGTTACCAATATTAACAATTATTACTGTATTTCTGATATAAAGTACATCAATAACGATCTTTCCAAAAATTGTAAGCGCCAAAGTTTTAAAAATGCATTTGAACACCCATTGTGACTTGTTACACGACGTAACATACAGTCTGTCAAGTAAGAACGTGACCGCTCATATTGAAAAAATGTGTTTAGGAAAAATTCTTTGCGATCAATGTATTCTTTGGTGTGCTAATAACGGCGTCCTTAGTCCGTCAATAATCGCCTGGCATCTTCGAGGCATGTTGTCGACGAGATTTTCTGCAGTGATCTCCAAATTTTTCAAATCTCGCGAGACAACCGAGCCAAAGTCCTCAGGAACTTTCCTCTAACCTTTCTCTTTACAAGGAACCAAACGTTTTCAATAGGGTTCGCGTCTGACGATTGTGGGGGCTACTCCTCTAGTATCTTATCGTGCGCCCAAGTCAGCTGCTTCGCGACGTGATTTTCGCCCAGCAAAGGTTTCTTCAACTTGCTTCGGAATTTGACATCGTGAGCACAAAGATGGGACACGCTCAAACCCGATTTTCTTAATTTTGCCGCTCCTTGACGCAGCATCAATTTCAGGTACCGTGAAAATAAAGACACGATTCGTTTTTTCGACTTTCAAAGTGACTTGCCTACCGAGCCACGTTTTTTGGCAAGTCGTCGACATTTTTCGTCTCTTTAAAATCATTTACCCACTTCTTCACAAACTATACAGACTTTTTAATATATTTAGCAGCCGCAGAATATGTCATTTTAGGCCCCTTTGGATGGGAACAAAGAAAGAATGCCTCGAACCGGCGCGCAAACAAGTGACTTATTTTGGATTTTTCGTGATTTCGACGAAAGTTCGGAATCGACTGATACTTTTACTAAAATGAGTCGTAGACCAAAGTTCCCTTTATCGATTTTTTGTTGAATCGTTAGAATCGCGTCTGCCAAATATGAATGATCGCTGACACGTTCTTACTTAGCAAACTGTATATGAAAATTCACTTCTTATCCAGATTTTATTCTTGAAAAAACATTTTTTTATTTCCTGTAAATTTTGTATAGTTCTTATGTTCCTTTATTATCACGCCATCGATATGTAGTAGGAATATTGTGGTTATAAATGTACCAGTAGTTTAAATGAAGGTTATTACTCATAAAACTAACCCTAACCGTATTAGATGAGGGTCGATTTTCTAAGAGCTGTATTTTTCATTAGATCTGATGCAGGCAAATCGCAACACGCTAACCAGGCTAAAGGAAAATACGACCTTTCCAAGTGGAAATATTCAGAATTGCGTGACACCATTAATACTTCATGTGACATCGAGCTTTTGGAAGCGTGCAGGCACGAATTCCATCGCAGGTAAGGTTTCCCTTCATAACTGCTTATGCTGACAATTTTACACAATAATTTGCATGAGAGTTTGTCAAATAAAGGTAGTTTACTCGTAAATCCACTTTTCTTAAGAATTTGATGAAATTGAAATATGATGTTAATCTAAATGTTTTTTCATTTAATTAAAAAAAAAAATTGACCGACTGTGAAGCAAGATATTCATAATTAAAATGCACATAATTAACATGTAATAGGCCAATGAAGTAAAAAATACAGTTTCGTGTATATCTTAAGAACTTTTACGAATTTTGAAAAAACTAATATTTAGTAAAAAAAAATTTAAAAATTTTGAAATAAAAATATTTTTTTTATCGATTTGTTAAAAAAATAAAATATTTAAAGTTGATATTCGTTTAAAAGAATAACCGCGTAGTGAGGGACAAATATCACAATCTGACAACGCCGTATATATTATTTTACCACGCCAACATTCAAACAGCGTTTGAGGTGGTTAACTTTTAAACAGAAATTCATTTGTAGGTTAAATAATTTATTGAATAAACACAACATATTTATGAGCTTTATCTATAATCATCAAATTAAAATATTAAATGTATTAATTAAAAATTTGAATTTATGTCTTGATATTTATTATTTTTTTTTCTTTAGTATTTAAAAAGATTTATATTTAACAAAAATATGTTTTGAACCTAAATATGTTTGTAGGTTCAATAATTTTTTAATATTTTAAGTTAATATTATGTTTATTTATCAACACGTCATCGTACATATCAATTGATAACAATATTAAATATATACGAGTATATTAAAATAACCGGTCAAGTGCAAGTTGAACTTGCACAATTAGTGTTCCGTACGTTGATTGCTTTTAAAATAAAAAATGTTACGGTGGTATAAAATGATTAGTGACTTCACAAAACACACCCCAAATAAGTTTTCAACAAAGTTTGTATCCAATCTTTACTGAAAATTGATGACCTTGATTTTTTTTTTTTTTTTTATATACCAGATAAATTAGTAAAGCTAATGCACTCGTGATAATTTTTGTTCAATCTACACCCCATGGAGAATATCCCAGGATTTTTTCAAAATTTTTTGATCAGTACTTTTCAAGATAAGGTGGAGGGACAGCGATTTTTCGCGATTTTTTAAAAATAATACAAAGAAAAGTGTGCGCAAGTATTACTATATATATATATATATATATATATATATATATATATATATATATATATATATATATATATATATATATATATATATAATTTTACTCGTGTTTTCACAAGCTTTCATTTGACACCAAACTCAATGACCTACTAAAAAAATTTTTTTTTCACTTCCGATTTCATCCCCCAAAACTAACCCAGTAGAGTCAAAATTTGACTTTCAAAACTACACGGCTTTGAGGAGGCCATCAATTCATATATTATTACCAAATTTCAACTTTCTATGACAAATAGTTTCGGAGAAAATCGGGTGTGACAAACAGACATCGAAGTGATCTTATAAGTGTTCCGTACGGAACACTAAACACGATTTTATAAATCTTCTCCCCGTAAAACTAAATAAATAATTAATGATACTAATGATAAATAAATAAAGTATTATAAACTATTTGTAAAGTAATTAATTATTTTATTTAATACTCGCGTATCTTTGGTTACACGTGGTTTGCCATTGTCTTTTCGACTAGGTAATAATTGCACTATTCCTGTAGAACCCAATTTATCATAAGGACTTTTTAGATCTTCCAAGGTTATGCATTCAATTCTTTTAATCATAAAATCTGAAATAACACTTTTTAAAGGCATTAAAGATGGCAGTATTAGTTTTTTCATGACGTATTCTTTATGCGATACGTAATTTGTAATTACGACCTAAACGTTTCTCATGAGTTATCGTTTCTAGTGAAAGGACTTTTTTTTATACAGACAACACTTTAAATTTTTCCTAACTCATTTAACTCGATCCGTCGTCCAACTACACAGGTTAGACTCTTCCGTTTTTATTTTTTTCGCGACGTTCATTGCCGATATACTTTTTTGCATTTATTGATGAGCTTTTCCCTTGCAAATTTACCTTCATGTCGCAAATGGTTATAAACAAAAGGCATTTTTTTATTTAATTATATATATTTTTTATTTTAAATAGAAGCAATACGGTCTAAACAGTAAACATACACAAATTATAATAAATAACCTATATAAACGTCATTCTATAGAGCATTCGATATACGCATTGGCGGCGTTGCCACATTTATTTTCAATTAAAATTGCGTGTTTGCATATGAAAGTTTCCAAGTATCGAATACAGTCTCCTCCGACATAAATAAAATACTCTGCCATTGAGTATTTTAAACTTTTTGTATTTATTATCGGACTATACTTTTGGCTCCGATTTTCACGAGTGAACTACCTTAAGACCCACCTAAAAATTATCTCGTTATACTTACATGGGATGAAGTCACGAGAATTTTGAAGAAAAAATAACCGGTCAAGTGCAAGTTGAACTTGCACAATTAGTGTTACGTACGTTGATTGCTTTTAAAATAAAAAATTTTGTTACGGTGGTATAAAATGATCAGTAACTTCACAAAGTACACCCCAAATGAGTTTTCAACAAAGTTTGTTTCCAATCTTTACTGGAAATTGATGACTAAAATTTTTTGTTTTTTTTTATATACCAGATAAATTATTGAATGTAATGCACTCGTGATAATTTTCGTTCAATCTAAACCCCGTGGAGAATATTCCAAAATTTTTTGATCAGTACTTTTCGAGATAAGATGGGGGGACAGCGATTTTTCGCGATTTTTTAAAAATAGTACTGAGAAAAGTGTGCACAAGTATTACATTATATGTATATTTTTTACTCGTGTTTTCACAAGCTTTCATTTGACACCACACTCGATGACCTAGTAAAAATTTTTTTTTTTCATTTCCGATTTCACCCCCCAAAATTAACCCCATAAGTTAAAGTTTAACTTTCAAAACTACATGGCTCTGATGAGGTTATCAATTTCTATATTAGTACCAAATTTCAAATTTCTATGTCAAATAGTTTCGGAGAAAATCGGGTGTGACAGACAGACACCGAAGTGATGTTATAACTGTTCTGTTGGAACACTAACAAATCGATTTTATTCTTCAACATAGTCTTCTAGAAGAGCTAGACACTTAGTCCCGTGATCTTCCAATATTTGGATACCTTTCGTATAGTACAATTTGTCGAGCTCTTTAAAATAAGCTTCAATTTCCCATTAAACTCTTTCCTTTGAGCCAAATCTTTTTCCCTGGAGCCACCTTTTTAAAGTTGAAAAGGGATAATAATTGCTGAGGGTCAGATCTGATGAATACGGCGAATGAGGAACCAAAAGGATCAATAAATCAACGTATCCGGTGAGTGTGCGCATCCCAAAGTCAAAACCTTTTCAATGAATGTTTGTGTTTTTGGACGCTTCGGTCGGCTTTCATGCGGTTCCAGCCACTCTGCGGACTGCCCGTTGGACTCAGGCGGGTAATGGTGAATCCATGTTTCTTCCATTGTTACGAATTGACTTAAAAACTCCTTTGGATTACGCCGAAACAGTGCCAAACACAATTCTGAATTTTCGACACGATGCCGTTTTTTTTGATCAGTCGTGAAAGTGCGCGGCACCCATCGGGCACATAGCTTTTTCATATGCAATAGAAATTCATGCAAAATATGCCTCACGCGTTACGTTGATACTTCACAATGTCAACTATCTCCCTCGCTTTCACTTTGCGATCATTTAGAGTAACTGCCTCATTTGGACGTCCGGAACATGATGCATCATCGGTACTTGTACGACCGCGTTAAAGTTTACTAAACTATCGACATATAGTTGCTTTCGACGGAACAGTCTGTCATAATACTTATCAAGCCATTCTGGGGTCTGGCTGTATTTTTTTCCATCAAAAAGCAGTATTTAATTAACACACCAACTTATTTTTACTCGATAGTTTTGCGAAGATCAAAGTAGCGTCACTCAGCCAGCTGATACTCGCTAACTAATATAACAAATGTGACGGAAATTTTACACGGATCTTCTGGCAGTTAACATTAACTGAAAATCACATGATTTTTTTGTTTGTGCTGCCATCTCTCGGAAAGTCGTCTCGGGACTGTTCACCCCATGTAGTACAACTTAAACAAAATAGCAACATGCTGATAAACTTTATTTTGTTTGCAAACATGATCGTTTATTTTTTAAAATATTTAGATTGAAAGTGTATCACGCATGGAAGGCAAAGAATAAGAAGAGGACTGTAATGGACGAAAACGAGAGGGCGCCAAGATCGGTGATGGAATCTGCCCAGAAGACTCCAAGGTAATAATACACTTTCAGATCATATCAACCAACATATCTATAAAAATATTATATGGCAATATGTTTCCAGATTTTCTTGTTGCTTAGAATTATCATTTAAAAAATTAGCGCGTGAAATTTAAACTATATGAAAATATAAAATTTACCTATACATTTAACGGTATAAATCTAAAATTATTTATATTTTTAAAGATAAATAAAAAAGACATACTACAAATACCAATCTTTTCCTGGCCCTGCCCTCACCGCAACTGCCCGACAGATTTTAAGGGACATTATAAACGTTGTGATGTTATGTTCTTTAACCACAGAACATAGTTTAGGTGTCCTATGACCGCCTTTCCTTTACTTATTCTACTCTCCACTTCTTTTTCCGTTCTACCGTCTTTACTTATGTCAGTTCCGAGATATATATATATATACTCTTCACAAGCATCAATGACCTCACCAGTTTTTAGAGTAAGGCTTCCCTGTTTTTCTCCTATACACAAATATTTGGTTTTCTTGCAATTAACTGTTGAACCCCAGTTTTTATAATTTTCAATTTTCTGGTCATAAATTCAAGGTCTTCCTTGTCCTCAGCAATATCCATCTGATCATCGGAAAAATGTACAACGTTGTTTCGTCAGTCAGCTGTATTCCCATTCCTCCACATGCTCTTCGCCATCTCTCTAATGCCTCATTCAGATAAATTTTGAATAATGTAAGAGACATAGCAGCCCTGTTTGACACCCTTTGTTACAGAAAAATTTTCGTAGAGAATGTTTCCTAACTTTATTCGGGAGCGTGACTGATCGTAGAGCTATTTTACTGCGGCGATTGCTGTACTGTTTATGGTTGATAGTTCTAATATTTGCCATAGTTTTTTCACTGGGACGGAATCATACGATTTAGTTGGGTCTTTTTCGTTTAAGTAAATTACACTAAATATATTGTCTACACACAATCTACTAGCTCTAAAATCAGATTGTTGTTCAATCTCGTGGGGACTATATTAATCTTCAATTATATTTCTTAAAATTTCAAATCTAAACGATCCTCTTTGCCAACTCCCAAAAACTTTCCGCCAACCATCCTTGCCACCACAATTGATGTGAGACCTTTAAGACCTGACCGTAAAAGTTAGAATGTGACTCCACGGCCGGGTGCTGATCTCCCCCATTTGGAGTATCGCCGCTCCGAAGAATACTTGAGTCTTCCCAGCGCCTATTTAATAGATATACCTAATGCAGGTTCGGGTCCCCGGAAAGTAGGCATGGCTCCGAATCTAGCGAGATCGTCCGTCGACCCTTGATGTGTAGAGAGGGCGAGCTCGATGTGTGTTTCCTCCTAGCCAACTATCCAGGGCATTTTTGCCCTCTCGTATTATTGCCCAGTTCGTTCAGAGTTCAGGAACGGTCTTGAGTGCCGCCTGACTATCAGAACACTCAAATACTTATCATATACACAAACAGCACGTGACCATCTCCATCACTCCACTCCAAAAGTCTAACCTTTGTATTTACCTTTTTTTCTCTGCTATCTAGAAGAAAGGAGATATTGAACTTTACCGACCCTATGGAACCTTTTATGTTACTAGTTCATTTAAATTTTTATTATTTTAATGTCTAATTATAACTATTTAGATTGCCTCAAAGAGCCGTTATCGACCACAACTCGCAGCGTTACTTTAGGATCCCATTCCAGAGACCCGGAGGAGATCCAAATAAAAGGGGTTGGTGGTATGCTCATTTTGATGGACAGTATGTCGCAAGACAAATGGAACTGCATCCAGATAAACAGCCTATTTTGTTAGTTGCAGGTAAGTTTGATTCTTCTTTTTGAAGTGATCCGGTACGGACCTAGGCGACTGTCTCGCCTTTGTCTGTGGTTAGTGCCTTTTAAGTATTTCCACAGACAACAGGGACCTACAGTTTAATGCCGGTACGAACGGCTAAAACGAGTGGGCTTTACTAGGCATGATACTACGGATAGTTTGTCATTACCTTCCCGAGATTATCATTACTACGTTTATATTGACTTTTTAAGTTGCATTTGGGCTTAAAAGTCTTTAAAAAATGTCTAAAAACTTACAATAAGCCGGCATGACTGCATTCATCCAATTTTCACGTTCAATTTCTCGACCTGGTCACGCATTAATCTTTTTTTTTTCGGAGTTCCGTCAAAGATAAAAACTTTTTTTTTTAATTTCCTTCTAAAATGATAATGTGAGTGGCGAAACCAATATTAAGTGTTAAAAATGACTTTGGTAGGTAGTAAAAATCATTGTATTTAATCAATTCGCCACACCGCAATAAGTTGAACATTTTGGAGAATCTCGAGACGGTTGCACTTGATGTATCCTAAGCATTTGACCGATCACATGACGGATGACTAAGGGAAGGACCAGGAATGCAATTTACAGCTTTGCAGATGACAGTACTCTTATTTCTTTATTCACCTTGAATGCGCGAGCATCCGGCTACTCACGCAAATATCCGCAGATAGCCGGAAGTGGTTTAACTTAACAAAGACCTGGGAGAAACTGTATCTTGGGTGACAATAACCAAGTAGAATTTACCGCGATAAAAACCCAGGAATCAGTTTTATCTAAAACATGTTAACGCTGCTGAACAAGACATAACAAGTATGCTGAAAAGTTTTTGGTCTGACAGATGTCGCCCTTTTTCAAAAAATCCATATGATTTTTAGGAAGTACCAACCTTCAAACGATACGTGTCAAAATTAGTTTACAAGTTACAGTGGTTTTAGTGACGCTACTTCTGATATTTTCAAAACAATGGAAAAAATCGAATTTCGTGTGTTAAATTAAACACTGTTTTTTTGATGGGGAAAAATACCATTAAAGCAAAGCAACGGCTTGATAAGTATTACAGGGACTCTGCCCCTGGAAAATCACTCATCATTTACTGGTATGCTGAACTTGTACAGACACAATGATGCTGAACACTCTGAACACCCAAATCAGATGGTTACACCGGAAAACATCAAAAAAATTCACAAAATTGTTTTGGATGACCGTAAAGTGAAATTGCGCGAGATAGCTGACACCCTAAACAACAACATGTTGATAATTCTGGGAACTGTTTTGGACCTGTTTAAGCGCAAGAAAAAGGATTTTTTCATGCGATATGTGACAATGGATGAAACATAGATCCACCACTACACAACAAAATCAAATCGGCAGTCAGCTTAGTGGACAGCAGCCGGTGAAACCCGCCCGGAGCGACCAAAAAACCCAACAGTCGGCTGGGAAGGTTTTGGCCTCTATATTTTGGGATGCGCATAGAATAATTTTCATCGACTATGCTGAGAAGGGAAAAAACCATCAATAGCGAATATTAGATAAAGTTATTGGTGCGTTTGAATGTAGAAAGGCTCCAAATGAACAAGAAAAAAGTGCTCTTTCATCCAGACAATGCACCGTGTCACAAGTCAATGGTTATGATGGCAAAATTGCATGAATTAAAGTTCAAATTGCTTCCTTATCCTCCAAATTTGGCCCCCAGCGACTATTATCTACCAGGTGTACAAGTATGAAGTGCGGATTTCAGACAACAGATGGTGCACCAATGCAGTTTGTGCTATAAAGATTTGACACTGCGTCATTTTGTTGTGTCATCAACAAGTGTCAGACGCACACGAGTGATAAATTGGAAAAGTGTGTGCGTAGTGTTGTGTTGTTGTGTTCAATATGTCGAAATTTATACCGAACAAAGAGCATTCGCGGACAGCATTAATTTTTTGTTTTCATTTGAAGAAAACTGCTGTTGAATCATACCGATTACTTCGAGAAACTTATGGTGAACGCTCCATCGCAAGATACGTGTGAACGATGGTTTCGGCGTTTCACAAGTGGTGACTTCGATGTTGCAGACAAGGAACGTGGCAAACTGCCAAAAAAAAAATACGAAGATGTGGAATTGCAAGCATTGTTGGACGAAAATGATTCGCAAACACAAAAACAACTCGCCGAGCAATTGGGCGTTAGTCAACAAGCTGTTTCCAATCGGCTACGAGAGATGGGAAAGATTCAGAAGCCGGTAGATGGGTACCACGAGTTAAACGACAGGCAAATGGAAAAGCGCAAAAACACGTGTGACATTTTGCTCGCTCGGTACAAAAGGAAGTCGTTTTTGCATCGTATAGTTACAGGGGATGAAAAGTGGATTTATTTTGAGAATCCCAAGCGCAAAAAATCATGAGTAGACCCAGGCGCATCATTCACATCGACCGCAAGACCAAATCGCTTTGGCAGAAAGACGATGCTCCGTGTTTGGTGGGACCAGAGGGGCGTGGTCTATTATGAGCTGTTAAAACCTGGGGAAACGGTTAATACTAAACGTTACCAACAACAATTGACCGGTTTGAACCGTTCGCTGCTTGAAAAAGGGTCAGAATACCGAAAGAGGCAACACAAAGTCATTTTTCTTCATGACAATGCTCCCGTCACATACTGCAAAACCAGTATGCGGCTTACTCACCAGACTTGGCTCCTTCCGATTACCACTTGTTTGCATCGATGGGTCACGCACTTGCTGAGCCGCGCTTTGGTTCGTACGAAGATGTGAATGAATGGCTCGATGAATGGTTCGCAGCAAAAGGGGAGATTTTTACTGGCGTGGTATTCACGAATTGCGAATTGGGAAAAATGTGTAACAAGCGATAGAGCATACTTTGAATAAAGCACTTTTTATCATTCTTCCGAATTTAACATGTTTTTGTAGAAAAAAAATCCGCATTTCATACTTGTAGACCTGGTATTCGCAGACTTCAAAAAAAATGCTCGCGGGAAACAGATTTGGCTCCAATGAAGAAGTTATTGCCGAAACTGAGGCCTATTTTGAAGGGAAAGACAAATCCTTCTACAAGAAAGGTATAGAAATGTTAGAAAAGCATTGGACTGATTGTATCGCTCTTTAAGGCGACTATATTGATGAACAAAGTAGAATTTTGCAAAAAAAAAAATGTATTTTAAGTAGCTAGACCAAAAACTCTTCAGCCTATGTGCTACTGTAACTACTACTTATACACACTTTATGGAATACCTACAGAATTCCCTTTTACCCATTAGTACAGAGAAAAATGTATGGATTCTTTTTTCAATAATTTAACTTCATGAGCACATAAAGCCTTTGCAACATCACAACTTTGTTTTAAATACTTCATAATTATACTAAACAATTATAAAAATAATATAAGTTTATATTGTCTTTTAACTTTTTGATCTCTTACTTTTTTCATATTTTGACCGATACGAATTATATTTGGTCAAATGTGACAACAGGGCGCACTACTTTAACAATACATGATTCTGTTCGAAATTTTCTGTTTTACAATAAAAAAAAAGTACTGTTATAGTTCTTAAACGGGGACCAACATCCCACTAACATAATTTATTTTTATAATTTCAGGAAAAGATGATATGCAGATGTGTGAACTGACTCTAGAAGAAACCGGCCTTACCAGAAAAAGGGGTGCAGAAATTCTTGAAAATGAGTTTAACAAAGAGTGGGAAAAGAACGGTGGTAAAACCTACGTGAGAGACCCGCAGACAGAAAATAATTTAAAACAATATTTATTTTTATCACGAACTACTTGTGGCACTTTAAAAATGTTAACGTAGTTAGTTTAAACACGAACTTGTATTGGATTCCGTACTTTTGTATTTGGATTAGACAAGTTAACTTTTTTAAAGACCACAATCGTACAATGTTTTTTACAACAAATTTGGGGATTTATATTTAATACAATTGTTGCAATCATGTTTAGCTTTACAGTATTAAAGTTTACAATGTAATTTAAATAATGAAATATAAGTTTATGCATTTAATGTTTGTTTTGGATAATATTTACTTAAAAATCGTTCTTAATGGTATATTATATAATGCAACGCATCTGAAACCTAATAAAACTAAAAAGAAAATCTAATCTGGCTGCCGGATCAAATTTTAGAGCTGAGGAAAAAAACCAACATGAATATAAAGAACGCGATAGGAAAATTTAAAAAGTGATCAGAATAGCAAAGAAAGAGTGAATAAGGAGAGAGCGTGAAATAGAAGAATATGATAGTACGATGATTTCACGATGCGTGAGAAAGTGAAACAGGCAACGAGATTGAATAAGAGACATACTTGTCACCTTCTGGACAAAACATGAACGCCTATAATATAAAAAAATCTTTTTACAATGAAAGACCTATTACTGAAAAACAAGATTGTTATACTGACCTAGAAATCATAATAGATGAAGAAGAAAGAGCAATAACTCAAATGAAAGATAACAAAGTAGCAGATCCTGATGGAGTTTACCATAAACTACTGAAACTGATCGGAACGAACTGATATTTCTAACATCCTTAATTGACGAAAGATATGAATCTTGTGATATTCCTCAACAAGGACTACATTCTCCTTTCATAATCATGCTAAAGAAAGCGTCGGCAAAGACTTATGACGATTACAGGACCATAAGTTTACAATCTCACCTTCTGAAACTATTTCTCAAAATTATCCATAACAGAATTTATCGTCGATGTGAAGAACAATATCCAGAACTCGGTTCGGTTTTACAAAAACTGTAGGTACATGAGGGAGGCACTCTTCTGTATTCCGGTATTATTCCAATGATGTCTCAATACGAACTGTGACATATACGCCTGTTTTATAGATTATCAGAAAGCATTTGATAATGTAACACACTCTAAATTTATCAAAATCTTAAACGATATTGGAATGGATAAGAAAGATCTGAAGCTCATCAAGAATCGTTATCGGAACCAGAGTGCAACAATTAGCGTGGAGGATAGTTGTTCAGAGGAGATACTGATTGAGTATCTGACAGGGATGCATTTCGTCACCCCTGCTATTTAATATTTATTCTGAGGCCATATTTAGTAAGGCTCTCGAGGGTATAAATGCTGAAATAACCGTTAGTGAACAATGCATAAATAACATCAGATACGCAGACGACACTGTCATTGTCGCTAACCTTTTGGAAGATTAATTTCTTCTTCTTTTTCGGGTACGATGACCGTTCAACGATCGTTGGTTATGATCTTGGCTACCATGTTGATGATGATCGTTTTATCGACAGCCGCTCGGGAGTTGAACCGTAGACTTTCCATACCACAGGCCTCAAATTTTTCAACTACGATGTTCTCCTTTTCCCTGGACCAGGTCCGCCTGGAATCTTTGCCTCTATAATCAGATGCAAGATTTTGTATTTTTCTGGATGTATCATAATGTGGCCAAAATATTCTAATTTGCGTCGCTTGATGGTCGTGACAACCTCCAAGTCCTCGTCCATGCGGGTGAAAACGCTGTTACTAATTCTGTCCATCCAACTGATTTTCAACAGTCGTCCATACACCTACATCGCGAATGCCTCCAGAAGTTTAAGCATTACTTCAGTCAGCGTCCACGCTTCCATACTGTACAAGAGAGCCGGAAAGACAGCAGCCTACCATTTTCACACGTAGCTTCAATGATAGGTCGTGCCTAGTTATGTTTTGTACGTCATAAATGCGGCTCGAGCTGTCTCTATTCGAATTTTGACTTCCACAGTTGGGTCCCAGTGGTCGATATTGCTACCAAAATACATCAATTTATCAACTCTCTCGATCTTTATGCCACTTATTGTAATACCACCATCTTCAATATTAGATTCTTTGCTTAATTTCTAATTTCATTAAAAACTAGTCCCCATTATAACAGTATAATCAGTCGAATCTATGATCTGCAAAAACTTTTTCTTCAGTCTGTCAATACCCACTGAAAGTGTAACTTCTCAAGCTGAATATCACAACGGTGAAACCTAACTCTGACCACTACAACCTGTACTAAACTATACTATTTTTTACAAAATGTTTTTGGAATACTGCTCTTCAAGTTATCAATTTTACACCAAATGCTTAATTTTTGCACTTGACATGCGTTTCGCTAACTACGTTAGCATCATCAGTCAATAATCGGTCCCGATAATGCTAACCTAGTTAGCAAAATACGCGTCGAACGCAAAAATAAAATGTTCTGTGTAGTGTTCTGGTAATAACTGTTGTGTAAATACACTTTGCAATTTGTGATATCATGCTAAGATATGATTATAATGCAGACTTTTAGAAAATTCAATTAATCAGCTAAGAAATGTACCATTTAGTACCATAAATAACATTTGGAAATAATAGTAACAAAATGCCTTATTTGGTTCTTTTGTTCAGATGCAAAACCTACTGCTTGTTTTTGACGGTACGACGGGAAATCTATCATGTGATTTAACATTTTTAAATTTTGCTGACTTTAAATTAAAAGTTTTAAATGTTCTGCACAACTGTTCTATAAATAAATAGTTTGTAGTATAATTACTACTGCTTACTTAATTCACAGAACTAGAAGTAAGGCCGTTTTTTTTTTTTTTTTTTTGCTAAACTTGGTCGACAACACTCTCTAAAAATAACAAAAATGGCAAAGAGTAGATTTTTGCACCCATACATCATGCTTCCTAAATAATGCCACTAAATCCAAAACTAATTTTTTACATACCATCATTTTAAGTTATACATTTTTTCAAAAAGCTACAAAAATTCACAACAAATCAATTGCATGAGTTGGAAATCCCTTGAGATCCCATATAGTAGCTGCTAGTCTTCTAGTTTGTTCCAGCACACCAGATGGGGTCATCAGTCCCAAGTGCATACAAAATAATTCGTAACACTTTATTTTGGATGACGACATTTTTGGAAAATGTGTTTTTAGTTTGCTGGAATTAATAAGAAAAGGAAAGTCAACATATAGTCTAACATCTGGTAAACGTTTAGTTTAAAAAGTTTTATGTCGGTTGAAATTTTGTAAAAATGTATCTTTTTCCAGACAAGAGAGTAATTTTGTAATTTGGGAGGGTAACTCTTCTCTAAAAACTAGTCTTACCACGGTTACACACACTTTGCTTTCTGTAGACATGTAGGCATTTTTCCATATTAAGGCCCTCAAACAACTAGATATTCTCAATGCTTTATTTGCTTGATTCAGTACCAGTTGATATAGATTTTTTGAGCTTGATAGCTCTACTCCCGAGATATGTGCAGTGCATGTTCTGTACTACTGTTTTGTTGTAAACGACTAATTTACATCTAATGGGATTTTTAGTTATAACCACTGATTCTATTTTTTTTCCACCGATATTCTCATATAAGTTTCTGATGTTGTTTTGAAATGATCTATTAGTCGTATGCCATTTTCATTTTCTGCTGTTAATACTGCATCATGAGCAAAGCACAATATTTTTAGAGTTGTTCATCTCATTTTGTATCCGTTATTGCCCTCACCGACACTATTTATTATTTTGTCCATTATTAAATTGAAAAGTGTTGAACTCATGCTATCACCTTGTGAAATATCAGATGATACTGATACTTCTTCAGTTAGTCCTTGCTGCCTTGCCTTGTTTTTATTCAGCTGTTTTAATGTAGTTGTTCAAGTCATGATCTTGTAAAATTTGTAACATGTCTCTCAATTGTACCCTATCCAGTGCTTTCAATCAATTGTTGGATTGTAAATATAGCATCCACTGTCAATCTGTTTTCTCTAAATCTTTGCTGTTCTTGTTTTCTTCGCTTATTTTGATCTTTTTTGTTATTTTTGCAGTCATAATCTTGATTAGTAATTTACTCCTGCTATTTAGCAGGATAATAGTTCTATAATTTGTCAGGGTCGTTTTTTATGTCGTTTTTTGACCGTGGGGATAGTAATATTGTTCCTCCACCCTTCAGGAATTTTCTGGCTTAAGATTATTATTTTAAGTAAGGTCGTCGAAGCTTTTTCTATTCCAATACATCCATACTTGAGCAATTCATTGATGATGTTGTCAGGCCCAGGAGTTCCTCTGTTCTTTATTTTTAACACGGTACAATATTTTAAAACGAAAAAACACATTAATTTCCCTTTTAAACTAAACACAAACGGAGAACCGAGGTATCACCACGTCATCTGCAGTGGAGAATCAAAACTTTCTGATTGAAATTCTTTTTATCTTAATTTCTTTCTTTTTGCTTTATTTAGTTTTAACGTAATTTTTTCAGACCAAACGATACTGGCTGTAAGTTTCGTAGGATTAAAACATGAAAGTCTCAGGTGGTAAAAGACACAAGCTGATATCACACTTTACCCATTGAAACATGATGCTAATACATATACATATGCCATTGTGAATATCACATACTAGCCATGTTAGAATATTGTATATTTTTCTGATTATTATAACTATACTGAAACTTACATGTAGTAGTCTTCTCCTAATATACCAGGAACTTTATCACTAACACGTGGATGGGCTGTTATCTTCAACGGCCCTCCACTACTATCCTCAAACCAAAAAAAGTAGCTATAAGTAAATATCTTATCTTTCCATATAATGGCTGTGTGGCCTTCTTGAAGATGGGATCGAGCAAATGTTACCATGAACCAAATCTACATAGACAAAATTAAAGAAAATATCATCAATCGACACTAAAAAAGGTATGCAAAGCTACAAAGAAAAATTAGCTTCATTTTCCATTGAATTTTACATTTTTTATATATTTATATATATATTTATATATATATATATATTAATATATATATATATATATATATATATATATATATATATATATATAATATATATATATATATATATATATATATATATATATATATATATATATATAGCGAGCAAGAAAGAGAGAGAGAATTATAAAAATTGTTTAATATATTCAAACTACTATGTATATGCCTGTAGCAAAAGCAATTGAAAAAAAAATATTGATAACTAGCGCCCCTCGTTAATAACTCGTGAACCTAATTTAAAGGGGTCTCAAATTTTTTCATTGGCGCCGTTTTCTGTCTGACGGTGAATTAAAAAAAAAAAAAAAAAAAAAAAAAAAAAAAAAAAAAAAAAAACACTTGCAATCAGTTGATTATTTTATTATTTGCATGCTTCTAAATAGGTAACACATATAGGTTAAAATTTCTCCTCACTGTTTTTGTTTAATTAAAAAAACTGTTAATCAATGAATCACTTAGGGCACTATCAATTTGCAATATTTCAAGAAAAAATATTTATTTTTACAAAACGTTTCCTGACGCCAACATGTAAGATGCCTTCTACTGATGGGTGTCTGTCGTCTCTCTTCAATTTCCTCTCTCTTTCACTCTCGCATTCCAATGGTCATCTCAACTATTCCGGTGGCAACGCATTTCTTTTTAAATTTACGTAAGCGAGTTTTTAATAAAATTTTGAAATATGTGCAAATTTGAAAAAGGTACCACCCTGTATACATCTATTTTTCCCATTTTTTTTTTTTTTTTTTTTTTTTAAACTGAATTAAGCAATAAAATGCCTGACTATGTATTATTATATAAGATATTTTAAAGCAGTTTGTGTAACTTTTCATAATGGTATCTAACATTTATGTCATAAAATGTATAAATCAATTGATAGTCCATGGAAAAGTAAACAACTTTAGCTGACTTCACTTTGGATTATTTACACCAGAAAGTAAGTTAGAAAATATTTAAATTTTTTAGGAAAGTAAAATTAATTATCTACAATTTTATGGAAATTTACAAAGCTTGAAAGGTTTCAGAAATTTGGGTAATTATTTGTTTTAGGACACTCACCTAGAAATTGAAAAAAAAGTCATCTTATGTTTTCTGGGGCGCTGAACATGAATCCGGTGTCAGACATTGGCGTTCGACAACCCCCGCACCCCCAACCCCCCAAAAATCAAAAATAAATAAAAAATTCAATTACGCGGGCGTTTATTATTATTATTATTACTAATATTGTTGTTGCTGACATCCAGGACCCCCTCGCCACCCCCATCTCCCATCAACAAAATAAAAAATACTAGAAAATTGTATTGGGGGTCTGCAGCCCCCCAAACCCTCGTGCTAAAACTACCCTAACCTAAGCCACGAATTTAGGCTTAGGTTAGTTCAAAGTAGTACAGGTAAGTTCAGGTTATTATAATTACGCAGGGTTAATATTATAATAATGCGAAGTTTTATAATATTATAATTACGCGGGGGTTTATTATTATTATTAATTCACATGTAGTTGGACTACTCCGGGGTGTCAGAAACAAAAATATTAATAATAATAATAAACGCCAGTGTAACTCAAAAAATGTTTTTTGATTTTCGGGGGCTGCGGGTAGCGTAGGGGTGCAGGGGTGACCGAACGCCAATTTCTGATACTGGATTCGTGTTCAGCACCCCAAAAAAAAAAAACATAAGATGACTTTTTTTTAATTTCTAGGTGAGTACCCTAAAACAAATAATTATTGAAATTTGTGTATAATTGCATGATGGTTGTAATTTAACCAGGATTATTCATGTAATTATGTTTTACAGTGAATACAAAACCAAAGATATTACAAAAATACATAACACAAATATATTTTAAAACAGAGAAATTAGGGAAAAGCTGCTCGGGATAAAACTGTGGATCTTTTCGAGTAATTTGGCTCTTTTATGTAAGAGTTGAGTTTTTAAAGCATTGTAGTTTATCTGTTTCTGATGAGACTGACTGTGCATTACAGCTCCAGAATATTAAATTAATGACAGATAATTTACCATTCAGGAATCTATTTGCAATAGCTTTAAACTGAATATCCTAAGGTAGGTTTACTTTTTCTTTGTACTAGTAGATCTAGATAGGAAAACGCTGAAGCACAGGTTGACTTTGGATCCCAGAAAAATTCTGGCCAGTTGTGACATTGTACCATTGTATACAGACACACCAACCAATAATTCAGTTTCTGCAATATCCGACATTTGTTGAGATAATAACCTTGCCTCTTCTTTGGTAGATCTAATTTATATTAATTCTACCAAAGAGGAGTCAAGATTGCTACATTTAGTGAATACATTATATGTTTGAAGAAATCTGTTATGAACAAATTCGATGGGTTCCCTGCCGTCTTGTGTAGTTTCAGAAATTTTCAAAAATTTTGTAGAAGGGTTTGAAGAAAGTACCCTGTTTCATTCTCTTTACGCCAAAATTCTTGAGATATGTAGACGTTACACCTGTTATTTTTGCAAATGGTAAAAAACACACTAAATACCTCTTGGGATCAATTCAGCAATAATATCCAAGTTTAAGATTTACAATGAACTAAATCGCCTACATACCTAGATTTTATTTTTGTCTATATTGAACAGACTGTTATCGCCAAAAAAACAACTTCCGAGTTATTTTTTAGAAATTTATTGATTCTTCTAATTCACTCTCGATACTTGTAACTAACTTTCATTATCGAATAATTCAAAAAGATTCTAAAAACCGATCAAAAAGAATTGCGTTAAACCGAATTTTGATTTTATGCGCCATTACGTAGAGCTCTTCTTTTTTTATTTCTTTATAGGCAATTTTAAGTTGTCCGGTTTTCTTCTTTTTTTTACTTTACTTCTACGGCCGTTTTTGTAAGAAGAGTCGGTATTTTTCGTGTTTAAAAAGCGTTCATAGAATATAGAGAACTAAAAGAGATCTAAATGACAAATTTTTTTAAAATGAAATTCTAAAAACGAATTAAAATTATATGATTATTAAAATTAAATTGATTTTTGAATCAAAACTATTAAGGCAGGAGGTTAAAAAAAATAGTATTAATAACTTCCAGTCTTGGATATCTGTTACCTAAAATAAAATTATTAGAAGTCTCGGATTCTTGTTGGATGTTTTTAAACGAATTCGGAATAGCTCTAAATATTATATTGAGAATAAAAAAAAGTTCAGAATATTGAAAATTTCTTGCAGAATTAGAAAGATACAAGCAGGTTCGCGCATCAGATGGAAAAGTAGCAAGGAAAAGTAACCACATTAGATACTCAAATCATCCATCATCTTTCGCAAAACTACCTCAAATCATTTGGTATATGGAGCTAGTCAATATATGATGCACATTTCATCACATTGAGAACAGCTCTAAAAGACCGTTGATATTGCACAGACTAAATCAGATTTTTTTAAACAATTTTAAAATTACGATTTCCAAGTAGGTAGATGATTTTTACTCTTCTTATGTATAATATCCAATATTCACACAATTTTAAACACTTCGAAAGTCGAAATGATTTATTTAAGATTATCAAAATATACCAGTCCCTGTGTATAAAATTCCCTTATTGCTGTGGTATAATGGAAGAAGTAGAAACTGGTTAACGATGGACGTCTTAGAATAGGTTATCATGGACTGGTATTCGAAATTCAGTTGAAAAATGATTGATTTATGAGCTCCATTGGAACATAAAATTTTAACGAACGTGAAACCGATATACAATCGTTGTCGAGAGGGATGGACTTATGATCAAACGCGGAAAGTTGAAGCGACTGGAATCTTGAAGGACTACGATCATCTTCCTCTTATCTACACCAAACTGCAGGAAAAATTCAGCCATTATATGAAGATTTAACATTGTATGATTTATTGAATCATTGTCATGGACGTTTCGTTCAAAATAACAATGAGAGCTTCAATAAAGCGGTAAACGCATTTTTTGAGCTGGAGGAGGTAAGAGCGCACCATATACAACAAATCACCTAAAATCAGTTATAGATGGAATAGACTAGAATCACATCGGTATCTACAATAGTTTTTTTAGCAACCAAAGCGAATAAAAATTGAAGTAAAAAAGGTGGCCTTTTGGTCAATGTACATCAGAATTAATTTCTTCTAATCTAATCTAGGATCGATCAAAAAAATGTTTTGTTCGATTATTTCAGACCAATACAGGATCCTCTACGATTATCTTCAGGAGATCATGTTCTGTGTGCAGAGGTTTCGACTGCCTGACGTTTCACCGCTTCAAATAAATAAAATTGACTTTAAAAAACCAGCCAAGTACACGTGAGACTTGCGCAGTTAGTATTCCGTCTGTTGATTGCTTCTAAAATAAAAATTTCTGTTACAGAGGTATAAAATGATCAATGATTTCACAAAAACACCCCAAATGAGTTTTTAACGAAGTTTTTTTTCCAATCTTTACTGAAAATTGATGACCTTGAAATTTTTGTTTTTTTTATATACCAGATAAATTATTAAAGGTAAAGCACTCGTGATAATTTTCGTTCAATCTACATACTGTGAAAAATATTCCAGAATTTTGAGAAAATTTTGACCAGTACTTTTCGAGATAAGGGGGGGACAGCGATTTTTCGCAATTTTTTTGAAAATAATACAAAGAAAATTGTGCGCAAGTATTACATTATATGGATTTTTGAACTTGTGTTTTTACAAACTTGACACCCCCACTCGATGACCTGGTAAAAAAAATCTTTTTTCACTTCCGATTTCACCCCCAAAAACTAAGCCCTTAAGTCAAAATTTAACTTTCAAAACTACACGGCTCTAATGAGGCCATCAATTCCTATATTGTGCCAAATTTCAACTTTCTATGTCAAATAGTTTCGGAGAAAATGTGACAGATGGACAGACAGACACCAAAGTATGTTTTGGGTCATTGTCTTGTTGAAAAATCCATGACAGTACAAAATCTTCTTCATAAGGAGTCAAATTATTTTCCAATATCTCAAGAGACATTTGAGCATCCATTCTTCCATTTATATTTGCCAATGGCCCCGTACCAGACCGTCGAAAACAACCCCATACCATGATATTTCCACCGCCATGTTTGACAGTAGGTACAAGGTACTTTGGGTCATATCTTAGACCAACTGGTCTTCTTACATAACCAGTAGAATCACTTTCAAAGAGATTTAACCTACTTTCGTCACTAAAGATTACTAGAGACCACTGATTTTCAATCCAGTCTTTATGTTCCTTAGCAAATTTCAATCTTTTTTTTCTGTGACGCTTTGTAAGGAGTGGCTTTTTAACAGCACGCCTACCATGAAGATTTCCAGATAACAGACGACGCCTAGTAGTCATGTCTGACACCAATACACCCTGATATTCCTGTCTTAGTTTTTTAATTAACAGCAGTTTTCTTGGCAAGACAATAACCCAAACACACATCTCGCTTGGCCAAGAATTGGTTTTCTGAACAAAGGATTCGGATGATGCGCTGGCCTTCACAATCACCTGATTTGAACCCGAATCTTTGGCACTATCTGGATAAACAAATTAGGAAAAGAAATATAAAAAACCGGGACGAACTTTGGATCGCATTAAAACAAAAATGGGAAAAAAATACCACCCGATTTTTGTGCTAGGCTTATTGACTCTATGGGCAAGCAGTGATTGACGCAAAAGGATATCCCACTAAATATTAAATATTTTCGACATCTTAGTCGTCTTAGTGGAATTTTTATTTTATAACAAAAATGTTTCCGTACTTTTGTTTGTGCACAATTTTGTTACGTTAAAAACTAAGCACATTTCTAATAAACAATAACTGTTTTAGTCTTCAAAATGTTTGTTAGCATGTACACAATTAATAAATAAATATTGTAATTGTAAACCGTTTAAATGTTAAGACTAGAGATTGGAATTTAAATGTTTGTTCGCCACTGTATATGTATATATATGTATATATATATATATATATATATATATATATATATATATATAACAATTTAGTTTTAAAAAAAATCGCTCTTTCCAAAATTTTACCAATTCCTTCTAAAATTGCCACCTGTCTATGGGGCTCTCTCTAACTTTAGTAAATTTTTACTTCCATATATTTATGATTATCTAACACACTAACTTACCTTTTGCTTAACAAATTCAGCCTCCTCAGCTTCCATATCCAAAGAGGGCGTCGTGACCCGATGTGTATTCCTGTCTACATACAGAAAATGAACCAATCCCGGAAATTCTTCCAAATACTTGTATATCGTTAGGGAATCTCTTGTACAGTAACATTAAGGACAAAAAACAATTAAATGGTTAATTAAATTAAACTGACTCACTGAAGATTTATGATAATGATAAAAGAAGTATTAACAAAGTTAGTTACCCAGACAGCACAAGGAGTATTAACAAAGTTAGTTACCCAGACAGCACAGTTATTCCAGTGGAGGCCCATTTTTATCCTTAATTACTCGCCTGGTCCACGGATAATTTATGGACGTCCTCTAGATATAATTTTTTTTAAGTTAATCTTCGTCCAGAACAACGGAGTTTTGTATGTCTGGGTCTCATTGATTATGCACTAATTTTCCACTACATCTACTCTTTAAAATCTAACTAAATTAAATTTAGATTTATGTATGTGTGTGACACATACATAAATCTAAATTTTCTTTTCATTTGAAATAAAACTGACAATTATTAATTAATTTTCTGATGTTTTATATTTTAGTTAGTCCGTTGGATAATACGAATTTTAAGGGCATATACCTAGTCATGGAGCCAAAAAAGCGTTTTTTAGGATTTTTTTAGCGAAATTATTCATAGAAATCAGGTTTTTATTTTATATAATAATTCATACCCAAAAAAACAATTTGTGAAATTTTAATTTAAAAAAAAATGGCAGCGCTGCACTCGTTCCCTTGCGATCCTTTTTTTTTAAGAAATATTGCAGTGTGCGCGATTACTGGGAGCTGGATCATCTAAAATCAAAATTTTCAAAGAAATTAGTTTACTAGAGGATCACTCTTGTCTTTGAGCGAAGGATTTAAAAAAAAATCATCAAATGGCATTTGTTTAGAAAAAAAAAATAGAAAAAATAACGTTACCGAGTTTTACATTTTTGCAAATTAAAAATAAAGTTCCTGACAAAATCAAAATTCCTTCGTTCAAAGAGAATCAATATAAATAGAGAAAATATGTACCAAATTTCATCAAATCGGTGCGGTAGTTCTTGAAATATCTTGCACACCGCCAAGCAGTTTTCAAGAAAAAGTAGCTTCGAGAAAAACGTGTTTAAAGTTTTAGGTTTGAAAAATCCGGTTAAAAAACAGTAATACAAAAACAAATCCTTACCTCTAAAGGAAGCATCGACTCTACGGCCATATGTTCAATCTTCATCAGCGATTTGAGCTTCTAGAATACTAATTTGTTCTTGTCTATGACGCATTCTAGCTTCTTTCATACTTTGTAGCAGTTGTCGCTCGGCCAGGTTAACTCGTTCTCTGTCCACTTTAGCTGCGTAGACATGCGCATTTCGCTCACAATGAACTCCCATAGCTGTCATTAGATTTAAGTTTAATAACTCCTACGAGTGAACTGTACAACGGTATTTACCAAACTCCCAGTTTAGAATATAGAACTTTAGAATAGCAGATGTGAATACCTTGTCCCTTTTAAGAAGGACAATTGAAGAATCTCTTTGTATTATACTATAAAAGAAAAAGTTTAGGCTGACCCGAGAGCGGCTGCTGGCTAACTACTCTACGCAACGACGCTTCTTTTAAAAGCTATATGACTTCGTCAATTTTTAACTGATTATTATGAAACAGAAAATATTCTTAAGATATCATACTAAAACAAAACGCAAAAATCCAAAAAAACGAATTTTTGAATCAGATGACTAGGTATATTCCCTTAATGTTCATTTAGCATACGTTTAACTCAATTTAATGAATAAGAGAATCGTTGTTTCCGATTTCCCTTCTTAACTCAGCTGAAATGGTAGGAAAGAGACGATGTAATATTTCTCGTGTATTGGACATAGACACAAATAAAAATAAATTAATATAGATAGCGTCATGTTCTTAACAATCAAAGTGCGTAATTTAAGTCACTTTTAAAAGCGCCAACTCCTGTTTAAGCACGCTTCATGCGAAGAAATTGAATGAAGTATTGATTTATCATTCGCGACTTGTGAGCTTAAATTTTAAGTCATATTATAATTAAAATTACGTTCAAATCAAGTCTCTGAACTACTAACCAAATATGGTTTTTACAACAATTATGAGAAAGAGATACCTTTTTTAAGCAGTTGGAGACTAGGTGAATTTATATCTATGGTAACAATGAAAGTTAGAGCCGTCTCATCCTGTTATCACTTAAATAGCAACACGCCTATTAATGTCTTGGGCTTGGGAGTGAGCGACCGTCCATTTGTATTACAATTAAAATACATAAAATATGTAGGAAAAAGGATATGATCCAAGTGAAAAATTTTTAATTCCTTTAACTTTAAAAAAGTCAGTAAATACTGTTAAATCAGACTTGACCTTCGGAATAACCCTGGTTATATGTTGACTACTACATGTTAATACTGAATCATCGACTGACGTTAGACTTAGCAGCTCTTTAAGGTTCTCTACAAAACATAAAACCAACGTTTCTGCTCTTAACAGTGCTTCATCAGAAGTAGTTTTGATATATTCCTAAAAGAAATAAACCGTTTTAAATAAAAAAAATATAAATCAGGTAAAATAAATTAATGAACTTAAACTGGTAACCTCTATCTTTTATTTTTTCAAACAATGGTGTTGATGAAGATATATAAAAGTAAGAAAGCCTTGGTATGTGAAAAACCTACCAATTTTAAATATATCAAAATTAAATTGATTTAACAATATTTTTCTAAAATTAAACAAAACCCACCTTATATTTATTCTTAATAACATCCCAACTCTTCATTAATTGCTTATGTAAAGGTTCAACAGCACTTATTTTGGCCTTTTTTAGGCTGTCATTCAATTTCTTAACAGCCAATTCTAGATTTTCATAGGCTAACTGAATTGAATTTTTGTCTCTTTGGATCTGAACAAATTGCATTGTGTGTAGATGATGAAAAGTTTCGTATAGCGCGGCTAAAAATGATTTATACAAATAACACTATAAAGAAATATGAAGTGTATTAGCATAAATAGTGAATTTTGTAAGATGAAAAATCCACGCCTTCCTCTAAATTTGCTTATTTTCCTAACCACAATAAAAACATATTATTATGGAGCTCGGTGAGGACTAAGGGTATGAACTACGACCCTCTGTTTTATTCACAATATACATACAACAATTTTATGAAATAGCTTCTTCAAAATTCTATCAGTATATATAAAATATATAGAGGGTTGTCGAAAAGGTATTGAGCCTTTTCAAATCAAAATTGAGACAATTGTTTTTTTGTATTTTAAAAGAACTTTATTAAACTAAATATGTGCCATTTTGTTAGATAACCTTCTGCCATTTTTCTAGCAACACCCATAATCCCTTCTGTAGTTTCTGGGCAAAAAACTGGGACAAGTAGTTTTCACAGGCCTGTTTTGAAATTAACTTAACATTCGGGGAGTTCTGCAGAAACCAAAACAAATGATATTATGAAGGTGCAAGGTTCGGGCTGTACAGTGGATGCATTAAAACTTGCCAGCTCTCAATTTTTGCCGAGTCATCAAAGATGGCGTTGTCATGATGGAAGACGATATCCTTTCTGTTGTCTAGTTCCGGCTGATTTTTTTAAATCGCTTGCTCTAATCTTGTCTGACAGCAGAGTCTAGAATCAATCGTTTGGCCGGATTGCAGCAGCTCATGATGTACGATTCCCTACCAATTCCACCTTTGCCATCGTTTGTGGAGCTCCATCCGTTGTCGACCACAATCTTCGCACATTATTGTCGTATGTGATCCACTTTTCATCGCCTGTAATCAACCGCTTCAGAAATGGTTCGA
>CM032452.1:49509211-49682337 GCA_019049505.1 Pachyrhynchus sulphureomaculatus
CCTGGCCCATGTGAGGGGTTCACCTATTTATGTTTTTGGACTCTTTCAGTATGTAAATTTGCGTGAATGCAGTGCGTTATAGCGTTTACTATGGAGAAGTACGAGTATACTCACATAATTTATTTGGTTGGAGTTCTGGTAGTTAAGCGTAATTAATACGAACGGTTTTGTTTGAAATTTTGTTTGTCGTATTATAATGGAGCTAAACACGCGTAAAATAATCGTCGTTCCTACTGAAGTAGGTGAGGTAACAGTTGGAGATTAGAAAATAAACCGCACAAAAATAGAAGAGTGGTGATAAATCAAGCCTCCTCGTCCTCAAGAAGAAAATCAATGAAAACCGGCGACTATGAAAAGGTTAACGAAGCTTTATTCATGCGGTTTAACAAACAGAGATCAAAAGGTGTGCCTCTGTCAGGTCCAATTTTACAACAGAAAGCAATAATAATTAGTAGGCAATTCCCAGAGATAGATCAGTTTACCGCCAGTTCTGGATGGCTTGACCGCTGGAAAAAACGGTACGGTGTACGACAACTGTCTGTATGTGGTGAAAAACTTTCTGCTGATGTGTCATCAATTGAGAAGTTTAAGCAGAACTTTAAAAAGCAAATCGAAGATTGTGGATACACATGTGATCAAATTTACAACTGTGACGAAACTGGTCTGAATTATAAAATGCTTCCATCAAAAACATTGGCATCTCGACAGGAAAAATCAGCTCCTGGGCACAAATGAAGTAAGGAAAGATTAACTATAATGGCATGTTCCAATGCATCTGGCAAGCACAAAATCCCACTGATGGTGATTGGCAAGTCTGCACGTCCAAGAGCTTTAAAAGGCATCTCACCCAAAGCCCTACCAGTCTATTACAAAAGTCAGAAGAGCGCATGAATGGATGCGAACTTATTTACTAACTGGTTTGAAGAAGAGTTCGTGCCATCTGTGATTAAATTTTTGAGCAGAAACCGTCTTCCTATTAAAGCAATTTTGCTAATGGATAATGCCCCCTCTCACCCTGGAGAAGGACTTCATGTGGGCGAAATTGTTGTAAAATTTTTTCCTCTAAATGTAACCAGCATAATGCAACCAATGGATCAAGGCATCCTCGAAAACATTTAAAAAATTATAGCCGTTTATATCTTGAACATCTGTTAGAATACACAGAAAAGGAGGATATTATCAATGGGATGAGAAAGGTTACACTGAAAAATGTTATTTACTGGGCAAGTCAAGCTTGGGATTCTGTCCGTACTACCACTATTCAAAAATCTTGGTCAAAAGTTATTGATTTTGAGGACTATAATGACAGTGAAGATGATATTCCATTAAATGAATTAGCTTTGAAATTGAGAAGTCATGGAGAAATGTCCTGTTCAAATTTTGACAGCGAGATAGAAGAAAAAGAAAAAAGTTTATTTGAATTAATGCAAAAATTAAAAAGTTGCGAAAATGTGACAAGAGAAGATGTTGTTGAATGGATTACAGCAGATGATTTAGAAGAAGAAATGAGTATTGAAGAAATAACGAATGCCTTTCAGGAAACCTAAAAATCAGATGACGATGACGATGACGAAGAGGCGGTGGATGAACAGTCTCCCACTAAGATCTCTCATCAAGAAGGTTTTGCTTCTTTGGAAAAAGCTTTGAGGTATATCGAACAACAACCAGAGGCAATCCCAGCGGATTTGCTTCTTCTTAATAGATGGAGAAACATTGCAGCGAGAAAAAAAAGATGCAATATGAAACAGAAGCGCATTGATACCTATTTCACTGTTTTATAATGTATGTACCTATTTATATGTTAAAAACATTAATACATCGGTTTAAAGTATTGGTGTTTATTTTTTGAATGAATAAAAAACAAATCCGGATTATCCGAGTTTTCAGTTATCCGAGGAGGGTGCCCCCCCCCACGTTACCTCGGATAACCGGGGTTCTACTGTATATGTATATACATATATATATATATATATATATATATATATATATATATATATATATATATATATATATATATATATATATATAGACAAGTTGTCTCCACTGAGCTCTGTTGTTTGCCTTTTGCATCCAATCGTATCCCGCTAATCCTTTATGTCGTCTGTCCATCTTGTCTGTGGTCTACCTCTGCATCTTTTATGTTCTCTAAGCGTCCATTAAATCATACGGCGTGTCCATCTGTTATCATTGATCCTTGCGATATGCCCAGCCCAATTCCACCTTAATACACATATTCGTTGTAATACGTCTGTCATTTTTGATCTTCTTCGTATCTCGATGTTAGGAATACGATCTTGGTGTCTAATATTTAGCATTCTCCTCTCCATTTCTTTTTGGAATACCTGGAGTTTAAATATTGTACTTTTATTTAAAGTCCACAGTAGTACATATTGAACGAACACTCTGGCTTTTATTGTATTTGGGATGTCCAATTTAAATGTGGATCGTAACATGCCGAATGCAGATCAACCTAACGAGACTCTTCTATCTAAGTTAGTTTTTAAATTATTTTTTCATATTGCTATTTTTTGTCCTAAATATATGAATGTTTGTACCCTTTCTATTCTTTCACCTTCTGTTAACAATTCCTGGCTGTTATCTTCAGTTTCGTTGGCCAAATATTGGGTTTTTGTGAAGTTTATTTTTAGAGCTATTTGTCGAGAGTTGTTATTTAATTCTGTCAGCATTTTTTGTAATTCTTCTTTTTGTATTGGCGATCACTGTGGCATCATCTGCGAACCTTAAGTGATTTAATCGTTCACCGTTAGTATTCCCTTATTTGGGGGAATTTGAAAATGTCTTTTAGAATCAACGTAAACAGCTTTGGGGAGGTTGAGTCGTCTTGTCTAATTCGTCTATAATATATATATATATATATATATATATATATATATATATATATATATATATATATATATATATATATATGTATATGTATATATGTATATATGTATATATATATATATATATATATATATATATATATATATATATATATATATATATATATATATGTATATATGTATATATATGTATATATATATATATATATATATATATATATATATATATATATATATATATATATATATATATATTAGAGTGACCGGATCTCATAGAGGGGGAAAAAAATGTCGGAATCTTGTTCGTCTGTACCCCGCAAAACGATTCCCCTTTCCAGATATTGAGATAGCCGAAATTTGAGCTCGATTAAACGACGTTAACCCGTGCCGCTCGTCGCTCAAAGTTTAAAAAAATCCAAATTTTTGGCGAAAAAGCTGACATATGGAGCCATAACTCCAGAACGGTAAATAATAGAAACACGCTTAATATCTCAAAAGAAAGCTAATGTTGTTCTTCAAAATTTATATTCTATACATAATTGTTGTTATTTTAAGTCAAACCGAGTTACAACAGCCTTTAGCCCCAAAAACGTGACCTGGTACCACTAGGAGCATACTTCATATATTTTGTTATTAAGTGATAAATTTTGCTTTTTTTGGTATATTTTTGAGTTTAAAGTAGAAATATAATAAAAAAAACAAGTAATACTGATAAGTCTAATGACATTTTTTATTTTAAAATATAAAAAATTAGGTATATAATACATACAAAACAGACACAGAAAAGATACAGACGTAGTACCTACATGAGTTGATAATTTTACATAGTTATCTAATCTATTCTAGAGCTTTTGTTAAAGTAATTTTTGAAACGTCAGGATATAATGCTCGGAATTTACTTACAACCTGCAGGACATATTGCTTTTGGTCTTCATCTTTGTCAGAAGGTCGTTAAAGTCGGTTATTAATTTAACACCACGCTCAGCCATATCATTAACTACTTTTAATGTTTTGACAATTTTCAATCCTTCTTGGAAGTCATTATTTTGAGGCCAGGTGTTTGGATGTTGTCTTAGGAAATCTGTTTTTAAATTAAATTGGTCAAAGAATGTAAACGTTTCTTTGGTAAGTAAATTTACCAATCCTCCATCAACTACCTCTTTTAAGTTTTCTTTCCTAACTTTTGGATTTACAACCCTAGCGTGCTGTGATGGTTCATCTGTGCTACTGAGCAATTTATGAGCCATTAACAACTTTTCATCGTCTGTAATGGTGGGATCAAAAAACGATAATCCCACCAACTTTGCATTCAAATACCAAAAATTTGGTCAGGGCTATTTCTGCAATGTCGTTGTCACATTCTTTATAGTCTAACAGACTATGCAAAATACCTAAATCTTGCTTGCTGCAAGATGAGCTTTTGGAGCATTGAACCAAGCTTTACAATAAATTTTAACTAGGAAACAGAAATGGCACGCACAGACATCTTAAATTGACGACGAAAAATGAACATTTTTAAGCAGTAAATAGCCTTTGCCATCCACCTAGCGTGATGAATGGCTCCTGGAGTTCTAAAACCCACAACATTGCCGTCTAGTGATCCAACAAATACGAGAACCAACTGCAATAGCTCCTTGTAGTCATCTCTGGGGTGGCTCTCAGTTAATTTGGTCTCGAATTCAGCAGTAACATTTGCAATTACTTCTGGAGTTAGCTGCTTTTGTATTAGATTGTCACTGATACCTGTGTCGTATTTTCCTTTGTCTATCTTGGGCCACGCAGTGAGGAATCTCTTGAAAATGTCTGGATGAGGTCCAGTGGTTGATCCCATTTTTGTGTCGAATACGCCTCTTAACAGAATTTCCAAGATATGGTGACGGCAAGCTAGGTATAACAATTCTCTTCCTAACATTTGCTCCAATATGACGCATGCTCCTTTGAGTCTTCCCGTGTTGGATGCTGTAGTGTCGAAGCACATCGCCTTGACGGTGTTGAGAAGACCCCATTCATGTAGGCATTCATATACGGCTACGGCTTGCTCCTCTCCAGAGCTGTTTGCTGTTACAGGAACTCCCAGCAGCTGTTCCTTTTCGCCATATGAAATAGCTATAGCTATTCGCTCACATTGTTCATTTTTTAAAACACCCGGTAAAAGTTTACCGTCCCAATGGACAACTACGGGCTCTTTTTCAGGAATGTTTACTTTATCAAAATTTTTTTTATTATATTGTTTCTCTGAACATTTGCCTTCTATCATGTAATAAAGTTTTCGAGACTTTGTACTCAAGAGGGTCAAGGTTTAGTGCTTCTAGAGTAGCTATTAAAATTCTCGTGGCATTTCTGTCGGATACCTTACATCGATCTAATAAAATGGACAATTTCATGTTTAAAATCTCTTTAACGCCCCTTGCAAATGAAACTTTCATCCTCTTGCTCTCAGATGGTCCTGGATCTTCTGCAGCTTCTTCAGGGATGTCCATTTCCTCCAAGCTCTCAAGTTCCTGGTAGATGCTGTCCTCTTCAGTGTCTTAAAATATCTTCACTAGATAATTGTTCGATCTAACTAGCTCAAAGGCACTTTAGAAACTAAACTGAATAAATAAAAGGTCGGTTGTACGCTGAAGTAAAATCACCATTCCTAAAATAGAAATTAGATTCACCCTCCTTTTTACCTGTCAAACGGGTCTTTCTTTGGTAAACTAGTCAGGTAATCCTCATATAATAAAAGATTAAATTTGAACAAAAGGCTCTTTATGTTTGAAAATTGAGTTCCAAAATACTTTTTAACAACAAAATGTTAATTCCGAGACACATTATGTAAAAACCCGTAAAATTCTTAGAATACTCCCAAACTGGCTTCTACTGGTACCAGGTCACGTTTTTGGGGCTAAAGGCTGTTGTAACTCGGTTTGACTTAAAATAACAACAATTATGTATAGAATATAAATTTTGAAGAATAACATTATCTTTCTTTTGAGATATTAAGCGTGTTTCTATTATTTACCGTTCTGGAGTTATGGCTCCATATGTCAGCTTTTTGGCCAAAAATTTGGATTTTTTCAAACTTTGAGCGACGAGCGGCACGGATTAACGTCGTTTAATCGAGCTCAAATTTCGGCTATCTCAATATCTGGAAAGGGGAATCGTTTTGTGGGGTCCTGACGAACAAAATTCCGACATCGATTTTTTGCGGTCACCCTAATATATATATATATATATATATATATATATATATATATATATATATATATATATATATATATATATATATATATATATATATATATATATATATATATAATTTATATATATAAACATAAATATATTACGATATTAGTTATTACAATTTACAAACATTAAAATTATTACATCTATATTAGCAATTTCTCTAGAAAATGCTTAATTATTAGTAGGTACCTAAATAATTGACTATATTTGTATGTACCACGGTAATTACAAAAAACTTTTTTCTTTTTTTACAGTTTAAAATTTACTTGCTCCATGTATCTATCCTAGATTTAAATTTATTCCAAGCAAGATTACTTAAAGTCACTTAAAAAGGAGATCAAACATTTTAAAATTCCTATATATATACTTTCTACACTCTATTTTGACCCCATACGGGGATAACTATCTCATTGTTAATTTTTGCTCTGGTGTGGTAGTTATGTTTTACGACATTTCTAGGAAATTTCTCTTTTCAGAGAAACAAAGCGATAGTAACAGTATATAATGCCCTCACACTACAGTTGTCTTCCGAAAAAAGCAATTCAGTTGGGTATAACCTATTCTTTTTCTATATGATTTTTAATATGTATTTTTGAATAATATTTAATTTGTCAAGGGCATTATTGTGTAATCCTCCCCAAATTAAAATTCCATATCTAATCAAAGATTCTATGCGAGTCTTATAAATGACGATAAGAGTATCGGTGCTCATAACCTGCCCCAGAAGAAAAAATTTTCTAATTAGATTGCTTATTCGATTAGTAAGGTATTCAACATGAGGTGTCCATTTTAGGAACTGATCTATTACTATACCTAGATACTTTGTCTGAGGTACTTCCTTTATTTGATTGTTATTGATGTTAAAATGATCAAATGGTGGTCTGTTAACTTTTGTTAGTGAAAAAGCAATATAATTTGTTTTAGAGAGATTTAAAGACAATTTAAATGTATCAAGCCATGTTTTTGTAATCGTTGGTCCATAGATCATTTTATTTCTTAAGGCTTCCCAAGTATTTCCACTGAACACCAATACAGTATCGTCCGCATATGATAGCATTGTGCCGCCCACCTTCTGTGATAATAAAGAGTTAATATAGGCAATAAATAATAATGGGCCAAGCACCGTACCTTGCGGAATGCCCATTCTAATGATTTGTTTGTTACTTAAAGATTTATTAATCTTGACAACTTGATATCTCTCTTTAAAGTAACTTTGAAATAGTTTCCAAACTGTTCCCTAATTCCACTGTGCCACAATACATTAAGAAGTTTTTCGTGGGGGACGTATCAAATGCCTTAGCCAAATCAATGAAAACGGCGGAACACGTCCTACCCATGTTTAGATGATTTGTAATTTCTGATGTTAATTTATGCATGGCATTTTCAGTACCACACCCTTGCAGAAATCCAAACTGGCTCTCTGACAAAATGTTGTTGGTTTCAAAAAAATATTATTAATCGTTCCTTGATACACTTTTCAAATACTATATATATACTATATAATTGTGTTTAATTTTATAAGGGTTACCAAAAGGCTCAAAAGTATTACCCGTGGGGGTTCGGGGCAGAATATCACCCCAGGTACGTCCTGCCTGTGGTAAAAGGCGACTAAAAGAACAACTTAGATGGTAGATGTTCAGATCCCACCAGGCATCATCTGGTGTGATACAATCGCATCGGCTGCGCGAAGTTGCTAGCACAGTGAAGCTCCGATTACGGAGCGTCAATATGCAGAGATCACAATTTTAAAATAGATTTTTGTAACAATATAAATTCAGTGCACCAATACCGGCAATCAAATAAACGTCATGTACTCGCTCTCTGTGAAACCAAGGCCAGTTCATCGACCATCACAGTCAACTTTCTCTATCCTGGGTACGACTTCTATTCCCGGTTTCGGCGTATGCACTCTCTTGCCAACAAGAGGATGCTCTGAAGCCCCAAAACTTTGATGTTATGTGCTTTTTGCTTCTCTTGTGGACACTATCGATCACCTACAGATTGATTATCCAAATGTCGAAATTACCATCCTGGGCGTATTCAAATACGACCGACGAACACGGTCGTGAAGCTGAATCATTCTCAACCAGTTGTGGCTTTACTCAGTTTAGCAATGAACCAACACGGATCCCTGGTCGAGACGGAGAGTTCGCCAGTCTTCTTGACCTGTTTTTAACCTCCAATCCAGAGATTTACACTGTCACCGTAAATCCGCCGTTAAGTTCTTCCGACCATAAACTCCTAAACCGCGCACGATTTAGCACTACAAATCTGCTAAATGCGAAGAACTCATGGAATATTTTCCAACTTCCTCTTGGTTGGACGTTTATTTTAGATCCGACGCCCCATCTGATTGCGCTAAGGAGGATTCCGATGTCATTTCGGCTGGTATAGAAGCTTACATCTCTTTTTCGAAGAAATGCCCTTCGAACGGCAAGCCTTGGTTCGACAGAAAATGCGACAATGGTGTGAAAATCCGAACGTCATTACTCGAAACATCTTTGTTCGTACCCGGAACAGATGCAAAGAAATTTCACAGCCCCACAAAAAAAAAAGTGGGTATACTTTTGATGCGATATATCAGATCCGTAGTATTTTTGCCCGCTGATCACGAATCTGACGTCAGAATATCGCCATCACATCTCAATTTTTTTCTAACCTCAAAAAATAGGTAAAAATTAGTAAAAATTAAGAAAAATATACTCCTAAAAAATTGATTCAAGCTTTTTCATGAATCCAAAGATGTATTAATATGTATTCGGACACGCTAAGCTAATATTCATCGGTTGGATTAAGCCATACAGTTCTGTTTTCTTTCTAACCTCAATAATCAGACAGATATAGTGCTTCTCGAATGCAAAAACGAATTCAAATTAAAATTCAACCGATTCTTACCAAATTTGGTACACGGGGTTTTTTTGGGTTGCTGATCATGAATCTGAAGTCGGATTTCCAAAATTCAAAATGGCGGATCCAAGATGGCGGACAAAATTTTTGAAAACCTACCGATTCCTACCAAATTTGGTATACAGTTGGAGAATCCTCAAACCTGATACTCTTAAACCCTAAACCCTGAAACCTTAGACTCCCACACCCTGTAACCTCAAAAAAATAGACCTCAATAACCCTGTAACTTTAAAAATGAGACCCAATAAACTCAAAACCAGGACTTTTAAACCATATACTCTCAAATAGTAGACCCTTAAGCCCTAGAATTGCGAAGGTTAGACCCGCGCCTAACTTTCCTTTTTTTGGCTGTATCTTGTTCTTTTTTCCGCGAATGACCTATTCAAAAGCTTTCTGCCCAAACGCTTTTGAGGACTTGTTTCTCTTTTTAGCGACCAGCAATAGTCCGCTAGCATATGGTCATGCTCATCGTCCTTGATACCGATTTTCTATGATTTTCAGATCTTGGTCAACAAGTCCTCAAAAGCGTTTGGGCAGAAAGCCTTTGAATAGGTCATTCGCGGAAAAAAGAACAAGATACAGCCAAAAAAAGGAAAGTTAGGCGCGGGTCTAACCTTCGCAATTCTAGGGCTTAAGGGTCTACTATTTGAGAGTACATGGTTTAAAAGTCCTGGTTTTGAGTATATTGGGTCTCGTTTTTAAAGTTACAGGGTTATTGAGGTCTATTTTTTGAGGTTACAGGGTGTGGGAGTCTAAGGTTTCAGGGTTTAGGGTTTAAGAGTATCAGGTTTGAGGATTCCCCAACTGTATACCAAATTTGGTAGGAATCGGTTGGTTTTCAAAAATTTTGTCCGCCATCTTGGATCCGCCATTTTGAATTTTGCAAATCCGACTTCAGATTCATGATCAGCAACCCAAAAAACCCCCGTGTACCAAATTTGGTAAGAATCGGTTGAATTTTAATTTGAATTCGTTTTTGCATTCGAGAAGCACTATATCTGTCTGATTTATTGAGGTTAGAAAGAAAATAGAACTGTATGGCTTAATCCAACCGATGAATATTAGCTTAGCGTGTCCGAATACATATTAATACATCTTTGGATTCATGAAAAAGCTTGAATCAATTTTTTAGGAGTATATTTTTCTTAATTTTTACTAATTTTTACCTATTTTTTGAGGTTAGAAAAAAATTGAGATGTGATGGCGATATTCTGACGTCAGATTCGTGATCAGCGGGCAAAAATACTACGGATCTGATATATCGCATCAAAAGTATACCCCTTTTTTTTTGTGGGGCTGTGTCGACGAAACCAAGGAGTCACACAATCAGGTGAGTCTTGGAGTCGAGAAAAGACATACCTTGAGAGTTAAAAATACAGAGTTCACAGAAAGAAGTCAGACCAACTTTGTTGGCTCCTACTATCTTTCTCATTTACTTTAACGATCTGCTGAAAACGACCATGAATAAAATCTACAGCTTTTCAGATGACAGTACGCTTATTTCTTCATTGTTTTTTAAATGACATTGGTTATCTTATGTATTTGATCTACTGTCAAGTGCTTGCTCCTAAAACCAAATTGGTAGTTTGGAATAAGATTTTTTCTTTTAACGGTTAACATTCCAAACTACCAAATTGGTAGTTTGGAATAAGATTTTTTCTTTTAACGGTTAACATTAGTCTCGTTAACAACAGTTTATTTGACGTATAAGGCCTCGAGTAGTGGTTTTTCGGTATCAATCCAACTTCCGCTATCTTCTAGAGTCTAGGCACTTATCACAGCATTTATAATGTTAGTTTCCTCAACTATAGCTTGTCTTGCATATTTTGAAATATTTCTCCTGTTACTAAATCGAATCACAAAACTTTCTTATTCTTAATGTTATTCTGTGTTTCATGTTTGGTGCCTAACTTAACCGGCGTTTTTGGAAAATAGTGTCTGACGTCCTTAACATTAGGCTTAGGTTAGCCAGTGTTACCCGTGGAATCCTAATGAATCTTTTGAGTTTCGTTAAAATCCATCCAGTAGTTTAAGTACTAAGACCTCTAAATATATGAACAGCGGTGAAAAATATAGCCTTCTAGTCTTCTTTCCGTATGCAGGCGCAAAGAAAATAAAAAATATAGAAAATGGTAGACTTGGTCAATATTCTTATTTTTATTTGAAGTTTGCAGAGCAAAAATATTAAGGTGTTTGTTAATTTATCTCTGAAAAACTTATGTTAGTGGATAGTTCTTTTATGTAACTATTTACAGTCCGTCAAGTAAGAACGTGACCGCAAATATTCTTGAAAAAATGTGTTTCGAGAACATTTTTTGCGGTCAATGTATTCTTTGGTGAACTAACAACGGCGCAATTACCCTAGTAAGTTGTACAATCGCCTCCTGCATCCATAAGCGCCTGGCATCTTCGAGGCATGATCATGCTCGCGAGACAACTCAGTCAAAGTGCTCAGGTCTTTCCTCTGAGCGTTCTCTTTACCAGGTGTACAAGTATGAAATGCGGATTTTTTTTCTAAAAAAATATGTTAAATTCGGAAGAATAATGAAAAGTGCTTTATTCAAAGTATGCTCCATCGCTTGTTATAGATTTTTCCCATCTTTCGGGCAATTTGTGAATACCACGCCAGTAAAAATCTTCCCCTTTTGCTGCGAACCATTCATCGAGCCATTTTTTCACATCTTCGTACGAACCAAAGTGCTGCTCAGCAAGTTCTTGACCCATCGCGATCGATGCAAATAAGTGGTAATCTGAAGGAGCCAAGTCTGGGGTAGAACTTCCCAGCTGAATGCTTCCAACGTGTCGCGAATTGGTTTTGCCGTATGTGATAAAGTACTGTCATGAAGAAAAATGACTTTGCGTTGCCTCTTTCGGTATTCTGGCCTTTTTTCAAGCAGCGAACGGTTCAAATCGGTCAATTGTTGTTGGTAACGTTTAGTATTAACCGTTTCCTCAGGTTTTAACAGCTCATAATAGACGACGCCCCTCTGGTCCCATCAAACTCAGAGCATCGTCTTTCTGCGGTCGATGTGGATGGTGAGCCTGGGTCTATCCATGATTTTTTGCGCTTGGGATTCTCAAAATAAATCCAATTTTCATCCCCTGTAACTATACGATGCAAAAACGACTTCCTTTTGTACCGAGCGAGCAAAATGTCACGTGTTTTTGCGCTTTTCCATTTGCCTGTCGTTCAACTCATGTGGTACCCATCTACCGGTCTTCTGAATTTTTCCCATATCTCGTAGCGGATTGGAAACAGCTTGTTGACTAACGCCCAATTGCTCGGCGAATTGTTTTTGTGTTTGCGAATCATTTTCGTCCAACAATGCTTGACGGACGTTGGCTGGTGCATTTCCAGATGCTCCTGCCTCACAATCGTGTTTTTTTGGCGGTTTTCCACGTTCCTTGTCTGCAACATCGAAGTCACCACTTTTGAAATGCCGAAACCATCGTTCACACGGAGCTTGCGATGGAGCATGTTCACCATAAGCTTCTCCAAGTAATCGGTATGATTCAACAGCAGTTTTTCTTCAAACGAAAACCAAAAATTAATGCTGTCCGTGAATGCTCTTTATTCGGTATAAATTTCGACATATTGAACACAACAACACAATACTATGCACACACTTTTCCAATTTATCACTCGTGCGCGTCTGACACTTGTCGATGACACAACAAAATGGCGCAGTGTCAAATCTTTATAGCACAAACTGCATTGGTGCACCATCTGTTGTCTGAAATCCGCATTTCATACTTGTACACCTGGTACAAGGGGCCAGCAAAGGTTTCTTCAACGTGCTTCAGAATTTGACATCATGAGCACGAAGATGTTGTCGAATAATCTTAGACACGATTCGTTTTTCGACTTTCGCGGTGACTTTGCCTGCGTTTTAGCAAGTCGTCGAGATTTTTCGTCTCGTTAACATGATTTACCCATTTCCTCACAAGCGATACCGACTTTTTAATACTTTTATCAGCCGCGGAATGTGTCATTTTAGGACTCTTTGGATGAGAAGAAAGAAAGACTGCTTCGAATCGACGCGCAAACAAGTGACTCATTTTGAATTTTACGTGATTTCGACGAAAGTTCGGAATCGACTGATACTTTTACTAAAACGCGTTGTAGCCAAACGTTCCCTCTACCGATTTTTTGAATCGCATCTACCAAAAATGAATTATCGCGAACACGTTCTTACTTGACAGACAGTATAACCAGTTGACATGCACCCTTGTGATAAGCCAGGAAAATTCCCATTAATTAGTTAATTATAAAAGGCATAAAATGTATAATATGTTAATTTATAACAAATTTAGAAGCTTTATAAAAATAAGATATTTTTTACCTAGAATATAAAGACAAAAACTTATCTTCCACTAATAAAAGTGCGTGAACTTTCGAGCACTCTGTATGAACTGATAATTCTGTTATCGTCCCTTTTAAGCTTTCCAAACATGCCGATGAAATATCATTATTCACTACCAGTTGTTCTACAGCCTCTACTAAGATGGCTTGATCACTGTCACGAAGAATCAGCCATTGGTCTATTAGGTTCGTTAAAAGTAAGGATTTTGAGTTCTGAGCTTGTAATCTGTAAAAAAATACTCAGTCACACACAGTCTACTGGTCTATACTGTTACAATTTGAAGACTGAATTAAATATAATTGGAAAATACTAGGCCCTTAACAGCGTATTATTATTTATTAATTAACTTTTTGAACAAAAAAAAAACTGCTACCTCTATTCTCTTAGTGTCATATTGATCATATGATTAGTTATTGTCACCCCGAGGTAGTAGTTTTTCAGGTCTTAAGAAAGCTCAAAAAACCAAAGGTAAAATATTCTAGTTACATTATAAGAATGAAGCTTAAGCAACAGATTATCATCATGAAAAATACGGTAAAAAATTCGTGGTATATTAAGGGATACTTGACATAATATGCAATTACGTCGTTCTATAACTTAGTTTACAAGAGCCCAAATTCCACGTTCAATTTCGAAGTTTTTTGGGGGAATAATAAAATAATAGGATGTCACAAAAGAATTGTGTCAACCGACCGATCTTGTTAAACTGATTTCAAAAAAGAGCAAGGAAAAAGTTAAATAAGATATGTTCACGCATGTCAGTATCTACTGGTAATTATAAGACATAATTCAAGGTATAAAAATAATGATACTTACTGATAGATGTCTGGTCCACAAAGATATCTAGCAAAAGTAACACACATCTGAATAAAATTTGGTACAGTGATACTGGTAATTGCCATAAAAAGATACCCCATAAACTGAAAAAAATGGGTATAATTTTATTGGTTGTAGCTATATAAACAATATATATATATATATATATATATATATATATATATATATATATATATATATATATATATATATATATATATATATATATCTATATATGTATATGGGTCTTATAAAAATCACTGCATATATTGGAACTGGCACCTCCTTGTAGGAAAACCGATTGCAGAAAATTCACCTTAAATAGCGGATCTCAATAATAAAGTAAAAAATCGACCCTAAAAAAATGATAAAATGAAGATATTGTTTTCGCTCCGCCACTGGTAAACAAAACAACTAAAAAACATGGCCAATTGTTAACAAGAACGTAACATTTACACTGTTGGTGAGATTTAACTCAGCGCAGGCGCACTGTACGAACAGCAACAATGCGCCTGCGCTACTTTGTACAATGGCGGCCTTTCACGTGCGTGTTAGGTTGGCGAGAAAATACAGTTATGCCCTTTTTTTAAATCTCTTAACAATTTTCGAATTTGAAAAAAAAGTATTGAATATGCTTTTACACGGCCCCACGAGTCGCCCGTTGCAATATATGCAATGATTTTCATAACACCCTATATATACTATATATCTTTTCTTTTTCTTGAACCAATTGTTTACAACTTATTTTTTTAGATTTTTCTTAGGTTTCGGTTGTATGTTTAATTAAAAGGATATGTTTGTCGTTTTGTCTTTGTTTCGGAGCATTTTCAAAATTGTATTATATACCATTTACATTTGAAAAACAATACGTGCCTGATAAATTGATTTGACAAGGATATATTTAAACCAAAGTCAATTTCGGATCCTGTGAAAACAAAGACACGATTCGTTTTTTCGACTTTCGGAGTGACTTTGCCGACCGAGCCACATTTTGGCAAATGGTCGACATTTTTCGTCTCGTTAAAACGATTTACCCATTTCTTCACAAACGACACCGACTTTTTAATATATCTAGCGGCCGCGAGATGTGTCATTTTAGGCCCATTTGGATGGAAACAAAGAAAGACTGCTTCGAACTGACTCGAAAATAAGTGACTCATTTTGAATTTTACGTGATTTCGACGAAAGTTCGGAATCGACTGATACTTTTACTAAAATGCGTCATAGACAAAGGTTCCCTCTACCGATTTTTTGTTGAATCGCTAGAATCGCATCTATCAAAAATGAATTATCGCGGACACGTTCTTACCTGACAGACTGTAATTTAAATTTGTGTAAGTGTATACCAGGTGTACAAGTATGAAATGCGGATTTTTTTTCTAAAAACAATGTTAAATTGTGAATGATAAAAAGTACTTTATTCAAAGTATGGTCCATCGCTTGTTATACATTTTTCCCATCTTTCGGGCAATTTGTGAATACCACGCCAGTAAAAATCTTCCCCTTTTGCTGCGAACCCTTCATCGAGCCATTTTTTCACATCTTCGTACGAACCAAAGCGCTGCTCAGCAAGTACGTGACCCATCGATGCAAACAATGCTAATCGGAAGGAGCTAAGTCTGGTGAGTAAGCCGCATAGGGTAGAACTTCCCAGCTGAGTGCTTCCAACGTGTCGCGAACTGGTTTTGCCGTATGTGATGGAGCATTGTCATGAAGAAAAATGACTTTGTGTTGCCTCTTTCGGTATTCTGGCCTTTTTTCAAGCAGCGAACGATTCAAATCGGTTAATTGTTGTTGGTAACGTTTAGTATTAACCTTTCCCCAGGTTTTAACAGCTTATAATAGACCACGCCTCTCTGGTTCCACAGAACACAGAGCATCGCCTTTTTACCAAAGCGATTCGGTCTTGCGGTTGATGTGGATGGTGCGCCTGGGTCAACCCATGATTTTTTGCGCTTGGGATTCTCAAAATAAATCCACTTTTCATCCCCTGTAACTATACGATGCAAAAACGACTTCCTTTTGTACCGAGCGAGCAAAATGTCACACGTGTTTTTGCGCTTTTCCATTTGCCTGTCGTTCAACTCATGTGGTACCCATCTATCGGTCTTCTGACTAACGCCCAATTGCTAGGCGAGTTGTTTTTGTGTTTGCGAATCATCTTCGTCCAACAATGCTTGCAATTCCACATCTTCGTATTTTTTTTGGCGGTTTTCCACGTTCCTTGTCTGCAACATCGAAGTCACCACTTTTGAAACGCCGAAACCATCGTTCACACGTATCTTGCGATGGAGCATGTTCACCAAAAGCTTCTCAAAGTAATCGGTATGATTCAACAGCATTTTCTTCAAATGAAAACAAAAAATTAATGCTGTCCGCGAATGCTCTTTGTTCAGTATACATTTCGACATATTGAACACAACACACACACTATGCACATACTTTTCCAATTTATCACTGGTGCGCGTCTGGCACTTGTTGATGACCCAACAAAATGGCGCAATGTCAAATCTTTATAGCACAAACTGCATTGGTGCACCATCTGTTGTCTGAAATCCGCATTTCATACTTGTACACCTGGTAAATTCACTCTACTTTATTTTTTTGTTTTTCCCTCAAATTATAGCACGTTACCCCTATGACATAACTGTAAATTAGTATTAAAAATAATGTATCTACCTCCGAAAATGTAAGATTCAAATCATCATGAAATTGTATTGTAGTATAGGAATTGCCAAACTGGCAATGCATAATGCGATGAGATGTAACGATTGGTGAAAATATCTGAATAATCACATTGTTGTTTACAGAACATTCTGGACCATCCTAGAACAAAAAAAGTAAATTAGAACCTGAAGTCATAATTGCTCAGTAATATTCTATAGACTTTATATTTAAAAAAGAGTTTTACGGGAATTTTCAAAGTCAAACGTCCGGAGAAGGAAGAAACCATCATCTTTAGATTTTTAAAATATTTCCGCTTTGGTCATCCGCATGTCCTAAAAACTGTAAACCTATTTTGCCGAAGTAAACTTGTAAAAATTTATGGGCGTATAGTAAGAATGGGTATTCCGGTCACCTAAGGATAAATAATAATAAAACAGCAATTAATTAATATTTATTTATTAAACTCTTCACAAACAAAACTTTAAGTCATTTTTTTAACAATCACAATTTACTGAGATCAATAGTAATTAAAACTTTGGAATTAGGTAATCAATATTAACCGGATTTTACTGGCATTACCATAGATAACATGGTAGGCAATACCGGTCACCAGTAAGTAATAGCGGTCAAGTACGACTAAGGCATAAATCACATATGTAACCTTCGGCAGGGTTGTAACCTGAGCATTCTGCGTGGGTCTAAAGTCCACAAAGCACACATCTGTACCAAGATTTGAGGAGCTAACATTGCCTTACTTAGTCCTTGTTGACTTTCTTCATTAAGGAGGATGGTGAATCAGACGATTTGGTCGAGATGGGGTCCATGGGCTCTATAGACATGATTTAAGAATCTGATGTTTTATTAATATGTTAGCGCATTTCTTCATCTACCACCATCAGTTCACTGTTGTTCACTGTTATTACACTCTCGGCAGGCCAAAAATCTTCTTCGGTGAATACGTCCGGGTTTAGAGGATGTATTCCTGAAGCAGCAAAACCTGTTTCAGCTTTAGGAATGGTAGTTACTTTTTGAAAAGCCTTACGAAATAGTGAGGCAATATTGTTATGAGTAAGTAATGCTTGTAAGCAGCTTTAAATGGACCATAAATTGCAACATCCATTGGTTGAAATCAATGTGAGCCACGTGGTGGCAATGAAAGCATCACAATGTGATTTTCTTACAAACTTCATAAGTTCTCAAAAATATATTATTGCTATGATTATCTAAAACCAGCAGTATTGGTTCATTTTCTAAAGGCTTTGTGAAATCAACAAAATGTTTCAGCCAATCTACAAACAGCTGCTCACTTATCCGGCCGTTCTTGGAACATCGGTAGACAGCCCCACGTGGCCCATCTGCTTCTAAAGCTGTTGAATGCCTCTGGCGAGGATAAATTAACATTGGAGGGAGGTACAACTCGGTTGCACTTATTGCACATACAGCTGTCTTACCTTGGTCTTACCTGTTTCACCACTAGTTATGGAGCCACTACGTTTCTGACCTTTCTCAGTTACAATTTTCCCAGGATCTTGTACTGAAGACACTCCAGTCTCATCAACGTTGAAGATATTTCTAGGTAAAAATTTATATTTCTCTCTCTAGTCTGAAAAATATAGCAACTTCTTCCTTGTTGAAAGCTGTGGCACTATTCAAACTCGTACCTTCGGTTTTCCGCGTAGATAAATTGTTTCTTCTCATAAATTCTGTGAGCCAATCCTTGCCAGCTAATCCAAAGGTTTTGTTAAAATTGTGCTTTATGTTGTTTTTATCATCATATTCGTAAGCCATCTTCCTAATTTTGAAGCGCAGTACAGCCATAAAATATCTTCGCCAGCAATTTCACTTGAGAAGCCATTTCTTCTTGTTGCTCGTTATTGGATACCGTATTTCTTCCCAGCTATGGACTATTCATATTTTTAATTTTCAGCCTTTCCTAAAGGGTTGAAAATGGTACGCCAGTGGAACAAGCAGCTTCTCTAATTGATTTTCCGTCTTCATGAATGTTGGCTCCATGTCACTTATATGCGTTCTTTCTTCCGTCTTCCCGACATTCTGAAATAACTACAAGTAATAAGAAATCACGTATGTAAAGTAGTGTCATACCTAGAGTGTTTTTAATTGTAACAGTTCTTGAGTTGAAGGGGTCGGGTAATGCCGGTCACGCTGACCGGTCAGCGTGACCGGCATTACCCTATCCTACCTGTTTCAACTAGTTTAAAAATCAAAAACATTTGCGAAGGTAAATAACCATAGAACCCGAATGATAAATCATGAAGACTCACCTCTTATTTTCGGAGATCAAAATATTAGACTAACTCGGTGCCAAAACAACTAACGTCGATCACTTGTGAACGCATGTTCGGAAATGAGCGGGAATCGGTGCTATAGTGCGGGAGTATGGTCACGCCTCCGCTTTGTATGTGTGCACGCGTGTATTATTGGTTATAAAGGTGATAGTGTGGTGACCGGTATTATCGCCTAACCGGGATTACCCGCTCTTACTTTATCAACATGTCATACGTTTAAATCAATTTATTAGATCAGCCAAAATCTAAATTTGTGTTCTTGTAAGTATCTTATTAAAACAATACAAATCTATTTACTATCTAAATAAAGATCACTGTGTGGTTCGCAGATCTGCCTGTACATTATGGTCTATTTTAAATGTAATAAAGACGTATTTTCTATTAGTTTTTAAAATGGCGGAAACAATAACCACTACTAATAAACTGTAAGTAATAATGGGTTTTTAACATCCTTTTTATTTCCTGTAAACTTGCATATTTGGAGATACACCCTTCTGCGATGTCGCCTTTTGTAGGTCAAATTGACTATTTCGTAAGTTGGTAGTAGATCATTTCGGCCTAGCGATTTGCTGCTAATCTGATTTTTTTATATCTAGCATATACGAAAAAATGCATATTGGTGTAAAGTAAATAATTGTAAATTAACTTGCAATTGACAATTTATTACAATAATCGAGGAAAATTAACTCGGAACGCAAATTCAACTGAAAAACTAATATCGGATATTTGATGCTCTGGTTTTTTTTTTAGAACATTGATGTTGAAGTTGAAATATCGATGTTGAAAAAATATCGATAGTTATTGTAAATCCTTAATGTTCACAATAATAATAATAAAAAGAAGATAAACTGGGGTTATGTGATTTACTTGACACAAATTTGCGAAATATTGCTATTACTCTGCCTTCTTACAAAATTTAATAAAATAACACATCAAAATGAATAAACTAATGAAAACCAGTAATATTAAGCTTTTGCAAACTTATTTCAACAAGCCTTTTAAGCTGGCACCAATCATTTACAATAATTTTAGCACTGAAAACAAGTTCCAAATTAAAGAGGAACTTACGGGAAGACCTTTGTATTTAGATGCTCAAGCTACTACACCTTTGGATCCGAGAGTTTTAGATGAAATGTTGCCCTATTTAACATCATATTATGGTAATCCTCACTCCAGAACACATGCTTATGGATGGGAAACAGAGGCTGCAGTCGAAAAAGCTCGTACACAAGTAAGCAAATGTTTAACTACTATAATAATCATTTTCTAGAGAAATTAGGGAATAATATGCAAAGCAAAAATTAAGAAAATAGTGGTATTTTGTACCTTAATTTTATTTCAGGTAGCTAACATAATAGGTGCTGATCCTAGAGAGATAATTTTCACTTCTGGAGCTACAGAAAGTAATAATATAGCTGTAAAAGGTGTAGCAAGATTTTACGCTTCAAAGAAAAAACACATTATTACCACTCAAACGGAACACAAGTGTGTATTGGATTCATGCAGAGCTTTAGAAGCAGAAGGATTTAAAGTGACTTATTTACCAGTTCAACAAAATGGTATTTTAAAAAATTTTACAGTCTAATAAGTTTCTTAAAGTATTGTTTTAGTTTAATTCGAAATTTTATGTGAATATTTCTTTTTAATAACTTTATAATCTATCAGAATCAATATTTACTGTAGTGCTGTTACATTTATAGAAGTTTGGGCACAAAATTCTTGGTTTTTTCGTTTAAATTAACTTATTTGCTTCCTAAGGTCAGTCATTTCCATTGGTCTGTCAGTTTCTAGGACTATTGGCACAATAATTCACAATTGAAATGAGATATTAATTTCTAACTTGTAATGAGGGGATGAACCCTAACGGGTTGGAAGGAGTAGAGTAAATAAATTTTATATGGTTTTAATAGTGATATAGTAATTTTTCCTGGTTTTTTGTTAAAATAATAAACATATTTCATGCGAAAATATTTGTAGTAAAACATATAAGGAGTGAAAGGGGTGAGGAAACAGATCAGAGGTGTTGTTTTCTATATATATCATGTTATATGTCCTTTTTAGAGTTTTTGAAGTCTGAATCCAAAAATTAGGTTATTCTTACATTGCTTACAATTCTAACCCGAGAAGATACTGAAAGGGGTGGTTGTTTAATATTGTATAATTTCAGTAGCATTTTGAGATAGTTGCAGGTTTTTTTGGCTGATAAACTTGTCAAATTTTAAGCATATTAACTATAGTAAAATATATAAGGGGTTAAAGGGGTAGGGTAGGGGTTAATAAGATTACTTTGTATATATGGTATTATAGATCTTTTGCAGGGTTTTTGGAGTAGATGATTTTGTAAATCAAGTTCTTTTTTCATTTCTCTCAATTTTAATGGGGAAAAGGGAGAGTAAAAGAGGTGGAGTATTATGGAGTTTTCTGCAGGTTTTTAGTTGTGATAATGAACAAATTTTAAGCATAATTATTTGGTTGAGGGGGATGGATAAGGGTGATTTTACATTTATTGTGTTATAAGTCTTTTTCAGGGTTCTTTAAGTCAAGGAATCAAAATATTACTTTTTTTTGTTATTTTTAGTGTTAACGTGGGTAGAGAGTCATTAGTAAATATTGTATAGTTTCAATAGTATTATGGGAATATTTCCTAGTTTTTGGTTGACATATTTATAAAATTTTAGCTAATAATTTATAGTAAAAGATATATGAAGTAAAAGGAATGGGGTAGGGGATTAGAAGGGTGGTTACGTATATATCAGAATATATGTACTTCTATTTCAGTGTTCTTGCTTTTCTCATTACCGTCGGTCTGTCTATCAGACCACTGGTCTGTTGGCAGTTGTGCATTGTTCATTAAAAAAAATGTATTTAATTGAATATAAAGATAAAAGTTTTTTATATCATTTGAAAGTAAAGAACTGCCATTAAAATGCTAATGATTCAGTAGTGCGTCCAATCCCCATCATTGTCGATGATCGCCTGGCCTTTTCGGGGCATACTTTCAACAAGATTTTCCACTTATTCTTGGGGCGAAGATTTACAAATTGCCCGAATTTGCCGTGACAGCTGCTTCACTGTGTACAACTTTTTACTACGAAACTATTGTTTAATGTATGATGTATGACCACACATTCTCGATTGGATTTGCACTGGGCGACTGGGCTGACCCATCTAGTGTGGCAATAGTGGTTTCCCCTTTCCACTGGCTAACGTTTTACTCTGATGTTTGGGGTCATTATCCTCTTGAAGAATCCACTCATTTTTAACAAACTACCGTTTGGAAGTCGGTTCTAATGCCTTCTTACAAATCTAGAGCCTTTTTTTTAGCGTTCAAATTGTAGGTAAAAATGAAGAACCTCCCAAAATTTTTCCGAAAGACATCACCAAACGGGGATCTTTTCAAAGCATTTCACGGAGCGCTAAACCAATCAGTTACTGGAAATTGGCTTGTGAAGTTATAACATAACCTTTAAGTTTTATCTGAAAAAAATTACATTGCTCCAGTCTCGATCTATATGTTTCTCTGCCCATGCGCGACCTTTCTCTCTGTGTTTTTTCGCTCAGCAATGGTCTCCTAATTGAACTTCGCCACTTGAAATCGTTAGCAAGGAGAGGAGCGCGAATCATTTCATACGATCTATCCAAACCTTTCTACCCTGTGTTAGTATTTGGGCCCCTTGGCGCAAAGTTAGTTGAGGATTTTGGAAAATATGATAATAATAATTTTTCCGTCCTTGTCCGATACTTTTCCTCTCGAACCACATTCTGGTAGATCAACATTTTGTAATTGTGGGTATTGTTTCACCCACTTGCTAACGAATGCCTTCAACTTGCCCATATAGTTAGCAGCCGCTATAGACGTCATTTTCAGACTTTTGAGATAATTATGTTACATAGGAATAAAGCTGCCAGGCGCATGCAACACTCATGTTCGACAGTGTACTATTTAACCATAACTTAAAAAAAAAATAACCGGCCAAGTGCAAGTCTGACTTGCGCAATTAGTGTTCCGTACGTTAATTGCTTTTAAAATGAAAATTTTGACTTCACGAAACACACGCCAAATGCGTTTTCAAGAAAATTTGTTTCCGATCGTTATTGAAAACGCATTACCTTCAGATTTTTGTTTTTTTTTTTTACACAATCAGTACTTTTTGAGATAAGGGGGGATAGCAATTTTTGGCAATTTGTTAAAAATAATACAAAAATAAGTGTCCGCAAATATTACATTATATATATTTATGAACTCGTGTTTTCACAAGCTTTCAGTTGACACCCAACTCAATGACTGGTAAAAATTTTTTTTTTCACCCCCCCAAAAGACAAAATTTAACTTTCAAAACTACACGGCTCTGATGGGGCCATTAATTCCTATATTAGTGCCAAATTTCAACCTTCTATGTAAAATAGTTTCAGAGAAAATCGGGTGTGATAGACGGATAGAGACAGACACCGAAATGATCTTATAAGTATTCTGTACAGAATACTAAAAAAAAGAATTTCTTTTATCAACTACAAGTTATTGGCAAAACATTCTTACTTGACTGACTGATATTAAAATATTGAAACAAGGATGAAACCTATAGTTTTTAAGCGATACCATTTGAATGGTTTTAATTTTATCATGGAAATTGTTTTATTTTTTTTACTTGGGAAAGTCAAATTTAGTATATATTGTAGAGCTACATGTTTGCAAGGAAAATACAGGGTAAATCACTTTACCAATTTTTTTTTCTTTGTAAATGTGTAAAAAATGAAAGTAGTTTGTCTGGTATCCAACCTGAGTGTTATTTTTTTTTTTCTAGGTATAATTTCATTAGAAGAGTTAGAGAAAACTATCACTCCGGATACATCTTTAGTATCTGTAATGACAGTAAATAATGAAATTGGGGTAAAACAACCCATAGCAGATATAGGAAGACTATGTAAAGCGAAGAAAGTGTTTTTTCACACAGATGCAGCACAAGCTGTAGGAAAAATACCACTGGATGTAAATGCGATGAATATAGATCTGCTGTCGATTAGTGGACATAAAGTATATGGGCCAAAAGGTATCATTTGCTTACCCTCAAATTAAAAAAAAAAAATAATAAGAATGAATACATAGAGGACAAGGGGTATATTTTTTATTCATGCAAGTTTAAAATGGTAAAATTAATTTGGAGTAGGAGATTTCTTTTTAACAATAATCCAAGTTATAAATATTCAATATGAGTGTGCTTGTGAAGAATTGTGTTTTCTAAGAGCGTCTTTCCCTGATGTAATATTAATATCCCTATTACAACTTTTACAATAGCACTTTTACGACTTTCTTGCAGCCAGCCTGAAAATTCTTCTTCCCATTCTTTTCTATAAAATTGTAGGTATTTTTTTCTTTTTGCACTCGCGCTTGTACTCGGTTCTTCGTCTGACAACATTTTGACTTGGTATTATAATAATATTTTTGGTAGATACTACTAGTAGACGCTATTAGTAACTCGGAGAAAGATGGGGAACATTCTGCAAAGGGTTGCCAACTTGGAAATGTAAAATCTGTAAAAAAATCGGGAGAATTTCCTTGTATTCTCAGAAATCGTGGAAAAATCGTTAAATATCGGTAGAAGTACCGAAAAATCGGTAGGTTCGAGACTACTGGTTTCAATATTTACAAACCTCTAGCTCAAACTTCAAGTAAATTATCCCGCATTCTTCGCACGGGGATTCATCGTATTACTGCTAAATAAGTGGTTTTACACAAAGCAACCAGACGCGTAGTTGCCTAAACGCTAATTTATCGCGTCTTAAGAATATTGCCAAATTATACAAAAATACTTAAAGTTGACAGAAAATCCTAATAAAACATAAAAGAACGAGCTTAATATAATATTGGTGGATCTAACCAGGCCGAGTACGCGGTTTTGCCTGATCCTACGTAGCCTGGAACCCGGTTTTGCCGGATCCTAAAAAGTACTACCCCGCTACATTTCTACTAAAACAGGCCATCATTTTCTAGGTTTTATTTTGTTCCTGTCATTATTAGATTTAGGTAGTTTAGGTGGTCAACTAATAGAGTTTAATTCTATGTTCGGGAAGGCAATGGCAAACCACCTGTAGTATTATGCCTAGTAAAGCCGTCTCAGTCTGGCCGTTCGGAACCGGCATTAAACTTTAGGTCTTCCTAGTTTGTGGAGGTACTTAAAAAGGCACCAATTATGGACAAAGGTGAGAGGGTAGCCTACGTCCATATCCGATATGGCACTTCAAGAAGAAGAATTCTATTTATTACTTTATAAATGTGACCAAATGCCAACTCTATCTAACATTGTGTAATATATTTTATGGGCTGCCAATGAGACGGTTTGGTGTATTTGTCTTACCTTATAAAATTCTTAAAAAAAATTTCACATAATGAAGGTACAATTGTTTCTATAGGCGTGGGAGCTATTTACGTGAGGAGGCGTCCTAGAGTTAGAGTTGAAGCAGTTCAAAGTGGTGGAGGCCAAGAGAGAGGAATTAGGAGTGGAACAGTTCCAGCACCCCTAGTTGTAGGTTAGTAATTGATATCACTGTCTGTTACAGAAAACACATTAGTAAAAGCATAATGCATAATGCAAAATATTATATGTATGAGGGTCATAAAAATAGAGATTAAGAATAAGCCAACTTGTTTTAAAGAGAGATTCTATTTATTTCTTAAAGCTTTAATAATTTATTATTAGAGGTTAATAAATTTGTTTATTCTCCCTGATGTTTCTAACAAGTGATTTACATTAAAAAAAGAATTCTATGTTTTATTTTAGGCCTAGGGAAGGCATGTGAAATATCACAGGAAGAAATGGCATATGATCATGCAAGAATTGAAAAATTAAGCAAGCAATTATTGGATACAATTTTTGGAGAGTTATCTCACGTGATTAGAAATGGAGATCCAGTACATACATACCCAGGTGTGCCTTAAACTTCACAAACTATATTAATGAAACGATAAAAAAAATAGTTTAGTAATGATCTATTTTTAACAGTCAAATAATATAAAAAAATATATTAGTTATTTACATGTTAAGAGTAGAAAGTGGCGTTTTGCAAAATGAGAAAACCCATTTCAGAATGTTGCTATACAGATAATATTAATTAGATTAGACTAGGTTAGGCTACAAGTAAGAAGGTTACTAATTGACACCCCCCTCCCACTGTGGTGTATTGTAGTTCACACCTACATTTGATTTTCTAACACATTCAACTTCTGGAAACTGATTATTGCATTAATAAAGACATATTTCTGATTCTCTAGCTGACAGACACATAACTATGCTTTTTCCATTCATTGCTTTTGCATAAATGGCTTATTTATAAATGCCTTTTGTGTGTGTCAAGCCAGGTAATTTTGACCAGTAATCACTGTCTATCTATTGGATACCAGTTCTGGACCTGTAGAGTTCAATACAGCCTAAAAGATAGGCAATCTCCTTTGCCTCCAGACCTGTATGCTTCAGTATGTGAGGGGAGTTTTTTCCGCTTAACTCGGTTCCATTAGAACCTTTTGGCAATGCTTCGATATACAACAGCTAATGGCTGGATGCAAGTGAGAAGTGCTTTATGTGCTTGACTGTCAGAAAATTTCTTGGCATTGGTTTCTGCCTGGAATATTGTACCAGATGATCCCAAGTTGTTTGACAGCCTCATTTTAGAATATTCTTCGGTTATTTCAGTTCCAAATGTCTCTTTAGTTTCAGAGCCATTTTTGCCTTAAATCAGTCAATTTTCAGTTTCAGAAAAGTTTTCAGTTCTTACTTGATTTCTTAGACATAATGTCTAATGTCTTTCTCAATATGTTTTAAGGGGTAATGCCACTCTAGAAATTTGAAAAAAATCAACATTTTTTTTGGCTTAAACTATGCTTTAGCGACTTAGAAATAAGGTACAAAGAATTTTATGGGGGTAAAAAGGTCATAAGTGTGTATTTTATCAAGCATGCATAATTGTCTCGCAGCGCTTTCCAAACTCGTCAAGAGTCTTTATACTCCGCGTTGCTTAAATGACTGTACCTTTCTGAATATTTTGAAGCAATTTATTTATCTACAGAATTTAAGTTCATCTAGAATCTATCAACAAAACATTAATTTAGAAGGCTAATTATATTCCTCACAGGCATTGTAGATTAGAGATATTTAGAAAATTTATATAATTTTAAAACACGTTTTTCTCAAAACTACATTTTTCAAATTGGCCGGAAACATAACTTCTTCAAATTATCACCGATTTATTTGAAATTTTAACTGTACTTTCAAAATTACAGTATGAAGGATTTTTTACATGATTTTTTAGCGACAAATGAAACACTTTCTTCAAACATAAAAAAATCGATATTTTTTAATTTTTCTATGTACTTTCCGAGAAAATCTTATGTAGAACTCAAAAAACTTTGCACTTTATTTCAGGTAAAAAATTGGAGGATAACTCTTTCCGGACACAAAGTACTATTTCTAAGGTGCATCTTCCCTTAATGAGTACTGGTGCGGCCATTTTGTAAAAAAATTGTTTAAAAATTTGTAAATGAACTTTAAACTACACTGCCGTCAGAAAGTATTTGCCCACCTAGTTATTTCAGTCCCAACACAAACAAAACCCAGATAATATATAATTTTTAAAATTTTAATGAATTATTATTTATTTTCACATTTTACAGTCTAGAAAATCAGAAAAATATTAATGATTTTCCAGGATTTTTCTCATCTATGTGACCTCCCTTGTTTTTAATTACCGCTTTATCGAGTTTCGGCATTCTGTCCAGTAGTTTCTTCAGAGTTTCTTCGGTTATTTTAACCCATTCTGCTTGTAAAAGTTCCCACAAGTGATTTTTTTTGATGTTGGATTGAGTTTTTAAAACACACCTGTCCAAACGGTCCCACAGCAATTCGATGGGGTTCAAGTCGGGTGATTGTGGAGGCCGTCATCGCTTCCAGGACGTCATCGGATTTTCCATTGGCCCAAAAGTTCTCTAATCTGTTTAGCAGAATGTTTAGGGTCGTTGTCATGCTGAAAAATATCTCTTCAAGAAGGAAGCATTTGAGTTAGCAAAATTTCTTGATACTTTTTCGCATGATTCCTTCTATCCTAAAGATTATTCCAACTTTACCGTTGCCATAACAACTCCAAACCATTACTGAACCTCCAACATGTTTTACTGTAGGCTTCCAACATCCTCTCTCCAGCTAATTGCCGCACGTAAACTCGTCGATTTGAATCGAAAATTTCGAATTCAGATTCGTCGCTCCAAAGGACGGAATTCCATTGTTCTAATGTCCAGTTTTTCTTCTCGGGCCCATTCTAATCGCCACGTTTATTCACTTGCCTAAGAAGTGGTTTCCTTACTGCAACTCTCCCGTCTAGTCCATCTTCTGCTGACCTGTTCTTCACGATTATTACGCTGATGGGGATGGACCGCTCCAGGTTTATTTGAGCCGTGATTTCTGGTGCGGTTAGGCGGCGATTTCGTCTGCTGAACATTGTTATAGCTCTGTCTTCAGCCGGAGTCGTTTTTCGAGGCTTTCCTGAAGGTTTTTGGTTGCGAATTCCATGTCCCGCAGAAATTTTTTTTACGATGTAGTCCACCGTTCTCCTTGGCATCCGCATATCACTCGCGATTTGTCGACTTGAGTGACAATTTTGATGTCTCGCAATTATCAGAGCCCGATTTTCAACGGAAACTCCTTTCGTTTTTGGCATTTTCACAAAACAATTGAGCCTGTATCAGTGACAAAGTACTGTTTGCGAATGGTTAATTTTCAAAAGGGCAATGCCGGGCTACTTTCTGACGGTAGTGTATGTATAATAAAATTTGAGTAATTTTTGGATTGCGTTCAAAAAAAGAATTATCAAAATCAGGCTTTTTCCTTAGCTCTAGAGTGGCATTACCCTTTAAGCTAAGGTGCTTCCTAGTAAGCCTTATCCCACATTCATTACAAAGACAATTCATCTGAAAACCATGCATGGAATTTACAATATTTGGGTAGGAAACAGGACATACATATATTATTTAATAATAATGATTTAGATGTTCTGAGAAAAAGATTTCTCTTTTCTTTAATTTTAGGTTGTATCAACTTATCCTTCGCATATGTAGAAGGAGAATCTTTATTGATGGCTTTAAAAGATGTAGCTCTATCAAGTGGGTCTGCATGCACTTCAGCTTCTTTAGAACCGTCCTATGTCCTTAGAGCCATAGGAGCAGATGAAGATCTAGCTCATAGTTCTATAAGGTAAATTTTAAAGTGTAATGGGTCAATATTACTATATTCTTATCATTAGCCATAGTTTTAATCAGTTCTAACAGTAACATTGAAATATATATATATATATATATATATATATATATATATATATATATATATATATATATACACCGGGTGTTATGGAATTGATTACATATATTGGAACTGGCGTCTCCTTGTAGCAAGATTGATTGCTGAAAATTCACCTTAAATAGCGGATCTCAATAATAAAGGAAAAAATCGACCCTAAAGAAATAATGACATGAATATTTTTTTCACGCCACCACTGGTGAACCGTACAACTCCACAATATCGCCGATATTGTCCGGTGGTGGCATACTTGGAGTTTTATTTCCACTATCGACGCAAAAAAAATTCTTGAAAACCCCAATAATTGACTGCTTAAATTTATGTGATATTAGCCTCTTAGACAACACCCGTTTCAAACAATTGATAGATTTTTTTTACCCGTTAGCCGAATTATTTTCATAAGATTCGGATTTTAGTATAGTATGTATTCTCGAAAAAGCTTTAATAAGGTGAAGTAAATGTCTAGTTATACTGAAATAAAAAATAATAATTAAACATTAAAGGATTAAGCAACGATATGGATATGGGGTTTTAGGTCTTTAAGGCCTCAAGTATTATAATAAAATATAGCATTGGAATATTAAAAATCGGGCGTATATTGCAAGAAGTGTAGTTTTATTAAAAAAGACATAGGCATATAATAATTCGTATGTAAATCTTCTATTGCTTCGCAATTTGAAAATTTAGGTCCTTTTATAAAATACAAACACATAATTACAGTTTTTTTTATGTAAAACACTTATGAGGATACTTATACTATTACAATCTGGTCAGTATATACTAATCAGTAATCCTAATCTAAACTAAAATATTAATTGTTATTCAGATTTGACTAAATTTTTCATAAACAAATTTAACAAAAAAAATATTATAAAAATTGGTAACAATTTTAAAATAATTACTTCGTGACACCAACAAATTAATTACACAAGCTTTATATTTTAATATTTTATTATAATAAGTAAAAATTTTAACATAGGTAATTCATTAAAATTTTAGTTGCCAAGGCGCAACAAAGAACTTTTGAGGTAGGTCGTAAAGCCTTTGACCTTATTGTGCTTTACTTTATTACCTACCGACAAAAAATTTCCAACGCAGTCAAAGCAATTTATGTGCTAGGATAACATTTACTTCAGTACAAAAAAACTTGCTTTTTACAGCTCCTAGAATATATAATGCCATGCCACGATCCTTTAAAAATAAACCATTTTCAAGAATAAAGAGACAAGTCACTACATGGTTACTTCAATTAAGGGAAGACTTGTTCTTGACTTTAGTATAGTTGAATTGATTTGTTATCTGACTTGTTTTTAATTTGTTCATATATTGTTGTGTGTGTAAAAGAATGTAAATTATAAATTTTAAATTTCTTCAATAGGTGCAAGCACAAATCCTCGGAATTAATTGTACACCTAGGTTCATTGTAATTTCGATTTTCTTGCAAAAAAAAAAAATATATATATATATATATATATATATATATATATATATATATATATATATATATATATATATATTGAATCCTTACAAATTCAAACAAATTAAGTATTATTTTACTATATTTAATATCAAAATTAATATTACTTACATTAACAAATATATTAAATAAACTGAAGTCTCAAAATTGTTTTGTGTTCTAATTATATTTATGATGCTGTTTGATCAGTGAATTTAACTCTTTCCTTTGTATGAGACATTTTTCATGAATTTTATTATTGATTTTATTCTTGCCATTATTATTTAAGATATCAAATTTTGTAATCTACCCGGATAGTTTATCTTATCGTATATTTATTTCCTCTAAGGCTCCTTGTCTCACTAGAGAGTAAGTATTCAATTTCCTTTTTTTTAGGTTTGGGATTGGACGATTTACAACAGAAGAAGAAGTGGAGTATACAGCACGAAAATGCATTGATCATGTTACAAGACTGAGAGAAATGAGTCCTCTATGGGAGATGGTGCAAGAAGGTATAGATTTGAAGACCATAAAGTGGTCTCAGCACTAAGTAAACTTACTGTATTATATAAGATATAACTGAAAGATTTTGTATATAATGTAAATTAGTTCAGCAATACATTTATTTTATAGACATTGCTTTAAAAGTACATACTTTTAAAGCAAATATGTGTATATTATGTTATACATTTTTTTAAATTTTATGTATCGATTTTAAAATTACATACTGCACAACTAAACTGTGTTATTTATTCCAAGGTAGGTTTTTAAAAAATTTTACCTGCCCCACTAGTTATAAAAATAAATTTTTGCATAAACAAAAAACTATCCACACCTAAAATTTACATCTTTACCACCACTGTGCCACTTTAAATAAAAATTCAGCAGAATAACTAGCAATTTTGCGGGAATTTTTTTACATTAAAATAGACTCTGGTCATACAAGACTACAAGTCTAAAGAATTTCACAGGGGACATAGTTCTTAAATAAACTTTTAAATAATCGGTCAAGTGCAAGTTGAACTTGCGCAATAAGTGTTCCGTATGTTGATTGCTTTTAAAATAAAAAGTTTTGTTACAGAAGTATAAAATGATCAGTGACTTCACAAAACACACCCCAAATGAGTTTTCAACAAAGTTTGTTTCCAATCTGTACTAAAATCTGATGACCTTGGAATTTTTGTTTTTTTTATATACCAGGTAAATTATTAAAGGTAAGACACTCGTGATAATTTTCGTTCAATCTACACCCCATGGAGAATATTCCAGAATTTTTTCAAAATTTTTTGATAAGTACTTTTTGAGATAAGGCGGGGGACAGCGATTTTTCGCGATTTTTAAAAAATAATACAAAGAAAAGTGCGCGCAAGTATTACATTATATATATATATTTTTTACTCGTGTTTTCACAAGCTTTCATTTGACACCACACTCGATGACCTAGTAAAAAAATTTTTGTTTTCACTTCCGATTTCATCCCCCAAAACTAACCCCTTAAGTCAAAATTTAACTCTCAAAAACTACATGGCTCTGGTGAGGCCATATATTATTACCACATTTCAACTTTCTATGTAAAATAGTTTCGGAGAAAATCGGGTGTGACAGACAGACACCGAAGTGATCTTATAAGTGTTCCATACGGAACACTAAAAAGGAAAAGAAGAAAAATTGCGGTTCTTGGAATTAATATTTATCTCACTAACTTTCAGATATTTTGCATTCTACTGGTCAAGACATCTTCAGGGATTTTTACTCTTTAAGATTAGAATACTGAATAAACTCATAGACGTTAAGTACCTATACCTTACCGGGGTTCATCGAACTGTAATACACTGTAATGATCTTTTTCATGTGTGATGAAGTGTGTAAGCCAGTCTCTGTTGTTATGATATACATTTTGATTGATTCCCTTCGTTTAGATCATACCATTAAAGTAAGAGAAACTAAAGTTCTTGTTTCTACTTAAAATTTTTATAAACTACTTAAAAAATACCCCTTGCCTTGCTAGGAGTGGTGAGAGAGGTACTTTTATTTAGGAAATAATAAAAAATAATAGATGAATGTAAATACTGGCATTAAAAAGTGTCATTAGGGAAATCTTGTCTTTGAATATTACTAACATCATGACAAAAAAATGGTTAAAAAAACATATTCTGAAACTTTTTTTTTATAAAATATAGTATTACTAGCAGGACAGAAAATCCCTAGTACAACCAACTGCCTTTTTTTTGTATTGTATTTCTTTATTACTGGGTAGTACAGACGCTATAAGAATAAGAATATATATTTATTGTAATTAACGGTATAATTCTAAAAAGAATTTGCTAACAGCCTCGTTAATGTCTTGACAGTTTGATATGTTTTAAATGCCTGTAAGAATGTTCTTATTTTACATACTATTGTAACGTTACCACTCTTAAGAGTCATGATCAAAACAATGGCGAACACGAAAACAAACAATACACCTCCACATAACTAACACTACTTGGATGGATGGAAGAGGTAGTTATGGTTAACGATATGTGTTATTTTAATTGGAAATTAAATAATTAATTTTATTGTTTATGAATATGGGTACATGACAAGCTCTAAACATTAGTTTAAAAATAAAAATGTATAGTAAAAAATTATAAAATCGTTTTTAATCATGAAAAATTCAGTAACAACTTCTGTTTTGGTATATGGGGAGACTGTCAGTTGGCACCTCAATTGCTCACTTAAAAAAGGTAGACTAATTGATTATATGGGTATTACTTACCTCGGGTAAAAGTTCCTGTCTTATGGCAAGGTTTTTTATGTAATCGCCAAATTTTTGGTTGTATTTGGTGTACAAAAGATCATTTAAATTATCAAATATAAGTAAACACTCCATTTCTTATGATACTAAGTTTTGACAAGTGTAAAAGTTCATTCAATCTATTGCATCTTAACTGCGGTAACTTTATTTATTTTAAGCCAAAATATCACCACTTTCTATATTATTTTTTGATATTTTTCGCCAAGTCTTGTTGTTGACACTTGGATAACCTATAAAAGCCAGTGGGACGCTTTTCAAAATTTACCGGTTTCTCCAACCGCTGAATGACGGAAATGACATAAGTTTTCGGAATTAAACATTTATTTTAAAAATAGTTTCCTATAAAAGCGATTAACGTAAGTAGCTAATATTCAGTAAAACAAATTAACGTAAAATTGTAACATAAGCAGTTGATTATTTCAATTATTCTGCCGATTTAATAATTAACCGTTAACGCCACTCTAATACCCATCAGCTGGTTAGACCAAATGCCATGTTTTTCAAAACTCACTGTAAAGAAACCGGTCTTTATTCGGTGATTACTACACTAAAATACGAACACTAATGTTTACTTACATCCGAGGAGCTTGATGGAATTGAGCCCAATCATAGACATACAGGATGGACTGAGTGTTCCGTATCCCGCTGTGAAGTAAATATGGACGCAAAAGTGTGAGAGAGACAAAGCGAATGAGTGGCCAGTAGCTGTCTCTTTTTAGAATGCCGCTAAGGTACGGCGCTCTTAAAAATAATAGTTCTAAGTGTTCTATTTGAACTAAAATCGGGTACGGGGCTTTTCTCGCCTTGAATTCCGTCTCGGGGTACAGCGCTTTGTTTATTACAGGCCTACAGAAAAGAGACAGGTATCGGCCGCACAATCGCTTTGTCTCTTTCTAGAGAATGGTCAATTTTATGAAGTTAATGCTCAGTCCATCCTCTATGTCTATGGAGCCCGATGATTCTTTTTAGTGTTCCATACGGAACACATGGGATTACTTCGGTGTCTGTCTGTCTGTCAGTCACACTCGATTTTTTCTGAAACTATCTGGCCCAAAAAGGAAAAATTTCGCACAAATATAGAAATAGTTTTGAAAGTTAAATTTTGACTTAAGGAGTTAGTTTTGACGGGTGTAATCGGAAGTAAAAAAAATTACCAGGTCATCTAGTGGGGTGTCAAATGAAAGCTTGCGAAAACACGAGTTCAAAAACATATATGATGTACTACTTGTGCACACTTTTCTTTGTATTATTTTTAAAAGAAGACCCCTGTCCACCGTCCCTATCTCGAAAAGTACCGATCAGAAAATTTTGAAAAAAATCTGGAATCAAGAGTGATTGCAACTGCTTTACGTATTAAGTACCGAATGAAAATAATTCTACTTTATTTGTTTACAATTAAACAAATATTTAGTTAGTAAATATTTGTTTTAAACTTTTACCACTAGATTCTAGATTGCCTTAGATTGATTTATTGACTATGAGATAGCTAGGATGCTCTAATTATGATATATTATTAACTAAGAAAACACGTGAAAATACATACTGGATTTTAAAATGTCAGGGACTTAGTTACCTTAGCCTAGGTAAGGATTTTATTTTATTTTAAAAGCAATCACGGTATAGAACACTAATTGCGCAAATCTAACTTGCATTTGACCGGCTTTATATTTTCTTAGAATAAGTGGCCAAGAAATAAATCGTAATAAAAAAATAATAATAATAAAAAATAAGAAATCATGATAATGACATTAGAGCGTCTCAACTTGAAATAAATTTCTGACGTTTCGCTTACGATTGCACGAGGATTATTTAGGTCTTCGACATTGGAATTCTCATATATTTATATGAGTTGTGAAGAGACAATAGGAACAAAATTGGGTTGAATTTCACAATATTTTTCTATACTGATTCAAAAGGTTTTGCAGACGATTATTAAGATTTAATAGAAAGTTTAATGATTTAGTTTTAATAACTTTTTTTGACTTTCTATATGAAACCAATATGACAAGTTTTACCTTTACCTTTGTAATTTAATTACAATTGTAGAGTTGCACAAAAAACCGAGACTTACGTTAAATTAATTTTTCTTTCACATTTACAGACTTTGGACTAAATGTAAAATATTTGATTCTAAAAATGTTTTACAATTGTCGGGAAAGATCTTTTACCTAAACAATGGGGAAAATCCAAAGTTATTTCAATTCTATAGCCTGGCAAGGATTTTGATGCTCCAAGCAGCTTTAGACCTATTTCATTGCTTTGTCTGTCGTTAAGTTCTATGGGTGCTCGTCCTTGAAACGTATTGGGCCTCTGGTTGAACCGAGAATAATTCCTTAACAAATCCAGAAAAATCATGGCCAAATCGAGCGCGAAATATTTCAGAATTCATTGAAAAAAGAAATTACTTTTGAAAATCTACATGTTCAATGACTACTATCTTCTAAAAGCTATCAAAGCTATGCTGCAAAACTGTATCTACAGTATGTCTCCTGAGGGTAAAAAGGAGTAAGCCGCGGAATCAGAAAAATGGTTTGCTTCAAGGTAGTGTATTGGCATCCCTTCTCTTGAATATAAACACAACAATGATCAGTCCGTAAAAGCTTACGCAAAGCATTTGCTATACAGTAACGACTTAGCCATCACAGTGACAGACCGTGACTTCTATAAAATGGAGGGCAATTAATGCAAGCTTTGTGGAGTACGAGTATGTCGCAGAATTATAAAAATACTTACTTAGTCCAAAGCCTTTCTACCGTTAACTGTAAGGCTGGGGAAGTTTAGTTTTGCATTTTTGTCTCCATAGTTGTCTGTCTTGGGTTAAAGTTCGTATTTCGCTCCATGCCATTCCTTTCCCCTCTATTTCTTCTCTGATTTTGCCCCGGCACTCGCGTTTCGAACACTGTTTTGGTGAGTCTATCGTCCAGCATTTGACACACATTTCCAAACCATCTGAGCTGTCCCTCTATATTTTTCTCGTTGATGGGTTCGATTTGTAAGTTTCGTCTGAATGTTTTATTTCTCATTTTGTCTCTTCTGCTCTTGTTTTCGATTTTTCTCAGGAAACTCATTTCCACTGCGTTGGTACGGGATTCTTGTCTTTTAGTTAGTGTCCATGACTCACTACTGTACATAAGTGTTGGTCTGACCACTTTTTCCACAACCTCCGTTTTGATATTTTTCGGTACTTCTGTTTTTCCTAGAAATGTAATCTTTATTGCATTGAATATTTCTCCCGCTTTTCCCACTCTTTCGTTTATTCATTTATTTTCCTGTCCATTATCCCGTTCTATGGTGTTTGATATTATCATGGTTTTTGTTTTTTGTATACTAATTTTCATGTTTATCTTCTCCAACTCTTCTTTTACTACTTCAGAGTTGTATTGATAATTTTTCCCGGCATCTTCTATCAAGGCCATGTCATCTGCAAATATTAGTTTATTCGGTTGTGTGGGTCTCTTTCGCCGGTACCCTATTATCAACTTTTTCATCTTTTTCTTGGTTTTCTTCAATGCATCATCCAGTACCGTTATATACAGAAGTGGGCACACACATCCTTATTTGACCCTCTGTCTTGTTTCGAATTCTTTTGATTCTTTATTGTTTGTTCTAGCTATGTTCGTATTTCCCTTGTACATATCTTTTAATACTTCTCTAATGCTTCTGTTTACTCCTCTTACTCTCAGCGTCTCTCACACGTCCTTCCTTTGCACTCTATCGAAGGCTTTCTCCATGTCTATGAAGCATACTTGTGCTCGTCTGTTCTCGATTAATATCTTTTTACTCATTTGTCTTATCGTAAATATAAGATCTTGTGTACTTCTGTTCTTTCTAAATCCGCATTGTATGTCTTCCAGCGTTGACTCTATTTTGTTCCTTATTTTTTTTTCTACTATTCTTGCCTAGTTTTATTCTTCTTATTGCTTCCTCCACTTGCTCCCCGCTTATAGTCTCCATTTCCTCTTCGTCCATCGCGACCTCCCCCTCTTCTTCCTGATGTCCCACTATGTCGATAGCTGTTAGGTCTTCAAAATATTCTCTCCATCGTTCCATTATTTTTGTTATTATGTCGCACTCTTTATCTTTCATTTTCGGCATGCTATATTCTTTTCTCTGTCTGAGCTGTTTTAATGTACCATAGAATAGTTTTTGGTTCTCTCTGTAGTTTTCTGTTATTCTGCTGCTAAATTCCTCCCATGATTTGTCTTTTGCCTTCTGTATTGCGGCTTTAACCTCTCTCTGTATACTTCATAATCTTCGGCTCTTCTTGTGCTCACATATTTTTTCTACTTTTCTTTTTTGTTTTTTTCCTGTTTTCGAATATCATCCGTCCACCATTTAGTTCTTTTTGTGTTGTTATTTGGTATTTTCGTTTTACCGCAGCTTCTTTCCGCTGCATACAATATACTGTTCCTAAGATATTCTCACTTGTCCTCTATGTTTGCACTGTTTGTCCAGTTTTTCAATTTCTTTTCGAGGATTACTTGGTACACCTTTTGTGTTTTTTCTGCCTTAGTTTGATGCTCTTAATTTTTTCATTTACTTTCTTCCTTCTCCTTTCATTTTCCTCCTCTTTCATTCTTTTCATTTTCATTATTACTAGGTAGGGATCACTTTCGATCTCTCTGCTCTCTTTACTTTTACATCTTTTATTCTTTTCCATTTGCTTCTACTCAGTCGGAAGTAATCAATAATTGATCTCTCGTTCCTCGTCTCGAAAACTCTTGTGTACTTGTGTATGTCTTTGTGTTTGCTATGGTTAGGTCGTTTTCTATACTTAGTTCTATTATTCTTTCCCCATTATTATTAAGGGTTTCTTCTCCTTCTCTGCTCATATATTGTTCTATTCCCCCATTTTTGTTTCCCACTCGGCCATTCAAATCTCCCATTATCAATATTTGTTCGCCACTGCCATCTACCTGTCTCTGCAGCTTTACGAAAAATTTATCCTTTTCTTCCTTTCTTGCGTCTTCGTTTTCTCCATACGCTGTTATTATTGTCCATATTTCTTCATCCGCCAGTTTTAGCCCTGTTACTGTTAGCATTCTTTCGTTCTCATACTCTTCCTGTATCACATCCTTCAGCATGTTTGGGGCAATTATCAATCCGACTCCTTTTCTTGCTCCTTCTTTCTCAGTCACCCCCGACCAGAGCATCCAATAGCCTTTATGTATTTTCTTAATCCCTTTTCCCCTCTTCTTTGTTTCCGTAATTCCCAGTATATCCATTTCTTGTTTTATCATTTCTTCCACTAGATCTTCCTCTTGTCCCATGATACTTCTCACGTTCCATGTCCCTATCTTGACTTCAACATTCTTTCGCCTATTTTCCTGTTTTTCTGATTCCATTTAGCCGTTTTTCCTCTTTCTCTCATCCCATCATGTTCTTTCATACATTCATGTTCCTTCTCTTGTTGCTGTCTTTCACCAAATTCGTCTTTGTTCCCCCACTCCGTCCGTCAGTTTTTTGTCAATGGCGACGAGTATGTTGGGTGCATCAAAACTTCTTAACCGAGCTCTTTTAATTTTTACCTGGCCGTCAAAAATATGTGTGATTTGCGTAGCTTTACCATGCATTGCCACGATCTTTTTCGCACATTATTGTCTTACGTGGTCCATTTTTCATCACCTATAACGAGACGTTTTACGAATGAATCCATATTGTTCAGTTTCAACAATATTTCGAAAGTAGAAACTCCATCAATTAAATTTGTCACCGTTAAGTTATATGACCCCAAACGTCGAGCTTTTTTTATCATGCCTTCTCCAAATCTCCAAAGTTCTCAACGGAGGGCTCTTTTACCTGGGGCCTTCAGCATGCTATGCTGCAGTGAATCAAGAGCTGATGCGATGGTATCATATTGGGCGATACGTCGTGAGATCTGGGCATCTACCATCTAATTTGTTCTTTAAATCGTCCTTTACTACCGGCAGAATGTACCGGGGGTGATAGTCTATTCCGCAATTTTACAAAACCCTCCAACTTTTATTAAGTATGTCATATACTAATTTCTAATGGTTTTCGATTTATATTGAATTTTTCAATTTTCACCGTTGTTTTTAATACACTTACGCTATTGTGAAAACCTAAACAAATAGTTAATAATAATTGTGATATAGTTTAACTTATCTAATGATTAATTATTATGACGTAATAAATGTTCAAAAATACGCCCGTCTACTTGAATACACATGTTTAGTCGTTTTACTATATTTTCCTTTACTTTCCTTAGCATAAAGAGCGTTATTGTCCCGCATCCCGTATCCTATTTTCCATATCTACTTGTGTTGTAGGGGGATTCATATAAACACGATCTTTAATGTAGCCCCCACAAAAAGAAGTCTAAAGGTGTTAAGTCACATGATCGAAGGGACCACTGAATGAATCCATCCCTACCGATCCATTTTTGTGGGTAACCATCGTTTAAAAATTCCCGAATTTCCCGGTGTTAATGAGCAGGAGCTCCGTCTTGTTGAATCCACATTTGTTTCCTTTCAAAGTTATCAACTTCTTCAAGAAGCTGGGGTAATTCGTAGAACTGAAAGCTGCGCTGCAACAAATGAGGAACGGTAGATGCATGGGCAAAGATCGGATAAGCAGTGCCATGTTAAAGACAGGATGTGAATTGCTGCTCGAAAGTATACGAATTTTACTTGATAAGTGTCTAATGCAAGCAAGAATCCCAGATAGCTGGCAAAAGGCAGAAATTATCTTATCGTACAAAAAAGGGAATCGAGATAACATAGAAAACTATCGACCCATCAGTTTTTTCTCCCATTTATATAAGCTACTGACTAATATAATAACAAACAGACTATCAAACAGGTTAGATCAATATTAGCCCTTCGAACAAACAGGTTTCAGGAAAGGTTATAATACCCTCGACCATCTTCAGACACTTCGTACTCTCATCGAGAAGTGTACAGAATACAATATATCTGTATTCGTGGCCTTCGTTGACTACCGTAAGGCTTTTGATTTAATAGAAGCTCGGCAATTCTGAAAGCTATGGATAATGCATGGATAAACTCTAGATACTCAAACCTAATTAAATATATATGATCATGCATCGCTGCAAATAACCATTGACGAGAACACAAGGGCCGATAATATCCGTACCGAAAGGGGAGTATGTCAAGGGGACACAATTTCACCCAAACTATTCACCTTAGCGCTGCACAGTGCGAAATTTCTTGAGTTTACCGGAACTTAATTATTTAAACCAGTAAAACAGTTCTATTTGTTGGTTTTTTAAAATTTTTAATAAAAATTAATGCGTTTTATTTAAAGTTTTTCAGTTTATTTGTGTTTTTTATTATAGAACAATTAAAAAAAACATACATTTTGTAACAACATTTTGAACATCTATTCAGAACAAGACTAATTGCAATCGTCTGAAGACTCGCAATCATTACATGGGTCTGCAAATCTTTCTAACAACTTTAAAACTTCTGGCGTAACTTCACTATGCTTGGTTTTGGGTGCTTTACGAAGACTAGCGATGTACGGATCCGATGAAATAAGCAGTCGATTAAATAAATCCGTATTTGTGTCAATTCGGGATGTTTTTCTAGTAAAAAGTTCGCGATATTTTCTGCAGTCTTTGTTTCTTGCCTCCTGAGCTTCTTCAGAAAATTGTCCGATCGATCGGAAGAATGCAAGAGGCTATAATATCCTTTCCATGACAAAGGACTTTATGCATACTTACGGGCATTGAGTACCAGAAATATTCTTTCAAATACAATTCCAAAGTTTCTCTTGTATATTCGCCAACTTTTCTGAATCAATTTTAAGACCACAATTTAGGCACTCTAACAGCACATGAAAACGCTTGATCAAATCTAAATTAACGCCAGTTATTTCGGAAGACTTTTCGGCATTTCTAAAGAATTTCCTCGCGGTATTACCATCGTTTGTGTTTCCGGTCTGCTGTTTTGGCATATCTATAAGCAAGCCAAGCTCCTCTTTGAATTTTTGTTGAATGTATTTTTTCTTCCCTGCAACTTTTTTTTTATTTTCTGCTCCACGAGCTTGCCATGCCTTAATATCCAGTTTGTACGATATTTGTAAAATATATTCCAAAAAACTTATCCATGCATGGAGGGGTGATAGTCCAAGGGATAAAAAGGATTCATTTATATTTTTTTGAGGTATATCGCAGATGTTGTTTATTTCACTAGGTTTAGCCCCACATAAGTAGCATCTTTGTTTACTTCTGAGGTAATTACACTGACTGTTTCTTTGGCAAAAACGAACTTAATGGGGCGACAGTACCGCGTGGAAGAAGAAAGCAGGGTTTTTCCAAATTACTGACTGATTATCACCATTATCATTTACGGAGCACATTTGGATTGGTACTATTGATACACTAAACATACTATCATCAGAGCTATGTTTGTCCATATACTTTTGTCGATAATTAACTTGTTCCGCCCCATCACAATCCCACTTTACGATAATATTTAGTGCTTTAACGTTTGATAAAGTTCTAAGAATCCCCTGTACAAAGTCTTGCTACGGTATGATTTATAAGCGACTGAACTGATACTTCAGCTGAAACTTCAGTTATTATTATGTCCTTTGGATAGCACAACCTCTTTGCCTCTTTTACAACATAATAAGGTGGATACAAAGTGCAACGGTGATTTTTTGCTTGATCTCGAACAATGTTGTACTGATTTGACGATAAGTTTGCATCAAGTAGCGCCAGAGTCTGGTCTGGAGTTTATTTTCGTGGGCTGTTTGAAGAAGACATGCGAGCCTTCTTGATTTTGCTACCCCTTTCTGGAGAACTAGATGCCAGTTCCTTGATAATCGCTGCAGAGTTTCGTTTTCCAGATTGGTATAGCTTTGTTGCAGTTGCTTTGGCTAACTCGTCTTGACTACCGGACTTCAAAAGATGATGCACTTTTCTGTTTTGCACTTTAGGATGACAATCCCTAAATTCTTTTTTAGGTCTGCCTGCATTGGTCCTCGATCTACTAGGCAATGCATCCCTTACAGCATTTGAAAATTTTACATTAGCCAAATTTTACACAGCCATGATGCTAAATTTCGACTGGATTCCCTCCACCTTTTTTGTATTTTACAAACCAACGCACGAAGAGTTGCCTTTAAACTGCAAAGAGCGTCAGATGTTAGCATTGGTGAGCCTATTTTTTCCAAAACAAAACCAATGATGGCGTCCGATGTCGGTTCTTCCTTCCACTTTTGGAATATGCAGTTATATGAAATTTGCAAAGTCATTCTGGAAAATGTTTAATTTAAAAGAAGATCGCAAAATATCGCAGATCTTTTGTGTTTCCAACAGAGGAAAAAAAACCTTTCATATTTTGTGCGCTGAAGTTAAAAATGTAAATTTTACTTACTTCTTAAAAATCACTTTTTTCACGAACAAATCACACACGAGTAAGAAAAGATTTTGCAATTATTTAAATGCCAATAATTGACAATTCTCTTATAAAGTAAATGAAGAAAAAATCATGGCCTACTGACTTGCCGTTTGTATGTACCACTCTATTAACTTAAACAAATCGAATAGCTTTCTGTAGGCAAAAAGTATGATTGAATAAGTAATGCAACTTTCAGGTGCATTTTGCAGTTGTTTCACAGGGTTAATCCCCAAACTGAGTATGAGGTTTTAGAGGTGGGATATTAACCTACCAAAATAATGAATAATCTTATGCATTTTAAGTATTTCAAAAATTGAATGAAGTTCCGCTAAACTTTCTAAATTTCGCACTGTGCGCTGGAAGATGTGTTTAAAATTCTGAACTGGCATGACAAGAGAATTAACATAGATGTCGTACGACTCAACCACTTAAGGTTCGCAGATAACATTGTCATTATTAGCGAGACAACAGAGGAACTTCGAATCATGTTGCAAAAACTCCATGAGTTGCTTAAAGGTTGGACTAGAAATTAACACAAATAAAACCAAAATAATGAGTCCCCGAGACATAGATGTGACTGACACAAGAAATAATTGGGAAAAGAGAACGAAGATGCGGAAATCTCCAGACGAACAAGCCGTAGATGGCAGCGTTGGGTAAATTGGCACATATAACGAAGTCATCAGTTATCCCAATAAATCTTAAAAGGAAAGTCTTGAATAGTTGTATTATGGTCTAGAAACTGCGGCATTAACTTACAAGTCTGCTAACAAGCTCCAAATCATTCAAAGAGCAATGGAAAGAGCCATGCTTGAAATAAGCCTTAGAGACGGAATCAGAAACCAAGATATCAGAGCAAGAACAAAGTACCAGATGTAGGGTAGACTGGGTACCGTTAAAACAATTTAGCTTATATCGTCCATAGTATTGCCATTAATAAACCGAGCGAGGATAGAGATATGTTAAATACAATAGCGTGTTTCCATCTACTAATGGGCAGTACCATTTGAGTACCCGGTGTTTTATTTTTAGTATAAGATCCAATAAAAAAAAAAACTGATTTGTTTTAACCGTCCCTATACCAGGAGAGGTTGAAACAGTAATTGCGATCAGTTGAAACACATGCAAATAATACAAAATATAATCTTATAACATGTTTTATTTATTGTTTATTTCAATTTTAATAGTAATTGTGGCACCGTTTAACAATATAAATCAGTCATCAATGTTTAAAGATACAACTTAACCATATTTATAATCAGCCATCAATGTTTTTAAAGTGCACAACTTAAAATGTATGTTTATAATCAGTCGTCTCTGACAATATGACTACTTAACAATTATGTACTTATCAAAAGTAATATAAATCAACAGCATTTTTTTAAAAACCAAACGAACTAAATTTATAGCACTTCGACTAGAAAGATAATTTGAGAACAAACTAAAAGAAAATATGTCTATTAACAATGCTATTGATTTTGATTAGTAATAAATCAAACAAAAATAGTTAATTATAAATTCTAGTTTTGGGATCATTCACAGTCACAATTGTGGCAAACATAGCTAAGACACCTTCTGTGCACTCTTCGTAAGCCCACAGCTTACAATTTGTGCATTGTATCCACTTTTTCTCTGGGTCTGCTCTCTGAATATTGTGACATACAAACAAGGCAGTAGCACTACTCCTCTTCTGATGATGATCCCTGTTGTGTATTAGTTTTCTTCCTTTTTGTGGTATTTCCTCCATCCAATCTTTTTTTAACTTACTTAGCTTTGGTCCGTTTTAATCTGTTTTCATGCTCCTCTTCTTTCTCTGATGTATCACTGTAAATTATAGACTTCTTGGTTTTACGCCCTCTGTTTGTTTTCCTTGTATTGCTTCCGGCGTAAATACAAGTGGAGCACTAGAACACACTTCATTTTCAGGTCGATTTGTCAACGGAGGAATTAGTTGAGCACTTGTAGACAGTTTGGGCGAAATTTGCTGAATACTAATACTACTGTGACGTCTGGGTGATGTAGTCAAAGTTTTTTTTTATGGGTCTAACACATGTGCTGCAGGGAAGTCCCTAAAGCGCTACAGGAGCGATACGTGTGCGGACAAAGCGATTCACGTTGTTCTTGAATCGCTGTAAATTGTACTCGGTGGGAAAAAACAGTCCTGGGCAAATTATTCCAAAGGGATGATGTTCTCCATATAACAGACTGCTTGAAAAACGTTGACGAGGAGTAACAAGCTGAACCTCATACGGATGTGAAGTATCAGCGCGACGTGTATTTCTAACATGCACCGCTCCAGGAGGAATTAAACGGGCCACATCCTCCGAACACTTTCCATGAAAGGCTTAAGTCGCCAACCGTTCTTCGATGTTTCAGCGAATCAAGGCCGCCGGTCAGTTCCGGTCTCCAATCAGACGAACAGAATAGAATCCAACAAATGCAGTGTATGTTTGGGAGCGGAGCCCCAAACATGGGAGCAGTATTCCATAGTTGGTCGAATTTGTAAAGAATTAACAGTTGTTGTGTTCTGGTTCGAAATAATATTCCCAACTTTTGAGAAGGTCTCCTTGCTATGCCGAAAACATGCTCATGCCAGGACATATTTGCTCCCAAATTAACTCTCAACAAATTGAGTGACGATGTTAGAGGAATGGAATGCCCCGCCATAACTATGTCGGGTTCAGCAACGTTAACTTTTTTAGAAAAAACTGCCTGGGTTTTTGTAGCGTTAAATTCCACTTGGTTACTGTCAGCCCAAGATAGAATTTCTTCCAGGTCTTTGTTAAGTTGAACTACTTCCCGCCGTCTGCGGACACTCGCCTGAGCAGCCGATGTCCGAGCTTTCAAAGCGAATGAAGAGATAAGCGTACTGTCATCTACAAAGCTGTAGATTGGATTTCCGGTCTTTTCCAGCAGATCGTTAATGAAAATGAGAAAGAGAGTAGGAGATAGTATGGAGCCTTGGAGCACACCGGCGTTGATAGTGAAGGTGTTAGAAAGAAATCCGTCGACCGCCACTCGTAAAGAACGCTCACTGAGGAAATATAAGAGCCACAAACAAAACCTTTCAGACATACCATAAGAGCGTAACTTAACCAACAGTCCATCCTGCCAAATACGGTCGAATGCCTTGGACATGTCAAGAGCAACCGCTCGAGATTCTCCAAAGTGTTGAATTGCGTTGTTCCAAACATGTGTTACATAAGTCAGAAATCTCCTGTTGATCTACAATAATGTTTTCTTGTTCAGTTCTTGGGACTGGTCAACTCTGTCGAATATTCATAGCCTGTTGTTGAGTAATAAGAGCTGCCGGTACATTAGAGGGCTCCGCTCACTCTACTGGTGGTTCGTTAATTATAGAAAGCGATGGTGGTGGCGCTTCATCTTCGGGTATGCTAGTATTCCGAATAGGAACAACCTTTACCTCTGTTGTATTTCCGGGGTTTGGCCTATCTGTCACACATGCAGGAGCAATATCGACCTTAGTAAACAAATTCCGATTACATGGGTAAATTCCAATTTTTGCGAAAGCCAGCTTGAATGTTTGATTGTGGCATAGCAGACGCTACAATCCCTGGAATGTCATAAATTGACATTGTCTTTCCTGGGTGGCTTCACATCCATGCATGACAGGCCGAATTTAGAGCTTTCTTCAAAGAGCCGTGTGCCGTATCGATCAAGCGGTTGGAGTCCGTGAGAACAGTGGGGAGGGAAAGATAGTAAGACAATGCCATTTTTCTTGCAAAAGTTCAGTGCGTTAATATGAATGTGTGTGGAGTGGTTATCGAGCACAAGTAACAGCTTATGTGAAGGAGATACATTTGTATGTTTTTTGAAGTGTTCCAGGAAATGAATAAATGTTTCATCCTGCATCCAGCCAGAGGAGTTTGCAGTTGCAGTTGCAGTCCATCCCTGTTAAAATGGTCTTGGTAATGGACTCGCAGGAAGACGAAAAATGGAGGAATTATATTTCCGATGGCGTTAGCCACAAACCCTACTGTGTGCCCCTTTCTGTTGAAGTTGCTGAACCTACTTGACAAGCCGAACGCCTAGCTACCACACTGACTGGCTTTTGGACTGTGGTTATGGCTGTTTCATCAGTATTACGTATATCTTGTGGCTCAAACTTATGATGGTCCATGACAATGGTCAAATTGTCGTAGAAAGCATCTACGTTATTTTTGTTAAAGCTAACCGCCCTTGAAAGGCTTATAGCTTGCGCTGCGCGTACACACAGTTCATGGTTTCTTCTCATAAACATCCGAAACCATTCTTCACCACCCATCTTGTTGCCATCCCAAGTTCGAGGTCGTGATAAGTTAGGGTAAATCCGGGGTATGTGCCCAACTTTTTTTATTTTACTCATACCTCTTAACATACAAATAATACGCACATGATTTTCATATGTGCACTAACTTTGGTACTTCATTTAATCACCTCGTACTACTTTTTGTAGACTAGTCAATAAATAAACCGTATATTTTGAGTTTAAAATAAAACTGCATAACGGGATTGATGCCTCGTATGCCATATATATGCCCCAGACCTAATTTTTTGGAGGGGATAGATGCCCTTTGCAAGAAAACAAACATTTTGAATATATGTTTGAATCAACATTATTATTTATTAAATATATATATATATATATATATATATATATATATATATATATATATATATATATATATATATATATATAAAGGGTGATTCATTTAGAGGTACTTTTTTTTAAATAAAAAAAAAATGAATAAAAACAATTTTATTTTATAATCTTTATTATCATATAAAAGAACCATTCTTTACAATTATTTCTTAAAGATAATTTCTTTCAAATGTTGTCCTTGACTACGGTTAACAACGTCCATTCTGAAGTTCCAATTTTCAATGACGCGTGTGAGTATTTCGAGTGGTATTTGGCCAATGACTCGAGTAATATTGGCCTCCAATGCCTCAATTGTAGCTGGCTTATCCATGTAGACTTTGGACTTTACATAGCCCCAAAGGAAAAAGTCAAGAGGTGTGATGTCTGTCACATGATCTAGCCGGCCAATTCACTGATCCAAAACGTGAAATGATCTGTTCGCCGAATTGCTCTCGCAGTAAAGCCATGGTTTCACGTGCTGTATGGCAAGTGGCGCCATCTTGTTGGAACCAAATTTCGTCGAGACCACGGGCTTCAATTTCTGGCATCAAATAGTCTGTTATCATGGCGCGATAACGGTCACCATTCACAGTAACATTCCGGCCGGCCTCTGTTTTGAAGAAATATGGACCGATTATTCCACCGGCCCATAAACCATACCAAACAGTTGTTTTTTTCTGGATTTAATGGCAGCTCTTGAACCTGTTCAGGTTGTTCATCACCCCAAATACGGGCATTTTGTTTATTCACGAACCCATTAAGCCAAAAATGGGCCTCATTGGTGAACAAAATTTTTCTCGAAAACAGTGGATCTTCTGCAAGCTTGTCAAGAGCCCACGACTAAAACGGAAACGATTCGGAAGGTCGGTCGGTTTCAGTTGTTGCACTAGTTGAATTTTGTATGCTTTTAAAGAAAGATCCTTACGTAAAATACGCCAAGTTGTTGAATATGACAGGCCAAGCTGTTGAGAACGGCGACGAATCGACACTTCACGGTCTTCGCGTACACTCTCCGCTACCGCCCCTATATTTTCTTCACTCCGTGCTGGATGTGGTCTATTCGGTCGAGCATTATCCAATAATGAAAATTGGGTCTCAAACTTATTGATGGTAGAGCGAATTGTGCGTTCGGTAGGCCGATTATGTGGACCATAAGTTGCTCTAAGCGCCCGATACACATTCCTCGTAGAACGCCCATTTTCGTAATAAAGTTGAACAATTTGTAGACGCTGTGCCGGGCTAAGTCTTTCCATTATGAATTGTCAAACACTACTGAACAGGAATGCCACTTCAGTTGACACGACGCATGCGCAATCTGCAATTAAATCCCCATCACAAAAAGTACCTCTAAATGAATCACCCTTTATATATATATATATATATATATATATATATATATATATATATATATATATATATATATATATATATATATATACATTCTTTTTAGCTATTTTTTTCAATTATTTAAGATGATGTTACTAGTTTACTAAACATGGACAAAAATAAACATATTAATTAAAAACACTAGGTATAGAGATCAATCATCTTAGGTACAAAAATATAATCGTCTTAAAAACTATTTAGCCATTTTGGTGGCAATAATCTGCATTCGCCCACATTTGTTGCAATAATTGCAATATAATGTGCATGTTTCGTGGAGCCACTTGTGGCACATAACACAACGGATCCAATCTACTTTGGATTTGGTGTTACTATAATAGTCAAGACATTCCACGCAATGATCCTTATCTAGATTCTTATCATCTACTCCATCATTTTCATCATTAGAACTATATATTAAAGCAGGCTTTGCCTTTTTGAATGTTTCTTTGGTTTTGGAATAAGTTTCGTCGTGTTTTTTGGTTCTTTGTCTTTTGTTTTTTTTATTTCTTCAACTTCAAAACTACTGTTCTCATTCTCTTTGTTATCGTCTTCACTAGAACTGTAAAATTTCATAGCTGTTCGCTTCCTCAGTTTTCTTTTAATTTTCTCTTTATCTTTTCTTTGTTTTTCAGTGCTATTCTTTTTGTTGTTTTCTTTTTCATTTTTATCACTTTCAATACTATCCTCAGTAATATCTGTATCGCTTGACTTATAATCACTTGAATTATTTCTTTTTTGCTTCTTAGCTTTAGTTCTTTTCAAATCAACTTTTTCTTTAACTTTTTACTGATCTTTTTTGCTTCTCACTGGTATGCCTTGTTCTAGCTTATGAATATGTGTGACCAGTCGACGTTCATTTTCAAATCCAAGAGTTGGATGTTTTTCTAAAAAAATTGTAGGTATTAGTTAGGCAAAATAAAAAAAAATTACTACCTGCCCATAATTATACGAGGTAGGTAAGTATTCTCAATCCGAAGCAATATTATTATAAATGCACACGTGCAATCATAAAAGTAGGTACCTACCTAATGGTATTATTTTCTTATTTTGTGTAGCAAACCGCCGACGTAACGTCCTAGATGGTATTCCGTGTCTTTTTGCTATATCATTGACGCTAAGTCGTTTATCTTGCATTTCTGCTATTGCTGCAGCCAATGTGTCCTCGGTCCAAGTAATGACACGCGGTTGGACGTCGGCTTTACGCTTGTATTTACGGGGCATTTCCAATCTGAATCATATAACATACACTTAAGTACGGCAAGGGATAGATGCCCTTAAAGCCAGCATGCATTAAGGTGAAGTAGGGATAGACGCTCTTAGGGGCGACTATCCCAAAACATATCGGGGCATATATCCCTTTTCACAGGAATAGATACCTTCGAAAAAAAATGGTAAATACGTTTATTTTATCCTAAAAATGTAATTAATAATAATCTACATACCCTACTCCTTATTCAGAAGTAAAAATAAAATAAACTTACATGTTAACTCCAAAATTATAAGGGGCTGACAATCATCCACAAAGTAAAATCTCGACTGTTTGGCTCGTCACTGTCATTAGCGCTCCTACGCACAATCGCACGCACCAACGCTTTGTGGCAGATTGAAGTGAGGGAGGGGCACGTTCGTATTATAACGCATTCTTTTGTTTACGCGTCTTACATTTCACACAAATGTAATGAGGCGTCTATCCCGCCGGAGCGTATATCCCGGATTTACACTATATTTGATGGTTAGTTCGTACGCCAATTTTTTTACGTCCTGAGATAGGTCGAAATATATATCTGCGCATCGAATCAAATATTTAGAAAGTTCTCGCTCTTGCTCTTCGTTAAAAACTCGATTGTGTGCTTTATACCCCACGTCTTGATTTTCTCGTCGCCAGATGCATCTCGCTTTCGTATATATCTTAGAAGTGAACAGTGTTTTACTTCATTCTTCTTCGCTGCTTTTCGCAAAGAATCTCCTGCTTTTACCTTCCCATAGGCATCTTCATACCTCGATAAGTCAACCTGCTCCCTCGAAGTCTTTCTTGCACATACCCTCGGCATCTATAAAACAAGAAAATTAAATAAATATATTGTTTCAACTGTACCCATAAAAAATGTTTCAAGCGACCCCAAACCCCCCATTAGGTACAAATCAGTTTATAGTAACGGTGACAATAATTTCACTTTAAAACTAATCACGCTACATATTCTACAAGCTTCATGTCAAATACAAAAAAAACACTCAATACGCTCATTTTAATAAAAGCTACTCGTATAATAATTGCAAAAATCTTCGAACAAAAATACTTACTTTTGCTTATCAAAACACAATAGGGCCTCCTATAAATAAATGGGCGCGCTGTGAGGGACGCAGCACTGAAGTTCGTGTTCGGATTTGTTGTCCGGGCATGGAAGGTTTTGGAAGAGGTATTCAGGAGTGGATGAACATAGGCCGCGAAAAAAGAAGAAAAAACTATTTGACCGCCAAAATGGTGAAGATTTATTTCGTCGAAAGTTGTGAATTGAACTGGGACTGATAGCTACTGCTTTAAGTATTAGGTACCGAGACAAAATAATTTTATTTTATTTGTTTATAATTAAACAAATACTTAGGTAGTAAATATTTGTTTTAAAAACTTTTACCACTAAATTCTAGATTGAGTTAGATTGATTTATTGGCTATTAGGTAGCTGAGATGCTATAACTATTATACTACTATTATATCTATTGAGTAAAGAAAAAAACGAAAATACATATTGGATATTAAGATATATACATGTCACATGGAACTTTTTGTCTTATTCTGGTTGGTCTGACTAGCCTGCTGAGTCAGTATCTAACTAGATATGTTTGTAATCTGAGCCTTTAATTTTCTACTGAAAGCTCATTTGAGGTGTGTTTTGTGAAGTAACTGATCATTTTATACTTCCGTAACAAAAAATTTTATTTTAAAGACAATCATAGTAACGAATACTAATTGCGGAAGTCCAACTTACACTTGACCGGTTGTTTTAATTTTTTTAGTAGTGAATATGACAATCAGACTTGTATCTCTTTCAACAGATTTTTTGTGAAATCGTAAATCAAATAATTTTCAATCAATTTCAGTCTCGAAAAATGCTGGCTAGACACCATACTAATTGGTATAATACAAAATATAGCATTATTGATATAGATAAATTAAGAAAAAAAGTTAAACAAGGCACAAAGGTATTCAAATTTTTATTGACTTGAACTCAGCATTGTTAGGAAACAGATAACGAAAAATTAGTAACAAATTAAATAATAAGGGAAGTTTTGTAACAAATCCAAATGATAACACGTAGGCTGAAAAGTTTTTGGTCTGTAGTACCACCCTTCAAATGATACGGGTCAAAATTTCATGATATTTCGACGACTAGTTTACAAATTACAGTGGTTTTAGTGTCGCTACTTTTGATATTTTGAAAACAATGGGAAAATCGAATTTCGTGTGTTGATTAAACACTGTTTTTTGATAGGAAAAAATACCGTTCAAGCAAAGCAATGGCTTGATAAATGTTACGGGGACTCTACCCCTGGAAAATCACTCCTCATTTATTGGTGTGCTGAATTTAAATTCGGTCGTACAGATACAAATGATGCTGAATGCTCTGGCTACCCAAATAAGATGGTTACACCGGAAAACATAAAAAAATCCACAAAATTGCTTTGGATGACGGTAAAGTGAAATTGCGTGAGATAGCTGGCACCCTAAAGATATCAAAAGAACATGTTGGTCATATTTTGCATGAACATTTGGGCATGAGAAAGCTCTGTGAGAAATGGATACCGCGTTTGCTCACAGTGGGCCAAAAACAACAACGTGTTGATGATTCTGAGCGCTGTTCGGCCTGTTTAAGTGCAATAAAAAGGATTTTTTCATGCGATATGTGATAATAGATGAAACATGGATCCACCACTACACACCGAAATCAAAACGAGAGTCAGAGTGGACAGCAGCCGGTGAAAGCCGCCCGAAGCGACCAAAGAGACAACAGTTGGCTGAGAAGTTTTTGGTCTTTGTATTTTGGGATGCGCATGGAATAAGGGAAAAATCATCAATAGCGAATATTATATAAAATTATTGGTGCGTTTGAAGGCAAAATTTGCAAAAAAAGACCCTAAATGAACAAGAAAAAAGTGCTCTTTCATCAAGACAACGCACCGTGTCACAAGTCAATGGTTACGATAGCAAAATTGCATGAATTGAAGTTTGAATTACTTCCTCATCCAACGGATTCTCCAGATTTGGCCCCCAGCAACTATTATCTATTCGCAGACCTCAAAAAAATGCTTGCGGAAAAGTGAAAGGCATAGAAATGTTAAAAAAGCGTTGGACTGATTGTATCGCTAGGAGACTATATTGCTGAATAAAGTTGAATTTTGCAAAAAAAAAAATGTGTTTTGAGTAGCTAGACCAAAAACTTACCAGCCTACGTGTTAACCCAATGAACTAGAATATAATATATAATATATATATATATATATATATATATATATATATATATATATATATATATATATATATATATATATATATATATATATATATATATATGTATATATACAGTCCCTGGCCAAATTATTAGACGCACTGCAAGATTTCATGTAAAATATTAATTACCGAGTGATATTGTACCGTTTTATTATTTTAAATTGATTTGTTTTTTATTTTTATATTATCCAATCAATTACCTATTTATTTGACATAAATAAAACAGCATTAATTTAGAAAAGCATAAGTTTATTAAGTTTTAAAGAAAAGTGAAATTAATGTTAGTAAAAGTCAATATTTAGTTGAGCCACCTTTAGCCGCTATCAAAGCTTTAATTCTGCGCGGCATGCTATCAATGCAAGATTGTACTGTCTCCTGCATTTGAGGATGATGATTCCACACATGAATAATCTTTTCTAGGAGCTGGGTTTTCTTGGTAATCACATCTTTAGCCACTTCTCTTTTCATCAGCTCCTACACATTTTCAATGGGGTTCAATCCAACAGAGGGATATTTTTTTCTGCCAAAAAAGCTTTAACAGACCGAGCAGTGTGGCAGGGAGCTCCATCTTGCATGAAAGTGAATGGTTCCCCATTTGGAAACCATTCTCTGAGCTGCTGAATCAACCGATTTTGTAATACTTCTTTGTACTGATCTTGCCTCATTATTCCTTTGACGACGTATAGACGTCCAGGGCCCTTGCCGCTGATGACTGACCAAATCATCACTTTGGTGGGATGTTTAACCGTCGGGACGACACAATCAGGATGAAACTTTTCTCCATGACGACGACGCACATACTGAGCTTTATTCTGCAAAATTTCGAATGTGCTTTCGTCACTGAAGCAGACCTGTCAAAAATAGGAAAAATATATAAACTTCCATGTTTATTTGCTTTATTTAACTGAAAATGATAATAATGTATCAATTATTGATTAAATTGCTGTATCTTACCGATCTCCAGAAGTCCACATCTTTGTCTTGCCATTGTTTGGCCCACTTCAGGCGCTTTGCTTTCATTGCAGCTGTTAACTTGGGCTTCCTGGCAGGGCGACAGGCCTTAAAATCTAATTCTTTCAATTTTCTTCGAACAGTGCGCTCAGAAGCATTTACGCTAGCATCCTGGAGTTGTGATTTTATTACCTTTATGGTAGCAAATCTGTTTTCTACACAAAATTTTCTTCAAACATCTCTCTGACCGTGGAGTGAAAATTGGTTTTCTACCCGCATCTTTTCTTTCTTTTCGGGCTTAATTCCTTCCCTGACTCAATTTTCCTTTTTATGCGTCGTACACTAGCTTCAGAAACCTCCAATCTTCGTGATATTTCTCGGTTTGTAAATGTTTTGGCAATCACAAGGGCCTTCACTTCAGCTTTTTTACGTGGTGAAAGATCGCCTTTTCTACCCATAATGAAAATAGTCCAATTACTTTTTTAAAACACTGCATACAAAATAAACTAATAACTGAGTAGTATAAAACTGTTAAACAAACAATCACAGTCCATAAAGCCACAGAAACACGTCCGTACCTGACTCGATTCCGATCGCGACTGATACAGGTTTGTACTTATTTACGTTCATGTATCACTTTGTCAACACAGTGTTGCCATATGTTAAAAATAAATACAAATATGTAGTCTACAACAATCCTTTTAAATAAAAATCAATAATATTGTAGTTTAAAATATACCATTATTGCATAAAAACTCTTAAGAAACATAAAATTACTAAAAAAAAATACAGTGCGTCTAATAATTTGGCCAGGGACTGTATATATATATATATATATATATATATATATATATATATATATATATATATATATATATATATATATATATATATATATATATATATATATATATATATATATATATATATATATATAATAATATCTAAAACTTACGTAAACTTAAACAAATTTTGGAAAATTGGAGTTCTACTGCAATTAAATGTTTTTTTAATAAATGCTAAAACCCTTCATAATTTTTTAAAATTTATTAATATTCAATTTCTATGGTCCCCAACGTCGAAACTTCTGTTACTGCTCAACGTTGTGAAAAAGTATGCCTCTAGTGGCATACTTTTTCATAACGTCGATGTCATGATTCCCTGGTCGCCGAGAACGATTCTGTAGGCACCTCTTTTGCTCACTGGACGCTGGCTAATGCAAGAATCTCTCGACTAGGAAATGAGCTGCCATGGAGGATGTCTTTTATCATTGGAAACAATAAAAATCGCTAAGCGAGAGATCAGATGATTAAGGAGCTTGCGACAGCACTTCAAAGTTGTTGTTACGAAGAAATATGAACCTTAACTGGATAACCTGTAATAATGTGACGTATGTTTTTAGTATGCACCGCTCGGGGAGAAATAGGTAGGCTACATTTGTGGAACAGTTTGTAACATTCATTTTTTCCTAGATTTTAAGACCATGTAATGTTACTGATTTTTCCATTTCAAATTGTACTTATTTTCATTTTTGTATCGAACGGTATATTGAACAGAAGTTCCAAGACGTTCGGTATATACGGTGTTGTGCGGGTTCCTGACCGAACCTCTCGCTACGCCGCGATTGGTGGAATGTTTGATCGGCCGTTTTGATTGGAGCGTCGTGATATTACAGGCAAAAGTCGCACGATTATTTAAGGCTCCGCAGAGCTTGAATAAGGGTTGTTTTTCATCTAGCCGCAGCCAGGCTATTTACCATCTAGCCGGCAGGTTAAATTTTCATGAGAGTCGCCAAGTAGGCTTCCTTCGACTGAGCTAAAGAAAATCAAAGCTCAGAACAACCATCATGTGAGCTAAGTACCAGTTTCTTAAATAAAAGCCGTAAGTGTTTGCTAAGAGAAAGTGTGAAATCGGGCATAGTCCATCAAAACAGGAATAAGAACAGTAAGTCAACAAAACTTCCCTCAATAGACTTATCCCGGGGTAGTGCTTTAACTACAATTTAAAACAGACTAAAAAGTGAAGTGTAAAACACGACTTTTCGTCTTCGGGGGTTATAATAGTTTAATATTTTAAATGTAACAACAACTAGTTAGGCTAGAATTTTTTTTGGTAAAACGGCAAAGGTTAGAACTTTTTATTTTTAAAAAAACATGAATAAATTTTCTTTTAGTTGATTAAAGCTAGTGTCTCACTGAATACCTATTTTTCTTTTCAGGATAAGTTGTACTAGACTGATTCTTTTTAGTAATAACCATAAAACCCTTCAGTATTTTTTCATTTTTTTAGCTGAAGTTAGATCCTTTCTATTTTAAAATGAATGGTGCCCAAAAATTTGGTACAGCTAAAGCCTTTTAAAAAAAAATAGAAATTAATTCCAAAAAGACGTAAGAAAATTATCTCTTACCCATATCTCTCTACCAAGGAAAACTGAGCTAGTGTGTGTTTAATTTCTTTAGTTCTTTTAAAATCGAGGTTCACTCAATTCAGTATCAGAAATTAAAGCGGGTAAGTTTCACATGTTACAAAATTACGCCCAAGCTTGGGGCAACATTTTTTTTCACAGGATACAAAATAGCGCTGTCAACGCGGGGCTTTTGGAATTTTATTTTTTTAAAAAAAGGGTTCAGTGTACTAGCTTTCGAACAAAATAAAAGCTCTAACTTTGCAGATATTTTTATTTCATAATATTTGATAAGAGATTCCTACTTTTTTCTTAACAGCTAGCTTTATAGTTCAGATAAGCAGATGTGCTGGTTTACTTTAATTTTTACAGTGTTAAATTTATTTTGCGGTGAACCGAGTACAAAAAACAGTACGTTTTTTCTCACCTATATTTTGCATGAATATTAAAAATACTTTGCTGATACGAAACGGTATTTGGAGTTTTTTTGTTGTAAATTCTTAAGATATCTTAGTAAAGGAATTTTAATAGAAGATAATACTTAGAAATTTTTTTTGAAATTGTCGAAGATTTTTTTTAATGTTTGGTAAAGAAGTTTACATATTTTAAGTGCCTTTACATATTTTTTATTTTGACTATTGGGAGCACAGGAGAAATATTATTACGACTTTTTAAACAATTCTTTTAAATTTTATAATCTAAATTATCATGGAAGCCTTCAATTTTAAAGTCAATCACCTACTGGAATATGAATTAGACTATGAACTGAAAATCCGTCGTACTTTCTCAGAACGTCCGGTCGCGGATAAAAGAAAGATTCTAACGAGGATCTCAAGTAAAGAAATTAATGAGCCGGGAAAAAATGATAAAAATAGGGGATGACACTCTGGATAATACAGAAGAAACGGCTGGTATCGAAAAGAGTTTAAATTCTATCCAAAACTTAATCGATAGTTATGACGGCGATCCAAATGATTCACTTGTACACCGGGTTAAGTCACGTTTATCGCATGTAGCGGGTCGCGTACAAAGAATTCCCATGCCGGATGACGAAGAGGAAGCGTCGAAGCTTTCCAAATATGTTCAAGAAACAATAGCTACGTGTGTACTCATGGAAGCCAATCTTGCCGAAAAGATAGCTCCTGGCCATGAGTTACCACAGTTGCCTATTACAACCCCAGTCATAAACGTACCAGCTCCAATCGTGAATTGCGCAGCCAGAAATATTCCTGTCAGCGAATGGCAATTGAAATTTAATGGAGACTCAAAGAGACTCTATCCTTTTTTGGAGAGGCTGACTGAAATAGCACAAGCTAGGAAAGTATCGGAAGATGAACTTTTCAGCTCTGCTGTTGAATTTTTCACAGGCGATGCTTTCATTTGGTTTAGAAGCATAAAATCAAGTGTCAACGACTGGCATTCCTTGGTAGATAGGCTAAAGAAGGACTTCTTGCACTGTGATGATGATGAAGAATTGTGGTCGGAAATAAAGAGGAGGCGACAAAAGAAGAATGAGTCCACTGTGATTTTTATTGCCCACATGGAATCTTTATTTGGTAGCTTATCCACCAAGCCTCCGGAAAGTACCAAGGTTAAATTTATACGGAGGAATATTTTGCCTGGTTTCGTCAATCGGTTAGCTCTACTAGATATTAATTCGGTAGCCGAACTCGCCGGGCTATGTAGAAAACTTGAAGAGTCCGATTATTTGTTGGAAAAGAGCAGACCAAAAAGCGAAACTAATGTGCATCAAGTAAAGTATAATCCAAATGGCCGAAGTGGAGTCTCGACAAATGAAGTTGGGAATTTAAATCGGAACCCTAGGAGTAACCAGAAAACGGGCAAAGGAAAAGGTAATGACTCTAAAATTAGCGACACTGCAGCTAAAGTGAACGACAAGCCGGTTTCACCTAAGGCAATTTTCACGTGTTGGAATTGCACAGGCCCGAATCACACTTACCAAAATTGTACAGCACCAAAGAGGGTATTTTGTTTCAAATGCGGAACAACAGGTGTGAGACTAACATCATGCCCCAAATGTACAAAAAACGAGTAAGGACGGTATATTACCGAGGCGGATATCCTAAGTCCAACAAAAAAGCCTCTAATCATTCGGCTAAGTCACAAGCTCATGTTCGCAGTAAAGCCCCTAACCCAAAACGTTCTCGCAACACAGACGAACAAAAATATTCCAGTAGATCAGATTGGACTAAATGGTTACAAAAAGTTTCTGATTTTTTTAAGTCTAATAAAAATTCTCCTTCTCAAGTTAAAACTCCTGCTTCTCCAAATGATCACATGTCTCCTTTATTCGTGCATAAATATTTAGATAACAGACCGCATATCAAGATAAATCTATTAGGTGCCCATTTCTCGGCTTTATTTGACTCTGGTGCAAATGCCTCCGTTGTAGGTCAGAATGGTATTAAGATTTTAAGTCGTTTAAGTATAAAAATATGCCATGTCAAAAATAGAAGTGTTACCACTGCAGATGGCAGCCGTCTAAAAGTTTTAGGTACGGTTGAGTTGCCGCTAGTCTGCAATGGTCATTGTTTAGTAATCTCTGCTTTAGTAGTACCTTCTCTATCAGATACTTTGGTTTTAGGATGTGATTTTGCACAAAAATTCGGAATTCTAGTAAATTTTAAAAATAATTCGTGGTATCCACAGTCCCTAGAAGTCAACTCTCAAACAAGTTTTAAAGATTGTTATTCAGAAAGTTCTTTAGAAAACCTTTTCTCGCGTCTATGTACCCTAGATGATCTCTCGCGGACGGAACGCTTAAAAGCAGAAAAAGTAATAAGCTCTTTCAATGAAATAAGTAGTAAAGATAGGTTAGGCCGAACGAATAAAATCACCATGTCTACAGATACGGCTGATGCCAGTCCTGTAAAGACAAGGCCCTTCGCCATGTCTCCGTATATGTCAAAAGTATTAAATAAGGAGTTAGACGAAATGTTGAAACTCGGAGTGATTGAAGAATCAAACAGTCCTTGGTGTTCTCCAATCTTATTGGTGAAAAAGGCCGATGGACAGTATCGTCTGTGCTTTGACGGAAGAAAGCTCAACGAGGTCAGGAATGCTAAGTATGTATCCTCGATAGACCTTAGAAAGGCTCTCTGGCAAATTCCTTTAGACAAATCATCTAAGGAAAAGACCGCTTTTGCAGTAGTAGGCCGAGGTCTATTCCAGTTCGTCACTATGCCGTTTGGTCTAAAGAACGCTGCTCAAACTCAGCAACGGTTAGTAGACGCTATATTTGGTCCGAAATATGAGCCACATATTTTTACCTATCTAGATGATATTTTAGTAACATCGGAAGACTTCGAATCGCATATTCGCTTACTTAAGGAAGTAAAAGATAAATTGAAAGAGGCCGGACTGACGATAAATTTGAGCAAATGTGATTTTTTCAAAACTTCTCTAAAGTTTTTAGGCTATATTGTAGGCTCAAATTCTTTGCGTACCGATCCGGATAAAGTAGCAAGCATGGTTAATTATGCGAGACCTACTAATACTACGGAAGTTAAGCGCTTCGTTGGAATGTGTTCATGGTACAGACGTTTTATCGAGAATTTTTCTACCTTGTTGTCGCCTATTAATGATCTTTTGAAAGGACGAAAAAAAGGACAATCAATAGATTGGACAAAGGCAGCCGAAGAATCTTTTATAAAGATTAAAGAGCTATTGGTTTCAGCTCCAATTTTATCCCAACCAGATTTTTCCCAACAGTTTTATATTTCTAGCGATGCTTCTAATACCGGTTTAGGGGGCGTCCTAACACAGAAAATCAATGGTGAGGAAAGAGTGATAGCGTATGCCAGTAGAACTTTGTCAAAGGCTGAACGTAACTACTCGGTTGTTGAAAAAGAATGTTTAGCAGTACTCTTTAACATCGAAAAGTTTCGACCTTACATAGAAGGTGTTCCTTTCACGGTCATAACAGATCATTATAGTTTATTGTGGCTTAATTCAATTAAAAACCCTAGTGACAAACTAGCGCGTTGGGCGATTAGGCTGAGACAACACACATTTACTTTAATTCATAGAAAAGGAGTCCACAATGTTATTCCTGACGCTTTGTCAAGAATCCCAGATCATACCGTGGACAAAAACAGTCTTAATGCGCAGATTGGCGTAAGAATCGATATAGTTGACATAGATCGCATAGATCCATGGTACGACAATTTACGGCAGCAAATCAAAGAATTTCCTGAAAATTTTCCGCAGTGGAAGGTGGAAAATGATTTCGTGTACAAGTTTATCCCAAACCAGTTGCCTTTAAAAGTTAATGTACCCGAGTGGAAAATACTAGTTCCTAAACCACAGAGAGAGGAAATTATAGACATGTGTCACACTCCTCCTACTTCTGGTCATTTTGGCTTTTATAAAACTCTTCACAGGGTTCAGGAACAGTATTATTGGCCAAAAATGCGTTTTGACATCGTAAAGTTTGTGAGGACTTGTGAAGTATATGTGGAGCGCAGAAATCTCCAAATGCACTACCTATGGGACTGATGGGAAAAGAGAAAACGGTTAATTACCCTTTTCAAGTCATAGCAGCTGATCTAGTAGGCCCATTTCCACGTTCAAAAAAGGGAAATAAATGGCTTCTCGTGGTTTCTTGCTGGTTTACAAAGTATACCAGGCTATTTCCTTTGAAAAGCTCTAAAGCTGGGTATATAGAGAGAATTTTGGAAAATAATGTCTTTCTAATCCACGGTGTTCCATCGCTCTTAATATGCGATAACGGTACTCAGTTTACCTCTAAAAGCTTTAAGAGCTTAAGTGAAACTTATGGTTTTAACATCCGTTTTAATCCCGTGTACTCTCCCCAATGTAATTTTGTGGAACGTAATAACCGAACAGTCGGGACCGCTTTAAGAAGTTACGTGGATTCACATGACACTTGGGATGACAATATTTCCAAAATCCAACAAGCGATAAATACCGCAAGACACGAAGTAACCGGGTTCACACCGTCTTTCTTAGTTTACGGCAGACATATACCTCTATCCGGATCGTATTATAAAAATTTAGATTTGGATGTCAATGTTGACAGTGAAATAATTCCGGGTAACAGGGGTGCGTATGCCGAAAATTTAAAGGGTTTAAAAGATATTTTCACCGACGTGCGTAGTAGGATACATAAGGCTTATGAACGGAACAGTAAGTCTTACAACCTTAGAAAAAGGGATTTTGCCTTTAATATAGGAGATCACGTTTGGCGAAAAAATAAAATTCTTTCCTGTGCAGCTGATAAATTCACATCTAAGTTGGTACCTAAGTATGTGCATTGCGTGATTAGAGAAAAGATTTCAGATTTAGTTTATGGTTTAGTTAATTTAGATGGGACTAAAATAGGACGATGGCATATTAAAGACTTAAAACCATTCAATGAACCTAACCCTAGTGAAAGTTTGTCAGAAGAAGAATAATTTATATTTACATTATCTTAATTGCTTTACTTTACCTTTTTTGATGTTGCTCTGTAGAGGTGACGACCTCGTTTTTTTTGACTGTTATAAAAGTTGAGCAGAGAATAGCTTACTTTTATTGTTTAATGCTAAGGTTTTGGGTATTGGCCATATCCCAAACTTAGGTTGATTGTGGGTGATGTTTAGCATCGACTCAGTGTTGCGAGCTTGCGAAAGAGTCACACTCAGGATTTATCATAAGACTGGTATGTCGGTGGTCGCGGGATTTGATTTGCTAATGACCCCAAATAATATCCAGTTCTTGACACTTGGAAGCGAAATTTTGATTAGAGGCAATCCAAGGTGATCTTGAGTTAGGACAAGCGCAAGATGTAGCTCGTGTAGTGTGATGTAGAGTCAAAATTTTTAAGAGCAATTTCAAAGTTTGTTACCCGAGTGGGTGTATTTTTATTACCTTAATGGTATATGTTGGGTGCAATTAAGAGTAAATTGATTTTGGTTTATCCAGTAAGTCTAAGACTTGGATTATTTTGATTTAGATCTTCTTCTGAATTGACAAACTGAGGGTATTTTCTATTTTTTTTTTCAGAGCCGTTTAAACGTTACCTTTGAGTCACTAACTTTTTTAAATTTTTTTGCATGGACTCATAGGCGTATGTTGAGTTTTTTCGGTTTACTATCAGATTGATAGAAAATTGAAGTTCTGCAGGAGAACTAAAGGCTGATCATTTACAGGAGATGAGAGCAGAGTAAGACAGTAGTTTCACAAAGAAATGATCAAAATCTGATACCGAGATGAGAACCTTGTTAAGAGAGGCTAAGCGCAGTGAAGGAAGATTCCTAACCGAATTTTTAGATTTCCAAGAGGTAATCTAGAAGTTTGGGCTGACAGAAAACGGTTATGCCTGATACCTGTAGCAGTTTCTTCTAGAGGCTATTGTCTAGGAAGACGATTAACACCATGATCGAATATTTTAGCTGTCAACGATGTTTTCTTCTTGTTTCTGATTAAGCTGGAAAAGCTCTTGTCGTCTTCAAAAGTTTTGTTGCGTTGCCACCGAAAAATTGAGAAATTTTTTTTTTGCTTCATGTAGCTTTTTAAGCTCATTTTCGTTTTTTGGAAATTTCCGTTAGAAGCTTGGCTAAGTTAACCTTATAAACCTTTTAGGTTGTATCCCATGAGTTATCTGTTTTTACAGGCTGTGATGCACCGGGTGCTAACAGATGCCGTTACGACGTTTGGCAGGGAGTTAGTCTTCCTGAGGAACAGACTGATTGGAAGGGTAGTCTATGGGGGGTGAACGTTTGACCTTTGGGACCTTTAGGGGTTTTGTTACCCAATGGTTATTTCTATTTGAACCAAAGGAGAGCCTAACTACTGTAGTCGACCTCAGCTCCAATTAGCCTATTAGTGGTGACAGGCTGTTGGCAGTAGTGTGTTTCGGAACACCCTATTGATTAAATTTTTTTTTGACTTATGGTGGTGTGGTAGACACCGTTTCAGTTTAGTGGATGCTATAATCTACTCCCTTTTGTTGGTGGACACCAGGGTCACCAATTCTGTATTTTATTGTCTCCACCATTCAGTATATCGTGGTGAGGTGTTTGTCTCCTGTTATGTGGGATGGATTGAATGTTTTTCGTTGTTGTTCTAGGGCGAGACCAGTACACGAGGGTTCTTCATGCAACTTGAAGAGGCGCAATGCTGGTTAAGTTTTATATCTCTGTATAGCCACCCTGAAGAATGACGGAGGGCGTTTGTTCTGGCTCATGTTTCTAGGCAGATTTGTCACTTTGGTGCGATGTGCCGAAGATTGGATTAGCTTTTGCTAAGAGCTTTCACCAAGCTCAGTATGGAGTTATCATAACCAAGAGTTTGGGATTTGAACTCCTGTATATATTTCTGTACATATTTCTGTATATATTTCAGTGTATGTTGGTTGCCTGAGGGCATGTGCTCAAAATGCGAGATTTTGAGTCGTTTTGCTTATGGACTCCCATATATAGGATTATGACTTTAGGGAGGTCCTATTTAGAGGCTAGCTGTCTCATATAATTATGTTGGGAATGTTTCCTTGAATGTTAGTTGTGCGCAGACTAATCATTCTGTTCTTAGTGAACATTGCTTTTTGAAGCAGGATCATTCAGTTTGGTGAATTTTAGCCTTTATAGCTATTCACTGTGTTTAGGGTGAATTTTAGCTTTTATAGCTATTCACTGTGCTTATAGTGATATTGTTAGCTTTTATAGCTGCTCACTATGTTAATGGCGAGTTTGTTCTTTTAGAACGCAGACTTTGTGTAGTCGAGGTTTTTTCTGGCGATATACCAGAATGTTTTCTTTGGCGATTTTTGCATGTCTGGATGTCTCAGGACGTCGACATTGCGCGATGTAGAGTTTTCCCTAGCGATTTTAGCATGTCTAGATGTCTTAGGACGTCGACATTGCGCGATAGAGTGCGATTATTTTCCGAGTGCGACTAGTAGTGATACTAGATTTAGAATGTTCTCTTAGCGATGAGCTAGAGCATGGATAGCGATTTTTCCCGAGCGTTTGTCTGGATATTTAGCCAGATAATTTTTTTTTGGCCTAGTGCTAAATGGTCTGACAAGACTTTTTCTTTTTAGTGTAAGTGTTTGCACTAGAATCATTTTTTTATTTTTTTTCTTTATTTAAGAATTTTTATAAATTTCTTTTGCTGAAATTTTCAGACAATCCTTAAAAGATTTTAAGGGGGGTGTTCATATTTTATTTCAGTTCACTTTTTTTGATTTAGACAAGAGTCTAGACATAGTTATATTTTTTGTTTTGGTAACAATAACAGAGCTGATTCTTTTATATAAGAAGACCGCGATTGTTATTTTGGAAAGGTATTTCCTATGTTCATGCAAGGATTTTTATTTACTTTTTGATGTACTTAACCTTAGTGTTTAATTAAGTTAAGTCTAGTTATAAGATTTTTGTGTACATGCAAAGATTTTCATTTGGTTTTCATTGTACTTAATATTAGTGCTTAATTGAATTAAGTCTAGTAGTAAGGTCCGAGTTTGTAATTTTGTTTTAAGTTCTGACCTTAGTATTAAGTGATAGTGTACCACTTTGTACCTTTTCATAAGTAGCCTTAGTTTAATAGACTAGTGTAGTCTATTTCTTTTTGGAAGGGGGTAAATGTAACATTCATTTTTTCCTAGATTTTAAGACCATGTAATGTTACTGATTTTTCCATTTCAAATTGTACTTATTTTCATTTTTGTATCGAACGGTATATTAAACAGAAGTTCCAAGACGTTCGGTATATACGGTGTTGTGCGGGTTCCTGACCGAACCTCTCGCTACGCCGCGATTGGTGGAATGTTTGATCGGCCGTTTTGATTGGAGTGTCGTGATATTACAGGCAAAAGTCGCACGATTATTTAAGGCTCCGCAGAGCTTGAATAAGGGTTGTTTTTCATCTAGCCGCAGCCAGGCTATTTACCATCTAGCCGGCAGGTTAAATTTTCATGAGAGTCGCCAAGTAGGCTTCCTTCGACTGAGCTAAAGAAAATCAAAGCTCAGAACAACCATCATGTGAGCTAAGTACCAGTTTCTTAAATAAAAGCCGTAAGTGTTTGCTAAGAGAAAGTGTGAAATCGGGCATAGTCCATCAAAACAGGAATAAGAACAGTAAGTCAACAAAACTTCCCTCAATAGACTTATCCCGGGGTAGTGCTTTAACTACAATTTAAAACAGACTAAAAAGTGAAGTGTAAAACACGACTTTTCGTCTTCGGGGGTTATAATAGTTTAAAATTTTAAATGTAACAACAACTAGTTAGGCTAGAATTTTTTTGGTAAAACGGCAAAGGTTAGAACTTTTTATTTTTAAAAAAACATGAATAAATTTTCTTTTAGTTGATTAAAGCTAGTGTCTCACTGAATACCTATTTTTCTTTTCAGGATAAGTTGTACTAGACTGATTCTTTTTAGTAATAACCATAAAACCCTTCAGTATTTTTTCATTTTTTTAGCTGAAGTTAGATCCTTTCTATTTTAAAATGAATGGTGCCCAAAAATTTGGTACAGCTAAAGCCTTTTAAAAAAAAATAGAAATTAATTCCAAAAAGACGTAAGAAAATTATCTCTTACCCATATCTCTCTACCAAGGAAAACTGAGCTAGTGTGTGTTTAATTTCTTTAGTTCTTTTAAAATCGGGGTTCACTCAATTCAGTATCAGAAATTAAAGCGGGTAAGTTTCACATGTTACAAAATTACGCCCAAGCTTGGGGCAACATTTTTTTTCACAGGTTACAAGTTTCCATGAAAATATTCATAGACGAGACTTAACTCACCAATTTTATTTTGATGGTCCAAAGAATATAGGCGTTTTTGGTGCCAGCTCTCTTCAGGGGAGAGTCTATAAGATGTAGAGTGTTTGGAAGCAAACCTCAACATGTGGATCTAATCTGAGCTTTATAGAGCTTTAAGAGTTGTTGTGACGGATACAGCCTTCTGAAACGAAATGATATTCTAAGATTTTTCGAACATACCAGAAGAGCATAGCTTAGCCATTAAACTATCGTGCCAAACACTATCGAATGCCTTGGATATATTGAGAGTAACCGGTCGAGATTCTCCAAAGTGTTCAATTGCATTGTTCCAAACATGTGTTACATAAGTTAGAAGATCACCTGTTCATCTATGTTTATGAAAGCCATAGTTGTGGTCGCTAATAATATTCAATCCTTCAAGATATTTTAGAAGACGTTGATTGATAGCCTTTTCCATGACTTTCGATAGTATTGAAAGCAGTGCGACTGATCGGTACTTGTTTGGCAAGGTCTTCTTGCTAGGTATCGGCTGAACTGTGGCGTATTTCCAGCAGGAAGGAAATATTTCATTAGGATAGGCTGAAAAGACTACTACGAAAACTGCTATGCGCAACTTTCTTGCTATTTCCGAAATATTTTCTTGCAAGATAACGCCTAAGAAGTTGAGTAAAGATGCTAATGGGATAGAATGTCCCCACATAACTATATAAAAAAAATGCTGTCTGGATTTTTACAGAGTCAATTCTATTTTGTTACTCTCAGCCTAAAACAAATTTCTTTCATTCAGTTTCTTATATCTACCGCTGGTATTCAAGCATTTAAGGTAAATAAGGAGCGGTTTTTTTTTTCAGCAGACCGTAAATATAAAAAAGGAAGAGTAAGACCACTCCCTGATTTGCCGGTGCGGTATCGTTTTTCTCGGTGTGCTCGGTACCGATTCGGTAACGAAAACATGCCAAACGCCTATATTTCAATGAAACCCACCTGACTTGCTCCGTGTCCGCGCATCCCGCGCAAATCAGGTACAACGAGAAAAACGATACCGTACGACAAATCAGGGAGCGGCCTAAGATACATTATGGTGTCCTAGGATACCCCGGCACTGATAGTGGAGGCAAGAGTATGTTTTTTTCTTAGCTGTCGACTGAAATCAAGCTTATTTATGGCAGGAAGGGAATATTTTTATACTGTCTGATAAATTGAAAAAGTCTACAAAATACTTAGGTTATTGTACTTTGTTAAGATACTATCACAGGTATTTCGTTAAGGCCTGATGGATTATTGATATTTTTAAAAGTCATACATAGATTGTTCACAATGATAGGTCATTGTTGATGCAAATTTACTAAGTGTACAATATACAGTTTATCGAGTAAGAACGTGACCAATCGTATTCTTAAAAAATGTGTTTCGAGAACATTTTATGCCATTAATGTATTTTTTGATGTGCAGTTACCTTAGTAAGTTGCCCAATCGTGTCCAGCATCAATAATCGCCTGACATCTGTAGGCGAGATTTTCTGCAATGATCTCCAAATTTTTCGAATCTTACTAGATAACTGAGTCAAAGTCAGTCTTTCCTCTGAGCTTTCTCTTTATAATAGACCACACGTTTTCAATAAGGTTGGCGTCCGGCGATTGTGAGGGCAACCTAGTATCTTATCGTGTGCCCAAACGAGTCTCTGCGCGACGTGATTTTCGTCCAGCAAAGGTTTCTACAACGTGCTTCGGAATTTGACATCATGAGCACAAAGATGTTATCGAACAGTTTCATGAAACACATTCAAACCTGATTTTCTTAATTCTGTCGTTTCTTGAAGCAGCCTCAATTTCGAGTCACGATTCATTTTTCGACTTTCGGAGTGACTGCCTACCGAGCCACTTTTGAGCAAGTCGTCGACATTTTTCGTCTCGTTAAAATGATTTACCCACTTCTTCACAAACGATACCGACTTTTTAGTATATTTAGCGGCCACGGAATGTGTCATTTTTAGGCCCCTTTGGATGAGAATAAAGAAATACTACTTCGAACCGACGGACGCGTAAACAAGTGACACATTTTGGAATTTACGTGATTTCGACGACAGTTCGGAATCGACTGATACTTTAACTAAAATGCGTCGTAGACAAAGGTGTCCTCTACCAATTTTTGTTGAATCGCTAAAATCGCATCTACCAAAAATGAATTATAGCGGACACGTTCTTACTTGACAGACTGTTTAAGGGAATCAAAAAATTGGGGATTTAACAATCATAGCAGTTGCAGACTGGATTTTAAATTTCTTAGCGTTCTTGGAGACGATTAGTCTGAAAATTGTGTTATTTTTCATTGTTCATGGTAAATCGTATACGATGATAGTAAAGTAGGAAAGTGGTTGGAGGGGTTCCTTCTCCACCTTCCTTCCTATTCCTTTCCTATCAAAATATACGTCCTTTTCAGGATCCTTGGAGTCTAGAAATCCAAAAATTACATTATTTTTTTTATTGTTGTCAGTTAGTCATGGTCAAACATATAAGGGGTTAATAAAGTGGGAGGGGAAGCTAGAGTGGTTGCCTTGTATATATTATGTCATCCGTCATTTTCAACGTTCTAGAAGTCGAAGAATATGAAAAATTATATCAATTTTAACAGAAATAGTACGTAAAAGAAAATGTTAACTTTTAGTTATAAAGACGTCAAAAGTCTTATTTATTGTTATATCTCAATGTTCTCGGGTGTAATGTGAAGGCTTTAAGTCCAAAAAAAAAAATTCCTTAGCAGTTAGCGACATCGGGTTTGAACAGATTTATAAGAAAGAACATTCTTTAACATGTGTTGTAATACACAATCGGCTGCAATGTTCCGTTTTTGAATAGAAATATTTCAATTTTTTATTTATTGTAATATTTCAATGTTCTCGGGTGTAATGCGAAGGCTTTAAGTCCAAAAAAAAATTCCTTAGCAGTTAGCGACAACGGGTTTGAAAAGGTTTATAAGAAAGAACATTTCTTTAACATGTGTTATAATAGACAATCGGCTGCAAGGTTCCGTTTTTGAATACAAATGTTTCAATTTTTTATTTATTGTAATATTTCAATGTTCTCGGGTATAATGCGAAGGCTTTAAGTTCAAAAAAAAAAAATCCTTAGCAGTTAGCGACATCGGGTTTGAACAGGTTTTTAAGAAAGAACATTCTTCAACATGTGTTGTAATAGACAATCGGTTGCAATGTTCCGTTTTTGAATACAAATGTTTCAATTTTTTATTTATTTTAATATTTTAATGTTCTCGTGTATAAGGCGAAGGCTTTAAGTCTAAAAAAAAAAATTCCTTAGCAGTTAGCGACATCGGGTTATAACAGATTTATAAGAAAGAGCATTCTTTAACATGTGTTGTAATAGACAATCGGCTGCAATGTTCCGTTTTTGAATAGAAATGTTTCAATTTTTTATTTATTGTAATATTTCAATGTTCTCGGGTGTAATGCGAAGGCTTTAAGTCCAAAAAAAAATTTCCTTAACAGTTAGCGACGTCGGGTTTGTAGAGGTTTATAAGAAAAATATTCTTTATCGTGTGTTGTAATAGACAATCTGTTGCAGTGTTCCGTTTTTTAATAAAAATGTTTCAATGTTTTATTTATTTTAATATTTCAATGTTCTCGTGTGTAATGCGAAGGCTTTAAGTTCAAAAAAAAAATCCTTAGCAGTTAGCGACATCAGGTTTGAACAGGTTTATAAGAAAGAACATTCTTCAACATGTGTTTGTAATAGACAATCGGCTGCAATGTTCCGTTTTTGAATACAAATGTTTCATTTTTTTATTTATTGTAATATTTCAATGTTCTCGGGTATAATGCGAAGGCTTTAAGTCCAAAAAAAAATTTCCTTAGCAGTTAACTACATCGACTTTGAACAGGTTTATAAGAAAGAACATTCTTTAACATGTGTTGTAATAGACAATCGGCTGCAATGTTCCGTTTTTGAATAGGAATGTCTTAATTTTTTATTTATTTTAATATTTTAATGTTCTCGTGTATAATGCGAAGACTTTAAGTCTAAAAAAAAATTTCCTTAGCAGTTAGCGACATCGGGTTTGAACAGATTTATAAGAAAGAACATTCTTTAACATGTGTCGGAATAGACAATCGGCTGCGATGTTCCGTTTTTAAATAGAAATGTTTCAATTTTTTATTTATTGTAATATTTCAATGTTCTCGGGTGTAATGCGAAGGTTTTAAGTCCAAAAAAAAATTTCCTTATCGGGTTTGAACAGGTTTATAAGAAAGAACATTATTTAGCATGTGTTGTAATAGACAATCGGCTGGAATGTTTCGTTTTTGAATAGAAATGTTTCAATTTTTTATTTATTGTATCTTTTCTTGAATAAAGTACCTTTAATTTAAAATCTCGACTTGTATTGCTTAGATTAAGTAATTTTTTAGTGTGGGAAAATCAAATTTAGTTTCTATTTTGGAACTGCGTGTTTGCACGGCAAGTATTGGGTAAATTATTTTTTCAATTTTTTTTCAATATATTCTCCTCATAATTTAGTGCGTTTTTACAGTAGTGTGATGAAATGAATTTTCTAGCTTATTTTACGGAAGATTTCTACAGGCGCTTTGCGAACCATTCCACAAAGCACGTCTTCTGAATAGTATAAGTATCCTCGAAAGAGGAATTACAATTTTTAAGAGTACTGAAAAGTTACAAGGCATTAAATCAGGAGTTGTTCGTTTTAAATTCTTGTTTAGTTTTCAGTACCCCAGGTTTTTCTTTGTTAGGTCGTGATATATCAGGGTGTCTTAAAAACTAATGTATCCCATTCGAGGACTCATTTGCCTGTTCATAACTCACCAGAATAAATAAATAGTGAAAATATTTTTTTTTTAGAATACGAAGAGTCAAAGTTAGCTAACTAAAATGTTTTTATTCATGATACTTGCAAGAATGTTTTTTCCCCACAAGCTTAGCACAATTAGTTTTATTTTGAATTGTAATCAACGGCAGGGTAATTCATAATTACGTAACAAAAATTAGAATCTTAAAATACGGAAATTTGTAATTTTGGCACTCGATAAACCGATCTAAAGCCTCTACACACGATCAGGTAAGTTGGTCCAACCAATTTGTCATGCAAGTTGGTCAAGTGAGTTTGACGATACGAGTTCAGCACACAGATTCAAGTAAAATGGACATAAGGAACAAATTTCTCATCACTGTGCTCCGGTTGCTAGTAAAGTGTGGACTACGCCAGACATTGTGATTTGTTGTTGTATTATTATTAGTTATTTTCATTGCATTTCCATGATGGATATAAACCACTTATCATATTTATATTGACTGTTACTGAAAGAGAAGAAGGTTAAAAGGAAATCAAACAGATCAAAGTAGAGCAAACAGTAGTTATTTAAAAGAGCACATTATGGCCATATTAATCTATTGAATGAATTGAGGCGTGAGCTCTAAGATTTGCATAACTATAAGAGGATGGACGAAAATACTTACTTATTATTGTTCCTATATTTATTTCGCAAGAAATAATAAAAAAAAACAGGACATAACGAGAATTCCAAATTGGTAAATTGGTTGATTTGAAGGCTGGACAACGTCTTACACGAGCAAACTTACTTGTCAAGCCATCAAGCTTCCAACAACTTTTCTGACAAATCTAGAAAATCGTACAACTCGTCATTACACCATCCAACTCACCTACTTCGTGCTCACACCATCAAACTTACGTGGTCAACTGGCTTGACAAGCCAAGTTGAACCAACTTACTTGATCGTGTGTAGAGGCCATAAGGCGTTTTTCACAAAATTCGTAAAGGTGTCAATATCGAATCGAAATTTAACGATTTTTTACCAAGGTCATATTTACATATTCTGATGAGTTATGAGCTGGCCTATCAACCTTCGAAGGGAATACGTTGGTTTTTGGGACATATATATATATATATATATATATATATATATATATATATATATATATATATATATATATATATATATATATATACATATATATATATATATATATATATATATATATATATATATATATATATATATATATATATATATATATATATATATATATATATATATATATATATATATATATATATATATATATATATATATATATATATGTATATATATATATGTATATAGCGGCAAACTTTGTCCGACTTCATTTACTATTATTGTCACTGCTCATTCCTTATACTACCTATCGTAATAAAATATAGCCTATAACCTGGCCGGAGAAGATATGTATGTTTAAAAAAAAAACGAAAATCGGATAAGCGATTCTCCAGTGATAAGCGCACTAACGGACAGACAGACAGACAGAATACGTAGCATTTTATATATATTATAGATGTAATAAAATATATACCTATAACCTGGTCAGAGAACATATGTATGAATTTAAAAAAATCACGTAAATCGAATAAGTGGTTCTCGAGGGATAAGCGCATTAACGGACAGACAGACAGACAGACAGACAGACAAACATTGCATTTTATATATATTATAGATATAGATTATTTTTATTATTATATAACCTGGCCAAAGAATATACGCATGAATTTAAAAAAAGACAGGTAAATCTGATAAGTGGTTCCTGCGTGATAAACGCACTAATGGACAGACAGACAGACAGACATTGCATTTTATATATATATTATAGATTATACATATACAGATACATAATATTGTTCCATATTTAATGGTTTAGGCTATGTATTGCAAAGGCACGCGCTAACGGCAAACTTATTTGCGACATCATTCACTATTTTACGTCACTGCTCATTCTTTATGCTACCTATCGTAATAAAATATAGCCTATAACCTGGCCAGAGAACATATGTATGTTTTAAAAAAAAAAGTACGTAAATCGGATAAGTGGTTTTTCAGTGATAGGCGCACTAACGGACAGACAGACAGACAGAGAGACGTTGCATTTTATATATATTATATATATATATATATATATATATATATATATATATATATATATATATATATATATATATACGTATATATATATATATATATATATATATATATATATATCTATCTATATATATATATATATATATATATATATATATATATATATATATATATATATATATATACGTATATACATAAATATATATATATATATATATATATATATATATTTATATATTTATATATATATATATATATATATATATATAAATATATATATATATATATATATATATATATATATATATATATATATAAATATATATATATATATATATATATATATATATATATGTATATATATATATATATATATATATATATATATATATATATATATATATATATATATATCTATATATATATATATATATATATATATATATATATATATATATATATATATATATATATATATATATATACGTATATACATATATATATATATATATATATATATATATATATATATATATATATTTATATATTTATATATATATATATATATATATATATATATATATATATATTTATACATATATATATATATATATATATATATATATATATATATTTATTTATACATATATATATATATATATATATATATATATATATATATATATATATATATATATATATATATATATATATATATATACAGTCGACACTCTATATAGTGAAAGACCAAAATGTTGACCGAAATTTCACTATAGAGAGTTTTTCACTATATAAAGAAAAAATCCGTATATATTGCTATGTATGTAAGATATTCTAGGTCTTGAAAAAATTGCACTATAAAGAGTTTTTCACTATATAGAGTTTCACTATAAACAGTGTCGACTGTATATATATATATATATATATATATATATATATATATATATATATATATATATATATATATATATATATATACATATATATATATATATATATATATATATATATATATATATATATATATATATATATATATATATATATATATATATATATATATTGTTAGTACATCCCTGACCAGGTATTTTATATACTGTCCTTTCTCAGTCTTGCAGTTGTAAATGGCTATGATATATGAAGTTGGCCTACATCTTTTTTTCTTATTAATGACTCCAAGTGTAATAATGTGGTATAGCTCTTTTTTTTGGCTTTTATTGAACCATTGGTTCATATTTTAACTGCTTTGCTTTTAAAAGTCGGAGTTTTTTCAGTTATCTCAGAATTATTTTGTGATGTACACTTTCTGATACGTTTTAACAGTCATGGATAGTAGCTTCTAAAATTTCAAACTAAACATTTATCACACAGCAAGTCTTTATCCTCCTCTACAATAATGTTATTGTAAATATTACAGATCTTGTTATCCATCATTTTGGCAATGTTTTTGAGTCTGAATAAGAATTTGTCACTAAATCATTTGATAAGATATTTGGTAAAATTTCGGTACGCGGGCTTTTCAGAAAAAGACAAATTTTTCTTTTTGTAATAGGCCTAAAATGGCCTAATTTTGAAAGATTTACGAGAAAAAATCGGGGGAGGCCGTTTTTGCGAACCTGAACTAACCTTAACAACTTTGGTCTCCAGTCACTAATATAGCACGTACGTCATTTTTTCACATTAAGGTAGGACATGTTTTTCATTATTTAATGTATTTTGTAATTACGGATTATTTAGTTCAGGTTAGTTTCGGTTAGTTCGGGTTAGTTCAAGTTAGTAAAAACAGCCTCCCTCCGATTTTTTCTAAGTTTTTCAAAATTAGTCCATATAAGCCTATTTTCTGAAAAGCCGTCGTACCGAAATTTTACCGGATGTTTATTAATAATAAAACAATTTAGCTAATTTATAGTTTAATATGGAGCAAAAGTTGTTAAAGAATCATCTAGAAATTTGTTTTGAAATTTGATTTTTTAAAAACCTGAAAGAATCCAACATTTCTCGCATTGTATATAATTTTAACCTCTTGAGAAAAATGAACTTTGGTATTTGTTTTCAAAATAACCGAAACAACTTTTTTTAAAAAAAGTTTATTTTTCTTTTAGTATAAATTTTTCCTTAAGTACTCGTATCTACACAAAATCATTCTTAAAACTGCTCAAATGTCATTGGTTAGATCCTATTGCTACTGCTAAATTCTATTTAAAAAAACTCTTACATTAACAATAACATTTTTGAACATTGAAGAAACGTTAGTGATTAAGCAAGGAATATATGTATTGTTCTTAAAACTTTTTTCTTGGTCCTAAAACCAGTTTTGGAAGTACTTACTTCAAGGCTAATCAAAACCTAATTACAACGATTAAAATTTAAGTGTTCGATACCACTGGTTTTTCGATTTCCATATGCAGTCAGTCCAAAAAGGATTAGTATTAAAAACAACTACGGAACATTTTATTTAGAAGTTACATCATTGTTATAAACATGTAAACAAAATTAATGTAAAAAAAGTCTAAACTTTTTGTCATGCTTGCAACCAGCTTTCTAGTAACTTCTGCTGGCATATTCTCCCATTCCTTCAATATTTTTTAATTCTTTCTATTTGAAACATTATGTTTGCGAAAGTTAAAGTTAAGCATAAATGCTCGATGGGGTTAACATCGGGTGATTGCGGAGGTGTATGAGCTGATGTCGCACATTATGGATCATCCAATCCCGCACCAAGTTTGCGGTATGTTCAGGATCCTTATCCTGTTGGAAAATGTATCTTTTTTCGAGGGCTAATTTTAGAACACTTTCTCTTAAATTGTCTCTCAAAATGTTCAGATAAACATGCTGGTCCATGGTACCATTAATAAAATTTAAATTTCCAACCCTCCCAGCGGACATGCATTCCCAAAGCAGAACACTGCCACCCCCTTGTCTCACCCTGGAACAAATGTTTTTAATATCGAATGCGGTATGCTTCCTTCTCCAAACTTTAGTTCTGCCATCAGACTCAAAAAGCTAAATTTTAGTTTCAACACTAAAAATTGCGGTTTGCCAACATTCAGGAGGTTTAGTAATGTATTCCCTAGCAAAAGCTAACCGCTTTTTGTGATTCTCCCTAAATTAACGGCTTCTTCCTGGCTGCACACCCCTTATAGCCTACCCTGTGTAAACAATTTCTCACTGTTTGTGAACAAACATTTTTTCAAAAGAGTTCCCGTACTTCTTTTAATTTTGGTGAACTTTTCTTGGGATCTATAATTATTTGTCTAACAATACTGGCCTCTTCACGTGGAGTGAGTTTTTTGGGACTACCGGAGCGTGGACGAATATTATAGGAACCCGTAAATTTATACTTGTACTTACAATGTACTGAACAGTAGCATGCTATTATTTAACAATTTTTCTTATGTATAACGTGTTTTTTTTTCAATGCAGTTTTTGAGTGTATGGAGACTTTTTTGACATTAATTTGATTTACATTTTTATAACAATGATGTAACTTCTCAATAAAATGTTCTGTAGTTGTTTTTAATACTAATCCTCGCTGATTAAGTTTCAAATATTAATTTAAATATGTTTTCTCATATTTCTCAATTAATTAGTTAAACATTAGCAAAACAGTATAGAAAGCAGGTGGTGTATGGAGACTTTTTGGGCTGACTGTATGTAGAAAAATAAATAAAGAAGAAATGACGCATTAGACTGTCAGTAAAATTTAAAATAAATTAGCTGTTTCTAATTCATCTACAGTTATGTCATAGAGTCATTAATTGTCACAATTTTAGTGATCTTACGAATTAAATCACGCTATAAAAACAAATCTGATTGTTGTATTTATAAATAAATAAATAAAGTCGTTTGTGTTTCTCTCAGATCATCCGATAATTTTAAATGAAAAGTGATCGAAAAATCATAGATAGCCGCGAAACGTCAATGTTATCACCATTTCTACCCGGTCTATGTGACCGTCGTCCTCGCCGAGGCCCGACGATCTCCTCCGAAAAGCGTGCCCGAAGAGGCGAAACGTGCAAACTTCACGTCGCTTGAATGTAGAATGGAAAATCTTTACGTCGCGAGGTGAGCGAGTATTCCTTGCGCGAGTTTTTCGTAAAAAAATACGCTACGTACAAGTTTTTTTTTAAGTTCAGTTTAACAGTTTGGTGTACATTAGCTTAAATCCCTTAAATATCAGTGCAGTTATGTATAATAAGGCTGTTAGTGGTATTGGTTCGGCGATAAATGTTAAAATTAATAAAAAAAAGTTACCCAATTAGTGTAGTTTAAATTAATAATATCATAATTTAAATATAATGGCTTATAAGTGCAGAGAAGAGATCGTAGGAAAGAGGTTTTTAAGTGTTTCTAGTGGATTTACAAAAATTAAAGGCAAAGTACGGGACTGGAGCTGGAGGGCCGGAGTCGTAAGGGCGGCAACACACAGGGACAACTCCAATCCCGATCTACAGGTAAATTAGACGTAAAACTTAGCTAAACATTAAGTTCTTGCGGTGGTATCTGCAGCAAAAGTACTCAAACAATTAGTTGACCTCTTGACTTTACGACCTCAAAATAATTTTGGTACAACAGACCGGCTTTGACAGGTTAAAACTAAAAGAAAATATTTGTAAGGAATACATAATAAGAAATCCAAAAGCAGCGATTAACTAAACGTATTTTCGAGAAAGTTTACCGGTAAAAAATACATTTTCTAATTAATGATGAAGAATACCTACCCATTTATTGATACCTATCCATTCGTAAAGAATTTTACATAAAATCTAATTATTTTTAAATTTATCACTATTTACAAAACAAGAACTTTAGCCGCAGAATAAACAATTTAAAAAGGGGGTGTGTCCGTAAGGGTCGTTGCTCGAGAATCCATGCACGAATAAATTACACATACACCTACACTCCCTTGCTAAAAAGGTGAAATTAACTGAAAATAGTTGTTTTTGCGCGATATTTAAGTAGGTAATAATCTAAAACGTCATTGACACAAGCCTATTTTTCTGTTTCTGTCATTAAAGAGAAATTTTCTTGTTACCCTTTCTGTCATTTAAGTTTGTACTACTATTTACAATACTAGACACAAAAAAGCGTAAAGGAGATATTTATAGGAATGATCAATTTTCTATTTTGAATGGTATTAGTAGTTTCGTCAAATTCTGGTTGTTATTAGCATCTTGCCCGCGGGCTTTTGTTTATAGTCTTGTAAAATGGGGTTCTCTTAATGACAAACGGCCAACAGTGAGGATAATAGGTAATCTAAATAATCCTTTTTTTTAATCTTCGTTTTTTATTTCTCTGTCGATCTGTCAGCGGATTTTTGATTATCTATCATAATTTTTACTAATTTATCAATATATATTGTTTTTTTTTCAAAAAACATCTTTTTAAGCAATAAAATGAGTCTCAGTCACGCAGTTTTTAAGGAATCTCCATAATTTTTTTTTTATCTTCGTTTTTGATTTTTCTATCGATTTGTCTGGGCGGATTTTTAGTTATTGACCATGATTTGAACTCAATAAATATAGTTTTTAGCCATTTACAGCAAGAATATCAAACCTATCATAACCCTATGCAAAGAGGAAAAATGATCAGATGAACGTTTCCTAAAACCGAACCTAATATAGCGAAGACCAAACCTAACATAACCTATTGTACCTAATTCCAAACCTAACATAACATAATGTCGCGAGCACTAATGAAGTTTCTGGTTTAAAAAGCCTTACGTTTAGGATACGTTCATTTGATCATTTTTCCTTTTTGCATAGGGTTACGATAGATTTGATGTTTTTGTTGTAAATGGCTAAAAACCGTATTTATTGAATATTGAGTTCAAATCATGGTCAATAATTAAAAATCCGCCCAGACAGATGGCTAGAGAAATCAAAAACGAAGATTATAAAAAAAAAATATTGAGATTCCTTGAAAATTGCGTCAGACTCATTTTATTGCCTAAAAAGGTGTTTTTTGGAAAAAGCAAAGGTAAATTATTAAAAATCATGGTAAATAATCAAAAATCCGCTCAGACAGGTCGATAGAGAAATTAAGAACGAAGATTTAAAAAAAAATTATAGAGACTCCTTGAAAATTGCGGCCAGATAATGAATTTGGGTAAAAACTACGTATTGTCCCTATTGTACACCCTTAGCCAGATGCCAGTAATTTGGCGAGAATAACTGCGTTTTTTTATTTGTATTGTTAGTCCTTAAATAACTAATAGAACGACGTCTTGGCAAAGTGGAATAATAACCTCGATCAAAACTTATGAAACCTGGACGTAAATTTGCATATTGGAAAATAAAATGTAATGAAAAAAATCTGTCATCATTCATGCAATAACGTTTTTGTTAATAACATCAAGCATTCCATTTACTGTTACCAATGATAATCATATGATCATGATTCAAGGTGAACTCATAATTACAATCAGAATGATTGAGAAAGCAATAAGTACTTAATTAGTGGAAGTTTAGTTCATCAGCTATAATTATGCTCCAGTTTATGTTTCGCGCTGAAAAACTTCTGATCTGAATAACAATCTTCTTTGGTATGACAGATTTAACCTGGCCGAAATGAGAACTCCTCATAAAGTCAAGTTAAGTGTGCAATTAGCGCAAAACCATTGCAATCAAAAGAGCACAGGGGAGAACCAGATGTTGGCGGGATTAACACGACCAATCAAAACAGACAATTAATTCCGGTTAATTCTGGCCGCTATAAACATCTTCTCTGCGCTCGTTAGTTTACAGTGTTGTGAAATGGTGGTTTCCTTTAATTGCAAACGTGAATAGAAGAACCATATTCCTGGTGTAGGGAATGGCATGGTGGAAAGCATGGTTGTTTTAAAGATTCGCTATTTTTTACTGATTTTTAGGATAACAAACTAAGTTGAATTTTCTGGATTGACAGAGTTTTTGTGAAACTGTCATTCGTGTGATGAATTTTGGAAGTAATAAAAGAATAAATGACCTGACTACTTTTCCGAGATTACATGAAATGATTAGAAGTATGGGAGCACTATTTCAAAATATCTATAAACAATGTTCTGTGTTAGAAGGCCAAAATGTAACCTTGAAATTGGTTTTTGGTAACGAGAAAGAGTATAAAACTCCGGAGCCAATGAAAATGACTAATATTGCGTATTATAACATGACAATTCTTCTTTTTCTTTTCAGCCTGCTCTCATCCACTCCTGGATGAGAGCAGGCAAATCTTTCCCTGCCCAGGGCAGTTCTGTTCCATTTTTTTCTTGCGATATTCTGGATGTCGTCTTGCCACCTTCTTTGAGGTCTTCCCACATTCCTCTTACTCTCCCGTGGGCGCCATACTCTAAGCTTGTAAGCCGATCTGTCGTTGTTCTCTTTCGCTACATGGCCAGCCCATCTCCACTTTAGTTGAGCCGCTCATTTTAGAGCATCCATCAGCCGTGTTCTTCTCCAGATTTTCTCATTTGGCATTCTATCTCTCAAACTCACCCCAAGCATAGCTCTCTCCATTGCACGCTGGGGCCTCTCGAAGTCTGTTCATCGACTTACGTGTTAGCGACATCGTTTCAAGACCTTACGTTAGAATTGGCAGTACACATGACCCGTATGTTTTCCTTTTGAGGTTTACAGGAATATCTCGTCATCTAAAAATAAACTCGAGTTTACCAAAAGCTGCCCAACTAAGCCCCACTCTTTGGGAAATTTCTGCTGTTTAGTTAATGGCCGATTTTCGATGGTAATCGTTATTTGCTCTGGGCTCATTATCTTTTTCTTGTCCAGGTTCATTTCCAGTCCGACTCGGTGCAGTTCTTCCAACATAGTTGTTAATTCATTGGACGTAGTACCGATTAGAAGGATATCGTCTGCAAATGGTAGATGATTAATGCGTGTTCCGTCTATTTTTGCCAGTCTAAAGGTCTTGTAAACGTCCTAGAGTGTCAGTGTGAACAGTTTTGGCGAGATTGTATCTTTTTGACGTACTTCTCTTTTAATCGATATTTTTGGGGTCTTCATGTCTTTATTTACTAGTAGTTGAATGTACGCATTGTCATAAATATATTTAATAAGAGTCGAGTATCTGGTGTCTATCCTAGCGTTATCTAGGGCTCTTAAAACTGTCCATATTTCTATAGGGTCAAAAGCTTTCTGGTAGACTACGAAAGCCAAGTGTAAGGGTATATTATATTCCGCGGCTTTCTCAGTGAGCGTACGTAGTGTCTGTAGGTGGTCTGTTGTGCTGAATGTCTTTCGAAATCCAGCCTGTTCCGGAGGTTGAAATAAATCCATCTTGTGTGTCAATCTGTTAGTTATGACATGACGATTATTACCGGCTAATTTAATGAAGACATGGAATGGTTCCCATAGTTGTAAAGTAAGGACGATTGAATTTTTTTCCACGATCTAGAATCTAAAAACTATACAAGAAAAGAATCCTTAAAAATATGTGAACTGCTTGTTAAAAATTGGTAAAGTTATTTACCGAGTACTGAATTTGAGTTTCTCACACTAAATATAATTGTTATTACCCATTATTTTGAAGAAGGAAATAGTACCTTGAGGGGAGACAACAGTCACAAAATATTGTATGAGAGAATGATTACATTTAAAATTAGCTGTTCTGTCTGACCAAAAACAGGTAAAAAGTGGAATGGAACCCTAATGATTTTTTAAGTCGCATTTAATCACATCTCATCTCTATATACTATTTCTATTAAAATTGACAGTAATGAAAAAAATAATACAATGTTCGAATTTTTCGAATTTAAGAACCCAAAAAAGGATGTGTAACCTGAAATATATACGGAGCAGACCCTCTAATTCCCCTCCCGATGCTTTTAACCCCTTTATATGTTTAACTAGATAATTAAAAATAATGAAAAAAATAATACAATTTTCAAATTCCTTGACTTCAGGGACTCCTCAAAGGACGTACTCGTAGAATACAATATATAAGGAGCAACTTCTTTAATTTCTTACCTCCCCTTTTTAACAATTCATAGGCTTGATTTTCATTAACTGAAAATAATGAAAGAATAACGCCGAATTCAGCTACTCTAAGAACACTCCTGTCCCAATCCCTTTAACCCTTCATATGTTTGTCTATAAATAAGTTTTTTTTATCTATGAATAGTGAAAAAAATAACACAATTTTCAGATTCCTCAGTCTGAAAAACCATGAAAAGAATGTATAATACGATATATGTTTAGCAATTTTTCTAACCTCCTCCCCGTCGTTTTAAATCTTCATACATTTGACTATAAATAGTTGTAAATAATGTAGAAATTAAACGTATTTCAGATTCTTCAACTTCAAAAATCCTGAAAGTATATGTAGAGCAACTCGCTCTAACTTCCTTCCTCACCCCGTTGGCTCTTTACAGGTTTGACTATAAGAATCTGAAAATAATTTAAGAATAGCACAATTTTCAGATTTCTCGGCTTCCAAAACCCCGAATCCCGTTTTATACCACGATATGTATGTAAAGGCAATAAAACAGTGAAAAACAGTTTCATTTCATTTAATTTTATTTTCTAACATCCAGTTCCTTTGTTGAGATAAGAACAAAAAAAAAGCATTTTTTAGGTTCATATAAGTACATCCAAACAAGATTCACTACGAATACTTAACGCAATCTAAAAGTTCCCGGACTAATGCTATAAAATCTGAAGTAGTGACTTTTACGCTTCGTAACTCCCGTATCCTTCAAAGTGGTCCCCCTACACCCGAATATACCGGTCCCACCCTTTTTTCCACTGGTAGAATAATTTTTGGAAGGTCACTGCCTGTGATTCACCTTGTATATCTCTTATCGTATTGAAAGGGCAATCCTTCTTTACACGGAGGAACAGCTCGATGTCATAGGGAGGCAAATACGGTGAATAGGTGGTATACTAGTCAAGGAATTTTTTGTCAAAAAACTGTTGTATACAGGGCATTGTATCTTCTCGCTTTCTCGCTTGGTTGTTTTCTAACCAATAGAAGGTTCGTCGAAGATGCTAAGTATCATCCCACCACTTTCTTCACGAATGATTTGTTGAACTTTGGTGATGGTTTCGGGCGTTGTTGCAGTCGAAGGTCTTTCGGAACCCTTGTCATCTTCCGCCATATTTCTGCTAGCATGAAATCACCAAAAACCACTTGAAATGTTTATATCGCTTTGGGCTTCGTCCCCTAAGGCTTTCCGAATCATTTCTTACGTTTCAGAAGTACTTTTTCCGAGTTTTAAAACAAAATTTCATACACACACGCGGCTCTTTTTTGGTAACTATTGTAAAAATCACGACCTTTACACAAACGTGTGTACAGAATAAACCGAACTAGTTGAAATTTGGCACTTAACGTTGTTAAGAATGTATCCACAGTAAGAGCAATATATCAGGCTTTATCCAGTGTGTTAAACTCATTAAACAACAAAAAGTTAACTTTGGCTATGTGTATAGACCTGTCACATGCATTTGTCAGTCTCGATCACAATATTCTCCTTTTTAAACTTGAAAACTATGGTATTACGAGAAATGCCCCGAATTCAATAAAATCATACCTGGAGAATTGAACTCATCAAGTTGTGGAGAGCCACTCTTATGGTAGACTTATCACTTCTGACAGACTCAAAATTGCTAGGGGTGTGCCATAGGGATCCATCCTCGGTCCCTTACTGTACATAATATACACAAATAAATTATGTCAAATTACTGAACAGTGCACTTTAATATATACGGACGATACCATGTTGATCTTTGCAGATGATAGCTGGGAAATGATAATGGAAAGTATACATGTAGTTTGCAATGCTCTTGACGTGTACTTTTCATCCCACGATCTGCTGTTAAACGTGTCGAAAACTCAATGTCTTATTTTTGGAAATCGGGTTGAACATGCCCTTAACACGTAGCCTGAAAAGTTTTTGGTCTAGCTACTTAAAACACATTTTTTTTGCAAAATTCGACTTTATTCATCAATATAGTCTCCTTCAAGAGCGATACAATCAGTCCCAACGCTTTTCTAACACTTCGATACTTTTCTTGTAGAAGGATTTGTCTTTGCCTTCAAAATAGGCCTCAGTTTCGGCGATAACTTCTTCATTGGGACCAAATCTCTTTCCCGCGAGCATTTTTCTTAGGTCTGCGAATAGATAAAAGTCGCTGGGGGCCAAATTTGGAGAATACGGTGGATGAGGAAGTAATTCTAACTTCAGTTCATGCAATTTTGAAATCGTAACCATTGACTTGTGACACGGTGCCTTGTCTTGATGAAAGAGCATTTTTTTCTTGTTCATTTGGGGCCGTTTCTTTGCGATTTCTACTATTTATGGTTTTTCCCTTCTCAGCATAGTCGATGAAAATTACTCCATGCGCATCCCAAAATGCAGAGGCCATAACCTTCCCAGCCGACTGTTGTGTCTTCACCGGCTGCTCTCTACTCAGCTGACTGCCGATTTCATTTCGGTGTATAGTGGTGGATCCATGTTTCATCCATTGTCATATATCGCATGAAAAAAATCTTTTTTACTGCGCTTAAACAGGTCCAAACAGCGCTCAGAATCATCAACACGTTGTTGTTGTTTTTGTCTACTGTGAGAAAACGCGGTACCCATTTCGAACAGAGCTTTCTCATGCCCAAATGTTAATGCAAAATATAGCCAACACGTTCTTTTGATACTTTTAGGGTCAGCTATCTCACGCAATTTCACTTTACGGTAATCCAAAATACTTTTGTGGATTTTTTTTGATGTTTTCCGGTGTAACCACCTCAATTGGGCGTCCAGAGCGTTCAGCATCACTTATATCAGTACGACCGCGTTTAAATTCAGCATACCAGTAAGTGATGAGTGATTTTCTAGGGGCAGAGTCCCCGTAATACTTATCAAGCCATTGCTTTGCTTGTTTCCCATCAAAAAAGAGTGTTTATGTAATCGACAAACGAAATTCGATTTTTCCATGGTTTTGAAAATATATAGTAGCGTCACTAAAACCACTGTAACTTGGAAACTAATCGTCTAAATGTCATTAAATTTTGACACATATCGTTTGAAGGTTGGTACTTCCTAAAAATCATATGGATTTTTTCAAAAGGGCGACATCTATGTGTCAGATCAAAAACGCCTACGTGTTACATTTTACTATGAAAACAATGAATTTAAAAATTCGGCAAGCATGTCTTTTCTTAGCTTGGCAATTGACAGATGGCTGGACCGGGAGGCACATGTTGGGGTTATAGCAGTGAGCGTGGCTAAATACTGCTAAGCTCTAAAAGTAGTAGTATAACATGTTGGCATTGATGCAACCATATCGGCTTATCTTGCTTTTGTTCAGTCTAGGCTGAGATATGGTTTAATTTTTCGAAGTAAATCATCAGAAATCAAAAGACTGTTAGTACTTCAAAAGAAATTTCAGAACTATCGAGAGAGCTGTAAATCGGTGTTTATAGGGTATAAGACACTTATCAGTATGTATATATTAGATTCGTTTATATTCATACAAAAATATAAAAGACCTTAGTCTATAAGTCATCAGACAATCTGAGGAATATCCTAGGAAACCCCAAAGATAAGATTCCTAATTGTGAGGAAAGTGGTTATAGAATTAGTTGTAATGATTACGACAAAAAGTATGTTGGGCAAACTAAAAGGTCAATTAAAACACGACTTAAAGAAGCAGATTTAAAATACAGTAGAAGAGAAAAGTCTAGCATTGCCGAACATACCCTTGAAGCTAATCATAGTGTAACATTAGATAATCTAAGATTAATTAAAAATATATGTGATAGGAGATTGTTGAACACATACGAACGAAATTATAAAATATAAAAGTAGTTTAAATAAAGACATAGGGCCTATTCCTCATAGTCCCCTCTACTGGTTACTTATCCGGGCTAAATATAAATAGGGTAGATTTGTAGTTTAACTTTAGTTAATCATCGCTCCTGATAAAGCTAACATGGTTATCGAAACGTTCATCGAGTGCAACAATAAGGTGTTTGGTGTGGTGGTGAATAATAAAGATCTGTTTGAGAATGCCGTTCACAGACACACTTATATAACCAGAGATAAGGCGAACCTAGTGCCTCAGAACTATAATTTTAGTTACATATAAAAGAATATACGAATCATAAATATTTATAATAGTTTTCCGGTAACAGTTCGAAATCTATCTCATGTTAAGGCAAAAAAAAATTAAAGAATTAATTGTGGAGTAAAGCATTTTACATACTGGGTAAATTCTTCAATGCTTCTGATAGGAATGAGATGGGATAAGAAATGTTTATTGTTCTTTGTTTGTTGTGATATTGGGAGGGTGTCTTTGAGTGTTTGGTTGTAGTTTTTAGTTTTTTCGTATGTTTATAATACTTATCTGTTTGTTTAATTTTATTTTGCATTTTATTCTTCTTCTTCTTCCTTCTTCATTGTAGGCACAGTTGCCTGTTCCTTCTTCGTAGCTTGCCTAATCGTAATTGATGGTAAGGTTATCGCTCCACATTTTCCGTGGCCTTCCCGCACTTCTTCTTCCCACTGGTGATTATATCGCGTGCAATTCTCACGATTCTTTCTTTTTTTTTTTTTTATTGGTCTAGCACACGTACTGCAGGGAAGTCCCTAAAGCGCTCCAGGAGCGGCACGAGTGCGGAAAAAGCGATTCACGTTGTTCTTGAATCGCTGTAAATTGTACTCGGTGGGAAACACAGCGCTGGGCAAATTATTCCAAAGGGATGACGTTCTCCATATAAAAGATTGCTTAAAAGCGTTGTACGCGGAGTAACAAGCTGAACCTCATACGGATGCGAAGCACCAGTGTATTTCTAACATGCACCGCTTTGGGAGGAATTAAGCGGGCTACATCCTTCGAACACTTTCCATGAAAATACTTGTAGAACAGACTCAAGTCGCCAACCGTTCTTCGATGTTCCAGCGAATCAAGGCCGCCGGTCAATTCCGGGTCCCCAATCAGACGGACCGCTCTTCTCTGAACAGAATCCAACAAATGCAGTGTATGTTTGGGAGCGGAGCCCCAAACGTGGGAGCAGTATTCCATAGTTGGTCGAGTTTGGGCTTTGTAAAGAATTAACAGTTGTTGTGGGGTGTAAAGCTTTCTGGTTCTAAATAATATTCCCAACGTTTGAGAAGCTCTCCTTGCTATGCCTGCAACATGTTCATGCCAAGACATATTTGCTCCCAAACTAACGCCCAACAAATTGAGCGACGATGCTAGGGAAATGGAATGCCCCGACATAACTATGTCGGGTTCAGCAACGTTAACTTTTTTAGAAAAAACTGCCGCTTGGGTTTTTGTAGTGTTAAATTCCACTTGGTTACTGTCACCCCAAGATAGAATTTCTTCCAGGTCTTTGTTAAGTTGAACGACCTCCTGCTGTCTGCGGATATTCGCCTGAGCAGCCGATGTCCGAGCGTTCAAGGTGAATGAAGAGACAAGCGTATGTCATCTGCAAAGCTATAGATTGGATTCCCGGTCTTTTCCAGCAGATCGTTAATGTAAATGAGAAAGAGAGTAGGAGACAGTATGGAGCCCTGGGGCACACCGGCGTTGATAGTGAAGGTGTTAGAAAGAAATCCGTCGACCGCCGCTCGTAAAGAACGCTCTCTGAGGAAACATGAGAGCCACAAACAGAACCTTTCAGACATACCATAAGAGCGCAACTTAGCCCCCGGATACCGGGCGCCCTCCGGGTGTAAGTAGCCTTGCTGTGGCATCCAGGCTCTGCCGCAGTCGACCATTCTTTTCTAGGATACTCGTGGGAACACTCTGTCAAATAATAATAATAATTATCCTAGTGATAATGGCAGGGTGTTGAAGAGGCGGACCCCTGTCGTACAAACAGCTACAGCACCACCACAACAACAACAAGAAAAACGACAAACGATCCAACCAACCTCCTCAGCTGAAACTACTCCCGATAGTTTTACCAGATACGACATTGTAGGTGATGGAAATTGCCTTTTCCGTGCAGTTAGCTTACACTTATATGGCCACCAAAACCATCATGAAAGACTCCGAGAGGCTGCTCTAAGATATATGCAACAAAACTGGTCGGAACTTAACACATTTTCATTAATTGGGGACGACGATATGAAAGACTTCAATAACTACTATAATTATATGAGGAAAAATGGCACCTATGGAACGAGCCTAGAGATACTTGCCCTCTCGGAAACCCAGAATAGCAACTTTCATATCTTCTCAAAACAACGAAGAACACGAGATACAAAAATAACTTTTAGGGACACCGAAACTATTTACCTTCTACTAACAGGCAACCCAATGTCGGGACACTTTGAGCTTCTGACACCACAAAACACTAAAAACACCCCAAACAACAGTAGACCAATAAAAGAAGCATCGGGCGAGCGACGTAACGGTCGAACACGTCGCGGGAAATGGCAGCTCGACCAAAACGATGAAGACCGGGCAACTGACAATGGTCCTGCCAAAAGTGTTGTGCCGGCGAGTAAGCCGACACCCACCAAGGCGGGAAAATCAAGGCAACGCATGAGTTATACTACAGGAACAAACGAACACACCATGCGTTGCTTTGATAAAAGCTTGATCCATTCGGTCTGTATGTGGGTTCCACTCGCGTTTTCTTTCGAGGATCCACTTGTTAACCTCTTCCACCTGACATGCTCGTCTAATGTTGTCATTTCGCTCCCTGTCCAACATAGTCTTTCCGGCTATTTTTCGTAAGACTTTCATTTCGCATGTTTCAAGTATCCTTTTAGTTTTTGTTGTGTCTGGCCGGGTTTCTGCTGTGTATGTCATTATTGGTCTTATGACAGTTTTATAAATTCTTGACTTGGTAACGATTCGCAGGTGTTTGTTGCTCCATATAGTGTCAATCAGGCACCCGGCTACCTTCAATGCTTTGCTTGTTTGTTGTCTTACTTCTGATTCAACATCCCCGTGTCCAGAAAGCTTTATGCCCAAGTATTTGAATGTCATTTCTTGCTGGATAATTTGGTCGTCAACAACGAGTTTACATCTGATGGGTGTTTTAGATGTCGTCAGGCTTCTTGTTTTAGAGGCAGATATTATCATATTAAGAGATTTGGCTGCAGAGTTGAAGTGGTAGCCGTTGTAGGTCGTCCTCGTTCGTATTTTATTTAATTTTAAAAATTACTCATAGTGCTAAGCACTTATTGTAACTGTATATTGTTGCTAGGAACGAATAAATAAATTTCTATCTGTCTATCTACTGCTACTTATCAGCGTGATTCGATACTATTTCACGTTCTTGTTATATCGGGTTAGTTCCGGAATTGTTTGATCGCGCCATGTACAGGAACATTTTGATCGCGCCACGTACAGGAACTTTAACCTTTAAATGTTTTTTAAAATGCGAAGGGTACGAACAAAACATAAGGTTGTCCGAAAGGACGACCATTTGCTGTACTATACATACACATATCAACGTTATTATAACGGTGTATCGTGTATTTGTTTAGCACATAACTCGGCAGGTGTTTCTTTTGATGTCGATACTGCTTTTGTGCCTATTTATAACAGGTGGTAATAGGGCATTCCAGATTTTAACGGGCAGGTTAGTTCAGAGTTAATATTGTATTAATTTTTCCCTTTGGATAAGCAGACTTGTTTATTATGAAATCAGACTAAACGAGTTTAGATGAGATTTGTATAAAAAGAATTAGTTTACTTTTACTACCCTTGAATTTAATTTTCAAACTATGGTATTATTTGTGGTCTCATTAGAATGCTGATGTTCTACTCTTTTCAATAATACCAAAAAACATTTAGATTTCCAACAAGTTTTACTCAATAGAACTGTTTTTGCTCGCTCAGCAACGTACTCATTGCGCGCTATTCATCCTTATAAAAACACATGCAATTGTATTTTTCCTATCATTCCTTTCTCAGAACTTGAACCGTCAACATCTCTGCTATGCCTGCTTACTAATTACGTTATCGGAAAATGAATACCACCCCGGAAGGAACAGCATAAGTCATTTCCCTATTGCAAGACGAGCATAGCCAACATGCGCAAATGCACCTGAGCCAGTCACCTGTCTCCGGAATCTACAGACGTTATCAAAAGACTGACGCTGTTACATGGAGACCAGCATCAGGAAGAAGAAGGTGAACCTCGGAGCGAAGCGATCGGTTCATTGTCAACACAACTTTAAGAAATCATCACTTGACCGGCGTTGAGGTCCAGCAGGAGCTCCCACAAGTTCGTGGTCGGGCTGCCACTTATTGGACAGTCAGAAGAAGACTTAAAGAAGCTGACCTAACTCCGAAGAGACCAGCTAACGGACCCAAATTGACTGCAGCCCATCGACAAGCGCGACTCAGATTTCCTGCGAACATGTCGACTGGACCTTAGAGCAATGGCGCTCCGTTTTATTCTCCGGCGAGTGCCGAATGTGCCTACATGGCAATGCTGGAAGAAGACGAGTCTATAGGAGGCCTGGGGAGCGCTCACCCGTACATCGAGGAGATCCTGCAGGAACACGTCGTTCCTTACGGTGGGTTAGTTAGCGATAGTTTCGTGCTAATGCACGACAATGCGAGGCCCATGCTGCTGCATCGGTGCGGCAATACCTGGCAGAAGTGGGAATACCCACATTAGACTCGCCTGCGCGGAGTTCTGGCCTCAAGCCAATCGATCCCATGTAAGATGAGCTCAAAAGAAGGGTTCCTTGTTCTCCTTGTTTTCCCTTTCAACCATTTTAATCAGTAAGAAGCATGAGGTATGCTATAGAATTTGGTATCATTAGAAAGAAAATAGAATGGGCTTTCAAATAATACTAAAATTCGCAAAAATTTATGAACTTTCATTTTTCTACGTAACTATACACTGAAACACGTACCCCAGCGTTTATCGAGTTGTTTAATTTCATCAAGAAATTCTTTCGTACAAACCTGAAAAATATATTGGGGTCTTTTTTCAGATGTTTGTATATAAAAAGGACGCAGGACGCTAGATCAGGACTATAGCGTGAATGTTGTAACTCCACGGTTTTCTGTAATGGTTTGCAGTCGTATAACAGCAAGGTTTTGGTTCTTGATGAATTCGGAACTGCCGCCATCAACTTTCCAGAAGACGAATGCGTTTTTGCCTTCTTTAAAGGATGACGGCCTTTATGAACCCATTATTTTAACTCCCGCTTCGTGGGAGAAACCCAATGAATAATTCAGTTTCTTCACCTGTGATAACTCGTGAAAAATAACTCTTAACACGGTCAAGAATGTTCTTCAAAAATCTCTTTTCTCTCTAATTTTTGCTCGGGCGTAAGAAGTCTTGGAGTCAGTCGTTCAATTGTAGTTTCGGGTATTTCAGCTTCTTTAGCAAGGATTGGAATTTTCATTTGTCGATCTGACAGCAGCAAATCCTTTTCAACCCTGATTGTTTCCTCATTTCTTGGCCTAACTAGTCTTCCTGATCTGGGATCATCCTGAATTGAGTCTCGGCCCCATCGGAAGTGTCAGAGCAAAATTTTAATTGAAATAAGATGAGCTGTTATTGTTGTACACCAGGTATATTCTCTCATGAATATCTTTTAGTTTATTCTTCTCTTTAGTTAGAATTGTGCGATGTTCCTTACTTGCATTTATTTTTGGGAAAAAAAGTTGTAAAAACTGCAAACCTCGTACAAAACTTCGTCAAAATAATTTGGCAAATGGCTAGGTCGATAACTTAGAAAAACAACCTTGTGTTTGTTCACAGTATACCATTATACTAATAGAAATGGTACTGAGTCATTAAACCACAATTAGCAATACTGATCTTGTGGCCGAATTTGTTTTAATCATAGTTTTTTAGATTAACGAACATCTATAATAAATTTGTAATTGTTGCGTATTTGTTTAAATAACTTTTTATTTCTAATACAAATTGCCTAATTTCCAATATTACAATCCCAAAGAGACTGTGAGAGATTAAAGTCATAAAAACAAACAGATTTGCTAATATTTCTACAGAAAATATTTAAAACTGAACGAGAAGATTGAGAGGATATACCTAGTCATGGAAGCGAAAAACAGCGTTTTTTTAGGAATTTTTTTTAGCGACACTATTCATTATATAAATCAGATTTTTACTTAGAAAGGGGGGGGGATCGTAACGTAAATGTAAAGAGATAGAAACATACATTGTAGGAAGACGCTGTATAGAAGCATGGAAATTTATAAATAACATTAGATCAGGTAGCAATCAATCAAAATTACAAATAATACCTGCAACACAGTGGGAAGAACACTATAAAAAATTATTAACAGAAAATAGAGTGAAATTTTTGGAGGGGAGAAGGTACAGTAGTGGAAGTAGAGGGAGAGAAGATAAATTTGGATACAGATATGGTTCTCAACGCGGTAAAAAAATTTAAAAATCACAAGGGACCTGGTCCAGGTGGAATATACGCAGAATTGATAAAGAACGGCACGGAATACCTTATAACGCTTACGAGGCTGGTTTGAAAAGTCCGTCCAAAGTCCGAGAGATGGCACCACCGGCGCGTATCGAGGTCATGTTTAGTTAGTAGCATCTCTTGAATGAACGTACACCAAGTTTCAGCCATATTGGTGTATTTCTTTGTGTTTGGCATTCGTGTGAATCAAGGAAGTCGAGTGATTTTCAAGAAATGGACGAAAAAGAATTTCGTGTGGTGATTAAACATTACTTTATGAAAGGCAAAACGCCTCAGGAGACTAAAGAGAAGCTTGATAAACATTATGGTGACTCTGCACCTTCGATTAGAACAGTTTATAAGTGGTTTCAAAATTTTCGGACTGGCCATATGGGCACAAGTGACGCTGAACGTTCTGGACGGCCTGTGGAGGTTACGACTTCAGAAAATCATTGATCAAATCCATGGTATGGTGATGGATGACAGAAGAGTTAAGGTGCGTGAGATTGCTAGTGCTGTGGGCATCTCGACTGAACGGGTACATAATATATTGCATAAATATTTGGACATGAGAAAGCTATCCGCAAGATGGGTGCCGCGATTGCTTACGCTTGACTAAAAACGGAATCGTGTGAAGTGTTGCAAGGATGGTTTGCAGCTGTTCCAGAAGAATCCGGAGGACTTTAAGCGTCGTTTCGTCACTGTGGATGAAACATGGATACATTACTATACTCCTGAGACCAAACAACAATCTAAACAATGGGTTACCAAGGGGAATCTGCACCAAAAAAGGCGAAGACCGTTCCTTCGGCCGGAAAGGTTATGGTGACTGTCTTTTGGGATTCGCAAGGGATAATCCTCATCGACTATCTGGAAAAGGGTAAAACTATTACAGGTGAATATTATTCATCGTTATTGGACTGTTTGAAAACCGAGCTGCAAGAAAAACGCCTGCGATTGGCCCACAAGAAAGTCCTTTTCCATCACGACAACGCACCAGCACACACCTCAGCAGTTGTGGTCGCAAAATTAATGGAAATAGGATTCCAACTCGTTTCACATCCCCCCTATTCTCCAGACTTGGCTCCCTCGGACTACTATTTGTTTCCCAATTTGAAGAAATGGCTGGCGGGACAAAGATTTTATTCAAACGAGGAGGTGATTGCAGACACTAATGAATATTTTGCAGACTTGAACAAATCCTATTATTCGGAAGGGATCAACAAACTAGAACATCGTTGGACGAAGTGTATAAGCCTAAAAGGAGACTATGTCGAAAAATAAAAAAGGTTTACCCCAAACACATAAGTAGTTTTTATTTTTGCACGGACTTTTCAAACCAGCCTCGTATAACTTTTTAGCAAATGTATTTAAAAGAAACAAACCCCAAGTGAATGGAAAATTGGATTTATCTCCTCGTTATTCAAGAAAGGAAACCGACAACAATGCCAAAATTATCGAGGCATAACCGTGACACCTACTTTAAGTAGACTCTATGGAAGAATTATAAGAGACCTAATAGAACAAGAATATTTAGAAGACGAACAGAAAAACAAAGTAGATTTCGTGCCGGAAGATCGTACATGAACAATATATTCTGTATTAAACAAATAATCGAAAAAAGAATTGCTGTAAATCAGGAGACCCACCTTCTTTTTATAGCTCTTTCTAACGCTTACGACAATGTTCCAGTGCTAAAATTGTGGGAAGTCCTAAAAAGTACCAACATACACCACACACTGATCCAAGTAGTGCAAGAAATGTATAAGGACTCAAAGATTAAAATTAAAGTGAGCAAAAAGGTCTCAACAGGATTTTCGGTGTCGTAAGGCTTACGGCAGGGATGCTGTATCTCTCCGACACAATTTAAAATTTATGTAGATGCTGTGTTAAAACAGTGAAAAAGAAAATGTGGAGTAATGGAAATACCAGTAAATGATACACATATTTTCATACTTCAATTTGCCGACGACTAGGTATTAATAGCACATTACAGGGACGACCTGGAATATATGACTAGAAAAATAAAAGAAGAATATGAACGCTGGGGACTATTGATAAACATAAACAAGACCAAATATCTACGTGTAGGAGACATTGGAACTAACTTAATGGAAAATAACGAAGAAATAGAAATATGGCACATGTATAAATCCCTGGGAGTTCATATTAACCAAGATGGTAGAGACACAGAGGAGATTAGAGAGAGAGTGGGCATGGGGAGAAAAGCTGTAAAGCGATTAAATGGGCTATGGTGGAGCGACCAAATTACAAAAGGGCGAGAAGTCCAAATATATGAAACAGTAGTTAGGAACATTCTGTTGTATGGCGCTAAAAGTTGGAGACTTACAGAAGCCGATAAAAAGAAAATTCTAGCCGTAGAAATGGATGCACTAAGAAGATCCTGCAGAATTTCAAGAATGGAAAGAAGAAGAAATGAGGAAATCAGAGAAATTATTAATGTCAAACACACAATAATAGATGAAATAGAGAAACGACAGCTAGTTTGGTTTGGACATGTTAATAAAATGATGGACACAAGGTTGCCAAAGCAGGTATGGACCTAGATACCTCCGAAAAAAAGAAAGAAAGGAAGACCCAGACGAACATGGGGTGAAAATCTTAGAAAGGTGATGAGTAAAAGAAACCTAACAGAGGACCAGTGTCAACACAGAACATACTGGAGGAAAAGTCTGGAGATCGAACAGCGACGACAGACGCTATAGACCAACATATCTATCTATTTGATACTTAGCTTAAAATACAATTTGTGAATTTGTGTCGGCGCTGCACCCGTTCCCCTGCGACACCTTTTTTTTTAAGAAGGATTGCGGTGTGCACGATTACTAAAAGCTAGATCATCTGAAATCAAAATTTCCAAAAAAAATTAGTTTACTAGAGGATCAATCTTGTCTTTGACCGAAATATTAAAAAAAAATCATCAAATGACATTGGTTTAAACAAAAAAGCGAAAAAATAACGTTACCACGTTTCACATTTTTGCGAATTAAAAATAAAGTTCTTGATAAAATCAAAAATTCCTTTGTTTAAAGAGAAGCAAAATCAGTGCAGTGGTTTTCGAGATATCTTGCACATCGCCCAGCGGTTTTCAAGAAAAAGTAGTTTTGAGCAAAACGCGTTTAAAGTTTTAGGTTTGAAAAGTCTGGTTAACAAACAGTAATACAAGAACAAATTCTTACTTGTAAATAAATCATCGACACTAGGGCCATATGCTGAATCTTCATTAGCTATTTGAGCTTCCAGAATACTAAGTTGTTCTTGCCCATACTGCATTTAACCTCGTAGCAATTGTCGCTCGGCCAGCTCAACTCGTTCTCCGCCGACTTTAGCTGCCTAGTCACGTGCATTTCGGCACAAGGAACTCCCATATCTCTCATTATAGTCAATGAAGCCATTGTTCCCTCATTAAAAATGCATGCTGCTATATAAGCAGCCATTTCACTAACTTTGTTGCCACTAGAAATAACCTTTGGGCTGATCTTCCAAACAATTTGATTATAACTTTCGTTATTATTTTGAGTAAATCCGCCCAAATCATCGCTCTAATAATTCCTCTGTATCCAAGTCCTCGTAAATTGGTTTTATAGCTTCAAGAACAACAGGTGGCAATAGGTTATAACCGTGAGAATAATCGATATTATTTTTATCTTCCGACTATACGTACGCACGTTGCCAGTGACCCCACGATTCTTCTCCTTTAAAACAGTATTGGTTTTGTGGATGTTCATCAGTTTAGCTGTAATGATAATAAGTTGACCAAATAGCCTCCTTCATAGCTTCTAAGGGATGACAACATATAGCCATTCCATAATAAATCGTCGACTTATCACTTGTTTTAACCGTTAGTTTTCCTCGACCGCCAAATCAGTGTGATTTTTTTACCGTGCGTAATTGAGAGTCCATTTTTTTTAACATGAGTAATACATTCTTTTTTAATGACTCGAAAATCCTCATAGGAATTTGCTTTTATAAGTTCATTGTAAATCTTTGAAGCACCGTTTCCGATGTAATAGGCGTATTTCACTTCATGCAATACTTCAGTGCGTTTGAATATTTCTACGAAGGCTGCAACTTTCATTTTACCTGAAGATCCTTCATGATTTGCAGTACATTTAAATTGATGTTCGTTACTACTCTTCATACTCAGTAGTATCTTTTATAAATTTCCAACCTCGTCAGTCTCTACCATAAACACTTTTTACGCCAACATCAAGCACTTTACCAGTATAATATCCAATAATAGAAGAAACTCCATATAATGAAGTAAAACCACGCTTTTTCGTTGTTTCATCTACCGAAATTGTTAATTTGGTATTATTTTCAATGTTCGATTCCTCAGAATTTCCGATAATTTCTTCTTTCATAGCTTTGTCACGTACTAGTTCAACACAAGCATGTCATAAGAACTTCAATATAAAAATTTAGGCCACAATAATAATATTAAACTCCTTAAGGGTGATACTGCAATAAAAGCAAAATGGAATAATATTAAGGAAGTGATTAAAACAACAAGCATGAACTCTTGAAACAGGATAAAAAAAGAAAAATAGCTGGATGACTGAAGAAATCCTTAACATGATGGAAGATAGACAGACCCACAAGAACACAGATACAACAAAATACCTAGACATTCATAGCAAGGTAAGAACCAAAAATTAGAAAAAGCAAAGAGAGTTGGCTTTCCGAGGGGTGTGAAGAAGTCGAACAGTGCGAAAAGAAATATAACTACCACAACATGCATAGAAAAATAAGAGAACTGACAAACATGAAGAAATACACTAGAGAATCGAAGAGCCTACCCGACGCTGATGACAATATTGAAACAGATCCCGATAAAAGCATAAAGATTTGGGAGGCTTATGTAGAGCAACTATTTGATGCTCACCGTCCTAGTGGGTGTTTATTAAAGGTTGATAACGATGCGGGTCTTCTCATTCTAAGAGCGAAAGTGGAGAAGGCTATTTTAACTCTCAAAATCAACAAAATACCAGGCAACGCTGGCATTCACAGCGAAATTCTGAAAATCTTGTGCGAAATGAACAGCTAGTTTCTCGACACCCTCACCACGCTTTTCAATAATATATACAATAGCGGGGAATTTCCTGAAGAGTGGCTGCAGTCAACCTTTGTGGCCACACCGAAGAAACCGAACGCAAAATCTTGTGATCAACACCGAATGATAAGCCTAATTAACCACATCACCAAGGCATTTACCAAGATTATATACAATAGAATTTGCAAAAAATGTGAAGAAAACACCGGAGATACACAGTTCGGTTTTCGAAATTCCCTTGGCACAAGAGAAGCGCTCTTCAGCTTACAGATTCTTATTCATGTAGAACCATGAATAAAGATGTGTTTCGTAGATTACACTAAAGCTTCCGATAACGTTAAGCACGATCTACTGCTAGAAATACTCCATCAGATCGGAATCGATTCCAGAGGTATCCTGAGTATAGCGAATCTCTATTGGGCACAGTCGGCTAGAGTGAAAGTAGGGTCTGCGCTAACCAAGAATTCTGATATCAAGAAAAGTGTGCGTCAGGGTTGCATTTTGTCTCTCCTCCTCTTTAATATCTACTCCGAAGAAGTATTCAAGATAGCGCCAGAAGAAAGTACTGAAGGCATGAAGATAAATGGAGAAACACTTAATAATATAAGATATGCTAACGATACAGTAGTACTCGCTAGCAGCGTAGATGAGCTAAATAGCCTGATGGAAAGGCTACAAAGAACAAGTGAAGATTATGAACCTCGCGAAATGGAAATGGATAAGTAAAAACCAACAACCAGCAAAACAATTAATACTAACCAACCAGAGAATTGAATACGTAGACTCTTACACCTATTTGGGAACAATAATTAACTCAGGATAGGACCGAGCAACAAAAATACGGGTGAGAATAGAAAGAGCGAGAGCATCATTCAATATGAACAGCATATTTATCTTCAACAGTATAACCTTACCCCTTAAAATTAGATTGCCCCAATGTTATATATTTCCGGTACTGTTGTACTGAGTAGAAGCGTGAACAATGACCGACACGCTCATGAAAAAGGATGAGGCTTTTGAAATATGGGCGTATAGACGTATCCTGCGAATATCTTGGACGGACCACATCACTAACCTGGAGGTACTGCGTCGGATCGGTAAGAAAAGGGAGGTGGAAATAACTATTAAGAGAAGAAAGCTGAAATACCTCCGACATCTAATAAGGCACAGTAAATATTGGATACTTCAGTTAAGAATCCAAGGAAAGATAGGCAGCAGAAGGGGACTCGGGAGAAGAATACACTCTTGGCTCCAGAACTTGCGCCGTTTGCTATCATCTGGCCAACTGTTCAGATCTACCGCAAATATGGTAAAATCAGAAGAGCCATGTTAATAGCCAACAAAACGTCTTCAACTTCTCTTTATTTAATAAGAATGTCCAACATAAGAGCATGATCAATTTTTCTGTGTAATTATGACACGTCATTGGTATTTTAAATCCAAGTCCTCGCGTTTCTGCAGCTTTAAATACTGTTTCACCGTCGCAAGATTTACATTTAACGAATGAAGCAATTTCTGTAAAAACTATTATGAAATTCAAAGTTCTATTCTCAACAGTATTATCTGCCGGCACAAAGATGTCTTATCTTGTCTCCATTTTTTTTTCAAAGATGCACTGATAACTTTTTCGTCACTCTCCGTTGTTTTAGGGTTAAAACCGTTTCTTTTTTTTTTTTTGGTGTTGCTTTATTAACTTTTAAAGTTTGTCTTGTTACTCCAGATATTTTTGACTGATGCATGATGATGTGAGCAAGTAAAAAGTAAAATATAAACTTTAATAACTCCTACGACCGAATTGCTACGAGTGAACTACTCCTAGTGAACTGTACATCGGTACTGAACACACTCCCAGTTTCGAATGTAAAATTGTAGAATCCCTTTGTATTATATTATAAGAGAAAAAGTTTAAAGTATATTAAAATCGAGTTAAGGTCGGCGAAGACTGGCCCGAGAGCAGCTGCTCGCTACCTGCTCCGGAAACTTTACGCAACTGAACTTCTTTTAAACAACTTCGTCAATTTTAACCGATTCTTATAAAACTTATAGAAAATATTCTTAAGATATCGTACTAAAAGAAAATATAAAAATCTAAAAATCGAATATTTTGATCCAGATTACTAGGTATATCCCCTTAAGTCCAACAAACGGAATCTAAAATAAAGACACTGGAAATAAGGCGCAGCCTAATATGCTAGTTTAGTAATCAATTTGGTAATTCAACTTGTTAATAAAAATATTTAAATTATGATACAATTATTAGATTATTTCTAGTATTATTCATTATTTTATTATATCGGTGTTTTCAAGCTAAATAATTCTGACTTGGGTCAGTAGTTATTTACACTACTTTTTAAATAATTTAGTACATGTTAGGTTTTTAATCGTTAGCTTCATCTACAGCCGCACAAGTATTGCGTGACCAATTGGTGCATGAACGCTGTGTTATATTGTTTTGATGTCCATCGCGTTGTGTATATTGTGTCTCATTAGATGTCAAAAGTTACGCAGACCTCAGATGATGATCAATAAGGCTGACGGTAATTGTTTATTTGACTGATCCAGTGTGGATAATTTACTTTTAAATTCATTGTAATCAGAGTGATGTACGAGTAAAATAACAAACAACTAATGCAGTTCAAATATTTTATTTTTACTTTAAATGTATCAATTTGTATATATGAAATCCATAAAATTTCAAGTCTGCTGTTGTTGCTCAAGTACGATGCAAAAAGGGATATTGCACTTTCTCGCCCTTCACATTAGGCTTAAAGTTCAAATAGCTTGGTGAATATTAATGTCCGACTCAAGCTTTGGCTTTGGCTTCGGCTTCGGTTACCTTCGGCCAAAAAAAGGACCGTCGGCCACACATTCTGCTTCTGCCAAAAAGCAGTCGAAGGTTTGGCCGAAGCCGAAGTTTTCCGTCCAGCTGTCGAAAAGACGAAAACTAACGAACTATTACGAATGACGCCAGCGCCGCAGATCTTTTATTTGAAAAACTGTAGAATAAGATGACTGAAGTTTTTTTTTATGTTAAATAAAAGTGACAGTATTATTGTATATAAGCTAACGTAAGACAAAAATTGTGTGTGATTGACTAAAGTTATAACCCTAAATACCTAATTAATAATTTACTCTATAAGCTGGATTCTAATCTGATTAAGACTGTTATTATTATATTTTCATTCATTCTTTTTATTGTTGCTAAATAATATCATTTGCTTTAGCTAAATTGTTCAAAGCCTGGTTAGGTACTATAGTACTGTTATATTTCATTTCAATAAATAAATATGAATAAAACTAAGTTTACCATTTTTAAAAAGGTGTAATTTATTTATTTAAAGTACCTATATATTTACAATTATTATCAACACCACATAAAACACTTAAAATAAAAGAACAGAACAACACTCTTATGTATACATTTTAGCCTGTGTTCTAAGATTTCTAAGTATGATTGAACCTTCGGCTTCAGCTTCGGCCGAAGGTTATCTCAGCAGCCGAGCAAATACGGTCGGACACTAGTGGTTATTCAGACTAATTTCTATTTTAAGTATTTTCTCTAAAATATTTGAAAAAAAATGTTAGGATAAGTTAGTTGACTTTTTAAATACAAAAAGAAAAAAAAATAACGGGCAATTAACACGGTATTAGAAATGGAACCTGTTTCAATGTCAATGGGATTTTCTTGTGTAAGGATCCACGAGAGGAACCAACCACTTTCCCTTTTTAGACTTGCTCGTACAGAAAGGACATGTCAGGCACACCATATACAAAAAGCTAACACACATCAACAGGTATTTGCACGCCAATTTACATCACCTTACCACCCATCATAATTAAAAGCAGAGCCATCCTACTCTCAAGATCTTTCCGCTTGACTGATAATACCAAGAGGCAAGAGGAGGTAAACAGTATTACAAAAACATACAAGCATAACGGATATAGCACACTGTACCGTTTGAAATTTTCTTGCAGCCCCGCTTTAATTTCTGATAATGAATTGAGTGAATCCTGATTTTAAAAAGAATTAAAGAAATTAAACACACACTAGCTCAGTTTTCTTTGGTAGAGAGATATGGGTAAGAGATAATTTTTGTACGTCTTTTTGGAATTATTTTTTATTTTTAAAGAAACCTCAGCTGTGCGACTTTTTGGGCACCATTCATTTTAAAATAGAAAGGATCTAACTTCAGCTAAAAAAATGAAAAAATACTGAAAGGGTGTACTGTTGGTAAAGTAAAAAAATCAGTTTGGTACAGCCGTTCTTATCCTGAAAAGTAAGATAGGTATTCAGTGAGACACTAGCTTTAATCAACAAAAAGAAAATTTATTCATGTTTTTAAAAATAAAAAGTTCTAACCTTTGCAGTTTTACAGGATTACAAAAAATTTTAGCCTAACAGGTAGTTATGACATTTAAATTCTAAACTCTGACTACTCCCGAAGACGAAAAATAGTGCTTTTCACTTCACTTTTTAGTCAGTTCAAATTGCTGTTAAGGCACTACTCAGGGATAAGTCTATGGAAGGATGTTTTGGTAACTTACTGTTTTTATTTCGGCTTCGATGGAACACGACCGATTTCACACTTTTCTAGTAAACACTTAGAGAGCCCACTACGGCTTTTCGTTAAAAAAACTTGTGCTTTATTTAGCTCTCATGATTGTTGTTATGAGCCTTTACTGCAGCTCTGTCGAAGGAAGCCTACTTGGCGGCTCCGATGAAAATTAGCCTGGCTGCGGCTTGATGGTACTCAGCCTCGATCCCTGTCCTACCGGACCCTTAAATAAGCCGTGGGCCTTCTCTCGGTCATATCGCGACGCCGGAACCAAAAATCCGGATACACATTTTCAACCAATCCCGGCGTGCCTATAGATTCGGTCAGAAACCCGCACAGCACACTAATATACCGAACGGCTTGGAATCTCTTATTAATATACCGTTCGATACAAAAATGAAAATAAGTACAATTTGAAGTGAAAAATCAGTAACATTACATAGTCTTAAAATCTAGGAAAAAATGAATGTTACATTTACCTCCTTCCAAAAAGAAATAGACTACACTAGTCTATTAAACTTAGGCTACTTATGAAAAGGTACAAAGTGGTACACTATCACTTAATACTAAGGTCAGAACTTAAAACAAAAGTACAAACTTCGGACCTTACTACTAGACTTAATTTAATTAAGCACTAATATTAAGTACAATGAGAACCAAATGAAAATCTTTGCATGATCACAAGAATCTTATAACTAGACTTAACTTAATTAGACACTAAGGTTAAGTACATCAAAAAGCAAATAAAAATCCTTGCATGAACATAAGAAATACCTTTCCAAAATAACAATCGCGGTCTTCTTATATAAAAGAATCAGCTCTGTTATGGTTACCAAAACAAAAAAATATAACTTTGTCTAGACTCTTGTCTAAATCAAAAAAAGTGAACTGAAATAAAATATGAACACCCCCCTTAAAATATTTTAAGGATTGTCTGAAAATTTTCTATTTCAGCAAAAGAAATTTATAAAAATTCTTAAATAAAGAAAAAAAATAAAAAAAATGATTCTAGTGCAAACACTTACACTAAAAAGGAAAAAGTCTTGTCAGACCATTTAGCACAAGGCCAAAAAAAAAAAAAAAATATCTGGATAAATATCCAGACAAACGCTCGGGAAAAATCGCTATCAATGCTCTAGCTCATCGCTAAGAGAACATTCTAAATCTAGTATCACTACTAGTCGCACTCGGAAAATAATCGCACTCTATAACGCAATGTCGACGTCCTAAGACATCCAGACATGCTAAAATCGCTAGGGAAAACTCTACATCGCGCAATGTCGACGTCCTGAGACATCCAGACATGCAAAAATCGCCAGGGAAAACGCTCTGGTTAATCGCCAGAAAACACGTCAGCTCCTCGCCAACAAAACACTCTGGTATATCGCCAGAAAAAACTCGGCTCCTCGCCAAGAAAACACTCGGTAAATAGTCCTCGACTACACAAAGCCTGCGTTCTAAAAGAACAATCTCGCCATTAACATAGTGAGCAGCTATAAAAGCTAACAATACCACTATAGGCACAGTGAATAGCTATAAAAGCTAAAATTCACTCTAAACACAGTGAATAGCTATAAAAGCTAAAATTCACCAAACTGAATGATCCTGCTTCAAAAAGCAATGTTCACTAAGAACAGAATGATTAGTCTGCGCACAACTAACATTCAAGGAAACATTCCCAACATAACTATATGAGACAGCAAGTCTGGAAATAGGACCTCCCTAAAGTCATAATCCTAAATATAGGAGTCCATAAGCAAAACGACTCAAAATCTCGCATTTTGAGCACATGCCCTCAGGCAACCAACATACACCGAAATATATACAGAAATATGTACACAAATATATACAGAAATACATACAGGAGTTCAAATCCCAAACTCTTGGTTATGATAACTCCATACTGAGCTTGGTGAAAGCTCTTAGCAAAAGCTAATCAAATCTTCGGCACATCGCACCAAAGTGACAAATCTGCCTAGAAACATGAACCAGAAGAAACGCCCTCCGTCATTCTTCAGGGTGGCTACACAGAGATATAAAATTTAACCAGCATGGCGCTTCTCCAAGTTGCATGAAGAACCCTCGTGTACTGGTCTCGCCCTAGAACAACAACGAAAAGAATTTAATCCATCCCACATAACAGGAGACAAACACCTCGCCACGATATACTGAAAGGTGGAGACAATAAAATACGGAAATGGTGACCCTGGAGTCCACCAACAAAAGGGAGTAGATTATAGCATCCACTAAACTAAAACGGTGTCTACCACACCACCATAAGTCAAAAAAAAATTTAATCAATAGGGTGTTCCGAAACACACTACTGCCAACAGCCTGTCACCACTAATAGGCTAATTGGAGCTGAGGTCGACTACAGTAGCTAGGCTCTCCTTTGGCTCAAATAGAAATAGCCATTGGGTAACAAAACCTCTAAAGGTCCCAACGTTCGCCCCCCATAGACTACCCTTCCAATCAGTCTGTTCCTCAAGAAGACTAACTTCCTGCCAAACGTCGTAACGGCATCTGTTAGCACCTGGTGCATCACAGCCTGTAAAAACAGATAACTCATGGGATACAACCTAAGGTTTACTAGGTTGACTTAACCAAGCTTCTAACGGAAATTTCCAAAAAACGAAAATGAGCTTAAAAAGCTACATGAAGCAAAAATTTTTCAATTTTTCGGTGGCAACGCAACAAAACTTTTGAAGACGACAAGAGCTTTTCCAGCTTAATCAGAAACAAGAAGAAAACATCATTGACAGCTAAAATATTCGATCATGGTGTTAATCGTCTCCCTAGACAATAGCCTCTAGAAGAAACTGCTACAGGTATCAGGCATAACCGTTTTCTGTCAGCCCAAACTTCTAGATTACCTCTTGGAAATCTAAAAATTCGGTTAGGAATCTTCCTTCACTGCGCTTAGCCTCTCTTGACAAGGTTCTCATCTCGGTATCAGATTTTGATCATTTCTTTGTGAAACGACTGTCTTACTCTGCTCTCATCTCTTGTAAATGATCAGCCTTTAGTTCTCCTGCAGGACTTCAATTGCCTATCAATCTGATAGTATACCGAAAAAACTCAACATACGCCTATGAGTCCATGCAAAAAAATTTAAAAAAAATTAGTGACTCAAAGGTAACGTTTAAACGGCTCTGAAAAGAAAAAAGTATACCCTCAGTTTGTCAATTCAGAAGAAGATCTAAATCAAAATAATCCAAGTCTTAGACTTACTGGATAAACCAAAATCAATTTACTCTTAATTGCACCCAACATATACCACTAAGGTAATAGAAATACACCCACTCGGGTAACAAACTTTGAAATTGCTCATAAAAATTTTGACTCTACATCACACTGCACGAGCTACATCTTGCGCTTGTCCTAACTCAAGATCACCTTGGATTGCCTCTAATCAAAATTTCGCTTCCAAGTGTCAAGAACTGGATATTATTTGGGGTCATAAGCAAATCAAATCCCGCGACCACCGACATACCAGTCTTATGATATATCCTGAGTGTGACTCTTTCGCAAGCTCGCAACAGCTGAGTCGATGCTAAACATCAACTACAATCAACCTAAGTTTGGATATGATCAGTACCCAAAACCTTAGCATTAAACAATAAAAGTAAGCTATTCTCTGCTCAACTTTTATAACAGTCAAAAAAAACGAGGTCGTCACCTCCACAGAGCAACATCAAAAAAATAAAGTAAAGCAATTAAGATAATGTAAATATAAATTATTCTTCTTCTGACAAACTTTCATTAGGGTTAGGTTCATTGAATGGTTTTAAGTCTTTAATATGCCATTGTCCTACTTTAGTCCCATCTAAATTAACCAAACCGTAAACTAAATCTGAAATCTTTTCTCTAATCACGCAATGCACATACTTAGGTACCAACTTAGATGTGAATTTATCAGCTGCACTGGAAAGAATTTTATTTTTTTTCGCCAAACGTGATCACCTTTATTAAAGGCAAAATCCCTTTTTCTAAGGTTGTAAGACTTACTGTTCCGTTCATAAGCCTTATGTATCCTACTACGCACGTCGGTGAAAATATCTTTTAAACCCTTCAAATTTTCGGCGTACGCACCCCTGTTACCCGGAATTATTTCGCTGTCAACATTGACATCCAAATCTAAATTTTTATAATACGATCCGGATAGAGGTATATGTCTGCCGTAAACTAAGAAAGACGGTGTGAACCCCGTTACTTCGTGTCTTTCGGTATTTATTGCTTGTTGGATTTTGGAAATATTGCCATCCCAAGTGTCATGTGAATCAACGTAACTTCTTAAAGCGGTCCCGATTGTTCGGTTATTACGTTCGACAAAATTACATTGTGGAGAGTACACAGGATTAAAACGGATGTTAAAACCATAAGTTTCACTTAAGCTCTTAAAACTCTTAGAGGTAAACTGAGTACCGTTATCGCATATTAAGAGCGATGGAACACCGTGGATTAGAAAGACATCATTTTCCAAAATTCTCTCTATATATCCAGCTTTAGAGCTTTTCAAAGGAAATAGCATGGTATACTTTGTAAACCAGCAAGAAACCACGAGAAGCCATTTATTTCCCCTTTTTGAACGTGGGAATGGGCCTACTAGATCAGCTGCTATGACTTGAAAAGGGTAATTAACCGTTTTCTCTTTTCCCATCAGTCCCATAGGTAGTGTATTTGGAGATTTCTGCGCTCCACATACTTCACAAGTCCTCACAAACTTTAAGATATCAAAACGCATTTTTGGCCAATAATACTGTTCCTGAATCCTGTGAAGAGTTTTATAAAAACCAAAATGACCAGAAGTAGGAGGAGTGTGACACATGTCTATAATTTCCTCTCTCTGTGGTTTAGGAACTAGTATTTTCCACTCGGGTACATTAACTTTTAAAGGCAACTGGTTTGGGATAAACTTGTACACGAAATCATTTTCCACTTTCCACTGCGGAAAATTTTCCGGAAATTCTTTGATTTGCTGCCGTAAATTGTCGTACCATGGATCAATGCGATCTATATCAACTGTATCAATTCTTACGCCAATCTGTGCATTAAGACTGTTTTCGTCCACTGTATGATCTGGGATTCTTGACAAAGCGTCAGGAATAACATTGTGGACTCCTTTCCTATGAATTAAATTAAATGTGTGTTGTCTCAGCCTAATCGCCCAACGCGCTAGTTTGCCACTAGGGTTTTTAATAGAATTAAGCCACAATAGACTATAATGATCTGTTATGACCGTGAAAGGAACACCTTCTATGTAAGGTCGAAACTTTTCGATGTTAAAGAGTACTGCTAAACATTCTTTTTCAACAACCGAATAGTTACGTTCAGCCTTTGATAAAGTTCTACTGGCATACGCTATCTCTCTTTCCTCACCATTGATTTTCTGTGTTAGGACACCCCCTAAACCGGTATTAGAAGCATCACTAGAAATATGAAACTGTTGGGAGAAATCTGGTTGGGATAAAATTGGAGCTGAAACCAATAGCTCTTTAATCTTGATAAAAGATTTTTCTGCTGCCTTTTTCCAATCTATCGATTGTCCTTTTTTTCGTCCTTTCAAAAGATCATTAATAGGCGACAACAAGGTAGAAAAATTCTCAATAAAACGTCTATACCATGAACACATTCCTACGAAACGCTTAGCTTCTGTAGTATTAGTAGGTCTCGCATAATTAACCATGCTTGCTACTTTATCCGGATCGGTACGCAAGGAATTTGAGCCTACAATATAGCCTAAAAACTTTAGAGAAGTTTTGAAAAAATCACATTTGCTCAAATTTATCGTCAGTCCGGCCTCTTTCAATTTATCTTTTACTTCTTTAAGTAAGCGAATATGCGATTCGAAGTCTTCCGATGTTACTAAAATATCATCTAGATAGGTAAAAATATGCGGCTCATATTTCGGACCAAATATAGCGTCCACTAAACGTTGCTGAGTTTGAGCAGCGTTCTTTAGACCAAACGGCATAGTGACGAACTGAAATAGACCTCGGCCTACTACTGCAAAAGCGGTCTTTTGTTTAGAGGATTTGTCTAAAGGAATTTGCCAGAAAGCCTTTCTAAGATCTATCGAAGATACATACTTAGCATTCCTGAGTGATGTCAAAATTCTGTCGATGTTCGGTAATGGATAGTTATCAAATTTGCTGACCTCGTTGAGCTTTCTTCCGTCAAAGCATAGACGATACTGTCCATCGGCCTTTTTCACCAATAAGATTGGAGAACACCAGGGACTGTTTGATTCTTCAATCACTCCGAGTTTCAACATTTCGTCTAACTCTTTATTTAATACTTTTGACATATAAGGAGACATGGCGAAGGGCCTTGTCTTTACAGGACTGGCATCAGCCGTATCTATAGACATGTTGATTTTATTCGTTCGGCCTAACCTATCTTTACTACTTATTTCATTGAAAGAGCTTATTACTTTTTCTGCTTTTAAGCGTTCCGTCCGCGAGAGATCATCTAGGATACATAGACGCGAGAAAAGGTTTTCTAAAGAACTTTCTGAATAACAATCTTTAAAACTTGTTTGAGAGTTGACTTCTAGGGACTGTGGATACCACGAATTATTTTTAAAATTTACTAAAATTCCGAATTTTTGTGCAAAATCACATCCTAAAACCAAAGTATGTGATAGAGAAGGTACTACTAGAGCAGAGATTACTAAACAATGACCATTGCAGACTAGCGGCAACTGAACCGTACCTAAAACTTTTAAACGGCTGCCATTTGCAGTGGTAACACTTCTATTTTTGACATGGCATATTTTTATACTTAAACGACTTAAAATTTTAATACCATTCTGACCTACAACGGAGGCATTTGCACGAGAGTCAAATAAAGCCGAGAAATGGACACTTAATAGATTTATCTTTATATGCGGTCTATTATCTAAATATTTATGCACGAATAAAGGAGATATGTGACCATTTGGAGAAGCAGGAGTTTTAACTTGAGAAGGAGGATTTTTATTAGACTTAAAAAAAATCAGAAACTTTTGTAACTATTTAGTCCAATCTGATCTATTGGATTATTTCTTTACTTAAGATCCTCGTTGGAATCTTTCTTTTATCCGCGACCGGACGTTCTGAGAAAGTACGACGGATTTTCAGTTCATAGTCTAACTCATATTCCAGTAGGTGATTGACTTTAAAATTGAAGGCTTCCATGATAAATGAATCAAATTTAAAGGAACTGTTTAAAAAGTCTTGTAAATATTTCTCCTGTGCTCCCAATAGTCAAAAAAATAAAAAAATATGTAAGGCACTTAAAATATGTAAACTTCTTTACCAAACATTTAAAAAATCTTCGACAATTTAAAAAAAAAATTTCTAAGTATCGCCTTGTATTTAAATTCTTTTACCAAATATGTTAAGAATTTTCAACAAAAAAAATCTCCAGATATCGTTTCGTATCAGCTAAGTATTTTTAATATTCATGCAAAACATCGGTGAGAAGAAAGAACAGTTTTTTGTTCGGTTAACCACAAAATAAATCTAACACTGCAAAAAATTAAAGTAAACCAGCACATCTGCTAATCTGAACTATAAAAGTAGCTTTTAAGAAAAAAGTAGGAATGTCTTATCTTAGAGTCAATTAACAAAATTCAAATATCTATACCACCATCAGATAAATTGAAATAAAAAATTCTACAAATTTCCTGCTTTTGTCTTACTGCTATAGTGTAGTTTCGTTTAATAAATATTATGAAATAAAAATATCTGCAAAGTTAGAGCTTTTACTTTGTTCGAAAGCTAGTACACTGAACCCTTTTAAAAAATAAAATTCCAAAAGCCCCGCGTTGACAGCGCTATTTTGTACCGTTTGAAATTTGGATGCCCCAAGCTTGAGCACAATTTTCTTGCAGCCCCGCTTTAATTTCTGATAATGAATTGAGTGAATCCTGATTTTAAAAGAATTAAAGAAATTAAACACACACTAGCTCAGTTTTCTTTGGTAGAGAGATGTGGGTAAGAGATAATTTTTGTACGTCTTTTTAGAATTATTTTTTATTTTTAAAGAAACCTCAGCTGTACGACTTTTTGGGCACCATTCATTTTAAAATAGAAAGGATCTAACTTCAGCTAAAAAAATGAAAAAATACTGAAAGGGTGTACTGTTGGTAAAGTAAAAAAATCAGTTTGGTACAGCCGTTCTTATCCTGAAAAGTAAGATAGGTATTCAGTGAGACACTAGCTTTAATCAACAAAAAGAAAATTTATTCATGTTTTTAAAAATAAAAAGTTCTAACCTTTGCAGTTTTAACAGGATTACAAAAAATTTTAGCCTAACAGGTAGTTATGACATTTAAATTCTAAACTCTGACTACTCCCGAAGACGAAAAATAGTGCTTTTCACTTCACTTTTTAGTCAGTTCAAATTGCTGTTAAGGCACTACTCAGGGATAAGTCTATGGAAGGATGTTTTGGTAACTTACTGTTTTTATTTCGGCTTCGATGGAACACGACCGATTTCACACTTTTCTAGTAAACACTTAGAGAGCCCACTACGGCTTTTCGTTAAAAAAACTTGTGCTTTATTTAGCTCTCATGATTGTTGTTATGAGCCTTTACTGCAGCTCTGTCGAAGGAAGCCTACTTGGCGGCTCCGATGAAAATTAGCCTGGCTGCGGCTTGATGGCACTCAGCCTCGATCCCTGTCCTACCGGACCCTTAAATAAGCCGTGGGCCTTCTCTCGGTCATATCGCGACGCCGGAACCAAAAATCCGGATACACATTTTCAACCAATCCCGGCGTGCCTATAGATTCGGTCAGAAACCCGCACTCACACTAATATACCGAACGGCTTGGAATCTCTTATTAATATACCGTTCGATACAAAAATGAAAATAAGTACAATTTGAAGTGAAAAATCAGTAACATTACATGGTCTTAAAATCTAGGAAAAAATGAATGTTACAACACATCAAACCGTCACACAAACGAAACCTCAGGATTTACTTGAGAGCAAACCTAGAATCAAAGTTCCCTACCTAAAAGGAACAACTTTCACGTAAAAACAATAGTAGCATCTCACCCAGAAACCCAAAAGACAAAATAAAGCTAGAAAATCAGGGCGGATACAGGATCCCTTGTGGCAATTTGCAATGGGGCTTATCTAGGAAAAGCTAACAAAAGGATATTTGTAATGCCCGAAGAATATAAACATAGTACCTGCAGCAAACAAACCACTCTTTCAACACCATTTAACCACAAATCATAAAATCGATTTCAACAACTGCATACCAATTCCCACTATTCAGCATTAAAAAATAGGAAACATCCGAGGAGCTATCGGAAGAAAATTGACACATTAAACAAAAGAGATGATGCCCTCAATCTCCCAGTCGCATGAAACTGCACAATAAAATAAGATACTAACGCATCACCAGCCAACAGCCTCCGAAAAAGTCCTAAAACGTCTTAGGGTGCCAAGGGGGGAGAGCCCGGTACCAACCAATCACTGCTACAATTTACTGTCATTACCAAACATTGATAGCTCGTCTATTATTGTCGAGTAACCATAGCCTTATCCATGTTATGAGATTTTGGCGAAACGTTTGCAACTACCAAGTCAAAATAACACTGATCAACTGTTCTACTTCTGGACCTATAGTGACGTAGCCAGGTTCAAAGGGCGGGGAGTATATGGATACTGTTTATTTAAAGAAAAAGGAGAATATGAAAATTTTTTGTATACTCTCTCTTCTCACAAAAAAGAACCCCCGACAAAAAAGGTTCGTTTTTAGGAGCACATTTTATATATATATATATATATATATATATATATATATATATATATATATATATATATATATATATATATAAATATAAATATAAATATAAATAAGGGAAATGCCCTGAACTTAATAAAATCATACCTGTAGAATAGAACTCAGCAAGTTGTGGAGAGTGACTCTTTTGGTAGACTTATCTCTTCTGACAGACTCAAAATTACTAGGAGTGTGCCACAGGGATCCATCCTTGGACCCTTACTGTACACAAATGAGTTATGTAATATTACTGAACAGTGCACTGTACTATATCACATTGATTTGTGCAGAGGGTGGAAATGATGATGGAAAGTGTACATGTGGCTTGCAATGCTCTTGACGTGTATTTTTCAGCCCACGACCTGCTGTTAAATGTGTCAAAAACTCAATGCCTTGTTTTTGGAAATCGGGTCTAACATACCCTTACATTTTACTATGGAAAAAATGAATTTAAAAATTCAGAAAGCATGTCTTTTCTTGGCTTGACAATTGACGGGGGGCTGGACTGGGAGGCGTATCTTGGGGCTGTAGCATTAAGCGTGGCTAAATACTGCTATTCTCTAAAGGTGGTAGCACAGCATGTTGGCATAGATGCAGCCATATCGGCTTATCATGCCTTTGTTCAGTCTAGGCAGAGATTTGATTTTTTGGGGTAACTCATCAGAAATCAAAAGACTTTTAGTACTTCAAAAGAAATGTTTACGAAGTATATCTCAGATGAACTATCGGGAGAGCTGGAAATCAGTGTTTATAGAGTATAAGATTTTGACACTTATTAGTATGTATATATTAGATTCGTTTATATTTAAACAAAAAAATAAAGATCTGTTTGAGAATGCCGTTCACAGCTACACTTATATAACCAGATATAAGGCGAACCTGGTGCCTGAGAAATATAATTTTAGTTACATACAAAAGAATGTACACATCATAAATATTTATAATAATTTTCCGTTAACAGTTCGAAATCTATTTCATGCTAAAGCAAAAAAAAATTATAAAAAATTATTTGTTGAGTAAAGAATTTTACACACTGGGTGAGTTCTTCAATGCTTCTGATAGAAATAAGATGGGATAAGAAATGTTTATTGTTGTTTGTTTGTTGTGATATTGGGGAGGATGTCTTTAGATGCTTGGTTGTAATTTTAGTTTTGTTGCAATTTTGGTTTTGATTAATTCATATGTTTATAATACTTATCTGTTCGTTTAATTTTATATTATATTTTATTTAATTTTAACAATGTTCCATAGTGCTAAGCACTTATTGTAACTGTATATTGTTGCTGGGAACGAATAAATAAATCTCTATCTAAAAACTATCTAATAGATAGATAGATAGATAGATAGATAATAATTTATTTGTTTTCATGTAACAATAGGTTATACTTATAAGCCAATAGGCATTAAACAATGTTAACTAAGTTTACAATAACCTATAATTAAATAAAAGAAAAGGAAAAAATAGTAAATAAGTAAAAACACTTTAAAAGCAAAATTACAATATAGTAACAAAGACACAATGAAATAAGAGGCACAGTGGAAAAGACAAGAAACCACCTCTGCTGACAGAGCCATCAAATCCTTGTGCTAATTTCAACTGGACTTAAGAAAAATTCATTTAATGAGTAATAAGCTCCTTGAAGCAGATATTTGGTTAAAAGTCTCTTTACTTCCGTTTTACATAACGCACGTACACTGTCTGGGAAACTATTATATATCTTTAATATGACATAATTAACATTTTTCTGTATGTAGCTGTAATTACACTTTTCGGAAAGCAGATTCAATTTATGTCTAGTGGCATACCTGTGATTGTTCATGTAAGTCTCAAAAATATCGCTGTTGGTGTAAACAAACATAAAACTGTCCAAGATATACATAGAAATGATGGTTAAGATCTTTCTGTCTCTAAACACATTCCTACAGCTATCTAATTAATATATATATATATATATATATATATATATATATATATATATATATATATATATATATATATATATATATATCTCCTCAGCCTATATTCATCCACTCCTGAATGAAGGCCTCTTCCAATCTTTTCTACGTCGTTCTGTTTAGGGCTGTTTGGATCCAATTTCCCCCCGCAATTTTCTGGATGTCATCGCGCCACCTTTTTGGGGGTCTTCCAACACTCCTTTTGGTTTGTCTTGGACGCCAGTTTATCATTTTGCTGGTCCATCTTTCTTAGCTTTGACGAGCTATATGGCCAGCCCATTGCCATTTTAGTTGAGCTACTCTTCTGAGGACATCTGTCACACACGTTCTTCTTCTAATTTCCTCGTTCTGTATCCTGTCTCTCAGGCTAATTCCGAGCATAGATCTCTCCATTGCTCGTTGTGTCACTTGAAGCGATTTTTCGGGTGAGTGCCATCGTCTCGAGACCATACGTAAGGACCGGCAGAATACATGAGTCGTATGTTTTACGTTTAAGATTTATTGGGATTTCTCTAGATTTAAGTACATACCCCAACTTGCCGAACGCAGCCCAACCTTGTCCTATTCTTTTAGTTATTTCAGAGCTTTGATTTCCTTTTCCAAGTTGTATTTTGTGTCCCAAGTAAATATATTCTGATACATTTTCCAGTGTTTGGTTTCCGATGTTTACCTGAATATTTTCCACACTCATTATTTTTGTTTTATGTAGATTCATCTCGAGTCCGATGCTTAAGGATGCCTGATGCAATTCTTCCAGCATGCTCTGAATTTCCTCCGTTTTATCGCTTATAATCACTATATCGTCTGCGAATCGTAAATGGTTCAGGCGCACACCATCTATATTTATGCCCTGGATTGCCAATTTAAACTCTTAAAAATGTCCTCTAAGGCTAGTGTGAAGAGTTTAGGGGAGATAGTATCGCCCTGACGTATGCCTCTATTAACCAATATCTTATCTGTCTTTGTATCTTCGTCCAGTGATATTTGGATGGTCGCGTTTTTGTATATGTGTTTGATGAGATTTGAATACCTGGTGTCTACTCGTTGTCTAGCGCTCTCAATATTGCCCAAGTTTCGACCTAGTCGAAGGCCTTTTTGTAATCTACAAGTGCCAGGTGCAGTGGTATGTTATATTCTGTGGTCTTCTCTATGAGAGTGCGTACTGTCTACAAGTGGTCAATCGTACTAAAACCTTTTCGGAAACCTGCTTGTTCTACTGGTTGATACGAATATATATATATATATATATATATATATATATATATATATATATATATATATATATATAACACATGGGCTGAAAAGTCCCGGGCCTAACACATAGATGGCGCTAGTTTTATTGCAGTCACCTTTTTTTCAGTTAATACTAACCTTCAAAAGACAGCTGTTAAAATTTCATGATATTCTATTCATTAGTTTGTGAGTTATTGTGCTAAGAGTGACGCTACTTTTGTTATTTTCAAAACAATGGATCAAAAACAATTTCGTGTTTTAATTTTACACTGCTTCTTGATCGGAAAAAATACCGTTCAAGCGAAGCAATGGCTTGAAAAGTGTTATGGGGACTCCGCTCCATCAGAAACAACAATAAAACGTTGGTTTGCTGACTTCAAACGTGGTCGTAGAGACACCGATGATGCAGAACGCAGTGGACGTCCAAATGAGGCGGTAACACCAGAAAACATAAAAAAAATCCATAAAATCGTTTTGAATGATCGAAAAGTGAAGTTGCGTGAGTTAGCTGACATCGTAAAGATATCAAAAGAACGTGTTGGCTTTATATTGCATGAGAATTTGACTATGAGAAAGCTCTGTTCAAAGTGGGTGCCGCGTTTGCTCACTGTTGATCAAAAACAAGAACGTGTTGATGATTCTGAGCAGTGTTTGGCCATGTTTAAACGTAACAAACCGGAATTTTTGCGTCGATATGTGACAATGGATGAAACATGGATCCATCACTTCACTCCGGAATCAAAACGATCGTCATCTGAGTGGACAGCAACTGGTGAACCTCGTCCAAAGCGCCCGAAAGCACAACAATCGGCTGGAAAGGTTATGGCCTCGGTATTTTGGGATGTGCGTGGTGTAATATTCATCGACTATCTTGAGAAAGGAAATACCATCAACAGTGAATATTATATAGCGTTATTGGAGCGTTCGAAGGCCGAAATTGCAAAGAAACGACCGCATATGGCAAAGAAAAAAATTTTGTTTCATCAAGACAACGCACCGTGTCACAAGTCAATCAAAACAATGGCAAAACTACATGAATTGAACTTCGAATTGCTCCCACATCCACCGTATTCGCCAGATTTGGCTCCCAGCGACTACTGGCTGTTCGCAGACCTGAAAAAAATGCTCGCCGGTAAGAAATTTCGCACGAATGAAGAGGTTATCGCTGAAACTGAGGCCTATTTTGAGGCAAAAGATAAATCGTTCTACAAAAGTGGTATTGAAATGTTAGAGCGGCGCTGGAATGATTGCGTTGCTCTTGATGGAGATTACGTTGATGAATAAAGCTAATTTTGAACCAAAAAAAACCGTGTTTTCTTTGTTAGGCCCGGGACTTTTCAGCCCATGTGTTATATATATATATATATATATATATATATATATATATATATATATATATATATATATATATATATATGTATAAATATATATATATAAAAAGTATTACGATTAACAATCAATACAAATCTTAATGTTTTAACATAATTAAACATTGTTTCATCTGTTTAATTTAGCTTTGATGATTTTTAAATATTAACCATATACCTAACTGAGCATTATGTTTATATATCACTTCCTTAAATTCATTCTTAGCTAATAAAGTTAAGAATGAAGTAATATTAAGAACAACAATAGTTGCTTACCTTGAAAAATACCGAAAATTATTATAAAGTTAAGTCTGAAATTTTAATTTTATGTAGCACTCCTACTTTCTCTATTTATACCTAAAAATACTAAAGTAAAATAAAAATGAAGCTTTCTTTTGGAAAACGGGATATGGTCAACAAGCAATGTTTTTAATTATAATCATTCTTAAATCAAGAAAAACGACTCCGTTTTTTATTTAATGAAATTATACCTCAGCCAGCTATTTCTTCGAAAACTGTGGACTAAAGAAGCAGTTATTGACAATTACTTTTATTTTTCGGGCATAGAAAAACTCCAGCTTGACCACAATCATCGATTTTTATTACAAGAAATTGGTCAAGTGATTGCAAACACGTAGTACTAAAATAAATACTAAATTTGATTTTCTCACGCTAAAGAATAACAATCAAAATATTGCAACTAAATATTGTACAGTTTGAATACTCTTTTGAGAATAGTGTCTGCTTTTTTGGTTGAGATAGCGAAAAATCATATAGGGGATTAGAGGGGTGGAGGAGAGGGTCTGCAGGGTTGCTTCATATATATAGTATTAAACGCCATTTCGCCACTTTCAAAGTTCGTAACACGTAGGCTGAAAAGTTTATGGTCTAGCTACTTAAAATACAGTTTTTTTTTGCAAAATTCAACTTTATTCATCAATATAGTCTCCTTCAAGAGTGATACAATCAATCCAATGCTTTTCTAACATTTCTATACCTTTCTTGTAGAAGGATTTGTCTTTGCCTTCAAAATAGGCTTCAGTTTCTACCATAACTTCATCATTGGAGCCAAATCTAGCAAAGCTAGCATTTTTTTGAGGTCTACTAATAGATAATAGGCGCTGACAGCATGCAGTTTTACCATCATAACCATTGACTTGTGACACGAATGAAAAAGCACTTTTTTCTTGTTCATTTGGAGCTGTTTCTTTGCGATTTCTGCCTTCAAACGCACCAATAACCTTATATAATATTCGCTATTGATGGTTTTTCCCTTCTTAGCATAATCGATGAAAATTATTCGATGCGCATCTCAAAATACAAAGGCCAAAACCTTCCTACCGGCTGCTGTCCACTCAGCTGCCTGCCGATTTGATTCCGGTGGTGGAACCATGTTTCATCCATTGTCACATATTGCATGAAAAAATCCTTTGTATTGCGTGTAAACAGGTCCAAACAGCGCTCAGAATTATCAACACGTTGTTTTTGGTCCACTGTGAACAAACACAGTACCCATTTCAAACAGAGCTTTCTTATGCCCAAATGTTCATGCAGAATATGACCAACACGTTCTTTTGATATCTTTAGAGGGTCAGCTATCTCACGCAACTTCACTTTACAATTTTGTGGATTTTGTTGGTGTTTTCGGGTGTAACCCCCTCATTTGGGCATCCAGAGCGTTCAGCATCATTTGTATCTCTACGATCGCGTTTAAATTCAGCATACCAGTAAATAATGAGTGATTTTCCAGGGGCAGAGTCACCGTAACACTTATCAAGCCATTGATTTGTTTGAACGGAATTTTTTCCCATCAAAAAACAGTGTTTAATCAACACACGAAATTTATTTTTTCCATTGTTTTGAAAATATCAAAAGTAGCGTCACTAAAACCACTGTAACTTGTAAACTAATCGTCTAAACGTCATGAAATTTTAACAGGTATCGTTTGAAGGTTGGTACTTCCTAAAAACCATGTGAATTTTTTGAAAAGGGCGACATCTTTGTGTCAGATCAAAAACTTTTCAGCCTACGTGTTAGAGTCGATGAATTTGAAAATTATGTTATTTTTTCATTATTTTCAATCTTGACACAAGTAATACGCACAAGAATGAGTTTTTGACCTCGAAACAAAATATTGTCTTCAACTTTTATTTACTAGGGTAGTTATGGGTAAATATCTACCATTTTGTTTTGCATAGCACTTTATATTTTTGACTAATAAATTCCGTGATTTTACTTCTGTGAGTACATTTCTTCGTAACATAATCTCAACAGGAGGATAAAAACACATCAACTAAACCAAAATTGGCCAAGTAATGAAAATAAGCTTTAATTCAATTTATACTGCAATAAATTGTAGGCCATTTTTTACTTCCTTCGTTAAAGGGAATTATTACAATCATAAAAAAATCACTCTCCTCCTATTGTTGCATTTTCACGTTTTAGGGTCCCTAGATCTAGAAAAGCATAAACTCGGTTGAAACATTTGGTATACTTTCATTAGTACCATGAACATGTTTCCTGATTTTATGTCGAGATAATAAACTCACATATAAGTAAATGAAGGGTTAAGATAGGGGCTTATAGGGGTTGCCTGGTATTGGTCGTGTGGTCGTGTTATATACCCTTTTCCTTTGGAGAATCTCTTTAATGACAGTAGAAAAAACAATATACTAACTGTCATCGGCCAATTAAGTGGACCCGTAATAATGGAGGCTGAAGCGAAATTAGCGATGAGCAGACTAAAAAAACGGCAAGACACCAGGACATGATTGAGGTGGTATGCTGAGGTTCTGAAGCAGGTTGACACAAAACAGATCATACACCTTTTCAACATAATCAACCAAACCGCACAAATTCCAAATGATTGGCTAAGATCAACATTCGTAACCATCCCTAAAAACCATAATCCTAGACGCTGTGAAGACTTCAGACTTATAAGCCTAATGCGTCACGCCCTCAAAGCTTTTTTGAGAATAAGTCATTCCAGAATTGTCAATAAGTGCGAAGAAATAAGTAGGGAAATACAGTTTGGATTTATGAAAGGTTTGGGAACTAGGGAAGCATTATTTTCAATGAAACTTCTTGTGCAAAAATGTTACGACCAACGACAGGATGAATTTATATGTTTTATTGACTATCAACGGGCATTTGACAACATATAAAGCATGACTTTTTGATGCAGCGACTTCATGAGATTGGTATAAATGATAAGGATGTACGAATAATAAAACAACTATACTGGAATCAATCTACCGAGATCAAAATTAATAAGGACATTTCAACAAAACCTTTCAGTGTCTTAAAGGGTGTTAGGCAGGGGTGCATACTGTCGCCAGTATTATTTAATATCTACGTAGAGAAAATATTTCAACTTGCAGAGGGATAAAAGTTATTGGAAAGTCTATAAATAATATTCGGTATGCAGACGATACCGCAATAGTTGCTAATAACATGGAAGATTTGCAAATTCTAATCAATAAGCTGAATGATATTGGCGAGGAGTATGGTCTACGTATTGAGAAAACCAAAATGATGTAGATACCGCCAAGAGGATGCATCTCTACCTTTCTAAAGTTGAAAAATATGCTGCTTCAAAGACAGTTGCCACTCACCCTGTGCCTACGAGTAATAATGCTGTGTGTGGTCGATCCTCTTATATGGTGTAGAGATATGATCGTTAAAAGTGAGATCATTGAATCGTATCGATACTGGGACGTTCCTACGAATTTCTTGGACAAAACATTTAACCAGGGAAGAAGTGCTTCAAAGAGCCGGGGTGAAGAGGCAACTCCTTATTATCGTAAAACAAAGAAACGTGTCTTATTTGGGACATATATTAAGAGGTGACCGCTATTCGATTCCAAAACTTATTCTTCAGGAAAAAATGGAGGGTCGACGAGGACTCGGTCGAAAGCAGCACTCGTGGCTCTGGAATATTAGGGACTGGTGTTGAGTTTCGGATACTGAAGAAGTGGTACAGATACTCTGACGTATGTTAATACATTAGACAGAAAGAAGAAGAATATATCCTTTTCAGGTCAAGCAATCTGAAAATTATGTTTTTGTTGTTTCCAGTATTAATAGAAATAAGTTGAATTATTTAGTGTGGAAACTCAAATTCAGTATTTATTTTCGATCTACATCAATTTCGATTTCAAAATATCTTCGTTATTCGTTCAAAACTACAATATACATGAAATTTACAATGTTTTCTAAGTGGTACAAATACAGTATGCTATAAGAGAATATTCATTCATACGGTAAACTGTTAGTTAGCCAATGTTGTGCCGTCTTATTTGTTTGTTTCTTCGTTTTTAAACTTTTTGCTTTTTCACTAATATATTAATTTGTTGTATGCCAGATAAAGTTATTTGTTGTTTGTTGTTTTTTATCTGTACTTCTATACTTAAATAAAAAAACTCAACTTGATTTTAGCAGGTATATGTGTATGCGGATGGCTTTGCTATAATGTTTATATTACCATTTTCACTAACTCATATATCCACTCATTCATCCCTCCCATTCTGTCTTGTTATATTTATAATTTACATAACATATTTACAATTTTACAATCTTTTTTAAAGATTGTGTTTATAATACATTTTACTTATGACGAATTTTATTTTTTTATTTGTACGTCACTATTTGTACTGCACTATATGTGTTTTAATTTTATGAACTAAACCTAGTTGCTATCCACATATTTTAAGACTAACTGGTATTTACAGTTATTTAGATGAACTGTTCTGTTTAGTGCTTTCGTTCTATATGCATTTTTACCATTCCAAAATACTACGGAATGCAGCCTTGCGTCACGTCAAACGCCAGCAGTAATCGACGGCCGGCACGCGACCGGCGACGGAGCGTCGCATTCCGATACACATATTATTTGCGCTCGTAAATTGAACACAAATGTTTATGTATTGGGTTGTGAGTCTCACGCGTTGCTGTTATGTCGTGTGTCAGTGTTGATGTTTGCGTCTTGTACCTGTAGAATTTGTCCGAGGTGTCACTTATATATTGTCTTATCTTTTGTATGTTAGTTAAGTATTGTAAGTCGTCTATTCTGGTATAACGTCCCGCCGAGGCGGGCATCTAAGAATTTTCTTTTGCATTGTTTGTATGCGTGCGGCCTATGTGTCTGATATGCTGTCCCAATCTGGAGCAGCATACATCAACACTAGCCGTATTGTCTCTTTATAAATCACCAGTTTATTCTGCAGACTCAGTTGAGAATTTGGTGCTGTTAGGACGTACAGATTTTGCATAACAACGAAGGCTTTTTGCAAAATGTAAGCTACATGTAAATGAAACAGTAGTCTTGTGCCTATATAGACATCCAGGTACTTCAGTCGATTTTTCTAGATCCACGTATTTTGCAAGGAAAATTTTGGGTAATCAATTTATTTATTCTGTTCGTGAATAAATCACCGTCCGAAAAATTCAAGACCTTTCTATTACGAAAGATATAGGGTCCGATTTCCGTCCGTCCGTTGGTCTGACTGTCCCTGTGTTAGTACGATAACTCTCGAGCGAAATGAGATATATCAATATTGGTCCACATATTATAATTGACTTAAGAAAGATTAGTATGACATCGATTCAAAGAAAGGAATGAGGGGGGTTGGGGTAGACAAATTGTGTTGAGACCGTATATAAATTTAATCTTATTTATAGTCAATAAAGAAGAGATTGAAGAGTCCGGGGAAGGGGTTAGAGAGGTTGTTCCCAAATTATTACATAGTTTTTTCAGTATTTTAGTAATTATTATTACTCCTTCACAAATCACACCTATCTCAAACATACACTTTTGCCACGGAGGGTATTAACTTCGAGGTATTAAGGTCATAAAAATAAATCAAGTGTGCTGATATTGGCACTATTTTTAAAATCGAAGGCCACCTTGAATTGAAGAGATTAAAATATGGTGATTATTAAATTGATTTATAACTTCGAAGGATAAAATTTAACTCTAATTTATAAACAGAAAAAATATTTAAAAGATTATTTTGATAACAGTTTTTAAGCTGTCTGTAGTCGAATCAGAGGTTGTTCAAGCTAAATAATATTTAAAAAACTAATTCTCTGCAGCAGGTGAAGTGGCAATAAAAATACGTTAGAAACTAATTCATCTACAAAAACAGTCTAGCAAGGCGAATTATCCTTATTTATATTCTTAGCTACGGCTGCAGCTTCTCACCACTTTTTCGTTATAGTGATTGGGATGAACTTATACCTGCATGCAGGCTTATTCCATGGCTGTGCGACGAATGGTACGGGATCGCTGGATCTGAAATACCTTGTTCCCCTCACGGATCCTGCCTGAACGCCCCGCGGATCGTTGGATTGGCATACTGAGCTGCCGTCTCTAAGAACTGGCGAATTATGCTAGGTTTTCTTATTTTAAATTGGCTTGGCAGACGCACTGATTTAATCAGATATATAGGATATATTTTTCTAAGAATATGTCCTAAACAAGGATAGGATGACGGCAATAATATCATAAGGGCTGTTTATTTGGTCTATTTCTTTTTACTCTAACCAAGTCAAATTTCATTCTACGACTAAATCGTGAGTATCACATTAGCAATACGAATTAAGGATTACGTATACAGACCATTTCGTGTTTATTATAAAAGTTGCATAAGCAATTCGATATAGATACGATACGAGCCTAAAATAGATGTTGCACCAGATTCTTCTTTTTATTGACTTGGTAAGTTCAAAATTGTGACAAACAGCAGTTGTTCATGAGGTCGATTTACGAACTTTAAAATATAAAAAGAATGGAAAGAAAAGGTTAATGTTTCTGTGTAAAATAGAGTAATATGACTTCTTGTGATACGTTTACGGTGACGTACTATGAGGGTGGATTGAAGAGCCATGTAAAAATGAAGGTACATATCTTTTTTTTGCTAAAACAAAAAATTATTTCTGAACATAATCTATTGAGCTTAATACACTTGGTCTCGCAAGATTCCAATTTTTTTATTCTCTCAGAAATAAAAATATTTTGATCTGTGCATAATACTAGATACACAGATAACCTCTTTATTCGACGAAAATTTCTTCGCCACAGCCCCCAAGCGCACTAACGGACAGGTAGACAGACACAGACAGATAGGCAGAGAGACGTTGCATTTTATATTTGTTATAGAAGATTATAGATAACCTGGCCAGAGAACAAATGTATGAATTAAAAAAAAAACACATAAATCGGATAAGTGGTTCTCGAGTGATAAGCGCACTAACGGACAAACAGACAGCAAAACTATTACGCACAAGTTACTTACGATATTTTATGAGTTAAAAATTACTATCTTAATTTTTATTAAATATGCTTTTAATATATTACGAGGCTGGTTGGAAAAGTCCGTGCAAAAATAAAAACTACTTATGTGTTTGGGGTCCCCCCCCCCCCCTTTGGGTAAACCTTTTTTATTTTTCGACATAATCCAACGATGTTCTAGTTTGTTGATCCCTTCCGAATAATAGGATTTGTCCAAGTCTGCAAAATATCCATTAGTGTCTGCAATCATCTCCTCGTTTGAATAAAATCTTTGTCCCGCCAGCCATTTCTTCAAATTGGGGAACAAATAGTAATCCGAGGGAGCCAAGTCTGGAGAATAGGGGGGGATGTGAAACGAGTTGGAATCCTATTTCCATTAATTTTGCGACCACAACTGCTGAGTAGTGTGCTGGTGCGTTGTCGTGATGGAAAAGGACTTTCTTGTGGGCCAATCGCGGGCGTTTTTCTCGCAGCTCGGTTTTCAAACGGTCCAATAACGATGAATAATATTCACCTGTAATAGTTTTACCCTTTTCCAAATAGTCGATGAGGATTATCCCTTGCGAATCCCAAAAGACCTTTCCGGCCGAAGGAACGGTCTTCGCCTTTTTTGGTGCAGATTCCCCCTTGGTAACCCATTGTTTAGATTGTTGTTTGGTCTCAGGAGTATAGTAATGTATCCATGTTTCATCCACAGTGACGAAACGACGCTTAAAGTCCTCCGGATTCTTCTGGAACAGCTGCAAACCATCCTTGCAACACTTCACACGATTCCGTTTTTGGTCAAGCGTGAGCAATCGCGGCACCCATCTTGCGGATAGCTTTCTCATGTCCAAATGTTTATGCAAAATATTATGTACCCGTTCAGTCGAGATGCCCACAGCACTAGCAATCTCACGCACCTTAACTCTTCTGTCATCCATCACCATATCATGGATTTGATCAATGATTTCTGGAGTCGTAACCTCCACAGGCCATCCAGAACGTTCAGCGTCACTTGTGCCCATATGGCCAGTCCGAAAATTTTGAAACCACTTATAAACTGTTCTAATCGAAGGTGCAGAGTCACCATAATGTTTATCAAGCTTCTCTTTAGTCTCCTGAGGCGTTTTGCCTTTCATAAAGTAATGTTTAATCACCACACGAAATTCTTTTTCGTCCATTTCTTGAAAATCACTCGACTTCCTTGATTCACACGAATGCCAAAGACAAAGAAATAGACCAATATGGCTGAAACTTGGTGTGCGTTCATTCAAGAGATGCTACTAACTAAACATGACCTCGATACGCGCCGGTGGTGCCATCTCTCGGACTTTGCACGGACTTTTCAAACCAGCCTCGTATTTTATAATAATTTTAATAAGATGGTCACGCAAAATTAAATCAAACTTAAAAAGAAAGATAAGCTAATTGCCTCCTAGAATGGCAAAAATGTTTGATTTATTGATTTATTAACTAATTTTTCAGTATAAATATTATTATGAAGAATGGGAAGATGTGACTACCTCCTCCCTTTTTTCCTATAACAAATTTCCTCATAGGAGAGGTGTACTGACGTGAAAACCATGAGCTTAAGAAGAATTTACCATTCTGTAGGATTTACGAATTTTTAACTGTCGGGGTAGTTTTTCATTATAACAAGGGGTGGGAGGGGGGTAGGAAAAATTCCTCGTATATATCAGTTCTACTAGTCAAACTAATTATTTTGACGAAAACCGCATGCCGGTAGCATCTTGCGTGTAGGACTTACGAATTTTCAGCTGTTCGGGTAGTTTTTCATTATAACAAGGAGTAGGAGGGGGTAGGAATAATTCCTCGTATACATAAGTCCTAATAGTCAAAATAATCATCCTGGCGAAAACCTCATGTCAACTGCTTTTGTTTTAACCAGATTATCTATCATTTCTTAATTTGAACACACACACATTATTTAATTTGGCGGATGCTTATGGCGGATAACTTCGCTTTCATGCCTCTTTTAGGCTTAGTTGCATTAATTTTGTTTATCATAGTCATCCAGAAGTTCTCTATAGGGTTTAAATCGTGGCTATTTCCTGGCCATGGCAATGCTGAGATCCCATTTTCTGCCTTACCTCTCCAAAAATACAACCATACAAAAAATAAAAAATGCAAAACTTTGTGGCGGTAACATTTTTTCAGTCAATAAATGAGTACTTACAGGTTTGGCTTCACAGTGTGAAATATGGTTTCTTTTTGGAGGAATCAAACTCTTCCAAAATTTTTATATATATTTCTGCATTAACAGTGCCATCTGTAAAGTTTATTTGGCCGTTCCCAAAGTAGAAAAAACATCCCCAGATCGTTACACTTGCCGCATGTTTCACTGGTTTTAATGTGTAGGATTCGTGAAATCTTTCATGTGCCCAACGTCTTACATAAGGAGCACCATCAGAACTAAAGATGTAAATTTTCTTTCATCTGAAAACATTACTTTTCTCCATTGTTCTGATGTCTACTTTTCATATTGTTTCGCTCAATTTAAGTGTGATTCTTTCATTTTTTTTATTGAGAAATGTTTTTTGGCTGTTTTTTTGCTCATTAGCCTTTTTCCCTTGTCCGTCTGCCAAAAGTTTGTCGAGTTACATTAGCTAAATTCCTGTCTACTAGATCAGTTGATATTTCCTTAGCAGTTTTAAAGGGATCTTCTAAAGACAGTTGCATCATCAAGCGGTCTAATCACTGATTTGTTTTTTCTTTCCTCCCTCTTCCGCTCTGTGCTGCCTTGAAAAAAATTTTTCTTTGAAACTCTTACCGCAGTAGATTGGTGGCACTCTTCGCTACTTCTCGGGAAGAAAACCCTACTTCAGCAAATGTTACAAGTTTATATTTTTCTATCGAATAAAGTTGTTTAAAATTCGACATGATAAGGAATAATAAATTGTACTAGCCGTTTCAGTAGCTAAACTAAACTGAGATTCATTTTTTGAGTTTGCTATAATTCTAACAAGTAAACAAAAATAATACGTTCAATTATACCAACGTAGAGGATTAAAACTTTAAAAATAATAGATGGTGTAATTTCTATGAACGCCACTATATATATATATATATATATATATATATATATATATATATATATATATATATATATATATATATATATATATATATTTATATTTATATTTATATTATGTTTGATTATCGGGAATCCGTCTGCACTGTAAATTAATATACGAATTAAATATATTAAAAAACATGAAACAAATAAATATGAACAAAGAATAAATAAATAAAATAACGCGCGAAAATACGAGTTAGTCTTCGAAATCAAAACTCAACATCTCCATTTTTCGACGCAAACTGAGAGTAAACAATCTCGGAACATATGTACTGACGTAAGTTCCAAATGAACGGAAAAAATACCAAAATAAAAATATTTAATTTACTTATTTTATACCAAGAGGTGGCAAAATTTTAATTATTAATGTTGTATTTTTAAATTATTAATAAGCCTTGATTATGTTTCTGTAGGTATTACTAGGGGTTGTTGTTTGATTTATACTTGATTGAGTTAGGGTCCCTGTTTATGTGATACATTTCTTTAAAGTCTCCTTTTATAGTTGTCTTGAACTAAAATTTTAACATTGTTATAGTCAAAATTCTGGCCTGTTTTCAAATGATGCACTACGGCACATGAATTTTTTCCCAATTGGCAGTCACTCCTGTGCTGTGTGGCCCTCTGTTTTAACCACTGGGATGTCTCTCCAATGTAACAAGCTTCACATTGCAAACGAGATAATCTATAAACTTCGCAGTTATTGTACAAAATAGGCGTTCTATCGTTTATTTTTATAAATAGTTCAGAACCTCGTATGCTCTTATATTTCGCAATTTTCAGTGTTCCGTACGGACCACTTATAAGATCACTTCGGTGTCCGTCCGTCTGTCTGTCTGTCACAGCCGATTTTCTCCGAAACTATTTGAGATAGAAAGTTCAAATTTGGCACTAATATAGAAATTGATCGCCTCTTCGGAACCGTGTAGTTTTGAAAGCTAAATTTTGACTTAAGGGGTTAGTGAAAAAAAAAAAATTACTAGATCATCGAGTGGGGTGTCAAATGAAAGCTTATAAAAAACGATTTTCTTTGTGTTATTTTTAAAAAAAAATTGCGAAAAATCGCTGTCTCCTCCCTATCTCGAAAAGTACTTATCAAAAAATTTTTAAAAAATTCTGGAATATTCTCCACAGGGTGTATATTGAACGAAAATTATCACGAATGCATTACCTTTAATAATTTATCTGGTACATAAAAAAAACAAAAATTTCAATTCAGTTTTCAGTAAGGATCAGAAGAAAACTTTGTTGAAAACTCATTTGGAATGTGTTTTGTGAAGTCATTGATCATTTTATTTTAAAAGCAATCAGCGTACGGAACACTAATTGCGCAAGTCTAACTTACACTTGACCGGTTATTATATTTGGAAAGCCTTTGAATAAGGCGACGATTGAATTTGTGATTGGCTTTATAAATTGTAGCTTCCTGTATATCGTGTGCAACGCATGCGCGTCGTCAGTAGGGCCATCAACAATATTAGAGTTAATTAATTTACGTAAAATGTGGTTAGGATAGGCATTGTTAATAAAAATGTTGTACAGTTTCTTTTTCGAAACCTATCATCACTAATGTGTATGATTACTATCACGGTGTTAAATTTTTGATTTTTTGGACGGTTGGAGTAATAAATTTTAAATCTGCCTGATGCTGTGGATTTTTTGTACCAGTCAAATATAATACTATTGTCTCTCGTTCTTATTACTCTGGTATCCAAAAAAGGAATACTAAGATCCGGCTCTATTTTGAGAGTGAACTGTATGTAGATTTAAATGTGTTAGAATGATTTAAAAATACATAAAGGGAGGTTAAATGGTAATTGAGGAACCACCGTTTCCAAAAGGTGGTCCAACACAATTTTGGCCAGAATTAGACGGATAGGAGACCCCATTGGAATTCTAAAAATTGATTTGAAAAATTTGTGTTTAAAACTAAAATACGTGTTGTTGAAGATGAATTTGATAAGAATCAAGAAATTATGCTTTGAAATAGTGGTTTATTCTTGAATTAAAAGCCACTTTTTTGCAAAATAGTCAGGATTAATTCTAGAGGTATATTTATAAACAAAGATACCTCATCCAAAGATATTAATACATCGTTTTCTGGTAGCGTCAATCCGTTTATTTTGTTAACAAATTGAGAAAGTGTATCTTACATTGTAATCAGTGTCATCCTCAAATGCAACGCTCAAAATATTAGCTAAAGGTTTTGATAGATTGTATGTAGTTGAATTAACTGAACTTATATTTAGTCTCAGAGAAGTGTTTTTTTATGAATGTTGGGTAAACAACAGAGTTTGGAAAATGTAGACTTGTAAATTACCAACCTCTTGTACAGTTGTTCATGAATAACATTGTTTTTAATATATCCAATCCGTGTATTAATATTGTAGTTACTCCTGAAGAAGTTATCAAACGATAACGAAATAGTGAGTATTAAAGAAGAAAATTTTATTTACAGTCCAGATTCATTCCCGATAATCAAACACGCATCTAATTGACGTATGGTCGATAACCAAGTATATATGTACATATATATATATATATATATATATATATATATATATATATATATATATATATATACATATATATATATATATATATATATATATATATATATATATATATATATACGAAGCTGGTTTGAAAAGTCCGTGCAAAGCCCGAGAGATGGCACCACCGGCTCTGAATGTTCTGGACGGCCTGTGGAGGTTACGACTTCAGAAATCATTGATCAAATCCATGATATGGTGATGGATGACATAAGAGTTAAGGTGCGTGAGATTGCTAGTGCTGTGGGCATCTCGACTGAATGGGTACATAATATTTTGCATAAACATTTGGACATGAGAAAGCTATCCGCAAGATGGGTGCCGCGATTGCTCACGCTTGACCAAAAACGGAATCGTGTGAAGTGTTGCAAGGATGGTTTGCAGCTGTTCCAGAAGAATCCGGAGGACTTTAAGCGTCGTTTCGTCACTGTGGATGAAACATGGATACATTACTATACTCCTGAGACCAAACAACAATCTAACAATGGGTTACCAAGGGGGAATCTGCACCAAAAAAGGCGAAGACCGTTCCTTCGGCCGGAAAGGTTATAATCCTCATCGACTATCTGGAAAAGGGTAAAAACTATTACAGGTGAATATTATTCATCGTTATTGGACCGTTTGAAAACCGAGCTGCAAGAAAAACGCCCGCGATTGGCCCACAAGAAAGTCCTTTTCCATCACGACAACGCATCAGTACACACCTCAGCAGTTGTGGTCGCAAAATTAATGGAAATAGGATTCCAACTCGTTTCACATCCCCCCTATTTTCCAGACTTGGCTCCCTCGAACTACTATTTGTTCCCCAATTTGAAGAAATGGCTGGCGGGACAAAGATTTTTTTCAAACGAGGAGGTAATTGCAGACACTAATGGATATTTTGCAGACTTGGACAAATCCTATTATTCGGAAGGGATCAACAAACTAGAACATCGTTGGACGAAGTGTATAAGCCTAAAAGGAGACTATGTCGAAAAATAAAAAAGGTTTACCCCAAACACATAAGTAGTTTTTATTTTTGCACGGACTTTTCAAACCAGCCTCGTATATATATATATATATATATATATATATATATATATATATATATATATATATGTATATATATATATATATATATATATATATATATATATATATATATATATATATATATATATATATATATATATATGGATATTTTGCAGACTTGGACAAATCCTATTATTCGGAAGGGATCAACAAACTAGAACATCGTTGGACGAAGTGTCATAAGACCAATGCAAATTTTTATCGGTTATAACGAACCCGGTTATAACGAACTTCCGTATAAAGCGAACCAAATTTGTATGTTTTGTGTCCATTTATAATGAACTTGCCACTCCCTGTGCTCAATGTCGCCCAACTTGATCTAGGGAATTCACCGAAACTCGCTGGGAACCCCTAATCTACTTGTTTCCGCCGCGTCGCTAGTTCGAGCAGTATTATTTTCAGTTCACTTGTTGTGTTATGCAGTTCTACTGCATATTTGATCAAAGTAGCAAAGTGAATGTTTAAGTTTTTATTTTAAAATGAGTACACAAAAACGTAAAGCGTTTACTTTAAAAGACAAACACGATATTATAAGGAAAATAGAAAATGGAGTTAAACAAACTAATGTTTGCAAACAGTTGAATTTAACTGAATCTACGGTTTCTACCATATTGAAGAAGAGGCAAAAAATCTTATCAATCTGTGATAAAGAAACTTTATTTTTATAAAAAAGTAAGAAAATCTACACATGGCCAAGCCCATAAAGGACACTCTTAATGACATGAACATGTTCCTATTACCGGTTATACTTTACAAGAGAAAGCTAGTAAATTGAGAAGGAAAATAGAGAACATCGAGTTTACCTGTTCTAGAAGTTGGATTGAACGATTTAAAAAGCGACATAATATTAGTGGGGGCAAGATAGTAGAAGAAACTGCAGGAGTGTATATGACTGTTGTTGATTAGTGGTTGGCCAATGTATGGCCGGAAATTCGAGAAAGTTATGAATATGTGGATATTTTTAATGCGGATTAAACGGGTTTGTTTTACAAGATGACGCCTGATAAGACATTAAAGTTTGTCGGAGAGAATTGTGCTGGTGGAAAATTATCAAAAGTAAGGATTACTGTGTTGGTAACTGCAAATATGTCTGGAACAGGGAAGAGAAAATTGTTGGTGATAGGAAAGTCCGCCAATCCCAGGTGTTTTAAAAACAAACATTTATTAGTAAAGTACAAATCAAACAGTAAAGCCTGGATGACATCAGAAAGTTTTAAAAATGAACTGGGACAAAGAATTAAAATTCACAAACAGAAAAATATTACTTTTGATTGACAACTGTCCAGCGCACCCTGAAGTTGATCTACAGCAAATAAAATTGGTTTTTATGCCTCCAAACACAAGTGTAAAGCTCCAGCCTATGGATCAAGATGTGATAAACTCTTTAAAATGTCATTATAGAAAGATTTTACTTATGAAAATGTTAAAGACGATCGATAAGGGTAACATTTTTTTGTAACTCTCTTGGACGCTATAAACTTTATCCATATGGCTTGGCAAAGAGTCAGTAGAGAAACCATTGCAAACTGTTTTAAGCATGGCGGATTTTTAAGGAAGGAATGTAGATATGACTCAAATGATGAGCTACCGTTGAGTCAGTGGATTGAAAAACATCGAGAAGATCCTACTGATTATCTAGAATTTGTATACGATGCTGACATTCAACAAAGTACAGTGAAAATCGAGATATGTTTGTGCTGACAATGAATTAATGACGAGAGTAATATTAATTCATGATCAAATTGTGACATCAGTGACTTCTGGAAAGATTTTAAGCGATAATGACGACGAAGACGAGCTTGGAGAAGGAGATAATATTTACGAGGCTGGTTTGAAAAATCCGTGCAAAAATAAAAACTACTTATGTGTTTGGGGTAAACCTTTTTTATTTTTCGACATAGTCTCGTTTTAGGCTTATACACTTCGTTCAACGATGTTCTAGTTTGTTGATCCCTTCCGAATAATAGGATTTGTCTAGGTCTGCAAAATATCCATTAGTGTCTGCAATCACCTCCTCGTTTGAATAAAATTTTTGTCCCGCCAGCCATTTCTTCAAATTGGGGAATAAATAGTAGTCCGAGGGAGCCAAGTCTGGAGAATAGGGGGTATGTGAAACGAGTTGGAATCCTATTTCCATTAAGTTTGCGATCACAACTGCTGAGGTGTGTGCTGGTGCATTGTCGTGATGGAAAAGGACTTTCTTATGGGCCAATCGCGGGCGTTCTTCTTGCAGCTCGGTTTTCAAACGGTCCAATAACGATGAATAATAATCACCTGTAATAGTTTTACCCTTTTCCAGATAGTCGATGAGGATTATCCCTTGCGAATCCCAAAAGACAGTCGCCATAACCTTTCCGGCCGAAGGAACGGTCTTCGCCTTTTTTGGTGCAGATTCCCCCTTGGTAACCCATTGTTTAAATTGTTGTTTGGTCTCAGGAGTATAGTAATGTATCCATGTTTCATCCACAGTGATGAAACGACGCTTAAAGTCCTCCGGATTCCTCTGGAACAGCTGCAAACCATCCTTGCAACACTTCACACGATTCCGTTTTTGGTCAAGCGTGAGCAATCGCGGCACCCATCTTGCGGATAGCTTTCTCATGTCCAAATGTTTACGCAAAATATTATGTACCCGTTCAGTCGAGATGCCCACAGCACTAGCAATCTTACGCACTTTAACTCTTCTGTCATTCATCACCATATCATGGATTTGATCAATGATTTCTGGAGTCGTAACCTCCACAGGCCGTCCAGAACGTTCAGCGTCACTTGTGCCCATATGGCCAGTCCGAAAATTTTGAAACCACTTATAAACTGTTCTAATCGAAGGTGCAGAGTCACCATAATGTTTATCAAGCTTCTCTTTAGTCTCCTGAGGCGTTTTGCCTTTCATAAAGTAATGTTTAATCACCACACGAAATTCTTTTTCGTCCATTTCTTGAAAATTACTCGACTTCCTTGATTCCTACGAATGCCAAACACAAGGAAATATACCAATATGGCTGAAACTTGGTGTGCGTTCATTCAAGAGATGCTACTAACTAAAAATGACCTCGATACGCGCCGGTGGTGCCATCTCTCGGACTTTGCACGGACTTTTCAAACCAGCCTCGTATATTCCATCCATTTCAGAAATGACTGAAACTCGCATATATGGAGTAGTTTTTGTGACTTTGCCAATTATGCAAACACCATTTCTTTTTCAAGTAAAATTGTACAAACGAAAATTACTGATTTTATTGTAGAAACTGTACCAACATACATAATAATAACTTTAGTGAGACTTGTTTTATTTTCCTTTGAACGTCTTCTTTTAATTTAATAATTATTATTATTCATTTTTCTAAGCATTAACGCCTAATCTAAATAAAAAAGTAGTGAAAAATGATATTAGATTTTCTTTACCGTTTGTAACGAACTTCGGATATAGCGAACCATTTTTAGTGATTTTTTGGAGTTCGTTATAAACGGTCTTCACTATATCTATATATATATATATATATATATATATATATATATATATATATATATATATATATATATATATATATATATTATTGTGTAATTATTTATGTAGCAAACATTTACTCAGACTATTTTTATCTTTCACAATAATTGTTCGATTTCTATTTTCGACATATTCAAATCTGTTGTTGTCACACTGGGGGTATCGACTTCGGGACATTAAAGTCATAAAAACAAACTAAGTCTGCCGATGTTGCTCAAAGGCCATCGTGACATGCAGGGCGGGTCAATGCACTCCAACGCCACATGATGCACTTGGTTGCTTTAAAGTTCGAATAAGCCGGTGTTTAAAAACGGCGCTTCTTTAAAGGGGGCCACGGTACCGTAAACCATTTTGGAGGGCCTGCAGGTTCATGCATATGTGCACGTATATGGTCACATAAGAAAATTTAAAAGATTTTTATGTATGCCGAAAAGCAAAAGGCGAGGCGGCGAAAAGAAGAGCCACTCAATAAAAACGTATTTTATGTATTTATTTATTTATTTTAATATTCTTTTCCTTAGAGAGGTATAGAGTTTCGACTCTTGATTTATTAATGTTTTTTTGCATGAAAATACTCTATCAGTAGAAAAATGTCAAAATTGTAATTGTAAAAATGAGCAGGATAGATACCGAATTGGCTTTCCCAGTGTCTCCCATTTTTAACACATTTTCAAGTCATTTTTCTTTATAATAATAAAAAAACATTGAAATTGTGCAAGAAGAAAATTGAAATTGAGCAATAAAAAATTAACAATTATTTTTAACTTCGTTTTTTCACGATTCAATAGAAATTTTCATTTTTAGACTGAGTGCTTGTTTTAATGATGATATAAAGATCCTGAAATGAAAAAGTTTTTCTTCTTTCCCAGTAAAATCAAGTTGTTACAATAAAAACATCACGTGGAGCTACTTCAAAGAGCAGAGATTCCAACCAGTCTTTGTTCTGTCATTCCATATATGTGTTTTTTTCCAATCTATCTTCCTCTGTATACCTGTCTTAGGTTGTCACTTCTCTCTCTGTCCGATAGGATTTTCTCGCGATTCTGCGCGTTTCAATTTTAAGTTTTTGTTGCGCTGTATCATATCGTTTAAGTATGTCGCTGTTTTTGTGACATGGTTTGTCAATTCTATGTCGATATCACCAAAAACTTGATATACTCTTATCTATGCTGATATATTCAAACTTTTTTCTTGTTTTAATAGGAAACTTTCACAGATTACAAAGCCTGTAAGTACAATTCTTCTGGATTTCTACTATGTCGATATTGAAAAAATGATCCTCACATCTCGGCAATCATCTTGTCGACTTCTTCAAGGCTTGTTCCGAGAACTGACTTCTTTGGAATCTAGCACGAAACTGATTTAATTCCGCTTATACACGGCTTTTTATATTAGTGGACAGGTGGGAGGAGCTTCGTGGATCATCAGTTCCCAAATTGGTTAGAGGTAAAGACCTGTTTCACGATTAAGTTTAAATATTTCGATGGACTCTCGAATTTTCTTAGAATAGAAAAAGGAATTTGTTGAAAGGATCTTTGATTGGTACTGTTGTATGTTGGTGTTCTGCAAGCGCTAAAGTGGAAATGTTATGGAGACGTACTGCCCTTTAATGGTCTTTAATTCTAATACATAACACGTAGGCTGAAAAGTTTTTGGTCTAGCTACTTAAAACACTTTTTTTTTCAAAATTCGCCTTTATTCATCAATATAGTCTCCTTCAAGAGCGATATAATCAGTCTAACTCTTTTCTAACATTTCTATACCTTTCATGTAGAAGGATTTGTCTTTGCCTTCAAAATAGGCCTCAGTTTCGGTGATAACTTCATCATTGGAGCCAAATCTCTTTTCCGCGAGTATTTTTTTGAGGTCTGCGAATAAATAATACTCGCCGAGGGTCAGATCTGGAGAATACGGTGGATGGGAAAGCAATTCGAACTTCAATTCAATTTTGCTATCGTAACGAATGACTTGTGACACGGTGCATTGTCTTGATGAAAGAGCACTTTTTTCTTGTTCATTTGGGGCCGTTTCTTTGCGATTTTTGCCTTCAAACGCACCAATAACTTTATATAATATTTGCTATTGATGGTTTTTCCCTTCGCAGCATAGTAGAGGAAAATTATTCCATGCGCATCCCAAAATACAGAGACCAAAACCTTCCCAGCCGACTGTTGTGTCTATGGTCATTTCGGGAGGCTTTCACCGGCTGCTGTCCACTCAGCTGTTTACCGATTTGATTCCGGTGTGTAGTGGTGGATCCATGTTTCATATCATTGTAACATATCGCATGAAAAAATCCTTTTTATTGCTCTTAAACACGTCCAAACAGCGCTCAAAATCATCAACACGTTGTTGTTTTTGATCCGCTATGAGCAAACGCAGTACCCATTTCGAATAGAACTTTCTCATGCCCAAATGTTCATGCAAAATATGACCAACACGTTCTTTTGATATCTTTAGGGTTTCAGTTATCTTAGCAATTTCATTTTACGGTCATCCAAAACAATTTTGTGGATTTTTTTTATGTTTTCCGGACACCTCATTTGGGTGTCCAGAGCATTCAGCATTATTTGTGTCTGTACTACCGCGTTTAAATTCAGCATACCAGTAAATGATAAGTGTTTTTCCAGGGGCAGAGTTCCCGTAACATTTATCAAGACATTGCTTTGCTTGGACGATATTTTTTTCCATCAAAAAACAGTGTTCGAATTTTTCCATTGTTTTGAAAATATCAAAAGTAGCGTAACTAAAACCATTGTAGATCGTAAACTAATCGTCGAAATGTCATGAAATTTTGACACGTATGGTTTGAAGGTTGGTACGTCCTAAAAATCTTATGGATTTTTGTGAAAAGGGTGACATCTATATGTCAGATCAAAAGCTTTTCAGCCTACGTGTTATTTTTCTGCTCGTTGCGTTGATGTAGGTTTCCACCCAGCTACATGGGGTACTGTAGGCCCCTGAATTTTCAGGGCGGAATCTTATCTTTGACAGATCTGAGATGTTGAGAGTTCTTTTCTTGTGCTTACATCTTAAAGGTGTTTACGATAATTTTGGAAGTTCTTAAATATGGTTTTAAATGTACTTTTTAATCAGAATTAAAATGCACACTTTAGCATAAATACCGACAGGGAATGTTACTCGGAATTTGTAAAAATATCTAGAAACTAGTTGTAGCGTAAACAAAAAAATTTTCCAATGAAATGATACAACTCGAGAAACGCTGGATTAACTCTATTAGTACTGGTCTGTCAATAAGTTTTGTAAGCGGAAATGAAACAAGATGAATTAATGAGTCGAAATACATTTATTCTTCAGTATAATCTCCCATAAGTTCAAAACATGTTTTCCAGCGAAATATCTTCAAAATACCCATCTACGGATATTATCATCTCATCATTTGTTGAAAAACGCTTCCCACGTAGAAATCTTTTGAAGTTTGGGAACAGATGGAAGTCAGACGGAGCCAGACCTGGCGAACAGGGTGGATGTTCCAACGATTCATACTTTAATCCGACCACTGTTGCCGTTGCCAAAGCACTTCTGTGAGCTGGTGCACTGTCATGATGAAAGATGATTTTTTCTTTTGTAAACTGGACCTTTTCTCATGAATTTTCCCATCCAGCTGGTCCAAAAGATTGCAATAATACTCTCCTGTGATTGTTTGACTGGTTTGAAGGTAATTAATTAACAAAATTCCTTTTGCATCCCAAAAAACGGATGCTATATTTTTTTTGGACGACTTTGACCACTTTGGTTGCTTTGGAGCTCAACAACCGGGCTCAGTCCACTGTGCGGTTTGTTGTCGCGGTTCAGGATCATACTGGTAAACTCAAGTCTTATCTATAGTTATAAATCGATGAACAAAATCAGTTTTATTCTTTGTGACACGAGCCAAATGTTGTTTAGAAAGTTTCTCTCAAGTGCGTTTTTGTGTCCATGTTAGTAAATGCGGCATCCATCTTGTGAATAACTTTCTCAAACCCAAAAAATTAGTTTAAATCTCATGTACTGTTCCATGTGATGCTTATAGCCCCAGCTAAATCATCCACTGTTAATCGACGGTCTTACATTCTTGGTACTTGCACGACAATTTCTTCAGTTGCTTGAACGATCACGTTTAAACTCTAGAATCCATCTACGAATAGTTGGAAATGAAGGAGCAGACTCCTTTAACATTTTCACTAACTTTGTATGGATTTCAGTTGCCGATAAACCTTCCAAAACAAAGAATTTTATCACTGCATGATACACGTCTACTTTAATCAGCTGATAAATAATGTACTAAGTTGGGAATGCGGAATCTTTGGTACAATGACACTACTCAGTATATATCACCACTACACCAAACACTTTATTTTTGCACTCGAGGCGCGTTTCGCTAACCATGTTAGCGTCATCGGGAGCGATGATTGTCTAAAGCTAAACTACAAATCTACCCTATTTATACTTGCCCTTGAATTACTCAGGCGCAACTAATGGCATAGGCAAGGCTGTCAGTTCCGGTCAAGTAACCAGTTGAGGGGACTATAAGGAATAGGCCCTCTGTCTTTATTTAAACTACTTTTACATTTTATAATTTCCATACTTTCGTATGCGTTCAACAATCTCCTATCAGATATATTTTTAATTAATCTTAGATTATCTAATGTTACAATATGATCAGGTTCAAAGGCATGTTCGGTAATGCTAGACTTTTCTGCTCTACTGTATCTTAAGTGTGCTAAATGTTCTTTAAATCGTGTTTTAATTGACCTTTTAGTTTGCCCAACATACTTTTTGTCACAATCATTACAACTAATTTCATAAATTCCACTTTTCTCGCAATTAGAAATCTAATCTTTGGGATTTCCTAAGATATTCCTCAGATTGTCGGTTGACTTATAGACGAAGGTGAGGCCTACCTTATTAAATACCTTATTGAGTCCCCTGCTGTATTTCGGATTATATGGTATGGAGCTTGTTTACTAAGTCATCGTCATAACCATTAACTTTAGTTATATTTCTAATACGATTCCCTTCATTATTAAAGTTTACTCTATTCAGAGGAAAAGTGACCAAGCGATGAACTAAAAAATGTAATGAGGCTAATTTGTGTTGCTTGCTATGAAATGCATCATTCGGAATATATCTATCTGTTACTGTGTCTTTCCTATAGATATCAAATTCTAATCTATTATTATTTTTAATAATTAAAATATCTAGAAAAGGCAGTTGTCCTTTGCTCTCAACTTCATAAGTGAATCTAATGGAATCATACCGGCTATTTAATTTGGAAACAATCAATATTTGCTTTCTTTGTATCAGAAGTCGCGAAAATATCATCCACATACCTATACCATACCCTTGGGAAATATTCAAATTCTTGACTGCCTTCGGTTTCAAACTTACTCATGAATAAATTGGCTATGAAAGGTGATAAGCAATTACCCATAGCTGTTCCTTCTTTCTGAACATAAAATTGATTGTTATATTGAAAATAATTTTGTTCCATATGGGTAATTGCTTATCACCTTTCATAGCCAATTTATTCATGAGTAAGTTTGAAACCGAAGCCAGTCAAGAATTTGAATATTTCCCAAGGGTATGGTATAGGTATATGGATGATATTTTCGCGATTTTTGATACAAAGAAAGCAAATATTGATGATTTTGTTTTAAAATTAAATATGATTCCATTAGATTCACTTATGAAGTTGAGAACAAAGGACAACTGCCTTTTCTAGATATTTTAATTACTAAAAATAATAATAGATTAGAATTTGATATATATAGGAAAGACACAGTAACAGATAGCTATATTCCTAATAATTCATTTCATTGCAAACAACACAAATTAGCCTCATTACATTTTTTAGTTCATCGCTTGGTCACTTTTCCTCTGAACAGAGTAAACTTGAATAATGAAAGGAATCGTATTAGAAATATAACTAGAATTAATGGTTATGACGATGACTTAATAAACAAGCTAATAAATAGACATAAGTTCAGGTTAAATATTCAGAGTTCCACCTTTTTTATACGCGAAGAAAATAATACCAAGTATGTCTTCATACCATATAATCCGAAATATAGCAGGGGACTCAATAAGGTATTTAACAAGGTAGACCTCACCTTGGTCTATAGTCAACAGACAATCTGAGGAATATCTTAGGAAATCCCAAAGATAAGATTCCTAACTGTGAGAAAAGTGAAATTTATGAAATTAGTCGTAATGATTGTGACAAAAAATATGTTGGGCAAACTAAAAGGTCAGTTAAAACACGATTTAAGAACATTTAGCACACTTAAAATACAGTAGAGCATAAAAGTCTAGCATTGCAGAACATGCCCTTGAAGCTGATCATATTGTAACATTAGATAATCTAAGATTAATTAAAAATGTATCTGATAGGAGATTGTTGAACGCATACGAAAGTATGGAAATTATAAAATGTAAAAGTAGTTTAAATAAAGACAGAGGGCCTATTCGTTATAGTCGCCTCAACTGGTTACTTGACCGGAACTGACAGCCTTGCCTATGCCATTAGTTCCGCCTGAGTAATTCAAGGGCTAGGCTAAGTATAAATAGGGTAGATTTGTAGTTTAGCTTTAGTCAATCATCGCTCCTGATGAAGCTAACATGGTTAACGAAACGCGCGTCGAGTGCAAAAATAAAATGTTTGGTGTAGTGGTGATATATAGTGAGTAGTGATAAATAATGAATAACTTGACAGATCAACTTTAAATTTAGGATATGTTCATATGACAGATGAAGCTTCCAAATGGTGTTCAATATTTGGTTCAAATGTTGCTTCATAGGTGTCGCTTTCAAAACTTATTGACTGACGTGCTATATTCTGTAAGTTTTGCAAGCTTTCCTTCCTAGCTACGGTAGCGAACTTAAAAAAAAACACTTTCGTATGCCTTGCTTATGTTAAAAAGTAAGAACTACTAATATTACCAAGGTATTCATGACAATTTCTCTAAAATGACCGTTGGAAAAAAATTACCAAGGCTAAAGTGTCAGTAAATTTAAGACACTAATAAAAATTTAAGAATGAACTAATTAACAAAAACATTGATTATTTCGAATTTATCAGTGATGAGTCTCCACTTTGAAAGTTGTTTACTCTTACTCTGAAATCTAAAAGTTATTAACGAAACAGTATTAGATACGACTTTATCACTCTTAAAACAGAGAGGATACGAAAACGCAAACAGTTATTAATGAAAAGCAAATAATTCTAAACAGTGGATAAGTTGTTGGGGCACTAAATCCAGTTTGGTGAGATAAAAATATAACGTTGACAGACAAAACAATATTGGAAAAGCAGTGGTGTAAACAGTACTAGCGTATGGTAGTGCGTAAGTGTGAAAAAGTTAAACTAATGGTTGTTGAAATGTACTATTTTTAAAGAAGTTGCGATGTCTCACGTATACAAAGAGTACTAATTGAAGATATTGCAAATTGAATTAGGGCGACAGAAACAGTGCTCTCAAATTGTTTGCTCACTTGTTAAGGATGTTAAGGACATTGTAGCTTGTTTCAATGGCACTGACAGACAACTTAAAAAAAAGTTTACCAGGTGTACAAGTATGAAATGCAGATTTCAAAAAACATATGGTGCACAAATGCAGTTTGTGCTATAAAGAGTTGATACTGCTCCATTTTATTGTGTCATCGACAAGTGTCAGAAGCGCACGAGTGATAAATTGGAAAAGTGTGTCCATAGTGTTGTGTTGTTGCGTTCAGTATGTCGAAATTTATACCGAACAAAGAGCATTCGCGGACAACATTAATTTTTTGTTTTCATTTGAAGAACACTGCTGTTGAATCATACCGATTACTTCAAGAAGCTTATGGTGAGCATGCGCGTTTCAAAAGTGGTGAATGTTCCTTTAGATTGGCGAAGAGACGATAATTGCTTGGTGCGAGGTCAGGGCTATATGGGAGGTTGGTTAAAATATCCCAACCTAATGAAACCAGCAAGTTTTGTGTGGCACGAGCGGTGGGCGGACGAGCATTGTCATGAAGCAGACAGATTCCTTTAGTCAGCATTCCAAGGCACTTTGAATAGCTCTCCGCAATTTCTTTAGGGTCTCACAGTATTGTGCAGCATTGATTGTTTCCGCTCTTGGTAGAAAATCGACGAGTAGTGTCCCCTTTCTGCCCCAAAAAAACAATTGCCATGATTTTTTGAGCAGGTTGTTGGGTTTTGATTTTTCTTGTTGAAGAAGAATTTGTATTGCATAGGCTGCCGATTGCTCTCGGATGTACCGTAGTAAACCCAAGATTCTTCTTAAAGCACTCAAGAAACTGTCGCGCAGCTATGACTCGATTCACAAGGAACGTGGAACACCGCCAAAAAAATACGAAGATGTAGAATTGCAAACATTATTGAACGAAGATGATTCGCAAACACAAAAACAACTCGCCGAGCAATTGGGCGTTAGTCAACAAGCTGTTTCCAATCGGCTACGAAAGATGGGAAAGATTCAGAAGACCAGTAGATGGGTACCACATGAATTGAACGACAAATGGAAAAGCGCAAAAACACGTGACATTTTGCTCGCTCGGTACAAAAGGAAGTCGTTTTTGCATCGTATAGTTACAGGGGATGAAAAGTGGATTTATTTTGAGAATCCCAAGCGCCAAAAATCATGGGTAGACCCAGGCGCAGCATCCACATCGACCGCAAGACCGAATCGCTTTGGCAGAAAGACGATGTTCTGTGTTTGGTGGGATCAGAGGGGCGTGGTCTATTATGAACTGTTAAAACCTGGGGAAACGGTTAATACTAAACGTTACCAACAACAATTGACCGATTTGAACCGTTCGCTGCTTGAAAAAAGACCAGAATACCGAAAGAGGCAACATAAAGTCATTTTTCTTGGTGACAATGCTCCATCACACACGGCAAAACCAGCTCCCGACACGTTGGAAGTACTCAGCTGGGAAGTTCTACCCCATGCAGCTTACTCAACAGACTTGGCTCCTTCCGATTACCATTTGTTTGCATCGATGGGTCACGCACTTGCTGAGCAGCGCTTTGGTTCGTACGAAGATGTGAAAAAATGGCTCTATGAATGGTTCGCAGCAAAAGGGGAAGATTTTTTACTGGCGTGGTATTCACAAATTGTCCGAAAGATGGGAAAAATGTATAACAAGCGATGGAGCATACTTTGAATAAAGCACTTTTTATCATTCTTCCGTATTTAACATGTTTTTTTAGAAAAAAAATCCGCATTTCATACTTGTACACTTGGTAATTACATTAGCTCAATTCATAATAATATAAAATTCACTATGGAACTAGAAGTTAATAATTCAGTTAATTTTCTTGACCTGATAACCAGACATTGCAATAGACACAAATTTTCAATTTTCCACAAACCATCACGTACAGATACTACAATAAATATAAACTCGACTCATCCATAACAACAGAAATTGGCAGCATACCACAGTACGAGGGTGGATTGATAAGTCTGGTAAATTTCTACAGAATGGCGGGAACTCTTGTTAAGCGGCATGATTGTTGGTAAGCGTGGTTCTTGTAATTGTTGTGTTTAAAGTCTCAAACAAATGCAACGCGCAGTGGTTTGTTGTCAGCTGTCGTAAAAATGGATAAAGCCGAGTATTGTGCAGTGTTGAAACATTTTTATTTAAAAAAGTGTACTGCGGCCCAGATGGAAACTGAATTGAAGGAACTTCGTGGAGACTCAGCACTGGCGCTCAAGACAATTTATTACTGGATAAATGAATTTAAACGTGGCCGAGCACTGCAAACTTCTGAAGAAATCCTCTTGAGATTGCTGAGATGGTAGGCATCTCATATGAATGGGTACATAATACCCTGCATGAAGACCAAAAACGAGCGGAGAGGAACATTTCAAAATCGTGTTTGGAACAGTTTGCAGCGTATTCCGAAGCCCTTCTGGCATCGTTATGTGATTGTAGAGGAACCGTAAATTTACCATTACACCCAAGACAAAACGGCAGTCAAAACAGTAAGTTAGCCAAGATAAAAGTGCACTGAAAAAAACGAAAACAGTTTTATCGACGGGTAAAGTGATGACAACTGTTTTTTGGGACTCAAAGGGTATCATTATGATTAATTATTTGAAAAAGGGTAAAACAGTGACTGGCTCTTATTACGCAACGTTATTGGATTGTTTGCATAGTGAATTGAAGCGGAAGTAACCAAGATTAAAAAACGTACTCCTTCACCAGGAGTGCACGAGCTGGGCTCCGAAATAGTTTCCCACCCACCCTATTCCCCAGATTTGACCCCAAGTGATTTTTTTGTTTTCTAACCTCAAAAACTGGCTTGAGGGAAATAAATCTTTGTCGAGTGAAAAGGTTTTCTGTGATGTAATGCCCAGTTCGAAAGAAATTCTTTTTCGAAGGGAATAAAAAAATTGAAATCTCGCTGGACCAAATGTATTGAGCTCAATAGAGATTATGTTAAGAAATAAATTTTTCTTTTTACAAAAAAATGTTATTTACCTTGTTTTTTACAAGACTTTTCAATCCACCTACGTATGTTACATAGAGCAGTTAGTATCCCTTTACCTAAACATAATTATAATAAGGAATTACATTTAATAAAGCAAATAGCCATTAACAACGGATATTTACCGAAGACTGTAGAGTTACTACTTAGTAAAAAATAACCGGTCAAGTGCAAGTTGAACATGCGCAATTAGTGTTTCGTACGTTGATTGCTTTTAAAATAAAAATTTTCGTTATGGAAGTATAAAATGATCAGTGACTTCACAAAACACATCCCAAATGAGTTTTCAACAAAGTATTTTTCCGATCTTTAGTGAAAACTGATGACCTTGAATTTTTTTCTATGTATATACCAGAATTATTATTAGAGGTAATGCACTCCTGATAATTTTCGTTCAATCTACACCCTCTAGAGAATATTTTAGAATTTTTTTAAAAATTTTTTGATCAGTGCTTTTCAATATAAGGTAGGGGGCCAGCGATTTTTCGCACTTTTTTAAAAATAATATAAAGAGAATTGTGCGCAAGTATTACCTTATATATATATTTGAACTTGTCTTTTTACAAGCTTTCATTTGACACCCTACTCGATGATGGTAAAAAAAAATTTCACTTCCAATTTCACCCCCTTAAGTCAAAATTTAACTCTCAAACTACACGGCTCTGATGGAGCCATCAATTCCTATATTAGGGCCAAATCTAACTTTTCTATGTCAAATAGTTTCGGAAAAAATCGGGTCTGACAGATAGACGGACGGACAGACACCGAAGTAATCTTATAAGTGTTCCGAACGGAACACTAAAAAAGAGGACAGGTGTAATAGAACGATTTACAGATGGGCATGGGCGTTAATCGACAAACAGGGAGATCTTGACGAAGAGAAAGACCCTCTTGCCCTGGAAATCTAAAAGCTTAGACCCTACTAACTTTTTCTTTTTAGGGTGTCGTGCAGATTCTTGCGTAGGCGTCTGTACCAAACTTCTCTCACCAAATGAGACTGTTTAAGGCCGCATTTTGGAGAGACCGAAAATCACTTATTCCTGTCCAGGGACGAATATTGCGCAGCCATGATAGTCTTTTTCGTCCCATTCAATTAGGGTTAAATTTCAACTTTCTATGTCAATAGTTTCGGAGAAAATCGGGTGTAACAGACAGACGGACAGACAGACAAATGAACACCGAAGTGATCTTATAAGTGTTCCGTACGGAACACTAAAAATAATAAAGCTATTTCTCTAGTATGATAAAAAATATCATGTATTACCATATTTTGGAAAGCAACAGAGAAAATTAGGCATTTGTTTAACAAACATGCAAAAGAGAAACAAAATAGAATAAATAAAGAGTTTTCCATTAGGGATGTCTGATTCTTACAGCTAATAGCGGCCATGTTGGTCGGCAGATGTTTGACATTTGATGTCAGCTCTGTTTAGTAAGGTTTACCATTCAGTCATGAATCGTTGCACGTTAACAGAACTCTTGGAAATTGTCCAAAATTACTACGCATATTCGCGTTCAGTTCGCGCTACGAAAAGAGCAATTCGATCAAAGCACGGTCGTCACTCTGCTCCAAATGCTCGTACTTTCAGCGTATAATTAAAAAGTTTGAAAGTGAATTAACTCTCCACGATAGAAAGGTGCCTCAACGTGTAAGAAACGCTCGCAGTGAAGAGAATATCGCCGCCGTTCGAGCCAGTGTTCGTGAAAACAAAAATGTGTCGATTCCGCGCCGTTTTCAAGAGTTGGGCCTATCTCATTTACGACAACTTGGCGAATTTTGCGATTGAATTTGGGTTTACATCCTTATAAGATGGTATTTACTCAAGAACTAAAGCCTACGGACCATCGTTTGCGCCGGGAATTCACCGATTGGGCTCTGGAGATGATGGGAGCCTATTTCATGAGACAATCATCTTCTCCGATGCGGACCATTTCTGGCTCAATGGCTTCGTTAATAAGCAAAATTGTCATTATTGGAGCGATTCCAATCCACAAGTGATTCATGAGACTCCTTTGCATCCGCAAAAAATCACAGTTTGGTGTGCATGGCACGGAGGCATCATCGGACCTTATTTATTTAAAAATAAGGAAAGAGCTACCATTATCGTGAATAGCGAGCGCTGTAACTCGATGCGGCAGGAATATTTCTTCCCAGAATTTGACGGAATGGACGCAGAAAACTATTATTTCCAACAGGATGGCGCCCCGCCCCATATTTCCGGTCCGCACCTAGTTCAGAGGGTCATTAATTTCACCAAACAGCCCTACCGCTTGGCCGTCGAGATCATGCGATTTAACGCCTTTGGACTATTTTCTTTGGGGCCACGTTAAATCACAAGTTCATAGCAACAAACCAGCAACTTTTGATGCACTTAAAGCCAACATTCGTCGTGTCATAGCCGGCGTAAGGCCGGAAATGATGACCCGAGTCATGAAAAATTGGTGTAAGTAGATTCGTGTCTGCAAAAAGAGCCGCGGCGGTCATTTGAGCTATATCTTTTTTAAATCTTAAATAGCATAAAATTACCCGTTAAGTAAAAGTTTCAGAATGAATTTTGCTTAAAAACTCTTTGTTTTATTCAATTTTAAAGTTAGAACGCTCTGAATGGAAAACCCTCTAGGTCTGGGGTGTATGTTTACATATGTGTCATGTTCTAAAACTTATTAAGGCCAGATAGGACGTTCCTTCGGAGTTCGAATTTGAGAACATAATAGAAGTTATTTAAAAAATAAAACCGATTCAGCCCATTGCAACCTTCTAACAGACCAAAACCACCTTTTCGAGGATAATTTCAAAATCCTACACGTTGAAAATAAAGGCATAAAATTAAATCTTTTGGAAAACTTGGAAATAAATCGAATTAAAAACACAGACGTTGTCTTATGTCTATACGAACAAACAGATAGTTAAATTTATATGACCAGTAAAGTTCCCAAGATTGGGATTTCCTATAATAAATATTTATAATTATGAACATAATTAGCAAACATCTCAGGTTAGGGCTTAAATAGAAACTGGTATTTAGTCAGATACCGAAGGCATCGGACGAAGTTACTGTATAACGAAACACGCCATGCTTCAAGTGTGAAAGAAGTGGAAATTAGTGAAAAAAATTACCTATACATTACATCTGTTAAGGATGGCTGATTCAATATGACCAAAAAAGATGTTTTAATGGTGTCCAGTCAACACATAAAACAAATTCCCCCGCGGGCGTCTGTCTGTACGCTATTTTCTCAGTAACTACTCAACGGATTTTATTTTGATTTTTGCTAATTGATAGAGTATTTCACGAGGAAAGTTTTGGGTGTATAATTTGTGGATATTTTTTCTAAATTAATCGACCTATGGCGATGAATTCGGAAAAAATGAATCGTCGAGAGATATTTTCGTTGCGTAAATAGTTAGAGATACGTAAAAACAATGTAAGGCAATATTGTTCGCCTCAAATAGTTCTACAAAAAAGTCCCTGACAGCATATGTTTAGATACAAAGGTTAATCAAATTATCGAAGTAAAAATATCAAAAATAGACGTGGTAAAATACTTCAACTAAAGAGAGTAATTTAGGTAGGAAAATATAAATCCTTATTAAATTAAATGCGTTCTTTGTATTGTGCATTTAACGAAGATAAAAACTGTCTTTAAATTGTAACATTTGGATGAATAGTTTAAATTTTATAGGAGTGTTTCTGAACTCACGTCGCCCACAAACTGATTTTAAAAGTAGGGGCTCCTGTAATATTGCCATGAAATTTAAATCTACTACAATTATGATGTTCTGCTGCAAAATCGCATGCATTTATTTATGGCTCTCAAATCTACATTTATTTTGTGCCATTTTTGGGCTCACTCTGGTCTATGTGCGCACGCGCAGAGTTGATACAGTGTTGCCAACTCCTCGTGAAAAAGTAGTTTTTCAGCTGTCTAGGGTGTTGTTAGTGTGTAATGGAGTTAGGTTAGACGTCAAAAGAGCGTTATGAGACAGTGTTGCCAACTCTATGTAAAGTAGTATTTTTTCGGCTGAAGATGTTCTTTGTCGTCGAGATGTGTGGTGTGTTATGTTGGTTGTAGGTCAAACGAGCGTTAATGAAAATAGCGATGACGAGTTGGTTGAGCAAAAGGCCCCTATTATGGTGATGAGTATGCTAGACTCGGTTAACAAGTCTTTATTATGACGATGAAGTTTATTGTTAAAATTATCTTGGTTATTTTTAGTGTGTAATGGGGGCAGGTTAGATGTAAAAAGGCGTTAATGAAGTTAGTAGTTTTTTTTTTGATAAAAAGTTGGTCAAAAAAGCATTAGAAGAGGGTTGATATGGGCATGTGTAGATGTGTAAAAAGCATTAATAAAGTTAGTGGGGTTGTTTTTTTTATATAAAGTTGATGAAAGAGGCCTAAATATGAGGTGTTTTTTTTGATAAAAAGTAGTCAAGAAAGGCCTTATATGAAGGTAGAGGAGGGTACAATCATCGAACTAAAAAGTCCTTATGTGATTTTTTTTTTTAGAATATGTTGAAAAAGGAATTATATGGGTTTAGAAGAGAGCTGACTTAAGGTAGAAAAGAGTAAGCCAAAAAGTTCTTATTATGACAGTGAGGGGTCGACTGACCAAAAAGACATTTAGGGATATGCTAAAAATTTTTTTTATGACATTAAGTATCAATACATAGTATAAAATAAAGTCCCCCACCGCGCCTGTTTGCCTGTTTGTCGATTTTCTTAGTAACGACTGAACGGCTTTTATTTAGGTTTTCACTAATAGATAGAATGTTGCATGAAGACTGTTCTGGGGAAGAGACACTTAATGTTATGTATAAAGAAATATTTCAGCCTATCTTAAATATTTTAAGACATGCTATTTTTGTCTACACTAAATTATAATGAAGAGTTAAACAGTAACATAACAACTCTCGTGTGAAGCCGGGACGGGTCGCTAGTGTAGGTATAAAAGGAGAAACCACAGACAAATCATGTGATGAGAACATCCGAAAAGCACTGACAAAAAAAAACTTGGAGGAAAAACCTTCTTATGATAGAGGGGGTTTATAAAAGAGAGTTGGCATACGCGTACAATGTTTTCCATTTTACTTATATTTACCTATTGTAACCACGGTTTTGTAGAATATATCGATGACCCCAAGCTGTTAAAGGCTCAAATATCCCAAAATTAAAGTTTCTATATTATGCCTTTCTGTAATGTCACCAACTATAAAGCTTCACATACACGAGCAATAAACTTGCGATACTCATTGCAGAATCAACTTGCCTATCTATTTACACTGAGGCAATAACTGGCGCAACTTATTGAGGGAAACTTTTTTCCGAGAGAAGTGTCGATTTTTCTCTCAGAAAATATGTCATACGTGTTTACACGGCACACTTGTGTAGGTGCTGCAACATTTGAGAACTTCTAGGTAATGAAACATTTCGACCAAAAAACTAAGTTTACTGCTTCTGTAACTGTTTTATTAGTTTTGTTGAAGCAAAAAAAGAGAAGGAAACGAAACAATTGGACGAAAGGGAGATCTGGTTGTTCATCAGACATTGTTGTTTGAGTTGAGGTAACGAGGTATTCGACAGCTTGACAACTTTCTGCGAATGACGGCAGAGGATTTTGAGTACTTACTGGATGTAGTAGGATCAAGAATCACAAAAAATGACACTAATATGCAGTCTATTACAGCAAGTGAAAGGCTTTGTGTGACACTGAGGTTTTTAAGTGCTTGTAAGAAAAGTTAACTTACTTAGTACAAAATGTGTATTTTCGTATACTTATATTAATATAATAACCGGTCAAGTGCAAGTTGAATTTGCGCAATTAGTGTTCCGTACGTTGATTGCTTTTACTAGGTGTACAAGTATGAAATGCGGATTTCAGACACCAAATGGTGCACCAATGCAGTTTGTGCTATAAAGATTTGACACTGCGCCATTTTGTTGTGTCATCAACAAGTATCAGACGGCCACGAGTGATAAATTGGAAGTGTGTGCATAGTGTTGTGTTCAATATGTCGAAATTTATACCCAACAAAGAGCATTCGCGGACAGCATTAATTTTTTGTTTTCATTTGAAGAAAACTGCTGTTGAATCATACCGATTACTTCGAGAAGCTTATGGTGAACATGCTCCATCGCAAGATACGTGTGAACGATGGTTTCGGCGTTTCGAAAGTGGTGACTTCGATGTTGCAGACAAGGAACGTGGAAAACCGCCAAAAAAAAAATACGAAGATGTGGAATTGCAAGTATTGTTGGACGAAAATGATTCGCAAACACAAAAACAACTCGCCGAGCAATTGGGCGTTAGTCAACAAGCTGTTTCCAATCGGCTACGAGAGATGGGAAAGATTCAGAAGACCGGTAGATGAGTACCACATGAGTTGAACGACAGGCAAATGGAAAAGCGCAAAAACACGTGTGACATTTTGCTCGCTTGGTACAAAAGAAAGTCGTTTTTGCATCGTATAGTTGCAGGGGATGAAAAGTGGATTTATTTTGAGAATTCCAAGCGCAAAAAATCATGGGTAGACCCAGGCGCACCATCCACATCGACCGCAAGACCGAATCGCTTTGGCAGAAAGACGATGCTCTGTGTTTGGTGGGACCCGAGGGGCGTGGTCTATTATGAGCTATTAAAACCTGGGGAAAAACGGTTAATACTAACCGTTACCAACAACAATTGACTGATTTGAACCGTTGGTTGCTTGAAAAAAGGCCAGAATACCGAAAGAGGCAACACAAAGTCATTTTTCTTTATGACAATGCTTCATCACATACGGCAAAACCAATTGGCGACACGTTGGAAGCACTCAGCTGGGAAGTTCTACCCCATGCGGCTTACTCACCAGACTTGGCTCTTTCCGTTTACTACTTGTTTGCATCGATGGGTCAAGCACTTGCTGAGCAGCGCTTTGGTTCGTACGAAGATGTGAAAAAATGGCTCGATAAATGGCTCGCAGCAAAAGGGGAAGATTTATACTGGCGTGGTATTCACAAATTGCACGAAAGATGGCAAAAATGTATAACAAGCGATGGAGCATACTTTGAATAATACATTTTTTATCATTCTTCCGAATTTAACATGTTTTTTTTAGAAAAAAAATCCGCATTTCATACTTGTACACTTGGTAATTACATTAGCTAAATTAAAAAATTTTGTTACGGAGGTATAAAATGATCAGTGACTTCACAAAACACACCCCGAATGAGTTTTCAACAAAGTTTGTTTCCAATCTTTACTGAAAACTGATGACCTTGAATTATTTTTTTATATGTATACCAGATAAATTATTAAAGGTAATGGCACTCGTGATAATTTTGATCGTTCAATCTACACCCCGTGGAGAATATTCCAGAATTTTTTCAAAATTTTTTGATCAGTACTTTTCGAGATAAGGAGGGCAGCGATTTTTCGCGATTTTTTTTTAAATAATACCAAGAAAAGTGTGCGCAAGTATTACATTATATATATATTTTTTAATCGTGTTTTCCCAAGCTTTCATTTGACACCACACTCGATGACCTAGTAAATTTTTTTTTTCACTTCCGATTTAACCCCAAAAACTAACCCCTAAGTTAAAATTTAACTTTCAAAACTACACGGCTCTGATGAGGCCATCAGTTCCTATATTATTACCAAATTTCAACTTTCTATGACAAATAGTTTCGGAGAAAATCGGGTGTGGCAGACGGACGGACAGACAGACACCGAAGTCATCTTATAAGTGTTCCGTACGGAACACTAAAAAATGAAAAATTAGAAATTTAGTTCAAATCCTTGCAGGAGATTCGTATCACTCACTAATGTACCTGTTTCGGATACCAGGGTGTACGATCTGATACTGACTGCCTATTTCATTGGTGATGGTGTTAAATTTGGCAGCCAGTTCCTGCAGATCACTTTCCTTTTTAATTCAGTTGCGGTATAATTTACTTTTTACATCCCACAGTTCCGGTAAAAGTTCCCACTCCGAAATTAAAGCAAATACATCACTTTTACCTAACGGCTTTTTTTCTTCTGACTTTTTTCTTGAAAGTGTCGGGCAATATTTAGGCATCTTTGGAAACTAAACTGTACTCTCTGAGAGAAGCGAATTGATTGTTTACACTGCAAGAAAACCTAGTTTCTGACACATATTGCGCAACACTTCAAAAGTGTCTAGGGTTTGCTTTCAGACGTGTTTACACGAACATTGAGATCAACTCTTGCGATAAGTGTCGCAAATTTATTACTCGTGTATATGAAGCTTTACCGATCTAAATAATCCTTCAACTTTTATGAACTAGTATAAAGTTTGCGTCAGACAAAAACAACAACAAAATTAATTACATTGTTTGCAAAATAATTATTATAGAGGTCAGTTCCAAGCAAAGCGCATAATAAACACCCGAAAACAATAACAAGGTTATTTTAATAACAAGTCGAAATTTAATTGCAACAGGTAAAAAGAATGATTGCGAATAAAAGTAGTTTTATTAATAAATAAATATTAGTGCGGTAAAAAAAGGTCAAAATAATGACTAGATAGGCATAGTTTAGATACAGCAATATTATAATTTTATTCTCTCTGGGGTATCACCAGGAGTATTGTTCTGAGTTTTGGACCTCGAAAAACTTGTGCTCTTTTGTTTATCAACAATTGAAGTTTTCAAAAGGCTTTTTTTGAGGTTAAAATGTGAATAACTCCGGTTATATCAGTCGGATCGAGACAAACAAAAAACTAAACACTTCGTAATGAAATTTCTAACAAATCCTCGTTGGTTTTAAATCGTTCAAACCTACAAAATGGAAAAAACGGCCAAAAATCTGTTTTTTTTTTTTAAACTTTATTATACAGGTCGATTGGCTTGAAACTTTTGGAAAATATTCCTTGTGTTATAGCAAAAATACTCTGAAATTTTGGTACAAAAATATTGAACCCAGTGGACACAATTGAATTTGTTATTTAAAATTTAAATTGCCCGCCATTTTAGGCCATTTAGTATAAAATGGATTTTTTTTTCAAAATTTAGGTCTCGACGTCAGCTTTCCGATGCCATTAAAAAAAATTATTTTTTTGGGTCATTTTAACTGTTTTTTTTTAAAATTTGTTTATTAATCAAATAACAATTGATTTTGCAAAAAAAAAATTTTGATGAAAATGATTTTTTTTTTAAATAAAGGTTTCGCGATTCTCTACCAGAGGTGATAAAAATTCTTCAATTTTTTTTTCAAAATGACCGAAAAAACGCATTTGTTTTTATTTGATTAATAAACAAATGTAAAAAAAAAACGAGTAACGGTTAAAATGACTCCACAAAAAATTTTTTTAGTGGCATCGGAAAGCCGCGTCAAGACTTACATTTTGAAAAAAAAAGACCCATTTTGGACTAAATGGCATAAAATGGCGGGTAGTTAAAATTTTAAATAACAAATTCAATTGTGCCCACTGGGTTCAATATTTTTTAACCAAGGGTATTTTTGCTATAACAAAAGGCATATTTTCTGAAAATTTTAAGCCAATCGGTTCATTTAGTCATTTAGTCGGCCTGTACATACAATAAAATGAAAAAAAAAAACAGTTTTTGTAGGTTTTTTTTTTAAATTATGTAGGTTATGTACACATTTGAACGACTTAAAACTAACGAGGATTTGTGGGAAAATTCATTACGAACAGTTTGTTTTTTTTTTGTCTCGATCCGACACATATAACCGGAGTTATTCTTATTTTAAAAAAACGCGTTTTGAAAACTTCAATTGTTTATAAACAAACGAGCACAAGTTTTTCGAGGTCCAAAACTCAGGACAATACTCCTGGTGATACTCCAGAGAGAATAAAATCATAATATTGCTGTATCCAAACTGTGCAATTTCAAATGCTTTTTTTACTGCACTATGTCTGATTTATAGTTGATTTGAGTTGGAGTCCCTGTTAATGTGGTACATTTCTTTAAAAAATCTCATTTATAGTTGTGGGTTATTCTTTTGGTCCATTTACTTATTTAGTGAGAAACTTTATTATTATGCGATGCTCCAAATTATTTTATCGTTTTTCGGAAGAAAATAAATCGTAAAAACTGCAAAATGCAACGAACTGATAACAAAATTTCACCAGATTACTTAAAATAGCCAGAGTAATTTGACTACCAAGCAATTTCTATGTATGATTTATTTAAATGCTTGATAGATAACTAAAAAAACACACCCTCCTTAGCAAGGAGCCATTTAAGATCCCGATTCTTACTCCAAAAAGTGAATACTTAAAATCGGAGTAAAAATTCAAGCAGAAAGTGAGACGTAGTTGAGTAACTTCATTTTAAACCATACTTTAATCATAAGGTTTAGTATAATGTTTTCGTGCATATTTAGGATTATAGAACATTTTTTCCTAGACCGTTAATACAGGTCGGTCAATAAATTTTGAAAGCGGAAACGAAACAAGATGAATTAATGAGTCGAAATACATTTATTCTTCATTATAATCTCCCTTAAGCTCAATACATTTTTTCCAGCGATTTTCCAATTCATTTACCCTATCTTTGAAGTGGTTTTCCGGAAGAACTTTAAAATACCCATCTACGGATGCTATCACCTCATCATTTTTGAAAAATATCCACGTAGAAATCTTTCGAGGTTGGGAACAGATGGAAGTCAGACGGAGCCAGATCTGGCGAATAGGGTTGATGTTCTAACAAGTCGTACTTTAATCCGACCCGTTTTTGCCGTTGCCAAAGCACCTCTGTGAGCAGGTGCATTGTCATGATGGAAGATGATTTTTTTTCTTCTCAGGAATTTTCTCATCCAGCTGGTCCAAAAGGTTGCAATAATACTCTTCTGAGATTGTTTTACCGATTTGAAGGTAATCAATTACCAAAATTCCTTTTACATTCCCTCTACTTTAAAACTGACGACAAACATTGTTACCAATAAAATAACTCCACTTATACAGCTTTCCGAAGAACAACAAGGTTTCAGGAGCGAAAGGTCCTGTAAGGACGCAGTATTTATAATCAGACAAATTACTGAAAAATCAATTGATAACAGACTAGCGTTCTTATGCTTTATAGATTTGGTAAAAGCATTTGATGGAATACAGCTGCAAGACGTAGTGCACACACGTTATGACAAGAATATTTCATTGGATATAATAAAACTAATTGAGAATATTTACAAAAGAAATAAAATAGAAGCGAGAGTAAATTCGGAGTTAACTGAACCTATAGAGGTAACAACTGGTATTAGACAAGAAGACTCACTGTTTAACATTATATTAGATGAAATAATTAAACAGGTAAAAAAAAGGCTATAAAATTGGCAATAAAAAGATAGAAATATTGTGTTTACGGCCGACGATACTGTTCTAGTTGCTGAGAATGAAGATAACTTGCAGAGATTATTACACCAGTTTAAATACAACAGCAAAGAAATTTAATATGAAAATATCGGCTAGAAAAAACCAAATTAGTAGTTGTCTCCAAAAGAACCAATTAGGTGCAAGCTGGAAATCGATAATCAAATTATAAAACAGATGATGACAATTAAATATTTAGGAATTAAATTATCATATAATAACAACATAGAAGAAGAAATAAAAGAACAAATAGTAAAAGCCAATAGAATAGCAGTATGCTTGAATGACACCATTTGGAAAAATAAATAATTGAGAACAGAAGTAAAATTTCGTATATATAAATCTGTAGTTTTTACCAGTTATAACCTACACAGCAGAGACAAGACCAGAAATACGCAAAACTCAGAGATACTTACAAATAAGTGAAATGAAAACATTAAGAAGAATTGCAGGAAAGACACTTTGGGATAGAGAAACAAATGACAACATAAGGCACATATGTGGAGTAGATGACATTAACACGTGGATAAGAAACAGAAAACAATGGAATGGAACCAACATATAAATGGAATGTCCGTACGACGATTAGTGAAAATAGCTCGAGATAAATCACCGGTGGGCCGAAGGAGTATAGGACGCCCACAAAAAAGATGAAACGACGACATGTAGCGACGATGCATTAAAGAAAAACTGGCAGGAATGCCTAATATAAAAAAGAGGAAGAAGACATCCCAGAAAACTGATGCCCTAATTTTTTTAGACAACTTTGACCACTTGGCTGTTTTGAAACTTAACGACCGGGCTCAGTTCACTGTGCAGTTTGTTGTCGCAGTTCAGGATCATTCTGGTAAACCCAATTCTCATTCATAGTTATAAATCGATGCACAAAATCAGTTTTATTCTTTGTGAAACGAGCCAAATGTTTAGAAAGTTCTTCACGAGTGCGTTTTTGTTCTGGTGTTAGCAAATCCGGCACCCATCTTGTGAATAGCTTTCTCATACCCAAAATATTAATTAAGATCTTAGGTACTGATCCATGTGAGATGCCTATAGCCTTAGTTAATCGACGGTCTTTCATATCTTGTATTTGCACAGCAGTTTCTTCAGTTGTTGCAGTTTTTGAACGTGGATCTTCATTGACGCTTGTACGACCACGTTTAAACTCGAGTCCATCTATAAACAGTTGGAAATGAAGGAGCAGACTCTTTTAACACTTTCACTAACTTTGCATGGATTTCAGTTGGCGATAAACCTTCCAAAACAAAGAATTTTATCATTGTACGATATTCGATTTTTTCCATTTTTAAAAAATACTCAAACACATCTATTTTAACCTGTTGATCAACAATGAATGCCTTGATAGATCGACTTAAAATTTCGGATGTGTTCATATGACAGATGAAGCTTCAAAATAGTGTTCATTATTTAGTTCAAGTGATGCTCCATAGGTGTCGCTTTCAAAACTTATTGACTGCCCGATATAGCCAATGGTTTTGTCAGTAAATACCATTATGTTAAAAGACAGTTTTAAAACAAATTAAGCTCAAAAAAACATGGAAGATATTGCAAGAATAATTGGACTATTTTGAAAGCATAACATAGTTAAGTAAAACATGAAGAGTCAGTTCGTAAGAAATCTGCTTCAAAACGAAATCGGAAAGGACGTAAATTTCAAAAAATATTCGTATAAAGGAGACTACAACTCTTCCGTCCATTTTTTTCTTTTCTCCGTTACACTTTGTCGTGAAAGTATTCACACTTAAAACAAATTTCCACTTCATGTTGTCCAACAGAAAAAGTCTCATTAGAATGTGGAAAATTGCAGAAAAGATATGACGGCTGCGTAATTATATTCAACCCTTTTGCAAATATTCGCTCGGTAGTTCTTTTTTGAATTTTTTCTTTCCATTGCGCTCTTTTCGTTAGGTATCTTTACCTACTTCATAAAGCCCTATTGCCAGTTAGTAGATTATTCAAATCCATTCGAATATATTTTGTATATTCAGTTTTATTCACTGGCGTAGCCAAGGGCGAGCAAGAAGGTATCAGTGATTTTTAAACGTAGTGTACATTTTTAAAATTTCACTGTATGAATGTTTTTTTCTGGTCATCGATTTGGAGTTTACTATGTTGGGAACGGTCTAAGCTTTTGGAGTCACAGTGAAATAGAGTTTTTTTTCTTCAGAGGTTCCACCACCGCTGTCGATTGGCATCTTCCCTCCTCTATAAGCAGCTTTTAGCCTTGTGTGTTCTTTTTTTCCTAAAATAAATCTCATTTGTTTCCACGTATTAACACCAAGAGCACAAGAATGATGAGTAGACAGGTAATTCTTATAGTATTATGTCAATAAAATTATACCGAAAAATGAACATTTTGTGCTTGAAACAAATTTTTGGTAAATAGCTACATCATAAAAATGCTGTAATTTTTAGAGACCATACTAAGCTTGTGTGGTAGCGTGGTTGCAATTTTAGAGAGGAAGGTGAAATTCTGAAATAAACGATTTGTTAAAATAAAATTGGAAAGTAAAATAATTTGCTTTTATACAGATACTTAAATTTTAACAGATATAACAAATATATATATAATATATATATATAAATATATATATATATAATATATATATTATATATTTAATATAACATATATACATATATATATATACATATATACATATATACAATATATACATATATACATATATACATATATATATATATATATATATATATATATATATATATATATATATATATATATATACATATATATATATATATAATATATATATATATATAATATAATATATATATATATATAATATAATATATATATATGTAATAATTTTGATTTTTTAGTGTCCGTTGAACCTTTTGTTTACATAAACTTGATTGGTTTTTCTTGGATACTTAGATTTGTGTAGATATGACTGATTTCTCTCACGTCAGTCCTATCATTCACAGTGTTTTCATCTTTTTTTATTTCAATCATCTTGTAGTTAGGCATAATTCCGGCCTTTGCAGAGGACCTTGGTTTCATTAAATTTAAAGTCATGTTTTTCTTCTGCTTCGTGTTTACTAAGTGCAGTGGAAACATTCCTAGTATATTTGTGTCCATTCAGTCTGTTTTTTAGTAACTGAGAAGTCATTCCAATATATTTCTTCGGACATCCGCATACGGTATTGCATACACAACATTAGATTCATTTATTGTGGGGATATGGCTTTTTTAAGTTTGTAAATAATGAACTTAGTTTATTTTGAGTTTTATGGGAAATTATAATGTTATATTTTTTCAAGACCTATTTCAGCTTCTCAGAAAGTTCCTTGGTATAAGGAAGTGGTAAAAAATTTATCACCTTTTGTTTACTATTTTTGGTGTTGTTTTTTTGAGTTATTGTAAAACTTGTATATTTATCTTTTTTATTTTTCGATTGATGTCATTCTCTTTAAAATTGTTTTGTATTAAGACTGTTTTTATTACTTTTTTTTAGCGCGTCTGGTCTTAATTCAGGGGAAGTCAATTTTATTGCTCAGTCTGTTTAGGCCCACTATAACACTGATTTTCTAGGACATTGCATGATTGGAGTGAAAATTCAAATATCTCCCTTACCAAGTAGGTTTTGTGTACCACTTTTTATCTTGCTTTCTGATAAAAGAAAATTTATTTTACCATCCTTTTCAATTTCTGATGTAAATTGTAATTTTTTGTGGAAGCTATTAAATTTGTATAGGATTTCGGTAATTTTTTCATTTTGGGCTGCTAATAAACAATCTTCTACGAACCTCTTGAAAAATAAAATGTTACCTTTTAGTTTTTTAATGACCTGTTCTTCCAGGTATTTCATTACTAGCTGAGCAATGACTGATGAAATGGGGGAACCCATGGCACAAACCGTCGATTTATTTATAAAGTCTATTTTCAAATTGAAAATAGTTGGTGTTTAATGTGAGATCTATGGCGTCCAGAAAATTTCTTTTTGAAATTATTGTGTGGTTCTGTAGTAGATCCCATTTTTCCTTAATAACGGTTTTAACTAGTTTATTTGGAATATTCGTGTACAGGGAGGTTACATCAAACGATAAAAGTTTATAATTCGATGGAATTCTCACTGTGTCAATGAAAGTTTTAAAGTCGAAAGAATCTTTCATAAAATGTTCATTTTTACTTACATTAATACTAATCCTCTTTGGTTAAGTTTCAAATATCAATTTAAACATGTTTTCTCATAGTTCCAATTAATTAGTTAAACATAACAGAAAAATGGAGACTTTTTGGACTGACTGTATATATCTTTGTGTATATATCTGTTTTAAAATATACGAACTTAATCGGTGTCGGTGAATGAAGTTTAAATTTGGTTTACAATACTTATTAAATATTGAGATATGATAAACGATAAGCAAATTTTATTGAACCACTAATACTATTTTGTCTAATTATGCTATATTCCAAGGTTTACGATTTACCAAATTTAAATGTAGGTTATTAAACCCGGCAGTTTTGAAGATTTGACATACAAAGATAACAAATGCGGACTTTGCGGTATATAGAGTTATCTTCATAAAACTGACTGTTATAAAAATTAATGAAGATATTGTAAGAATATGAACTGTGGTGTTTAAAGAAGGTTGTTGGGTAATCAAGATAAATAATTGTTTCATAAGGTTCTGGAAATTGCACTTTGTAAATTAGACGAGATGGTCAAATTCTAGGCAGTACCGTGCAGGAGGACATACGCACCTCTCCGCCCCCCATTCAAGGGTTAAAAAAAGCGTCCCCTCCTACTGTAAAGGCTTTTTGCTTTGAGAAGGGTGTAAATTTTTGCAAATTTCATAACAAGAGAGGATTTTCTGGAGAAGCCCTCCGCGTCGGTGATTGATTTTCAATATGGTGTTGGGAAGGGTTTAAATAAAACCCTGGTTTAAACTTCGTACGTTTCATTGCAAGAGTTATTTTTTTAGCTCTCGTCATTGATTTTTTACATTAGACGTGTTTAAGTTTAAAGTTTACGACGTAGGGGAGTCTTTTTTTATAAACAAATTATCCCCACGGGCCGTTATTCATGTAGAAAATAAGACCCATCTGCCCCCTCCTTCTAGAATCTCAAGTGCTGTTTTGAATGAGAATGTGAAATTCATTATTTTTCCAAAGTGAACATTAAAGTTGCAAATGTTGAGAAATTACCATATTTTTAACAAACTTACTCAGGTTAATTTAGGTTAGATTTAAGATTTGGAACTCACAAATCATACGAAATTAATATATTTTCACAAGGTTCTAAGGAAAATTAGTCACATTACTCAATTTTCGCAAGAATTTAAAACATTTTATTACTTTTTTTAAGGGGTTACATACACCTGGGTGCTGCAAAAAGTATGTATATTAAAAAAGAAATTCTTAGAGACTATTCAGTGAATAATACAAAAGAATGACGATTATTACATTTTTATTGTATTTTATATTATACTAGCCGTGCCCGCGGCTCCGCTCGCGTGGACTGGACTCACTATTATCGTAACTGCTTATGTTACCTAACGTAATAAAATATATCCTGTAACCTGGCCAGAGAACATATGTATGAATTAAAAAACACGTAAATCGGATAAGTGGATCTTGAGTGCTAAAGCGCACTAACGGACAGGCAGACAGACAGAGAGACGTTGCGTTTTATATATATTATAGATTTTTTTTGATAAAATTTTAGTTAAGAATTAAAAAAAAACACGTAAATCGGATAAGTGATTCTCGAATGATAAGCACTCTAACGGACAGGCAGACAGACAGAGAGACATTGCGTTTCATGTATATTATATATATTATTATTATTATTATATAACCTGGCCAGAGAACATAGAATATGTATGAATTAAAAAAAAAGCAAGCAAAGAGAGTGTGCTGGCGGCAAACTTTTTTCCGACTTGATTTACTATTATCGTCACTGCTTATTTCTTATATTACCTAACGTAATAAAAAATATCCTATAATCTGGCCAGAGAACATATGTATAAATAAAAAAAAAAACACGTAAATGGGATAAGTGGTTCTCGAGTGATAACCGCACTAACGGACAGACAGACAGACAGAGAGATGTTGTATTTTATATATATTATAGATTATAGATTATTATTATTATTATATAACCTGGAAAGAGAACATATATATGAATAAAAAAAAACACTTAAATCGGATAAGTGGTTGTCGAGTGATAAACGCACTAACGGATAAACAGACTGACAGACAGAGGGACGCTGCATTTTATATATATTATAGAAGATTATAGATAACCTGGCCAGAAAACAAATGTATGATTTAAAAAAAAAAAGGTAAATCGGATCAGTGGTTTCTCGAGTGATAAGCTCACTAACGGACAAACAGACAGAAAGACGTTGCATTTTATATATATATTATAGAAGATTATAGATAAGCTGGTCAGAAAACAAATGTATGAATTAAAAAAAAAAAAACATGGATAAGTGGTTTTTAATTCATAAGCGCACTAACGGACAGACAGACAGACAGATAGACGTTGCATTTTATATATATTATATTCTTTGCTACATGATATTGTTCCATATTTAATGGTTTAGGGCCGTTTATTGCAAGAGAACGCGCTAGCGGCAAACTTTTTTTCCGACTTGATTTCACTATTATCGTCGCTGCTTATTCCTTATATGACCTAACGTAAAAAAATATATCCTATAATCTGGCCAGAGAACATATGTTATGTTTTAAAAAAAGCACGTAAATCGCATAAGTGGGTGTCGAGTGATAAGCGCACTAACCGACAGACAGACAGAGAGACGTTGCATTTTTATATATATTGTAGATTTTAAAAAAAATCACGTAAATCGGATAAGTGGTTTTCGAGTGATGAGTGCACTAAGGGACAGACAAACAGACAGAGAGACGTTGCATTTTATATATATTATAGATATTTTTTTTTGAAATATGTTTTTAAATGTTAACATTATTTTTTTTCGGGTTAAATAGGCCACTGATGAAAACTATGGCGTCTCCTTGTCTGCAGGATAGCTTCACAAAAAATAATACAATGTGCAAAAATAAAAATTAATTTTTGTAAAGTAAGGTAGTAGTTAAAAATGTTAGAAGGGTTTTTTTTCAAAAATAAAATATTTACGGTGTTTCAAACTTTAGTATGTAATGTTCGACCAAAAAAATGTTTTATAAAAAATTGTCTATTAGAAAAATTTAAAGACCTCTTGACATTTTGTAGAAAAATAATTATTAAGATTTAAAAAAAAAAAGTTAAAAACTATTAAAAATTGATTGAGTAATATTGCAGACAGGGTCTGAAAATAGGTAGCGGTCCCAATCCGACCCCAGGTCACATTTAATGTTATAACTTTGTAATGGATTGGAATTTTCTTAAATTTTTTTTTGAATAATTCTTAGAAGTATAGAAAATAAAAATCCTTAAAAAATTGAATTTCGGAGAATTCGAGGTGTATGTAACCCCTTAAAACCTTCGGTGAGGCACAGTCAGAATAAACAGAATTTTTATAAAATTTTAAACCGTTTTGTGTTAAAATCAGTCAAAGCAGATAATGTTCACGACGTTTTTGAACCTTCTACTTGCAAATCAGACAAAATTTAAGATATTTTTGAAACATTTTAGCCAGTGAATCAAGAAATTTTTTAAAATTTCGACAGCCTAACACATTTCACCGATTCGTTAACAGTTGAGCGTGTCAACCAATTATTAGGCCAGCTTAGATGTGTGAACGTGTTTTAATGTAAATTTACGAAGGCTTGAGTGGAACCTACGCCCAATTTAATTTTTTTTTTTACAAAAACAACTCCCACATTTCTAAAGGGGCGCTGCGTTTGAATTGAAATTTTTATCCACTGAAGTTTTTACTTATAGAAAATGTTTAGGCCACGTTAATGACAAATTAGTTACAGAAAACAAAACATTTCCTAAATGCCTGCTAAGTTAGAAATTGTAGAGAAAGCACAGGGCGGATGATCGAGGATTTTTGGCAAATTACGTCATTTTCGCTGGTTGTTTGTATCTAATTTCTCCCAACCTTTGGCCTAAATAGCCCGTCATTATACGGGTTAAATTCCTGCCACTACTATTCCCCAACAATAATGAATAAACAATATATATATATATATATATATATATATATATATATATATATATAAATATATATATATATATATATATATTTATTTATTTATGTATATTACAATAGAGGTTTTCGGGCATGGTGGAATATAATACATTAAAATTCCGGGGTTCAATCCGTTCGTCTAACAATAAATTTGCGCGAGGTTTCGCCAAAATCTCATTTGGCATTTTCAAATGCTTTGGCTGCTACTCGATACTGTGGTTTTGCTGCTGTTGCCGCTCGAAGTTAGTTTCGAGCAGCAGCAGCAAGATCTAATTAAAATGATTGAAAGAAAAAACAAGGATAGTAAGAGAAGGGAAATATTTTGTATTCGGAGTCAGGTTAGGTTCTTTAAGTCTTCTGTCCAGTGACTGACAGCTCGACCACGAACTTATCTGAGCTCCTGCTGGACCTCAACGCCGGTCAAGCGACGATTTCTTAGAGTTGTGTTGACAATGAATCGGTCGTCGCTTCGAGATACACCTTCTTCTTCCTAATCCTGGTCTCCGTGTAAAGGCGCCAGTCTCTTGGTAAGTCTGTAGACTCTAGAAACAGCTGACTAGCTCAGGTGCAGTTGCGCAGCGACTACATGTTGCCCTTCTTGCAATAGGGCAATATCCATTTTCCGATGATATAATTAGTGAGCAGTAAAACCGTTTTGGAAATCCAAATGTTTTTGGTATTATTGGAAAGAGTAGAAAATCGGCATTCTAACGATACCAAAAACAATACCACTGTTTGAGAATTAAATTCAAGATCGGTGTTAAATGAAACAAAATCGTTCGAGTCTATTTTTTTGCTTATATATATATATATATATATATATATATATATATATATATATATATATATATATATATATATTGTTTTTAATAGCAATATCTTTATATTCATTGTTGAGTGAATATCATAGGTTTCTTGGTGGCTATCAGTTAATATGTTATAGTTTGGCATGGTTCACTGAAAAATGCCAGATCTTTATAAATATTATCTTTATAGAATTCTAGCTAGACCGAAGGTAGCATAGAGTATAATCGTTCCTGCTTTTCTGTGCAGAAAGCAGCAGCTGGGTCGATGCTAAAACGCCTCTCTGCAAAACCGGGAACGAACATGGAGCACGAAAGGATAATAGCGAGTGCTTCCCTTTAACGGCCCTTTGGATGCCGTTACAAATGGTCGATGTTTTAGAGTAGCAGGTTTCGACGATGCAATTTAAGATTTCGATTGAAATTTGACTAAAGACTTGTATGGGACATTCCCAACTTAGTTGTATGGTTAAGGACAAATTGTCTCTTCTTAGATATCTTAATCAAAATACATAAGCTTATTTCATTTTTCGAGGTTATTATTTTCAAAATCAATGCCTTATTTTTTACTTTTTACGCTTATAAGATCATTTCGGTGGTCTATTTGTTCGCCTGTCACACCCGATTTACTCCGAAACTATTTGACATAAAAAGTTGAAATTGGCACTAATATAGGAATTAATGGCCCCATCAAAGCCGTGTAGTTTTGAACGTTAAATTTTGACTTAAACTTAAAATTACCAGGTCATCGAGTGGGGTGTCAGCTTGTGAAAACACGCGTTCAAAAATATATATATAATGTAATACTTGCACACACTTTGATTTGTTATTATTTTTTAAAAATTGCCAGAAATTGCTGTCCCACCCTTATCTCGAAAAGTAATGATCAAAAAATTTTAAAAAAATTCTGGAATATTCTCCACAGGGTGTAGATTGACCGAAAATTGTCACGGGTGCATTAACTTTAATAATTTATATTGTATATAAAAAAACAAAAATTTCAAGTTCATCAGTAAAGACCGGATTATATGCAACATAAAAATCTTGAAATATGCATGCAAATATGCATGAAAAATGCTTAAAATATGCATGAAAAGGGTCAAAATATGCAATATTAAATAATAATAAAAGTAGTAATTTTTAATTTTTATTTCAAAATCAGCATAAAATTAACAAGTTATCGACGATGTTTAAATTCAATTAACATTTTTTAAAATTATTTAATATTTATACTCTTGTACACGTAAACAATAAGGTATTGTTCCAAATGTTGGGTAGTAAGATTGTGTCTTCGATCACTTAAAATATTTTTATAAGTGGAAAAAGACCGTTCCACATCCCACTGAGGTAACTGGGCAGTATTTGAATTTGGGTGCTATGTTAGCACTTATTGTGTCTGGCAAAAGTTCACCCCCCGTCCCATTAATAAAATTATCAATTTGACACAAAGGTTCAAAGCCGGGGTTATTGCACAAAATGTTTTCAAACTTTTCTTGAACTCTACGCGGGAATACATCTGGCAATGTGGAGTTTATTTGACGGATTTTATTTATTAACTGAATTGATTCGGTCAACGCCAAACCTCGAGTTTCAAGCTTTTTAATACCCGCAAGTATGTGGGAAAAGTGAGTGCTAATCAAAGCTATGTTTTTTTAATATCAGAATCGTTAAATGCTTCCTTGGATTGGCAGTTTTTCTTTATAGGCGTTATTGCGAGCAGGTGCCTTAAGAAACACTATTTACATTTCCAAACGTGGATCGTACTTCTTCAGCGAGTCGATGGACTCCGTGAGCAAAGCACGCCACATGAATTAAATTTGGATAAAATACTTGGAGGACTTTGGCTGCCTTGATCATATAGGGAGCAGCATCTGAGAGAAATATAAACACACTCTTTCATCTGCAGAAGATTCAGGAAATATTTTTTTAATACTCTCATTCACAAATCTGACGATCGTAGAATGATTTGTCTTGTCAAGTTCTTTGCAGGCCACCAAATAGGAAGAAGAAGGCTCTAATCTTAATGCAACCCACAATTAGATTCGCAATATAGCGACCACAACTGTCGGTAGTTTCATCAGCTGAAATCCAAATAATGTCATCCTTAAGTTCATTACGTATTCTTCCAGAACATGTTGGTAAATTGTTGGTATGTAATTTTTACGCAGTGTTGATTCGTCTAGTATTTTTTGATTCAAGCAATATTTTCGCAGAAAATCTTTGAATGCAGGATTTGTAAGTTTGTGGAGAGGAATATTACTTGCAAGCAATGCTTCACATAAATTCATGCTAAAGTGGTTTTTTTTAGTTGCCTATAGAAGTGGAATCACTGCTACTTGCTGCTGTTATAAGTTGTTGTCGTGGGCCTTTTTTTTTTGCAATCCTGCAATATGAAGACTTGTCTTGATATGCTGGTCAATTTTTGAAACTTTTTTGTGCACGAAACAATTTTTCTCGCAAACATCGACAATATAAAACATTTCCGTCGTATGTAAATGTTCCAGGATAATCAGCTACCCACGAAGAGACACTTTTTTTTGCGGGTGGCATGGTACACGTTAAAAATTGCAAAAAGACTACACTAATGCAAGCGCGTCAACAATAATCTTAAAACTGATATCTTGTTTTTAAAATAAAAATTCGTCTTTGAGAAAAATTGTTTATTTGATCGACGCTCAAACAAATATTCTTAGAAACTAACTACTTATCACTAATATCCCGACCAAGAAAACAAAGGAATAAAATACCGTCGTAATTTTGGATATTCCCTTGGCACTATAACCTAATCGATGTTTAGACTATTGCAGGTAATGTCCCGGCGATAAGATCGGTTCCAGACGGCGACATTAACAATACCCTGAGCAATTCAGTTGCCTAGTAATACCGAGAAATATTGTAAATATAGGGAAAATATGCATCATTACTAGATTTTGGGTAAAATATTCAATAATCAGATGAGAATGGTCTAAATATGCAAATGCATATGAAAATATGCAAATGCATATAATCCGGTCTCTATTCATCAGTTTTCAACAAAAAGATCGAAACAGACTTTATTGAAAACTCATTTGGTGTGTTTTGTGAAGTCACTGACCATTTTATACCTCCGTAACAATTTTTTTTTAATTTTAAAAGCAATCGTCGTACGGAACACTAATTGCGCAAGTCCGACTTGCACTTGGCCGGTTACTTTTTAATATTATGTATAAGTTTTGAAATTTTTAGTTATATTATGAGAAACTATGGCCTGAAAGTAAAATAATAACTAGACGTTGGCGATTTTGGAGACAGTATAAATACAGATTTTCCTTTAAAATAATTAGCGTCATAAATTTTTTTAGCGTTTTTGCGATGAACTCATTTCCTGCATGTTGATAAAGATTGAAAGTTGGTAGACAATAAAATAATTGTTTACGCGGTTCTAGAATACAGCTCTATTCGCATATCAAACAATTTCAAACACATTTTTGCAGAATTGTAGAATATTCTTTGATGTAAAAACACAATTTGTTTAAAGTACGAAATACATGTTTCTCTTAAGCTGAAAAAATATTCAGAACAATCAATTTCATGGTCCTTGATTAATCTACTTACAGAATAATCAAAACAATTCGTTTTGGGAAAATATCTATTTGGAAATAAGTTAAAATCTATAATATAATATAAATATAGCAACTTCTCTGTGGTCTGTCCTGTCTGTCGGTAGAGCGCTTATTTTTATCACTGGAGAACCACTTATCCGATTTACTTACTTTTTTTTTTTTAAACATACATATGTGTTTACTCATGGCCAGGTTATAGGGTATATTTTATTACGATAGGTAGTATAGGAATGAGCAGTGACGATAATATTGAATGAAGTCGGAAAAAAGTTTGCCCCTAGCACGTTCCCTTGCAGTACACAGCCTAAACCATTAAATATGAAACAATATTATTGTAGCAAGAGAATATCTATAATCTATAATATATATAAAACTCAATGTCTCTCTGTCTGTCTGTCTGTCCATAGAGCGTTTATCATGCGAGAAACCACTTATCCGATTTACGTTTCTTTTTTTAATTCTTACATATATTTCTTTGACCAGGTTATATAATAATAATAATCTATATCTTCTAATATATATATATATATATATATATATATAAATAAAATGGAACGTCTCTCTGTCTGTCTGTCTGCCTGTCCGTGAGTGAGCTTGTCACTGGAGAACCACTTATCCGATTTACGTGCTTTTTTTTTTAAAACATACATATGTTCTCTGGACAGGTTATAGGATATATATTATTACGTTAGGTGACATAAAGAATAAGCAGTGACGATAATAGTGAATCAAGTCGGAGAAAAGTTTGCCGCTAGCGCAATACACTGCCTAAAGCATTAAATATGGAACAATTTCATGTTGCAAAGAATATAAAATATATATATATATATAAATATATATAAATTATATATATATATATATATATATATTAATATATATAAATATATGTATATATATATATAATCTGTCTGTCTGTCCGTTAGTGCGCTTATCACTTGGAACCACTTTATCCGATTTATGTGTTTTAATAAATTTATATATATAGTTCTATATAATTCGATATAAGCCAAGATAATGGGAGAATAAGGTGAGATAATGGGAGATAAGTACAAAGATAAGTCTAGATAATGAGAGTTAATGGTGAGATAATGGAGATAAGGAGAAATAAATGGGAGAAAAGGAGAAAATTAATTGCGAGATAAGTCCGAGATAATGCCTAGATAATGGGAGGTAAGGTGAGTATAATGGGAGATAAGGAAACTAATGAAAATAAAGGAAAAATAATGGGAGATGACAGAGATAAGCCCATGATAAAGGAGAATTTATGTAGAGATAATGGGAGATTAGAGAAATAATGGGAGATAATGGGGAACTAATTGGCAGATATTTTATTACGTTAAGTAACATAAAGGTAATAAGCAGGTGACGATAATAGTGAATGAAGTCCACGCGAGGGAGCCGCGGGCACGGTCTAGTACATAGTATATATTTCAATTTTAAAAACTTTCCCTTACATATACAAGGAATATAAATAAATTACAGATTTTATTAAAAGAGGGAATAATACTTTAATAGATGAAACATCAGTTACAAAGTATTGGAAACCTTTTATATGAGCAAATCTTTAAAATTAGTTGGTTCTTATCTAACAAAAAAAAAGAGGTGGAATAATGCTAATTTTTTCTCTTCTTACTGTATTATAATTTGAAAAATCGTGAAAAGAATAATATATGTTTTTCAGATTCTTTAAAAACCAAGAGCCAAGAAAAAGATATGGGTAGTCCGAAAATAATGGAGGCAACCTTTCTTAACTCTAATTCCCCTGTCCTTTAACTATTTTACCTGCTTGACTTTAAATAGAGTTAAAAATAAGGGAAAAAGATAATTTTCAGATGCTTTGACTCTAGAGAAACTCTAAAAAAAACGTATGAACGATAATATATAGAGGAGGGATTCTTTCACTTTGTCCTGACCCTCTTTGAACCTTTTATCTTTGACATTCAATGACCCCGAAAACGTAAAATACAATACTAACCCTAATATGTTTGGATATAAATATAAAATAAACTAAAGATAAATACAAGATTTCAGACTCCTCAAGAACTCTGAACGCAAATCTAAACCATGATAATATTCATCAAATTCCTCACCAACCCTTTAAAACTCTTGATATAGTTGAAAGTACAAATTTTTAATATTTCTCGACTCCCAAGAAATTCTGTAAACGATATATACGGAGTATCCCACTAACTCCTTTTCCAACCACAATAAATGTTTAATATGTTTATATATATATATATATATAATATATATATATATATATAGTATATATATATAATATATAAACATAAATACCCCGCTTTACGCAGAGGATACGTTATCCGAAAAAAAAATCGCGTTAACTGAAATTCGCGTATATCGAGGTTTATGATTAAACATAGTCAAAATTTAATACAAAAAAATACAAATCATTTTAATCAATCACTTTAATTCTAAGAACACTTTATGCAATACATACTCTAATTTTTTACGGAAAAATACATCTATTGTCCTTTTGGTTAACGTTTTGTTTACGTTCTTGTAAAATACGTTTCATAACACCCAACACTGTTTTTAATTGTTTGACACACGTCAAGACAACGGTCATCATTATTGCTTCTATACTCTGCAATATGTCCAAACCTGAATAAATTTTGAAAGTGCAGTTTTGTATTTCCCCTGAAGATAAAACTTTCTCTTCTACCTTGTTCTTCCTCATCGTAGATAGGATTATTCTGTAACTCGATCAGATCTTCATTGCTAATAGCGATCGTCGTGCGTTGCTACAAGTTCTACAGATCTTTCTACCGAGACATCTTCAAGTTCAGTACCCCTCAATCCATTGCAGCAATGTCTTCAAGCACTTTGTCTCTGCATCTGGACAATTCTTCTAGGGTGCTTCCACTACATCTGGCCAAAGATTACGCCACACCCCATTCATACAACTCATTTTAAACTTCCTTCCAAGCCTCTTCTATGTTGTGAATAGACTTCATAATGTTGTATGACTTCCACCACTCTCGCATAGACTGTCTTCCTTCCCCGTCAGTTTCATGAATTAGTTGGCTAAAAGTGCGGCGATGGTAATAAGCTTTGAAGTTTGCTATTGCTCCCTGGTCCATAGTTGTAATATTGACGTAGTGTTTGGTGGTAAGGAACTTTTACGTACACTTTTAAGTCTCTGGGCGTATCAGTAGTGAGGTTGGATGTCCTGGGGCATTGTCTAAGAGTAATATAACTATTAGGTTCAAGCCCATTTCTGTCACAGTATGATATGACTTGATGGGGCAAAAACTATTAGAATACCATTCTTGAAAAATTTCCCGTGTAACCCACGCCTTTCCTGATTTGATCGCCACACAACAGGTAGACCTGTCTTGTCTGTGGCCTCGCATTGCACGGGGTGTTTCTGAATGGTACACTAGTAAAAGGTTTCAGTTTGAAAATCACCAGTGGCATTACCACCCAGCAGAAGTGTTAGTCGATCTTTCGCAGCTTTGAAACCACTGGCTTGACGTTTTCTTCCTTAGAAATGAATGTTCGAGATGGCATTTTTTTCCAGTAAAGTGCGGTCTCAATCAACATTGAAAGATGAGACAAGCAGGAATTTTCTCTCGTCTAACGAAGTCTTGAAACTTGTCTGGAAACTCAGCTGCAGCTTGAATGTCCGCGCTGGCCGCCTCGCCTGATTTATGTGGATATTGTCTGAAGATTAGAACGCTGCTTGAACCGATGGAACCAGCCTCTGCTGGCAGCAAAAGTCGGAGTGGCACTCCCTTCTCCCTATCTTTTGTTTTCAGCATCTCATACAAAGATTTTTTGCTTTTGTGCATATGAGATCTTGACTTAGTGGTGTGTTCTTCTTATTCAAATCTTCGATCCAGACTGACAGTAATTTTCTCCATTCTTTCTAAGATAGATGATCTCGAACTGAGAAAGTTTTGTTGCACTTATAGGTGTAGAACCTTCGCTGGAGATTTAATTTTTTTCCCGATTTTTATAAACACATCGTTCTCACAGTCGATTCTGAGACCCAAAGTCCAAAATCTCTCCCAACAATTGTTGCTTTGCCCTCCATTTTCCATTCTTCTTAACACTTTCATCTTCAATTCCAAAGTGACGCTTTTTACGCTCTTTTTTCTTTACAGTGCGGCATTTTAACGTAGGGTTAAATTATGTATGTATGTAATCTCCAATAAATATTAAAACAAAACTGCCAGCCGACCGAACTAAACATTACGGAAACCAAATGAACACACGAAACGAA